>CP092876.1:21732057-21897324 GCA_030710605.1 Cordylochernes scorpioides
ATATAACATGTATATATTTAGGTTGTGAGTTGTAAGGATAAAAAAGCAGAAGATAGAATGACACCTGTGGTAACTAAGAAATGTATCCACAGTGCTGCCATGAATGATGCAAGAGAACAGCGTGACCCGACCTAAAATAGAATGTTTACTTTCACTATCAGTGTTGTCGGTTCCTTCTTTTCTTTCTCCAGACGATCTTTTGGTTAGAAATTACACCAGTACTTTTTATATAATTGTTTATAAATTCTCAATATAAAGAAATGCTATGAAATACTTTTTGTGTGTGTGAATGCAATATTTGAACCTATTCTTTATATTAGAACCTTTATAATATGATGCACTAGCGCGCCATCTGTTATCAAAATTCAAAACTATTTTAAAGGCGTAAGATTCTTTTTGATATTAAACAATTTCTACTGCCCTTAATGCAATGGAAAAATTAATTAGAGGGCCTGGCTCATCAGTGGTGAACCCTCTCAGCGGTTTCGCCTGTTTAATTCTTTATTCTTGGATAATTCGAAAACATCTTCAATTCGAATATTTATCTTGGTTCATAGACTTTTAAGCCTTTTATTCAAAATGTTTTCAATTCGAATTGTGTTTTTTTTTTGTCCCTTTGGCATCGAATTATTCAAGCTTAACTGTTTATATTGAAGGAAGAGTAAAATAAATTATAATAAAATTAATAATTTCTTGATAATGAAGATACTTCGGCCAGTAAAACCTTTTATTACCTCGACGTTTCGACAAAAATCTTTTATCCTCGTCAGGAACAAACAAAAATTGAACATTTAGCAAGGCGTTAAATATTATTCTATTAAAGCCTTGCTAAATGTTTTGATTTTTGTTTGCTCCTGACGAGGACAAAAGATTTTTGTCGAAACGTCGAGGTAATAAAAATATTTACTGGCCGAAGTATCTTTATTTTCAAGAAATATGAATGCCGGCCAGGCAGCCTCTATCTTTACAAAAATGAATAATAACGAATTAAAAATTACTTCCATCCATATGGGTTTATGGGTTTTCAAAAAGGTTGAAGTTGATTCATGAAAATATTATAAAACGAAGTTTTTATATTCAGAATTTTATTATATGTTTTATGAAGATTCAGATATCCGAAAGCTTAAGTTTTATGTGTAAAGCAAATGTAATAAAAGAATGCAGAATTTCAACATGTGTTTTTGTCAAATATATATTTATGTATCAAATAGCAACTTACAAAATCATGATTTTTTATTATATATACTGTATATATTTGATATAAAAATGTATTTTGTCAATTTGTCTATTTTGGAAAATCAAAATATAGTAACTAAATACGACTACACTGATAAAAACTCAAGGACAAAACTTTAGATAGTGGAAAGTCTTCGATATCACCGGTCGTCTATTTTTTTTAAGAGACAGAGAGAATTTTGTTCACACTTGGTTATCTGATGTGTCTTCAATAAAGGTTACTGTAATATCTATCAGAGTTATTGTCTGAATCCCGATATACATGGTAAAAGGTACAACTTCCTTAAGTTTTGTCCATGAGTGTATCTTTCAGAGTTATTGGCTGAATCGCGATATACATGCTAAAAGGTACAACTTCCTTAAGTTTTGTCCATGAGTGTAATATCTATCAGAGTTATTGTCTGAATCCTGATATACATGCTAAAAGGTACAACTTCCTTAAGTTTTGTCTATGAGTGTATCTTTCAGAGTTATTGTCTGAATCCTGATATACATGCTAAAAGGTACAACTTCTTCAAGTTTTGTCTATGTGGGTGTAATATCTGTTAAAATGGCAATTCTCTCGGATTTCATGATATAATTATTTTGACCAGTGACCTGTTACTCTGTGGTGTGTTGCGGTGTATATATGGATGGAATATCGTTGTTAGTTAGTTAGTTGTGTTATCTTACCGTGATCGGTTCAATAAAATCCTCCGGTGTTCAGTGCCCTCTCCCATCTTCCTCCTTTTTTCAACAGGTTATGGGCCCAGGAATGCGCCAATAAAATTGCATCTGGTAAGAATATTTCAAAAATGTCAAGTCTTTACCAAATTGAAAAATTGAATTCCGAAAATTACGAGACATGGAAGATGCAAATGAAGATGATTCTAATTCATTCCGAACTTTGGGATTATGCAAATAGCATAAGGATCAAACCTGAAACCGAAGTAGAATCTGCTGAATGGGAGAAGAATGACCAGAAGGCGCTAGCAACTATAGTCCTAAGTTTAAGTCCTTCAGAAATAATACACGTGAAGAGATGTAAAACTTCTGCAGAGGCATGGAAGCTTTTAAATGAAGTGCATCAGCCAAAAGGACCTGCAACGAAGGTGTTTCTTACGAAACAGTTAATATTATTGAAAAAGAAACCAAATGAAAGGATGCAGGATTATCTCAACAAATTTAGCAGTTTGGCTGACAAGTTGAGTGAAATGGATGCACAAGTCCCAGAAGACTACCTTTCCATCCTTCTGTTGTGTAGCCTTCCCGAGAGTTATGAGGGTTTTAGAACTGCCATTGAAACTAGGGACAAGTTGCCGAACTTTGAAACTTTAAAAGTAAAAATGCTGGAGGAGGAAATTAGACAAACTCAATTGAACGGCACAACTAATACCGAACAAGCTTTCCTTGGAAATCCAGAAAGAAAGAATTTTCCCAGCACATCAAAGCCAAAGCCAAAGGGATTCCCATTTAGCTGCCACTTCTGTGGAAAAAAGGGGCATAAAGCTGCCGACTGCAGAAAAAGAAAGTCCAGGAACCCTAAAAATGAAATGGTTGCGTCCTTTGGGACAAAATATTTGAGCAAACTTGGCGCAAATGAATGGTGTCTGGATAGTGGCACAACTGCCCACATGTGCAGCTCAAGAGACTCATTCGATCATTTTGAGGAGACTGCACCAGTGAAAATTACACTGGCCAATGGTGGATTCATTGAAGCTCTGGGAAAGGGGAAGGTAAAATTGGAATGCTCGGGTAAAAACGGAACAGTAACCTTATCCTTGGAAGACGTATTATTTGTTCCTGAATTAAACGGCAATTTGTTTTCCATCAGTAGGTGTACGGGCAAATATAATATTGTAAATTTCAAGTACAGAAAGGCTGAAATAGTGAATTTGCATGCAAAAATTTGCATACAGGCCTATGAAAGGAATGGACTTTACATCTTAAGTCAAATCAATTGTCCTAAGGCATTAGCGACAAGAGAAATTTGCATAGCTGGAGAGAAAAATTACGAAAAATGGCATAGTAGATTTGGCCATTTAAATTTGCAAGATCTCAAAAAGCTAAAAATGCAAAATATTGTTTACGGCCTGCCAAATTTTGATGTTAAAAATTTTACCTGTGAAGTTTGTTTGAAAGGTAAACAAACAAGGCTACCTTTTCAGAAGGAGTCTTTTACGAAATCAAGGGAACCACTGGAGCTGGTTCATACTGACATTTGTGGTCCCATGAGCACAAAATCATTGGGTGGTGCCCTTTATTTTTCAACATTTATTGATGACTTCTCAGGATTTATCTTCACATTTATAATGAAATCAAGAAGTGAAGTATTTAAAGGATTTAGAATATTCAAAAATTATGCTGAGAAGCAAACCGGAAAAAGGTTGAAATGTATTAGAAATGATAATGCGCCTGAATACCTTAGCAAAGAATTCAAAGATTACCTAGAAGGAGAAGGTATAGGACGTCAGCTCTCTGTCGAATATACACCTCAACAGAACGGTGTCGCTGAGAGAGCGAATAGAACTCTAGTAGATATGACAAGGTGCTTTATGATTGAAGGTAATTTACCTGAAACTTTATGGGCTGAACTAATACACACGGCAACTTATATCAGAAATAGATGCCCGAGAAATAACGATTGTAAAACTCCACATGAGTTATTTACCAAAAGAAAACCTGTAGTTTCTCATTTAAAAATTTTAGGAATTAAATCCTTTGCCGTGAATAATAGGCCGAATAGATCTAAATTCGCACCTCACAGTGAGGAATACAAGTTAATAGGCTATTTCACAGAATCTAAGGCATACAGACTTTGGAAGCCTGGTACACGTACAATTATAAAAAGTAGAGATGTACGTTTTATTGAACCAGAATTATCAAGAATTCGGAATGAAGTCATTGAAATTGATGTTAGTCCAAAAAAGATCCTTTTGTCAAGGAAATTCCTCTAGTTGAAGAAAAGGGAAGCACGTCCGAAGCTAAATCACGAACTGAAATTGAAAGTGAATCGGATCTAGAGATGTCTGATTTAGTGGACGAGCCGTCAGAAAGTGAAGTGATCATTTCAAGAAGAGGAAGAGGACGACCAAGATATATTAGAACAGGAAAACCTGGCCGACCAAGAAAGGAGTACCCTACAGCCAATTTGTCAACGCAAGAACTTCTAGAGGCGAAATACTTGCCAGATCCAAAAGACGCAGAGGAAGCGCTGTCAGGAAGGGATTCTTATTTTTGGAAGAAAGCAATGGAGGAAGAGTTTGATTCCTTGATTGAGAACAAAACTTGGGAATTGGTTGATCCCCCTAAGAATCGAAACATCATAGGAACCAAATGGGTATTCAAAACGAAATGCAATAGTGATGGTTCTGTTGAGCGCCATAAGGCTCGCCTAGTAGCAAAAGGCTATTCACAGCAGTACGGAATAGACTACGAGGAAACCTTTGCCCCAGTAGTGCGCCAAAGTACTATTAGAATGTTTTTAGCCTTGGCTGTTGAATACAACTTGATACTCCATCAGATGGACGTTCAATCTGCTTATTTGAATGGAGAAATTAAAGAAGAAATTTATATGACACAGCCGGAAAACTTCGTCTCAAGAAAATATCCAGAGAGAGTATGTCGACTCAAAAAGGCAATTTATGGGCTGAAACAAGCTGGAATAGTTTGGCATGAAAGGCTCGACAATGAATTAAAATATTTGGGACTGAAGCAACTTCAATCTGACAATTGTGTCTATATCAAGCATGATGAAGGTATTCTCCTGGTGGCAATCTATGTTGATGATCTGATAATTGCGGCTGAAAGAGAAGACACGTTGAAATCCTTTAAAGAAAGTATGAAAAGGATATTCAAAATAAAGGATCTTGGAGGGATAAATTGTTGCCTGGGTATAGGGATACAAATGAAAGAGGATGGTTCAATATCCATAGATCAAGAGAGATATATTGAAGAACTTCTGGCGAAATATAGGATGAAAGAGGCAAAGCCTATTTATACACCCATGGACTCGAACTCCAAGTTAACAAAAATTTCATCTATAGAAGGTGAGAATGAGCCAGTGAAAAAGGTAGAATACCAATCACTGATTGGATCATTGATATATCTCTCAGTGTCGACAAGGCCCGATATAGCCTATGCAGTTAGTGCTTTGGGACAGTTCAGTAACTGGAGACAGCACTGGAATGCTGCCAAGCGTGTCCTCCGCTATTTGAAAGGCACCTCATGTTTGAGGATTACCTACAGGAAATCTAATGAGGCTCTAAATGGTTATGTCGACGCTGATTGGGGTGGAAACCTCGTGGATAGAAAATCTCATACGGGAATTGTTTACTTCTTGGCAAGAGGTCCAATAGCCTGGGAATCGAAGAAGCAGCAGACTGTCACTCTTTCGAGCACAGAATCTGAGTACATCGCACTTTGTGAAGCAGGAAAGGAGGCAGTCTATCTTAGAGCGCTGTTGGATGAGATGGGATTTGGTGAATTGCTGAATGGACCGACTGTTCTGAAGACGGATAACCAGGGTGCTCAACAGCTGGCGAGGAATCCGGTTTATCATGCCAGAACTAAGCATATTGACATCAAATGGCATTACATCAGAAGCATTTGCAGCGATGGACTTGTCGAGGTCGTCCTCACACCAACCCAAGAAAATGTTGCCGACATCCTTACTAAAGGCCTACCAAGGTTTTTGTATGAAAAACACGTCACTGGATTTGGAATGTAGAAATCTGATGAATTGAGAGGAAGTGTTAAAATGGCAATTCTCTCGGATTTCATGATATAATTATTTTGACCAGTGACCTGTTACTCTGTGGTGTGTTGCGGTGTATATATGGATGGAATATCGTTGTTAGTTAGTTAGTTGTGTTATCTTACCGTGATCGGTTCAATAAAATCCTCCGGTGTTCAGTGCCCTCTCCCATCTTCCTCCTTTTTTCAACAATATCTTTCAGAGTTATTGTCTGAATCCCGATATACATGCTAAAAGGTACAACTTCCTTAAGTTTTGTCCATGAGTGTAATATCTATCAGAGTTATTGTCTGAATCCCGATATACATGCTAAAAGGTACAACTTCCTTAAGTTTTGTCCATGAGTGTAATATCTATCAGAGTTATTGTCTGAATCCCGATATACATGCTAAAAGTACAACTTCCTTAAGTTTTGTCCATGAGTGTAATATCTATCAGAGTTATTGTCTGAATCCCGATATACATAGTAAAAGGTACAACTTACTTAAGTTATGTCCATGAGTGTAATATCTATCAGAGTTATTGTCTGAATCCCGATATACATGGTAAAAGGTACAACTTCCTCAAGTTTTGTCCATGAGTGTAATATCTATCAGAGTTATTGTCTGAATCCCGATATACATGCTAAAAGGTACAACTTACTTAAGTTATGTCCATGAGTGTAATATCTATCAGAGTTATTGTCTGAATCCCGATATACATGGTAAAAGGTACAACTTCCTCAAGTTTTGTCATACACAGAAGGAAATGAATAAAGATTGGAAGTTGTCTCAAATCAACAACTTGTATTGTGTAATGAATGATTACATTTTGAATATGCAATTCAATAAAATATTTAATATGGATATATTATTATTTTTAAATCATTTATTCGATGTAAAAGCCTGTACAGTCACATGTCAAAGTTTTATAATATTCTACCAGTTCCTTATAGGTGTAGCATTTTATATTTCCACTATGGGGTCGGTGGAAAGATGGTCTAAACCGTTGGTTTTTGACCGCTACGACCCGGGTTCGATTCCCGCATTGGGCACTTTTTCTGATAAAAAAATGCTCTAATGGCCCTTGATTCTTGCAAAAGTTCAACCCCACCAGCGAGTACAAGTAACCAAACGGGGCTCTGGCACATTTGTAAGTGCAAAGTCGAACTGCTTTTCACATGTGTAGTCGTGTGATGCACTTACAGTAAAAGCAGCGCCAACTTCTACCCACCATGATTATCATGGCCTGTACCACGTGTACTAGGGATAAGCAAACAAAAAATATTTCCCCTAGCGTATTAGAATTGGTTGAAATAGGATATGAGAATTCCCATTGTTTAGAAACTATAATGATAAAATCAAATTTTAAAACGTTCCATAATATTATCAATTGCATCGAGATGACGTGGATTGAAAGTGAATTCGGACAAGCAGAAATATTGAAACCTGCTGAATTCAGATACATTACTCATAAATGGACATCTGAAAATAGGTGATGCGCTTTTGGGATTGTTTTAGGAAACGAAAATTCTCCTTGGAAAAATATCTTACTTCTTGATAATATGAAGAAAATTCTTCCTAAGAATTCTGAAGATGTCGTGGAATAAAGATAATATTGATTGAAGAACACCGCGAAAACATTATTAAAAGAAACTGAAGGGAAAATGCTCATGTACGAGGACATTTGAACAGATCCAACACCTTCTCTTACCTGATACTGGATGGTTCTACCTCAGGACAACTATAAAGGCCAAGAAGAAACTGATAAAACACCATCATGAAGTAAACAAACTCATCTCTCAAGAACTTAAAGACAATCATATTCAAGATGGTGATAACATCATTAAGTGAAAAACGTTTAATTAGAATTGCCTCATTGATCCTAAATATAATAATCGATGATGATATGTTCAAGAAAGGCATACATGGACCTATGATATTCATAGAAGGTATGATAGCTTATACTGTGAGTGGACTACATGTCTACACATGTAAAAAGAAGAACTTTGAAGAATATACAATATGATGCACTAGCGCGCCATCTGTTATCAAAATTCGAAACTATTTTAAACGCGTAAGATTCTTTTTGATATTAAACAATTTCTTCTGTCCTTACTGCAATGGAAAAATTAATGATAAATGAAAAACCCGCTGGGAGGGCTCACCACTGATGATCCAGACCCTCCTATTAATTTATCCATTGCAGTAAGGGCAGTAGAAATTGTTTAATTTCAAAAAAAAAATTTAGCGTTTAAAATAGTTTCGAATTTAATATACAATATGTTAAGGGATTGATGTGTGTCCTCTGATGTGATTTAGAAAACTTATATTCTCTCTGTAAGCGCGTCCTCATCAAATGTTTACAAATTTCCAGAAATACTTGCATAAAAGAGATCTATCAGAAACACCAAATTGTTCCTGCGGAGAAACTGAACAAACTGCTCTTCACCTTATCTACGACTGTCCGAACTTTACAGAAGTGAGACATCGATTGTTCCCTGATCTAAATGATTTAACTCTCTTATATCAGCCACTTTGTCTATATAAATTTTATGAACTCTGTCGATTAATACATGTAAATTTGTATATATTTAATTCTAAGTTATAATTTGTTGTGTTTGTTTCCTCTGTAAAATCGGCGCAAATATTTCAATTTCGCGTCTGAGGTTGATTAATAAGTTTTTTTACAAATGTTAGAGCAGATAGATTATTTTTCTTCAAGGTTTGAATGAAATAAAAATATACTCCACTGGCCCCCGATTCTTGCAAAAGTTCAACCCCACCAGCGAGTGCAAGTTACCAAACGAGGCTCTGGCAAATTTGTAAGTGCAAAGTCGAACTGCCTTTCACATGTGTAGACATGTGGTGCACTTATAGTAAAAGAAGTCGCCAACTTCTTCCCGACACCATTATCATGGCCTGTACCACGTGTTGTTGTTGTTGTTGTCGTGTCCAAAGAAGAGTCTCAGATGTCTCCATGCATCTCCATCACAGCAGCAGCAATATCCACTATCTTGGGTGTGTAAAGCTGCTGCTCTGGGTCTAAGTCAATTTTCTGCAAGGCTGCGGCCATTGCTGGGCATGAGAATATGTGGGTAGGTGTTAGTTCCACACCAGGACAGTTGTTGCATGTTCTATAGGTTCTTGTGCCATCTGGATGTATTGTCATCCTCTATAATGTTTTGTTCTAAATCTTGTTATAGTTTTGTCATTTTTCTCTCGGAGTTTATTTCACATTTTGATCTTTTCTTATTTTTTGTTTGATTATCTTGTATTTTGCCAAAGCATCAGCGTCAAATACTGACATTTGTTCTTTCCTTTGGCTCAGATTTCTGGCTTCCTTTGCCAATTCATCTGCCATTTCATTACCCTCGATCCCAACATGGGCAGGAATCCATTGTAGAATGCAGTTCTTCTCCAATGTTTCCAGTAGGGTAAGTAATGAGTGTATTTTCTGCGTGATTCTAGTATTGCCCTTCTGAATTGCTTCTAGAGCGGATCTGGAGTCGCTGTATATTATGATTCCTTCTGCTTGATGCAGGGATGGTTGGTTCAGGCTACATTAAGGGCTTTCCAGATAGCTGTCAGTTCACAAGTAAAGTTTGACGAAATCTTTCCTGCTTCTTCTTTGATTTTAATGTGTGTTCCATCTTGGAGTATTATGTTAATTCCGGCCCCTCCATTACTCAGGGTAAGGTCTGATGATCCATCTGTGTATGCTAATAAATAATTTCTCTGATCATATAAATCAATTGTGTCAAGTCCTTTCTTTTTAAGTATGATTTTGTTCTCTTTTTTATTGCAGGGTTCGTTCAGGTTGAGATTAATGATTATATTTGATGGTAATGGGGTAGGAAATGTTGGTTCTTCTTGAATTTGAAAGTCACTGTGTTTCATGTTTATGCCTTTTCTAATATTGTTGTCGTACTGAAGTGTTGAAGATCTTTTAAGTCTTTCTTTTGTGTCCAGTTTAAATAGGTTCTATGGGATATGTGTTCAGTTTTTTTTACTTTTTAGGCTATTTGTGAATTTTATTGTTTTTAATTGTCTTCTGCTTTCAAGTAGGTCTAGGCCACATTCTCTTTGAATTTTCTCATTGTTGGTGGAAGAAACAGCACCAGTGATTATTTTGGCCGCTTTTGCTTGAACACTGTCTAGTCTTCCTTTTAATGATGAGCTTGAGGGAGCCCAGACAGGTGTTGCATATTCAATTATTGGCCTTATTAAGGTGGTATATGTGGTTCTGAGGGTTTTGGGTTTTGCTCCCCAATTTGTTCCACACAACCTTCTCAGAATATTTAGTTTTCTGGTAGCTCTATTTGAGGTGCTAATTATGTGTTCTGTAAATCGCAATTCCTCATCAAGTATCACACCTAGGTATTTTGGATTTCTAATTTTATCAATTATTTGGTTGTTTATGCTTATTTTGGGATTAAATTTATGCCTGTACTAGGAATAATTATAAAAAAAGGTTTTAATATTGTATATGTCTGTTGTATACATGCTGTGATTGATTCCAGTGAAATCTTACAAGTTTCTTGGATTTCCAGGTCTTATCTTCCATTTGGATTTCTTCCATCATCCTTTAAGTCTCCAGAAGAATTTATCTTCGTCTTGATGAGGAAAGACTTCCCAACATAACCGGTAAGTTTCTCTTCCATATTTACATCTTGATAAACACAACACAACATACACAACAATGATCAATTGTCAACTCTCGGTGAAATTTGAAATTATTATTTTGGACAAAATTTTTCTTATGATGTATTATCATATGTTATCTCTACAGACCTTACTGGTATGATAAAAATTATTAGATCATAGGGCTTGGCTAATCATTAGCGAATCCTCTCAGCGGTTTCGCCAAATGAAACGAGCCCTTTCATCTAATACTTTTTCATCATTACAACATCTATTTTTTGGATATATTGACTGCACGTTGACAATTCGGACATCCAATATTAGTGTATTTTATTTACAAAATACACCTATCCCCCGATTTACACGGTAGATACGTTCCTGAGAAAAACGTGTAAATCGAGGGATAGGTGTATATTAAACTGTCAAATCTGAATAGGTGTTCGCCCCCTCATGAATCAGAGCCTCCCAATATTCTTTTCAACATATGTAGTATAGAGTAGAATATCGCATTTTAGTATAGTGCGATAAAAACAAAAACAAAATATTTGGAAAACCGTGTAAAAGCGAAAACGTGTAAAACAAGTACCGTGTAAATCGGGGGATTGGTGTATTCATAAAGCAGAGAAGGAATAACTGTCATTGTGATGAAAATTGACATTTACAACATCTATTATTGAATAAATTGACTGAAAGTTGACATGTTTCACACTCAGTATTACTGTATTTCATATACAAAATCTTTATGGATTGGAAAGAACTGCTATCATGAGAAAAGATGGCATTTTACAGCACTCATTATTGAAATAATTGACTGCATGTTGACATTTTGGGCACCCAGCATTAGTATAATATGTATACCAAATCTTTATGGATTGGAAAGGACTGCTATCGTGAGAAAAGATGGCATTTACAACACTCTTTATTGAATAAATTGACTGAAATTTGACATTTCAGACCTGCAGTATCAGTGTGTGATTTATATACAAATATTTTTAGATTAGAAACAACTGATATGGCGAAGAAAGTTGACATTTTCAACATACATTATTGGATAAATTGAATGCAAGTTGGCCAAATCTCTTTGGACTAGAGAATACTGTTATATGGTAAGGAAACACCATCACCATTAAAACAATCTTTTTACACAAATAAATTTACTGGCAATGCGTTTCTTTTTAAATATCATCAAATATTATCTCTACAGACCTTACTGCAATGATATAAGTTATTTAATGAGAGGGCTTGGCTCATCAGTAGTGAACCCTCTCAGCGGTTTCGCCAAATTAATCTCTAGACCGCTCTACTATTGTATTGGACTGGGTTTGTTATATACCCTGCATTTTCTATGGAAGGCAGCTTAGGGGTGTTTAGTGAACTATGGACATAAGCTTATAGGTCTGTAGAGGTACATACATATAATTTCAAGGTATTTCATCGAGAAAAGCTCTTCCGCAAAATATGTTTTCATAACCAATATATATTAGTAAATTAAATTTTATTGCCATCTATCGTTAAAATTTTTTACTACTGATGAGCCAAGCCCTCTCATTCAATAACTTATATCATTGCAGTAAGGTCTGTAGAGATAATATTTGATGATATTTAAAAAGAAACGCATTGCCAGTAAATTTATTTGTGTAAAATTTTAACGATAGATGGCAATAAAATTTAATTTACTAATATATATTGGTTATGAAAACATATTTTGCGGAAGAGCTTTTCTCGATGCAATACCTTGAAATTATATGTATGTACCTCTACAGACCTATAAGCTTATGTCCATAGTTCACTAAACACCCCTAAGCTGCCTTCCATAGAAAATGCAGGGTATATAACAAACCCAGTCCAATACAATAGTAGAGCGGTCTAGAGATTAATTTGGCGAAATCGCTGAGAGGGTTCACTACTGATGAGCCAAGCCCTCTCATTCAATAACTTATATCATTGCAGTAAGGTCTGTAGAGATAATATTTGATGATATTTAAAAAGAAACGCATTGCCAGTAAATTTATTTGTGTAAAATTTTAACGATAGATGGCAATAAAATTTAATTTATTAAAACATTCATTATTGATTATATTGACTGAACGGTGACATTTCGGAAACTCAAAATTTACTATATTTTATATACCAATTATTCATGGAGCAGCGACTAGAGAGCTTTCATAGTAAAGAAAGGTGACATTTTAAACATCCATTATAGGATACGAGGTGTGTTCAAAAGGTATCGCGACTTTTGTGTTTTTTCAAAAATTATTTATTTATTCATGAATACCTATTTTGTCCCCTTCAAAGTAATCCCCATGAGATATTATACACTTGTGCCAACGGTTTTCCAATCTTGGAAGCACTTTAAAAAATCATTTTTTAAAAATCTTTTTCAGCTCCTCCTTCGATGCCGTCTTTATCTCGTCAAGCGTAGCGTAACGTCGTCCTTTCATGGGCCTCTTCAGTTTAGGGGAACAAGAAAAAGTCACAGGGGGCCAGATCTGGGGAATACGGTGGCTGCGGCATCATTAGTGTGTTGTTTTTGGCTAAAAGGTCGCGCACAAGCAACGATGTGTGAACAGGGGCGTTATCGTGGTGCAAAAGCCAATTTTTGTTCTTCCACAAATCCGCGCGTTTCTGGCGGATTGCTTCGCGCAAATTGCGCATAACTTGCAGGTAATATTCCTTATTGACCGTCTACCCTGTGGCAAGAACTCATGATGCACCACGCCCCTGCAATCGAAGAAAACTGTCAGCAAAACTTTCACATTCGACCGAACTTGGCGCGCTTTTTTCGGTCTTGGTTCGTGCGGCAGCTTCCATTGAGATGATTGAGCTTTAGTTTCCACGTCATAACCATAAATCAACGCTTCGTCACCAGTTATGACCCTCTGGAGCAAATTTGGGTCGTCGCGGACAGAGTCGAACATCATATTAGCAATATTCATGCGATGCTGTTTTTGGTCGCAATTGAGCAATTTTGGTACGAATTTCGCGGCGACCCGTCTCATGCCCAAATCATTGATAAAAATCGAATGGCACGAGCCAATCGATATGTTTAGGCCCTCAGCAACTTCTCTAACGGTGATTCGACGATTGGCCATTATCATTTTCTCCACTTCATTAATTTTTTTGTCTGTTGTTGAAGTGCTCGGGCGTCCGGCACGCCTTCGTCGTTCACATCTTCTCGGCCTTCTGAGAACATTTTGTACCACCGATAAACGTTGCTTCGGTCCAAGGTAGCTTCTCCGTATGCCACAGTCAACATTCGGAATGCATCCGCGCACTTAATTTCATTTTTCACACAGAATTTGATACAGGTTCTTTGATCCATTTTTTTAATAGGTAAAAATCGAAGACGATCCAAAACACCTGCAAGCAAATCAGATGTCAACAATTAAGTGAACATTCAAAATGGCCGAGCTTGTCGGCATAAGTGAGAGACATGAGTACCAACATAAAGCCACAAAAAGATCGAAATTCGAATATACGTAACCCGCGAAAATTCAAAAGTCGCGATACTTTTTGAACACACCTCGTATATTGACAGCAAGTTGATATTTCATACATCCAGTGTTTACTGTATTTTATAAACCAAATCTTCATAGAGCAGCGACTGGAAAACTAACATGGTAGAAAGGTAGGTCAGTTGGACAAATGACATGGGGAGAGACATATTTCCTTCCTCTGTGACCCCATAAGTTGACAAAATGGAGGATTTGGACACGCGAGGTCACGTGGGGAGGACTGCTCTGTTTATTTGATTGGTTGGGACTCGTAGATCTGGATTCTCTCTGTAGTACACGCTCTACACCCTAATGTAAAGGTCTTAAATGTTTTGTATTCACTTTCTGAATGAAAATCAATATTGAAATTGTCTTTTGTATGTGTCCATCATTTTATTTGTTGCTAATCTCTATTTTATTTATTTTTAGACGCTTATCCTAAGTACACATGCTACACAAATATTGATGATATAAATATAAAGATTGAAGATATTAAGACGTGAATTTTTCTTTTCACAAATAAATCAAATTTCTACTGTCCTTACTGCGATGAAAAAATATTGGGAGGGTTTGTCTCATCAATGGTGAACCCTCCCAGCGGTTTCGCCAATTCAATCTACCAGACCGCTTCTTTAGATCTCTAATAATGTATTGGATCATTCTGATTTTATATGCTACACTGAAGGGTGGAATCTTAGAAATAGTATTTAAGCAAAATATGGACATAAGCTTTTAGGATAGTAGATTTACATTTAATATATTTAAAATATATACTCAAAGTTGCGGTAGGATGGTATTCATGTATCAAAAGGGGCACCTCTCCCTTTAAAAATGTATTAGAACAATGTGTATTTTGGGTTATCCCTCCAGTACTAAACGTAAAGTTTGTGACAATGAATAAGCCACAACATCGAGTCCTCTTTCTCACAATAATCTTACATGGCCTGCCTGAACGAGGCCATCAACAAATTTTAAATAATTCCGAAGATTTGAATGTTGAAAAAAGAAACGATATATATTTGCAAAAAAAAAGATTTTTTTATCTATTCATGTTTGAAAAAGAATCATAAGGCTTTCTTTAATGTAAAATATAACACAATTTTTAAAATCGAATTAAAAACATACACTCATGGACAAAACTTAAGTAAGTGGAAAGTCTGATGTCGCCATTTATCTGTTATTTTTTTAAGGAGACAGAGATAATTTTATTCAAACATGGTTATCTCGTGTGTCTTCAATAGGGATCACTGTGTATCAATATATTTCAGAGTTATTGTCTGAATCCTGATATACATGCTAAAAGGTACAACTTCCTTTAGTTTTGTCCATGAGTATATCTTTCAGAATTATTGTCTCAATTCCGATATACATGCTGAAAGGAACAACTTTCTTTAGTTTTGTTCATGAGTGTATCTTTCAGAGTTATTGTCTGAATCCCGATATACATGCTAAAGGGTACAACCTCCTTAAGTTTTGTCAATGAGTGTATCTTTTATAGTTATTGTCTGAATCCCGATATATATGCTAAAAGGTACAACTTCCTTAAGTTTTGTCCATGAGTATATCTTTCAGAGTTATTGTCTTAATCCCGATATAAATGCTAAAAGGTACAACTTCCTTAAGTTTTGTCCATGAGTGTATCTTTCTGAGTTATTGTTCCAATCCCGATATACATGCTAAAAATCACAACTTCCTTTAGTTTTGTCCATGAGTATATCTTTCAGAGTTATTGTCTGAATCCTGATATACATGATAAAAGATTCAACTTCCTTAAGTTTTGTCCAGGAGTATATCTTTCTGAGTTATTGTTCCAATCCCGATATACATGCTGAAAGTCACAACTTCCTTTAGTTTTGTCCATGAGTATATCTTTCAGAGTAATTGTCTCAATCCCGATATACATGCTAAAAGGTACAACTTCCTTAAGAGTTTTGTCCTTTAGTGAATGTGAAATATTATCGCAATCACGAACCGGGATTGAATTCCGCATTTAAAACCTTTTAGGCCACAGACGTTACTCGCGACATGAGACCAAAATCTAACACTTCAGAATCCAAGATAAACAGAGATTACAGTTAAGACAGCTTGATTCAAACAGCAAAGATCTTCATTAAGACCTTTCAGTCTTATACAGATTCTTCGAGTTATTGTCTGAATCCCGATATATATACTAAAAGGTAAAACTTCCTTAAGTTTTGTCCATGAGTGTAAATAAGCATATACAGTCGAATCTCTCTTTAGCGAACATCCCGCTAGAGGACACCTCTCTATAAAGGACAGTTTTCATTTGCATAATTACCATTTTACAATTTAGCCATTCTCCGGTAAGAGGACACCTCTTTCTAAAGAACACTTTGACTCTGTAATTAGGTGTCCTTTACAGAGAGGTTCTACTGTAGCAATTATCCAGTAAGAGGACACCTCTTTCTAAAGAACACTTTGACTCTGTAATTAGGTGTCCTTTACAGAGAGGTTCTACTGTAGCAATTCTCCAGTAAGAGGACATCTCTCTCTAAAGGACACTTTGGCTCTGTAATTAGGTTTTCTTTACAGGGAGGTTCTACTGTAGCAATTCTCCAGTAAAGAGGACACCTCTTTCTAAAGGACACTTTGGATCTGTAATTAGGTGTTCTTTACAGGGATGTTCTACTGTAGCAATTCTCCAGTAAGAGGACATCTCTCTCTAAAGGACACTTTGGCTCTGTAATTAGGTGTTCTTTACAGGGAGGTTCTACTGTAGCAATTCTCCAGTAAGAGGACATCTCTCTCTAAAGGACACTTTGGCTCTGTAATTAGGTTTTCTTTACAGAGAGGTTCATACTTACATATTAAATCTGCAAAAAAAGGTTTTGAAAACAAATAATACAATAAAATCAAAAGTAAAAAACATTGATATACATCTAATCAAAAGATTAATCCAACAATTCTCAAATATTAGCTCTAAAACCACAAGAAAATACATATCGGAAGATGAATTCTTTCCTTAAAAAAGCGCTGAGTCATCCATCCATGACGCTATTGAAGAAAAGGTTCTAAAAAAGTAACAAAAGAAAGGTCATACACCACGTGACACACGTTTTCTTATTATTGGTAGGATGATTGATAGAATTTTTATTAATAGGTAGCGGATAATTAGATTGACGCTGACCAATTAATTCATGTGTTTATTACTAATTAAGATCGAGTAATTGATAAGGTTTGAAAGACTAACTATATAAACAAATGATAAGGTACAATTTGGATTATAGATTATAAACACAAGGTAATAAGACAAAATCCAAATAAATAAATGTTGTGTGACGTTTTGGTAACAGCGTTGTTACCATCTTCAGACAAAAGTACTGAACGAGAATGATAAGGTACAATTTGGATTATACTATATACAGTTACGAGCGTCTTTCCTAATCAGTCGTCTCTCTCTGTCACCGTTAGCTTTTTTTCTGGAATGTCGCCCTCCTATTGGTTGGCTACGGTCACGCCACCTTTGCCCCCCCCCCCCCCCTTCCCATTAAGCCTCCCCCCTCGCTCTTTCGTTTTTGTAACTATTGTTTTGGAGCGGGTCGCTCTTTAAATAAATGCATATATTAGTTAATAACTAAATGGAATCCTCTCTTTCCTTTTCCCAGTATGAGACGCCTACGGAAGCCAACAGTACATAGACAGATAAAGCACATAGGCTATAGTTATTAACTAATATATGCATCTATTTAAGGCGCCAATCTATAATTGTAACAAATAGTATTTGAATAAAAACATTCAATCTGGTAAAACACGGGGGTTGCCCGGGCCATTCGGCTAGTAGATTATAAACAAAACGTAATAAGACCAAATCTAAATGAATAGTGTGTGAGGATCTATAACAGCGTTGTTACCATCTTCAGACAAAAGTACTGAACGCAAATGATAAGGCACAATTTGGATTATAAATTATAAACACAAGGTAATAAGACCAAATCTAAATGAATAATGTGTGACGTTTCGGTAACAGCGTTGTTACCATCTTCAGACAAAAGTACTGAACGAGAATGATAAGGCACAATTTGGATTATAGATTATAAAAACAAGGTAATAAGACCAAATCCGTATAAATAAATAGTGTGTGACCTTTTGGTAACTGCGTTGTTACCATATTCAGACAAAAGTACTAAATAAGAAATTTTATCACAGAATGTTTTAAATAGTTACTGTTATCAAGTGTGTAACACTTATCACTACACTTGTTACACACTTAATAACAGTAACTATTTAAAACATGCTGTGGTAAAATTTCTCATCCAGTACACAAGCTATGTTTGTAGAAGGATTATAAAGATCCGAAAGCTTGTACTTTGCACGAATATAGAAACACATTTCTACTGTTTATATTCTTGTTTTAAGGGGGTCGGTGGAAGGCTGGTCTAACCATTGGTTTTCGACCACTACGACCCGGGTTCGATTCCCGCATTGGACACTTTTTTTCTGATAAAAGAAAATCTCTAATGGCCCCCGATTCTTGCAAAAGTCCAACCCCACCAGAGAGTGCAAGTAACCAAACGGGGCTCTGGCACATTTGTAAGTGCATAGTCGAACTGTTTTTCACATATGTAGACATGTGGTACACTTACAGTAAAAGCAGTCGCCTACTTCTACCCACCATGATTATCATGGCCTCCTGTACCACGTGTTCTAGGAATAAGCAAAAAAATATATATTATTTTATATTCCTATTATATATTGTGAATGGAGGAATATAAATTTAAAAAGATTTTTTTTTTTCAGATTTTATTTGGAATAAACAGAAGATAAAGAATATCCTAGAAAACAAAGAATTCTGCAAAAGTCCAATTCGACATTTCAAACACTTCTCAATTTCCCGTATCACTCTAGAATTTAACGTCAGACGAAAGTGTCGTTAGAATCGTCTGCTTGGATATTTCCTATTTATTTATTCCGGATGTCTCGAATTTTCTACGAAGAGATCTTTTGGTAGATTTCCTGTCTTTTTTACTCTCTTTTTAAAATGAATTCACTCTCAAACTGCCTGATCCATTAGGTTTCCTAGATTCACAGGGTTGTGTGTTTGATATTATTTGATAAAATATAAATATTAAGGTTGGAATATATCGCTATAACTCTCAATCATCTCTCTCTATATTTTATATTTGAGAATCCTCTCTCGCGCGGAGAATCAGTACATAAAATAAAATTTTGAAAGAGAGATAGAATTTTAAAATACCTCGTAGGTGAAAAAGATAGAAAGAGCATATATATACAAATATAGAAGCAATGGGCGCTTCTCCCGTCAAAATAAACGTCAAAACCTGACGCCATCTATTGACCGTCGCCGCAACTAGCGGCCTCGGGTCGGTGACAAAGCCACAACACCAGCTTTGGCAAACTGAGAAGCGTCTACCTAGAGACCTGGTGTTGTGGCTTTGTCACCGACCCGATGCCGCTAGTTGCGACGACGGTCAATAGATGGCGTCAGGTTTTGACGTTTATTTTGACGGGAGAAGCGCCCATTGCTTCTAAGGATTAATTTCCTCCCGGCAAATTTTCCATCAATATACAAATATATATTATATAATCTATATTTGTATACCAACCCTTTGTATATATTTAAATTGTATAGATATTTTTTTCATATTTTCATCTACCATATAAATAAGTCGGTGGACGAGTGGGTAACACCCTCGATTCCCGACTGTCATGAACCGGGATTGAATCCCGCGTTAAAATTTGTTTAATATGTAAATAACCTTCACATATTATTCATTTTGTTCAATTATCATGAACTAGGTTGCTCTTGCTGAGCGGTACCTATTTATGTGAATTTGAACCAGGTTTCATCTACCTAAAACTTGCAAATAATTCTTGTAGATATTTCAATTGTGTTGATATTTTTCTTTTTTCATCTACATAAAACTTACATACTAATGCTTGTATATATTTCAAATATCTTTCTTACTTTCCTTTCAATGTTTAGTTTACCTTTGTAGTGCAAGTGTTCATAGGGGGAACATAACGCTCTAAGTCGAAATAAAAGATATAAAATACATAAATAACTCAAAAATAAAGTTGAATCTGAGAAAGAGTATTTTTTTACAATGTTTTATACTTTCAAATGCAATATGTAAATATATATATATATATAGAATAGATCGGCTTCCTTTTTATTAGACGAAACGTACTATTTTATCTTCTTATATTTTCTCAAAGATTTGATAAATTGCTGATACACCTGGAAAATACCACACAAAACATATTTTTACGAATCATTAGTGTGCCATTCTGTTATAAGAAATTTTAACTATTATTGAAGCGTATGTTTCTTTTCAAATAAATCAATTTTCTACTGCCCTTACTGCAATGATAAAATAATGGGAGGGCCTGGCTCATCAGTGGTGAACCATTCCATTATTTTGATTTATTTTGAAAAGAATCATACGCGTCAAAAATAGATGAAATTTCTTATAAAACATATTTGTTTGATTTAAATTATTGATTCTTTTTTTTTTTGCTTATCTCTAGTACACGTGGTACAGGCCATGATAATCATGGTGGGTAGAAATTGGCGACTGCTTTTACAGTAAGTGCACCACATGTCTATACATGTGAAAAGCAGTTCGACTTTGCACTTACAATTGTGCCAGAGCCCTGTTTAGTTACTTGCACTCACTTGTGGGTTTGGAGTTTTGCAAGATAGTTGATTCTATAATATCCAAACAGAGAAAAAATCTAATTTCTTAATCAATTTATTTTATTTAACCCTCACTTTCACGTGTAATTAGATTTAACATCCTATTATGGATACATTTCTAATGTAGTCGCTTATCGAAGAGTTTTTCTGGGAACCACTTTTCCTATACTCTCCTTATTCCCCGGATATATCTCCATTTCACGCTTACCTCAGTTAACCTCGAATATTTCCAAAAGCCGATATACCATTAACCATTGCTCCTATTCAACCACAAACCTTTTTTTAAAAAAGAAAACTTCAATTAAAAAAATCACCTCTTCGAATTTTTCTTTTCTTTACTTTTGATATTTCTTTTTTTTTTCCTCGGTCAAAAAAAGACCGATTTCATCTTTTCTTTCTATAGACTTCCAATTTTAATCGGAAAGAAATATTTCCATTCTATATTATTCAAGATAGTCACTCTTTATTTTTTTGGCATTGTGGCACATTTTTAATAATATATTTGGAATATCCGAAGTATGTTTGTTTTCTCTGTTAAAATATTAATATGTTCAATATAATATATGCCTTAGTGTTTATAAGTTTATATATATATATATATATAGATTTATTAATAATAAAGAAGACTAAATCAATGTTTAGTTAATTTCTGTTTCACTAGATGGCGCTCTGCCATATAAAAAGCACAAGTGCTCCTGGTCAGGATATGCTTTCTTCATTTTTAACTAGAAGAATGACCCGGCTTCGCCCGAGAATTCCCCCAGTGCAATTTCCTTCATACTGAAAGTACATCAATATTAAATAGTAGCAGTGCCACCCTTGAAATTGTCTGAGTTGAGTGAGTGACTGCGATGTCCATCTTCTAAGTAGGAATAAGAAAAAATAGGTTTATAAAAAAATTAATCCAAAATACTGACATGTAGATATTTTTCTGTAAAAAATAAAAGAGCATATGGAAATTAGGCAAACATATGTGTTTGCTAATGACTGCGACTGCATTTTAAACGATTTTTTTTTGAAGAGATAAGAAGATAAGATAAAAAATGAAAAGATATTTTTTTTTAAGTACGCAAACAACTTGAAAAAAATGCAGAACGCTCATTGGTCTCTTAATTGACCAGGTGTTGTTACTTTGCCTCGTATTTACTCGCGTAAAAAAAGTTCTTCGAATGAAAAAATAAATAACCAAAAATATTAATCAAAATGTAGCCGAAAATTTTCTTCAGGTTTATAAAAAGCGACATGCAAAATTTGGTACCAATTGGTTCAGTAGTTTTTGAGTTTATCGCGAAACAGACAGACTTTGACTTTTATATATATAGAGATATTAACACCCGACCTTTTTATTTTTTTATTTTATTTTTACATATATAGATTTATTAAGAGAAAAAAAAGGCATTTTCTGATCGTGCAACAAAATCTTGATGATGGCTTTTGTATGAAAAAGTGAAAGTTGTATAAGCTTCTTAGTTTTCTTTGTTTTTAAAAATGAATCGATGTTGGTTCCATATGCTTGAATTGAATATTACACCTTAGTTCTATATATTTTATTGCTTAAAAAAGGAACACAACAAAACAAAGAAAAAACTACAATTGCAAAATGATTTGACAACTAACTAAGAAAAAAAAAATCAAAAATGATGATGATAAAAAAATGAATATTTCTGCCAGTAAAATGCTTCTATGAATTAAAAAATAAGAATAATTACAAAATTAAAATATAAACTTCAAAAAGCTTTATTATAATCAAGAAAGGTCAATTATGGAATAATTACAAATCAATGATTAGTTGATATTTATTCCGATAGAGGGCGTAAGCCATCAGTAACTTTTAGTTGCATGATCAGGACATGCATTTTTCTTTATTTATCTAACTTTTCTTGATTTATCAAATAAGTAGTCGGTGGACCAGTGGTTAAAACCCTCGATTCCCGACAGCCATAAACCGGGATTGAATCCCGTAGATGACACTTTGTTTTAATATGTGTGAATAACATTTACATATTATTCATTGTTGTAAATATCATAAACTAAGTTGCTCTTTTTGAGCGGTACCTTGTTAAGTGATTTTGGAAAAATAAACTTATTTATCAATAAAATGGGTTGAGCAAATATTGTATTTTTTTTTTTTTTTGCTTATCCCTAGTACACATGGTACAGGCCATGATAATCATGGTGGGTAGTTAGCGACTGCTTTTTACTGTAAGCGCACCACATGTCTACACATGTGAAAATTTATAAATTTATAAATTCATTTATAAATTCATTTATTATACTTTAATTTCTGAATTCAATAAAGGGAGGCCAAAGATTTTTTAAAATCTATAACGGCTTTTTAATATTTAGATTAAAGTGAAAACTGTCGTCCTTACCTTGGATTTTGGAGGAGTAATGCTTCCCTACCCTTTAAGTTACACTATTAAGACCCGTAAGCAAATCCCATATTTTAGTAGTCCTGCTTAATTGACCCGCGATTCTTCAAGGACAATCCCATCAGTGAGTGAAACTGAGATTCCAGAGCTACGTGGGTATTGAGAAAGATAAGTCTTGAGCTAGTTCATTTATCCTGAGTAGCAAAGTAAAATGTCAATTATGTCTTAAACTTAAAATACTGTTCTTACTTTAAGGATGACTTGTACTAGACCCATTAAGTTCATTTATGGAGAAAGTTTTTTTCTGTCTGCTCAAAATGCTCCAACACCACTGCAAATCCAGCACATATCCTGGATTGTCTTAGAGCTAAGAAGGAAGACCTATACAAGAACCCCAAAACTATAGTAGAAAAAATGATTGCTTTCAACCTTCATGACTGGTGTAATCTTACCCATGGGATAATAAAAAAAGTGACTTATTTAGTTCTCTCTATATATTTTGTAAAATTCACCATCTTTATATTGAGAGAATATAGATAACCTCTGGTATCTTCTTAAACTCCGAATAATATCCAAAGTTTAAAGGTGGACAGACGACAGCTTTTTGTTTGAATCTGTTTTCTATATCCAGCTATATATATATATATATATATATATATATATATATATATATAGCAATGGAATGCGAAACCTACAATATGTTCAGCTCAAAATAGGTCTGTTGCTCCAGGTTTAAGTATTTAGACCATTATGGTAAAATACATTACATTCAACTTGTAATTTCCATAATACATTGTTATTGATCCTATTAAAACAAATTACACATGTGAAAAGCAGTTCGACTTTGCACTTACAAAAGCCAGAGCCCCGTTTGGTTACTTGCACTCGCTGGTGGGGTTGGACTTTTGCAAGAATCGGGGGTCATTGGAGCATATTGTATAGAATATTGTAGCAAAGTATTTATTATTTTATTAACAGAGTATTAATTTTAGGTTTTTATTATGCTATACTGTAATCTTCTCACATTGCTTATCTTTTGTCTATCATTCATAGTTTGTTCTTGCTTTAAATAAATTGCTGTGTCATCCTGAAGTTTGTCTTCCCTAATTTTCCACGTGGCATTATAATAAGGTAGAAAGAGAGGAATTTGGGATTTATAGATGAGCGACTAAGACAGGTTCTGAAGTTCTAAGTTCATTCTGTTTGTTGGAATTGAAGATGAAGACATTTATGGATAATGATCTGTATATAAAGCACTCTGTACAAAAACAAGAAGACAATCTCAATATATTGTGTATTTACTCTATTGTGATAGACACATGTACGTAATTTGTTATCTATTTCACATATATTCACCTTTACATTATACAGTTAAACCTGTCTATAGCGCCCCCTCTAAATAGCGCCCGATTTTAAATACGTAGTACAATGCGATTTACATTAAAAGTGACCTGTCTATAGCACCCTCTCTCTATAGCACTCTCTTTTGGTGAGTTCCAAGAGGGCGCTATAGAGAGGTTTAACTTATTTGCATATACTTCTACTATCCTCGAATCTCATATCCATAGTTTGATTTAAATACCATAACCAAGATTCAATGTTACAGTGTCGGATATACACTCACTAGACGGGTGACCCGGGCTTCGCCCCGGGATTGACCCGTGTGCATATCTACCCGAGTGATATATATTTAGATAGGATATTTTAAAAATAATTGTTTGTTATTAGCATTATCTATTTGTTTGCATCAGCATAATGTATGTATACATAAAGTATGTGTATATATATACACCTTAATAGTACAAAAGCTACATACCTATATATTCGATATTTGCGGACCTATAATGAGGTATTGTTAACAATAGATTATTTAAGGAGCGACCCGCTCCAACACAATAGTTACAAAAACAACAAAGCGAGTGGGGGGGCAAAGGTGGCGTGATCGTAGCCAACCAATAGGAGAGCGCCATTCCAAAAAAAAAAGCAAACGGTGACAGAGATGAAAAATAATTGATGACGCTCGTAACTGTATATAGAATGGACAAAACTTAAGGAAGTTGAAACTTTTAGCATGTATATTGGGATTCAGACAATAACTCTGAAAGATATTTAATTCACAGATACATTTATTAAAGACACACGAGATAACCAAAGGGAAACAAAATTGCCTCAGTCTCCTTCAAAACTTACGACCGGCGACATAAAAGACTTTCCACTTCCTTAAGTTTTGTCCATGAGGTGTTTAATCAGAATCGTTCAATAAAAGCGATATGAAAGATATAAACATTATAGACGTGTATGATTATTTTTGAAATTAAACAATTTCTACTCCCCTTACTGCAATGGAAAAAAATTAATGGGAGGGCCTGGCTCATCAGTGGTGAACCCTCTCAGCGGTTTTGCCAGTTTAATATACCATACCGCTGTTATATTTTTCCATTGCAGTAAGGACAGTATAAATTGTTTAATTTCGAAAAGAATCTTACGCGTCTAAAATAGTTTCGAAATTTCATAACAGATGGCGCGCTAATGCATCATAAAAGCGGTATGGTATATTAAACTGGATAAATTGCTAAGAGGGTTCACCACTGATGAGCCAGGCCCTCCCAATATGTTTAATCGTAGTTAAGTAAACTAGGAGATCTGTTTTATTCGGAAATAAAATCAATCGTATTTTAATATAGTTTCATTTCTTTAATATATTCACATACAAATCATTCTAGCCTTCTAGTAAGAAGTGTTCCAAATTCCCCTCTGTGAAGAGAGACTGGTTAACGAGTACATTGTAGAATAGAGGGACAAAGAGGGGGATGTGCAAATAGTGGGGAACAGGTGGACCAGCACAAAGGATCAGCCGAGATGATCCAATTATGCAAATCAGATGTTTGCTCTAGCCTGGAGTGTTGGACGTAGACTCTCTACGAATAATGTCATTAAGATTGGCTAAAGTGGTTCAGCAACATCGTCATGTGGATTGCCTAACTTTAAATATTTCACAAAATACCTCTGATTCTATCCATACACGGTTTATATACATTCTTAAAGTATGTTTTTCAGAGCATACCTCGCTAATAACTATTCTGATCATATATTCAAATAAGATGTTTTTTGTTTCAAGGCAAAATTATGAATAATATTAAAATTTTCCGAAACGCCTACGTGGTTGACTTTTCATTATTTTTCAAGAAAATGGTTGGTCAAATATCACTGAACAAACCTAAATCAACGTTTAGTTGATTTTTGTTCCACTAGATGGCGCTCTGTAATCTAAAAATGATCATGTAAGTGGTATGCTTTTTTGTTTTTAATATCAACACTTGACCTTTTGCCATATTTCGTATTTTTCCACATAATCATCGTAATTACGTAAATTTGACCTTAAATAGTCCTTTATTGATATCTCGGGAAACCTCAAAGATCAGATTTTTGATCGATGAAGAACCACGCTGACAAGGGCCAACAGCCCGAAACGCGTAATGTGGTTGACTTGTCTTGATTTATCAAGAAATTGGGTTGGCCAAATATCACGGAAAAAGCCTAAATCAACGATACGCGATTAGTGAATAAACAATTTTGAAAAGAAACCTATCCCTGGAGGCTTCATATTTCCATCTTAAAATGGTTCAGAAATACGAAATAAATTTTAAAAATCACCTTAAGTAGATTTCCTGTTGATTCAGAAATACAGAGGAAAGATAGAAGTTATACAGACTATCCTTGGCCTACATCCATCTGTTAAATAAAATTTAAATCAACAGGAAATTACTACCCATATGCAAATAAAGTTAAAGTGAACCATAATCAAAAATGGTCGTCACTTCAACTTGAAAATAATTCCTGTTGTTTCAGAAGTACAAAGGAAATATAGAAGTTATACAGACTATCCTTGGCCTACATCAATCTGCTAAATAGAATTTGTATCATCAGGAAACCACTACCCATATGCAAATAAAGTTAAAGTCAACCACATTCAGAAATGGTCGTCACTTCAACATGAGTAGAATTCCTGTTGTTTCAGAAGTACAAAGGAAAGATAGAAGTTATACAGACTATCCTTGGCCTACATCAATCTGTTAAATAGAATTTGCATCAACAGGAAACCACTACCCATATGCAAATAAAGTTAAAGCGAACCACATTCAGAAATTGCCGTCACTTCAACTTTAACAATGAAAAATGCAAATATGTAGTGTGAATAGGTACAATTTGTTTTATAGATTATAAACTCAAGGTAATAAGACCATATCTAAATAGATAAATAGTGTGTGACATTCCGGTAACAGCGTTGTTATGTAACGTCACTCATTATAGAATCATTTGGATTTGTTCTTATTACCTTATGTTGCTAGCTATGTAGAGAATAATTTTAAAACAGTTCAGACTTATTTTGTCGAATTATTTTCAGGAAGTCAAATATTTATGAATAGGTCTTAAGTGGCTTCTAAAAGAGAAGGGGGGGGGGGGGTCTCGTTTATTGAGTTTAAACAACATTCAAAATAAATAATAGTTGAATACATTTCAAATAGTTGTTATTGTCATATCGAATAAATATTTCCTAGAGAAGTTAGCTACTTGGGTACGTTAGTTGTTGTTTTGGTGCTTATCTCCTTAGACCTTGTCTAGAAGTCCATTCTTCTCTAGACAATTTTGTCAATTGTAATAATTTTATTGACATCTTGTCAATACATGCAAAAGTGAACAGTCTGAACTATTGAAAAAAAAATATATATTTATATGTATATGAGAAAACAATAAAAAAATAAATAAAAAGATCAGGTGTTGATATTAAAAATAATGAAGGCATATCCTGACCAAAAGCACATGTGCTTTTTCGATGGCAGAGCGCCATCTAGTGGAGCAGAAATTAGCTAAACGTTTATTTAGCTTGCTCCGTGATATTTGGCCCACCCAAATTCTTGATAAATAGAGAAAAGCCATCTACGAACGCGTTTCGCGTTGTTGGCGCTCGTCAACGTGGAGTAGGCTGTACCACTGTGACCAAAAAGATTTTTGGTCCCAGAGGCTTCTTGAAAAAAACCAAGAAATGGGTATTTAAGGCCAAACTTGCGTAAATACGCTTAACACATGTGAGAAAACAATATAAAAATAAAAACATATATATATATATATATATATGTGAGCGCCAAAAGCGCGAAACGCGTTCGTGGATGGCTTTTCTTGATTTATCAAGAAATTGGGCTGGCCAAATATCAGGGAACAGGCTAAATCAATGTTTAGTTGATTTCTGTTCCACCAGATGACGCTCTGCCTTCTGAAAAACACATGTGCTCATGGTCAGGATATGCCTTTTTATTTTTAATATATATATTCATGATACAATGTACAATGAATATGTCGCCTCTATCACCGTTGCAGAGTTTGGTGGAGAATCGCCAGCGGGTCTCCAGCGACACCACGTATTTCGTGGTCTACTTTTCTCTAGAGAGAAAAGTAGAATTCATACAGAGCAATTGGGTGTGTTTCTTGTTGATGGGAACATCTGAATCTCATAGAGGTAGGAATACGATTTTACCTGTTAACATTATACCCAATAAAACACCGCCTGATACCCAAAAGTTTGGCATCAGGCGGCGTTTTATTCGTTTATTTATAGATGGAAAATTTTCCATCTATGTTTTGCCAATAGATTTGGCCCAGCCACATTGCCAGCAAAACACCTCTTTGGTAGATTGTGAGGATTCCATTAGATCCCGTGTGGATCTCATGGAATAAAGTCCGCCCTAGACTGACGAGGGCCATTAGCCCGAAACCATGGTCTCTAGGTGGACGCTTATCAGTTTGCCAAAGTTGGTGTTGTGTCTTTGTCACCGACCCGATGCCGCTAGTTGCGGCGACGGTCCATAGATGGCGTCAGATTCTGACGTTTATTTTGACGGGATAGGCGACCATTGCTTCCATCGTTTATTTATGTTGTCTTGTATAATGACATAGATGCCCGAAAGCTTGAAACTGATTTAATAAAATGAGAAGAAAATCATCTCCAGAAACCTTTTTAATTATTTAACTATCGGTTATATAAAAAATGATCCAAATACAATATTTAAGTAATATGGTGGATAGTAAACTAATGAAACCGCTGAGAAAATTCACTACTGATGATCCAGACTACCATGTAGTAAGGACAGTAGAAATTTGTTCTATCTGTAAATAAACATACGCGCTTTGAAATAGTTTACTTTTTCTATAAAACGAGTTTGTTTGCGGAAATAATAGTTAACCGAACCAGAGCTGTTAAAATGGTTGTAGTTAAATATTAGAGTAATATGGTAGATATTAAACTAACAAAACCGCTGATAAAGTTCACTACTGATGATCCAGACTACCATGTAGTAAGGACAGTAGAAATTTGTTCTATTTGTAAATAAACATACGCGCTATGAAATAGTTTACTTTCAATAAAACGAGTTTGTATGCAGGAAGAATAGTTAAAAGAACCAAAGCTGTTAAAATGGTTGTAGTTAAACATTAGAGTAATAAGGTAGATATTAAACTGAACAAAACCGCTGATAAAGTTCACTACTGATGATCCAAACTACCATGTAGTAAGGACAGTAGAAATTTGTTCTATTTGTAAATAAACATACGCGCTATGAAATAGTTTACTTCTCAATAAAACGAATTTGTATTCGGGAAGAGAATAGTTAAAATAACCAGAGCTGTTAAAATGGTTGTAGACTAAGGAATTAAACAGATCACCGCCATAGCGTGCATGTCTCACAAGATGAGTAGGTCATATGTCAGCGTGGTTTTTAGAGCCACGTTTCAGTCTAAGTTACCGTGCGAACAAGAAGTTAAAAACACATTGCTAATTTATTAATACGCTCTAAATTAGCTGGCACAGGGACCTATGTATATTGCAGAAGGCCGCTCTGAAATATTAACAAAATCCTACATGTCATTATTTCTAATGATAGGTTCGTTAATTTTACATTCGGAGTTCTCACCGTCTACCGTTCGGTCTATCTACAAATATACATGTTATATAAATGAGAGATTTTCTGCTGATTTTGGATTATCTTGAGGATTATGCCATGGTGATATAGTCATGGTTGAAAATCTTGAAGTATAATAAAATATTTCTGAACAGAGAAATTGCTTTAATTGAACTTATGAGAATATATAAAACATAATTTGATAAAGGTAATGCCTCTGGCTTAAGGCGTAAAAATCTAAAAAAATTAAAACTTATTTACATAATGTACATAAGATTTGAGCCGGCCATCGAGAAACAAAAACAATGAGTTTTTATAGGGAAAGTCCCGACATCTGTTGGTAGATTTAAATAGAATATTTGAAACTATGAAATATATTTTTAAATAAAATAATATTTTAATATAACATACATTCTGGTAGATCTCGAGTACTATGCCATCACCATTTCCTCAGCATGTGATCTACGTATTCTTCGTAGATCGCGAAATACGTAGTGTCGCTGGAGACCTATTGGCAATCTTCCATCAAACTCTACAGCGGTGTCGCCATGTACATATTCATTGTATATAGTGGAGGGGCCAGTAGCGGGTGGCTCGGTCGAAAATGTTTGAAGGCAGTAGCACTAAATCCAATCTGCTCGAATCTAGGCGGTTTCCGTAGTTGAATATTCTTGTTGGCTAGTGATCCGCGTCGAAGATACCTGCGTAATTCATTAGGTTGGCACGGTCCAAGAGCTCTATCAAGGCTTTAACAGAACTGGAAGCGATGTCTCTCGCATTCTCTTCAGTTAAGAAGTTTTATATTAAGAAGAATCAAGCATCTTCTGATCATGCAACTAAAATGTTATCCAGTAAAGAAATGTATATTAAATTCAATAACTTTTGTAAATATATTATAAATTATATAGCAACAAATATCTTTTAAGAAACTGATAATTTATATTATGCTGATTGCCAGACACTTCTTTCTATTGTACACAAGTCTTTTTTCTCATTTTTCCCTCTCTTTCTCATTGTTAATATCATATGACTATACTATTCACGGCCTAAAATTATTGTATATATATATGTATAGACAAATGTACAATTGACGCCTGAAACCACTTAGGCCCATGACTGCACAACCTGCCTACGACATATATCTATTAGATAATAAAAAGGCATATATTGGATTGAATAAAAGATTTATTTGCCAGTATTTCGGTTGGCTGAATTCTTGCTAGACGAAGCGCATCGGTACCAAAACTGGTTAAAATCGTTCTGAAAATAGAGCAATGCATATGTATGACAGTGCAAGTGTCCCTAGGGGGATATAGCGCTTTAAATTGAAATAAATAAATAAATCGTGCAACTAAAATTTGCTGATAGCTTGCGCCATCTATCGGAATAAATATCAACTAATCGTTGATTTTCAATTATTCCAGAATTGGCCAAATACTTCGGCCATAGGCGCTTGGCCATCTAAAATGCATTGAGAGTGGTCAGGATATACATTTTTTGTTATTAATATATATATGGTATATATTTTTCTCTAATAATTTTATAACTAACAAATTTAAATGGAAAATATTATAGTAGATAAGGTTTTAATACACTTGTATATATATTTTTTGTTGAAAATAGAGCATTTCGATATGTTTGAGGATTTGTTTTTTGTAGCCAATTCTTTAATTTTTTTTTAGATTGAATAAAGTGGATAGCTGAAGTTTTGTTTTGGCATTTGGTGTCTAAATATTGATTTAATTTTTTCAATTAATTCATTATTTATTTTATTTTGGAGTTAAATCCAGTATATATCTTCAGATATCACTGTCAAGACGTCACTGGAGGTATTCTGAAGATGAAGAGGAGCTGAAGAAAATCTAAAAAAACTCGGTAACATCATGAGCCACAAAAAGTGTCCCAGAAACTCTCCTGCTGGGTGGATCTGCGACACGCCTTTGTCGCACCATTAGAGAATTCCCTCAATTTCCTTCATAGGACCACATAGCTCAGGAAGTTATCGTTTGTTCAAATATAACCAATTTTACATATTGTCAAAAGTACAAAATCGTGAGATGAAATGCTTATTGTAAAGTCTTTTTTTAGCCGAGCTTTCAAACATTTTTTTTATCCTTCTACAGAAGTAAACATTAAAACGTAAAGAGATAAATTGTTTTATATATACATATCTAACATTTGCATATACTAAAAGTTTGCATTTGAATAAATAATTACGAAAAATATATATATATTTTTTTCAATATATAGGAATAAATATATGTAAAACTATATTTAATAGAAAATATATTTTGCATATATTTACTCATATATTTAAATTATATATTCTTGTCATTCATATTTATTTTCAAATGCAAATCTTTTAATATATGTAAATATACGGATATATATGTAGTAATATATTTCAATATATACTAAAGTTTCATATGTAACATAATTATAGTGTAACAGCCCCAAAATGTAGATACAATTCAACTCGCCAGTTTGGCCATCATGTAATGCAAAACAGGATAAGTTTGATTGAGATCCCGCCGGCGCTCAGACAGAAAAAGGTCTCCGATTACAGACCGACAAACAGTCGGAAAACAAACAGATTTTCTCTACCTATCATGTAGATCCTCCTGGACCTTGTCTGCGTCTTCAGTGCTGGTCTCTCTCTGTGGTGACATCCAACCTGCCTCGTCCTTTTGTGTTACTTATTGACGCCTGAAACCACTTGGCCCCATGACTGCACAACCTGCCTACGACATATATATATATTAGATGGTAAAAAGGCATATATTTGATTGAATAAAAGATTTATTTGCCAGTATTTCGGTTGGCTGAATTCTTGCTAGACGAAGCGCATCGGTACCAAAACTGGTTAAAATCGTTCTGAAAATAGAGCAATGCATATTTAAATCATTAGATAGTAAAAAGGCATATATTGAATTGAATAAAATGTTTATTTGCAAGTATTGCGGCTGGCTGAATTCTTGCTAGACGAAGCGCATCGGTACCAAAACTGGTTAAAATCGTTCTGAAAATAGAGCAATGAATACTTAAATCAGCCAGCCGAAATATTGGCAAATAAATCTTTTATTCAATCCAATATATGCAATTTTACTATCTAATGATTTAAGTATGGATTGCTCTATTTTCAGAACAATTATATATATATAACAATTTATAATCTTATAAGTTATCATTTTTACTCCTGTGGAAGAGTAGAAATCTCGGATGAATAAAAAAATACTTACAAGAAACTCTTCTCCTCAGGATTTTGTTTTTTTTTAATTAAACTGGCGAAACCGCTGGGAGGGTTCACCACTGATGAGCCAGGCCCTCCCTTTAATTTTTCCATTGCAGTAAGGCCAGTAGAAATTGTTTTATTTTAAAAAGAATATTACGCCTCTAAAATAGTTTTGTAATTTGATAACAGATGGCGCGCTAGTGCATCATAATTTACTGTCCCAGATGATTATCCAACATATAAGTTTACATTGCTATTTAATACTTTTTGAACGTTATTTTGAAAAAATTGATTATTTTTTTATTTTAAGAAGTGAAACCATTTTAGCACAACTATTTGCTTTTTCAAATACAACCTTTAGGGTCTGACTCATCAGTAGTGAAACCTTCCAGCGGTTTCGCCATTTTAATCAACCGCAATGAGATATATAATTGTATTTAATACGATCTTGCTTGGTCACGCGATAGCGCTATGCTAGATTAGTAACCGCTAAGGGGGTTCAACACTCATGAGCCAGGCCCGTACAATATTGCCACGTGGAAAATTAGGGAAGACAAAAACTTCAGGAAGAGACAACAATTTATTTCAGGGAAGGACAAACTATGAATTGTAAACAAAAGATAAGCCACGAGGGAAATTTATAGAGTAGAAAGATATAAACATAAAAATGACCACTCTGTTAATAAAAAATAATAAAATTAATAAATACTATGTGTGTACAATATACACTCAAGTACAAAACTTAATGAAGTTTCATATTTTGATGTCTCTGATCGTCTATTTTTTTTTCAAGGAGACAGAGGCAGGATTACGAAACTTATCAATAGAGCAGGACATCCTACGGAAGAACGGAGTTATAATTCAGCCGAATCGGCCCAAAATAAAAAAGATCTTTGCAAGAAGCGATCTGGTAGAATAAATTGGCGAATTATTCTTTAAATTATTGTTTCACATGTTCAGTTTATTTACGCAAATTTAGCCTTAAATACCCATTTCTTGATTTCTCAGGAAACCTCTGGGAACAATTTTTTGGTTGTTGAGATGCAACCTGCACCACGCTGACGAGGACCAACAGCCCGAAACGCGTTCGTTTTTAGTTTTTTTTTTTATTTATCAGGAAAATTGGTTGGCAAAATATAAGGGAACAGGTTAAATCAATGTTTAGTTAATTTCTGTTCCACTAGATGGCGCTCTGCCATCTAAAAAGCTTATATGAGCGGGTCAGGAAATGCCTATTTGTTTTTTTTTTTTAAGATCAATACTTGACCTTTTTTTTACTTACATATATGTAGAATGACGTTTGACAAATTTTACCGAAATGTTTCTTTTGAACGAAAAATCGAAATTTATTAAAGGAGAAATAACGATTATTTCTATCCTTAGGGATGAAGTATGAAAGGATGAATTGTGAAGAGTAATGATAAACGGAAAAATAAAAGTGTCAAGATTCCGTTCATCATTACACTTCACAATTCATCCTTTCATACTTCATCCCTAAGGTTAGAAATAGTCGTTATTTCTCCTTAAAATAAATTACGATTTTTTATTCAAAAGAAACATTTGCGGTATAATTATCAATCGTCGTTCTACAATCATAAGCCGTATTATATTGTATTACAAATATATATACTTTCAGAACAGGTATATGACGCTCTGAAAGCCGATGTACAAGCTTGTATAAGATTGATTCCGTTGTGTCAAATCTTGCTGTTAAACATTTAATAAATTGATTTGAGCATTAGAAAAATTTACCTAAGAAATATATTAATTATCTTCTCTATTCTCATTCTGATTTACTTTTTATAAATTTGAAATTTTTTCTACACCCTATTTTAAAATTTCCAAAACTTGGTGTTATGCCAATTTTTAAAATCAGAATGTTAGAATTAATGGCAGGATTCTCCAGCGAGCCCAGAACACATCATGCAATGCATCAGGCATTGCTGAACAGACATTCACACCGACCCAGCTGTGGTCATTGAGGCGATAAAGAGGCTTTCAGGATCTGGTCTAGACTTCAAGTCCAGACCTGGGACAAGAAAAAAAAAATCAGAATTTGACCTATATAAAGAAAATTATTTTTTTAAACATATTTTAATAGTAAGAAATGTTTTTGTGACTTAAAACTATAGTTTTATATCGTCTTTCGGTAAATTTGCAATCTAAATGATTTAATGTGGTTTAGAAACGAGATATATCAGACCAAGCTATATTATCACCACCAATCAATAACTGGCAAATTTCCAATGAAATTAAAGCAAATTGAAAATTAAATTTGATGCGCATGAACTTTAGAAATTCTTTCCAAAAGATAGAAAATGGGAAAATTCAGTTAGATTCTATACATTTAGGGGTATTTTTGGAATATCCAAATTTTTGTGGAATTTTGAGATTATTATTTTTTTTATAAATCAAAGAGAGAAACAGTCCGAGTATAATAATTAATTTAAAAACTCAATAATTATGCTTTTAAATCTTTTTTATATACACACCCTTTATTTATTTATTTATTTCAATTTAAAGCGCTATGTCCCCTTAGGGACACTTGCGCTGTCATACATGTATGCCTTTACATTTGTCTATACATATTTAGGATAATTTTGGTTGTAAATAATATTCATATAATATTAACAAGGAGAAATAGAGGGAAAAAAACGATATACACCACGAAAAAAAAAAAAAAAAAACGAAGGAAGTGGAAAATATTTGATGTCGCCGGTCGTCTATTTTTTTTTACACTTGGTTATCTGGTGTGTCTTCAATAAAGGTCATTGTGTATCAAATATCCTTCAGAGTTATTGTCTGAATCCCGATATACATGCTAAAAGGTACAACTTCCTTATGTTTTGTCTGTGAATGTATCTTTTAGAATTATTGTCTGAATCCCGATATACATGCAAAAAGGTACAACTTCCTTAAGTTTTGTTTATGAGTGTATCTTTGAGAGTTATTGTCTGAATCCCGATATACATGCTAAAAGGTACAACTTCCTTAAGTTTTGTCTATGAGTGTATATTTCAGAGTTATTGTCTGAATCCCGATATACATGCTAAAAGGTACAAATTCCTTATGTTTTGTCTGTGAATGTATCTTTTAGAATTATTGTCTGAATCCCGATATACATGCAAAAAGGTACAACTTCCTTAAGTTTTGTTTATGAGTGTATCTTTGAGAGTTATTGTCTGAATCCCGATATACATGCTAAAAGGTACAACTTCCTTAAGTTTTGTCTATGAGTGTATATTTCAGAGTTATTGTCTGAATCGCGATATACATGGTAAAAGGTACAACTTACTTAAGTTTTGTCCATGAGTGTATCTTTTAGAATTATTGTCTGAATCCCGATATACATGCAAAAAGGTACAACTTCCTTAAGTTTTGTTTATGAGTGTATCTTTGAGAGTTATTGTCTGAATCCCGATATACATGCTAAAAGGTACAACTTCCTTAAGTTTTGTCTATGAGTGTATATTTCAGAGTTATTGTCTGAATCCCGATATACATGCTAAAAGGTACAAATTCCTTATGTTTTGTCTGTGAATGTATCTTTTAGAATTATTGTCTGAATCCCGATATACATGCAAAAAGGTACAACTTCCTTAAGTTTTGTTTATGAGTGTATCTTTGAGAGTTATTGTCTGAATCCCGATATACATGCTAAAAGGTACAACTTCCTTAAGTTTTGTCTATGAGTGTATCTTTCAGAGTTATTGTCTGAATCCCGATATACATGCTAAAAGGTACAACTTCCTTAAGTTTTGTCAAAGAGTGTATCTTTCAGAGTTATTGTCTTAAACCCGATATACGTGCTATAAGGTACAACTTCCTTAAGTTTTGTCAATGAGTGTATCTTTCAGAGTTATTGTCTGAATCCCGATACACATGCTAGAAGGTACAACTTCCTTAAGTTTTGTCAATGAGTGTATCTTTCAGAGTTATTGTCTGAATCCCGATATACATGCTAAAGGTACAACTTCCTCAAGTTTTGTCTATGAGTATATCTTTCAGAGTTATTATCTGAATCCCGATATACATGCTAAAAGGTACAACTTACTTAAATTTTGTCTATGAGTGTATATGTGACATGGAAGAATGGAATCTAGGTTGTAGTAATAAAGAAAACTATGGACACACAATCTTTAAAGGTAGTAAAATTACATATCGGTGAAAATTTTCAGTGAATTCAAAAGTTCACCAATTCCATACAACAAAAGATTTTTTATTCAAAGCAACTGCCCTGATTAGCTATACACTCGGACCACTTTTCAGGCAATTTTCGAATTCCTTGTCTGAAAATTTCTATTCCTTTTGAGTCGAACCAGTCAACAAGTAATTTTCGGAGTATGTCTGAGTTCGAAAATTCCTGGTTTTTTAGGGCGTGTCCTAAAGATGTGAAAAGGTGGTAGTTCGACGGCGCTAAGTCTGGTGAGTAAGGCGGGTGGGGTTAGAGTTCCAAGCCCAAGTCTTTTATGGTGTTTTTGACCACCGTAGCGTTGTAGGCTGGAGCGTTGTCATGCTGCAGTATCAGGTTGTTGTGCTTTTCACGCCATTCCGGTTTTTTTTTTTTCATTCAATGCCTCTCTCAAACTGTGCATTTGTTGTTCGTAGCGACTAGTATTGACCATTTTGCCCGGTTTCAGGAGCTCGAAATATACTACGCCGGTCTGGTCCCACCATATGCAAAGCATTGCCTTTTTTCCGAAGCGATTGGGCCTAGGCGTCTGTTTTGGAATTTGGCCGGGCAGGCCCCACGACTTTTGGCGCGTAGGATTGCTGAAGTGGATCAATTTCTCATCAGAAGTTACGATTCGGTGCAAAATTGACTTATTTTCATGCCTGGCGAGCAGCCCTTCGCAGGTTACCAGACGCCGTTATTGCTGCCTTTCGCTCAACTCGTGGGGGACCCATCTGGAAAGCTTTTGGGTCATTCCGAGGCTATTTAAACGTAGAGAAACAGCACCTTGAGACACCTGGAGCTGTTTTGCGAGTTTCTCCTGCATTTGGGTACTGTCCTCATCCAACAAAGCTTGCAGTTCATCGTCCTCGAACCTTTGGGGCGGTTTTCCATGTGGTTCATTATCAAGTTCAAAATCGCCACTTTGGAATTTTTTAAACCACCTGTAACACTGCGATTTGCTCAGAGCGTGGTCGCCGTAAACTTCCTCGAGCATTCGGTGGGCTTCAGTGGCACTTTTCTTCCAGTTGAAGGCGAACAACAAAACTTCCCGCAAATGGGCACTTTTTGGCTCGGAAATCGCCATTTTCCACGGGCTCCAGAAATTTTTCACTATTTGAATTTTTCTAAAACTGCACGCATGCTGATGCCACGTGAGTCAAAGAACAAAACGCCTACAACAGCGCCACCGTCGGCTCAAATAAAGTTGCACAGCGGCCTCTGGCGCCCATTTTCGCGTTTCATACTAATAGACCTGGTAAATAGAATGTGAAGAAATAGTACAAATGTGATATTGTACTGGGATAAGGTTCATAAATTAAGAAAAGAAAAAGGCATCTCCTTATCGTGCAACTGAAAGCAATCAGCAACCTTCAGTAGCACAATAAGGAGATGCCTTTTGCTTTTCTTAATATAAATAGAAATTTGTTCAAATTGACAACAAAACATCGTGCTTAAGGACACATATGAAAACCTAGTGGACATGGCATTTGCCCGGTAAGCGGAACACTGTGGGTTCGATTCCCATCCCTGGACACTTTATTTTTCCGTTTATCATTACTCTTCACAATTTATCCTTTCATACTTCATTCCTAAGGTTAGAAATAATCGTTATTTCTTCTTTAAATAAATTTCGATTTTTTTTCTTCAAAAGAAACACATGCGGGATAATTTTCAAATGTCGTTCTACAATCATAAGCCGCATTATATTTTATTATAAAAAAACACATATGAAAGTTTTTCTTACATTTTTAAATAAAACAATTAAACACGACTTTTTTTTCTTGTAAGAAAACTTTCATATTTATATATCCAATTATCAAATTTAATTAAAACGTTTTCTTTAATTTATTATTTTATTAATTAGACAATAAACTTGCTAATTAATGTTTTTTTGCAAGGAATAAAGATCCGTATAGAAAAAAAGGCAATAAATTTACCTTATTCAATATTTAGGCCGGGAAAAAGATACCTAACGTTTTTCAGCTGGATAGAAAATAGAGGATGATTATTTTTGAGATATTAATTTACGTATGCATTTCCGCTCCAATTTTTATAATACCCAGTTTACAACGAACCTTGGAAATTTTAAGGGATTTTTATCAAAAATTGGTGCGGTTGAAGACTCTAGCTGTCATTGTGACAACGAATTCCAGGACTCGAGACACCTACTGCTGGAATGCCCACTCTTCTTCACCGCTAGACAACAGACAATAAATAATGTTGTAGATCTATATCAATTTGTAAATAGCAGAGAGAATTATCATAGATTTAACTATTTTTGTAAATATATTTATGATTATCTTTAAAACCTGAAAGGTTCAGGTTCCTAATATATATTATTGTTTCTCTTTTTTATTTTTGATTACTTTTTCTTGTATAATATGTTTATAACTGTTTCTGTTTAAAAAAAAAAAACATTATCCCTAGCCGGGATATCGCGTTTTGTGTGTTGAAATAAATAAATTAAAAATTTACGTATGCATAATTATAATAAACTAGACGGGTGACCCGGGCTTCGCCCCGGGATTGACCCGTGTGCATATCTATCCAAGTGATATATATTTAGATAAGATTTTTTTTTAATGTTTGTTCTTAGCATTATCTATTTGTTTGCATCAGCATAATTTAATCTAATATTTGATAGAGGGCGCTATTCGTGAGCTAAGTAGAATAATTTGAATATATAGTTTTAATAATTGATTTATATATTTTTAAAATAGCCTATCGTCTTCCCCGTATTTTTTTACCTATGTATGGAAATTCTGGTTTGAATTAGTGAACTACTGCGAATTTGTATACCGGACATATAAACATTGATTTTTATATATATAGATGTGTAAAAAGTTCACCTCTCCCTTTTTAAAATACATCAAATCAATGTGTCATTCCCTTGAAGAGAGAAATAGGAAGTCACTGAAACGTCAGGAGTTAAACTATTGGTTGACATGGCTTTGTTTTTCTCCTAATCAATGTTGGTATTTGATTTTCTTTACGGGGAGTGCTTAATTACAGCTCAAAGAATAGGCCAAAACACCCATTTTCGTAAATTCGGACAATAAACAATCTTTTTACACAAATAAATTTACTGGCAATGAGTTTCTTTTAAATATCATCAAATATTATCTCTACAGACCTTACTGCAATGATATGAGTTATTGAATGAGAGGGCTTGGCTCATCAGTAGTGAACCCTATTTGATGATATTTAAAAGAAACTCATTGCCAGTAAATTTATTTGTGTAAAATTTTAACGATAGATGGGGCAATTGAATTTAATTTAATAAAGAATCTATATATACTGTGAAAAATAGTAAATAAATGAAATCGTACTGTATTCAGGTGGATAAATTAAGAAGAAAAAAAAGGCACCTCCTGTTCGTGCAAATAAAGGTTTCTGATGCTACAGCTTGCATCACACTGATGAGGGCCAACAGCCCGAAACGCGTGCATGGTTAACTTTTCTTGATTAAGCGAGAAATGATATTTGGCCAATTATGGAATAATTAAAAAATCAACGATTAGTTGATATTCCGACAGATGGCGCAATCCATCAGAAACTTTTAGTTTCATTATTAGTTTTATTTAGTGTCATATTTAGTTTTATTATTAATCTGTATACTATCTGAATTTTCCTAAACTGGTGTTGTGGCTTAATCAATGACCTGAATATACGCGCTCTATGAAAATAAATTCTAATGAAGATATTGTTTTCATGTATATTCAATGAATTTATTGTATAGGAGAGATGAAACATGTTTGTACACACGAGTACTATCTTTCCCAATTTTTCCAAATTGTAATAAATCTTTTTTGCTTATCCCAAGTACATGTGGTACAGGCCATGATAATCATGGTGGGTAGAAGTAGGCGACTGCTTTTACTACAAGTGCACCACATGTCTACACATTTGAAAAGCAGTTCGACTTTGCACTTACAAATGTGCCAGAGCCCCGTTTGGTTATTTGCATTCTTTGGTGGGGTTGGAATTTTGCATGAATCGGGGGCCATTGGAGAATTTTTTAATGGTATAAATTTAAAACGAGATAACCAACTGTACATTCATCTTACTGTTCACGTATCTATATTGTTGTATCATGATTTATGGGTTCTTTTCAATAAAATTATAATATTGTTTTAAAATAATTATTTATTTATTTATTTATTTTATACTATATATTTAGAGAGTTTTCATGGATTATGTTGTATTGTCAAACGTAGAAAATAGGTAATACTCCGCCTTTGCCAGTCCCAAGCCCGGATGAAAAAGGAGGAGGGGGAGCAGTAACAAGCTCAATAAAAAACCTGGGCTCAGCTGGCCCGGCTGATAGTACCCTGTAAGGGCTCCTAATCCAGGGATACAGGATAAGCAGCGTTTGTACTCCATGTTTGGAGCTGCTGCACATGGCGTCTGTTCCTCATGTCAGAGGCGGCCATTTCTTTTGGAGCTAAGTCGGTCTGCCACTGAGTAGTGCTCCCAGTCTTAATGACAAAGGCAGACGCATTCTACTTCACCTAGTCATGATGGTTGTCAAGCTCTACAAGCTTGATACCCTAGTATGATTGGAGAGCGAAAAGAGGAAAGAAAACAGGTATTTACATATGGAACAAGTCAATTTAAGTTCTTCTGCTCACATAGCACAAGTGGACCATGGCTTTTTCAACAAATCTACAAAAATATAATTCTATAAAATACAGAGTGGTAAAGAGGGAAATTTATAAAGTAACAAAAAATAATGGTTATAATTGCTAATATATACACATACACAAAATCCTTTATTAGGGACTTTCCCCATACAGATTCTCTCTATTGGGTAAGGTAATAATCATCTTGTGTTATTTACATAGAAATTGAACTGGCTTTACTCTTCGTCTCAAAGTCATTCACTTGTTAACTGGTCCTTACATAATGATGATCTACAAAATTTATAGTAAGCTATTGCCTTAGATTTGTTTGCTGATATTTTTGAAAGCAATACGTAAGATGAAGTGTTGGTACATTTAATTTGTTGATATAGGGCCTTCCTTTCTGCATCAAGGGCTGAATGAAAATTAAATAAAGTAAGTTGATGTATATTTCCGATAGATGGTAGTGAGGCATCAGCAACATTCAGTTACACAGGAGGCTACTTAAAGTAGTATGCTAATCTATATTAATAAAATGGAAATTTCATAAGTGGACATCACTAAAAACTTTCGTTACAATGCATCAATTTCAACCAAATTTTCAACATTTATGTAAAACGAGATGGAGCAGGTTTTGCTTAACATCAAAATATATTTCCTAACATTAACATGCGTAACTTCGCTGTTATAGATTAAATACAAAAGAAAAACCAACAGAGTTAATTTTATTTATATATAAATACAAAATTAAATTTCAACAGAGTTAATTTTTTTACATACTAGCTAATAATCTCAATCTAAAAAATATTCAAAACAAGCAATTTTAAGATAACACCATATGTAAAACAGTCGGCCAAGAAAACAACAACGATATTACATCTTTCTCACATATTCACACACAATCTTGATTAATAATTAAAACTAATCTTTAACATTGTTTATTATACTTCAACTTTTATTTCTACATTTGTTTTTAAATACCCAATTGTTTTATCATGTTTCTAATTTCGCCTAACAAATATACAAATTTATAGTGACCAACATATGCAAATTTTATCTTTGTTTTTATTTTACTTGATATCGTAAACATAACATCCATTGTAAGCATTTTTCTGTTCACCTTCCGTGGTTTCTCTTTTCTCTGATAGTTTTTAGGTGTAGTATATTTTCTTATTACTAGACCTACAAAAATTCCCTCGAGAAAAACCTGGGCGAAGCCGGGTACATCCGCTAGTATATAAATAAAATAATAAATATTTTGTTATAATAGCTAGTACACAAAACGAATAAACGCCGTTAAGATGCTGACTTGTGTCTACTCCAGTAGAAGGGTTGAAATGGCCGAAATCTTGAGATTACGTTAATAAGATAAAAGAAACACATCACCAGAAACCTCTTGTATTATTTAAATATACAAGTATCAGAGTCATCATTAACAATCAATCAATTCTGTCACCGTTTGCTTTTGTGAATGGAATAAATACCCAAAAATGGCCATTTCTTATAAGCATCGGTGGTTCAGTGGTAAAATGCTCGCCTGCCACGCGGGCGGCCCGGGTTCGATTCCCGGCCGATGCATTTCTTTTTTTTTTTACAATTTTTAAAACTCATTTATATATTATACACGAATGACATCCACGGCGCCAATTTATAATTGTAACGAATAGTATTTGAATAAAAGCATTTAATCGGGTAAAACCCGGGCGTTGCCCAGGTCATTCGGCTAGTTTAATTTATATCAAGGAGGTTTAAATCAATTGATATGTAATGTTTATGTTTCGTCTATGAGTGTAGATTTATTTCCCGAGTAGGAGAATAAGGTGGTCATTTTCATATCAGAACACAACCTTTTGAATCTCCCGAAAGTTCCATAGGTATTGAGTTTACAAATTTGATAAAGATCCAGTGTCTTCTCTTTACTATTGGTCCTATGGGTTGAGATAAAAAAGATAAAACCTTGAGAGTGGTAATTCTAGGATATTTCTATGATGTAATACTCTGTTATAATTTGTATTTGACTATTGTTGTCTATGTTAATTTGCATCTCTCTGCCCATATGTATATATTGCAGCTTTGTTAGGTCAATGTTAGGGTCTTGTATAGGTCAGGCCACTGATAGGTATGAGCTGCTAGTGTCTATATAATTGTATCTAGTTTAATTTCTTTAATCTCTTGTCCTTCCTTATTGTTTCTAAAATCACTTTTAAGTAATAGAGGATCTTCATAATTATCAGCATTCTTTCTTCCTGGAATATATATATATTTTCCAGCATTATCATTATTATGTATATTTAACACACACATCACTTTAGAACACTCTATTTTGAACCTTGGCGCAAAGATGAACCCATTTCTGTCAGGAACTGATAACTTGGGATTACCATCTACAAAAAAGACACAACAAATAAATTTAAAACTTCTTCAAAAAGTGAAATATTCATTACAGTAGAACCTTTCTGTAAAGGACATCTAATTGCAGAGCCATAGTGTCCTTTAGGGAGAGGTGTCCTCTTACCGGAGAGTTCCTAAATAGCAAAAATGGTTATTTTGGCAATGAAAATTCTCCTTTATAGAGAGGTGTCCTCTTACCGGAGAGTTGCTAAATAGTAAAAATGGTAATTTTGACAATGAAAACTCTCCTTTATAGAGAGGTGTCCTCTTACCGGAGAGTTGCTAAATAGTAAAAATGGTAATTTTGACAATAAAAACTCTCCTTTATAGAGAGGTGTCCTCTTACCGGAGAGTTGCTAAATAGTAAAAATGGTAATTTTGACAATAAAAACTCTCCTTTATAGAGAGGTGTCCTCTTACCGGAGAGTTGCTTCACAATAAAAATGCTAATTTTACCTATAAAAACTGTTCTTTATAGAGAGGTGTACCCTAACATGTGTATCCTCTCTTGGAGGTTTTACTGTATTCACTTTTTTATTCATTTTGATTATAGAAATATATTCGGAAGAAGAATTATGTCCCGTGTCATTTCTAGACACCACGTTTTGTCAAGCAAATTTTGAGATAGTAAAATAACTATTAATAACATGATGCTTGAAGGCATCAAAGTTTTTATCATTTGCCTCGGGCAGAAAGTTAAAAAATGAAATTCTTATTTATTATTCGGCTTCCTTAAGATTTTCTTGACTTTACTGGATTACCCGTGGAACTTATGGTGTAATTTATTCACCTCTTTTTTAGTATCATATGGATTGCAGCTAAAGGTTTAAATGACTGAACACACATTTCAATTATATTATGATGCATTGACGCGCCATCTGTTATGAATATTCGATACTATTATAGACGCGTATGATTCTTTTGATAATTAAACAATTTCTACTGCCCTTACTGTAATGTAAAAATTAACCACTGATAAGCCAGGCCCTCCCTTTAATTTTTCCATTGCAGTAAGGACAGTAGAAGTTATTTAATTTTCAAAAGAATCATACGCGTCTATAATAGTTTCGAATATACATTTCAATATGAAGAAATTTCAATTATTTTTGACTCGTATGTGCCAGGTCATCCCATTATTTTATCATTGCAGTAAGGACAGTAGAATATTGATTTATTTCTAAAAAGAATCATACGCTTCAAAAATAGTTCAAATTCCTATAATACATAGCATGATAATGTATCATACAGCTTTCAAAATTTATAATTTTTCCCAATTGTAGAGAAATTAATGGTCAATATGTTTTTTCCTTGATACGCATGCTTCTGAGTGTATTAATATGCTAGGTTAGTTTAGGTTGTTTCAAAAATTCATGAACAAAACTTATGAGAAATGGTAAGTCTTTGTTGTCGTGATGTCGCCGGTAGTCTGTTACTACTTTTTGAAGGAGACAGAAGCAATTTTGTTCACACTTGGTTATCTAGTGTGCCTTCAATAAATATCACTGTGTAACAACTATCTTTCAGAGTTATTTTCTGAATTCCGATATACATGCTAAAAGGTACAACTTCCTTAAGTTTTGTCCACACACATGAGTGCAGATCTACAAGAGTTATTGTCTAAACCCAGATATACACTGCGTAACATTGAAAATGGAACACCAAGAAATAGTGGCCAGAAAATTATGCAAATTTCAGGGTAGACGCGCCTAACCGAGTTATGCAAATGATGTAAAATGCGCAGCTCTCGTGCGCACATGGAGTAAGATATAAGGGAAGGAACTTGCAGAAAGGACAGTATTCGTGTCGTTATTTCTTCAAGGAAAATCATTGAAAAATTTTGTTCTTGTGTCAAAAGACACGGGTAATAACAGAGAATGCCAGGTCATCGTAAACGGAGGCAGTTCAAGCAGACAGACGCTTTTACGAGGGGCATGGTGATCGGACTGAAAAGGGCAGGTTGGTCCATACGTCAAATCGCAGCTGATACACACCTTGGTGCGTCCACGGTGCACCGACTGTGGAGAAGATGGTTGGAACAAGGAAATGTGGCAATTTATAGGAATGTCGGTGCAACCAGAGTGACGTCAGCACGTGTGGATCGGCGTATCCTTCGACAAGCAGTGGCGGCCCCACAAGCCACTTTTACCGCCATCCTGCAACATGTGCAAGACACCCTAGATCATTCCATCTCGACCAGAACCATTTCCCGTCGATTGGTTGCTAATGGCTTGCACTCATCCGTCCGCTAAGAAGACTGCCATTGACCCCACCGAATAGGCGCCAACGTTTGGAATGGTGCCGGGCTAGATCGACGTGGATGACGGAATGGCACAGGGTCGTGTTCTCAGATGAGTCGCGTTTCTGCTTGTCCAGTGATAGTCGCCGTGTACGCGTGTGGCATCGACGTGGAGAAAGGTCCAAACCGGAAGCAATTGTGGAACGCCCCACCGTGCGACAACGTGGAATCATGGTTTGGGGCGCAATCGCGTATGATTCCAGGTCACCTTTACTTCGTATTCAGGGCACTATGACGGCCCAACGATACGTTGATGATGTGCTGCGACCGGTGACACTCCCCTACCTCCAGGGGGTACCCAATGCCCTTTATCAGCAGGATAACGCCCGACCGCACACTGCTCGCATTAGCCAACAAGCTCTGCAAGATGTACAGATGCTTCCCTGGCCACCGTACTCTCCTGATCTCTCACCAATCGAGCACGTCTGGGACATCATTGGACGCCGTTTGCATGCCTTGTCACAGCCGCGTTCAGAAGACGAACTGTGGCAAATGGTTGAGAGGGAATGGAGAGCCATCCCTCAGGACGCCATCCGTACTCTGATTGACTCTCTACCTAGACGTGTTGCTGCGTGCATCGCCGTCCGCGGTGGTCCTACTTGCTACTAAGCCGACGCCGTTCTCGCTCTGTATTATGACTATCATTTTGAAATAAAGATCACTTATTGTTCGTCCCTGTCTCTCTCTGTCTGCCGAGTTTCATCACTTTCTGGCCACTATTTCTTGGTGTTCCATTTTCAATGTCACGCAGTGTACATGCTAGAAGATACAACTTCCTAAAATTTTGTCTATGAGTGTAAATCTACAAGGGTCACTCCAAAATTTTTGGAATCAATATCAAATAACTAAAATATTAAAAAATAAATAATACCATTAAAATATACATGCATTTTTTACCTAACATAAGCATTTTCATAAAATAGTAACAACAATGAATTGTATTTTCCCGCGTGGGTCAATAAGGCACGCATTTTCGTATCAGGACACAACCATTGGAATCTCCCGAAAGTTCCATAGGCATTGAGTTCACAGGTTTGATAAAGATCGAAGTGTCATCTTTACTGTTGGTCCAATGGGCTGTGAGATAAAAAAAAGAGAAAACCTTGTAACAAATGTTTGTGAAACTGGCGAGTCATTCGCAAATCAGGAGTCACGCTTTAGGCAACACCTCTTCCATCACGTTCATGATATCATCGTTTTCTATAGGCGAGCTTCCTTGTCGGTACTTTCTCTTGGTCTTCTTCTCTATAAAAACTATTAAATAGTGTGGGGTAATTTATTTTTGGTCTTAACAATTTGTATATTACGTGGTTATTTTTGACTTCTAGCTTCTTCAGTTAGTTGCTTTTCCATTGGTATATTTATTAAGAATGTGTCGTATCCTTTTTTTCTATGCATAGGTTAATGCTCTTTCACTTAGGCGGATTTCTTGGTTCTTAGGTTTCTTTCAGGCGGATTTCTTGACCTTTTCCCTTAGATTTCACCTACGCGTATTTCTTGGCCTTTTCCCTTAGGTGTCTCCTAGACGTATTTCTTGGCCTTTTCCCGTAGGTTTCGCCTAGAAGGATTTCTTGGCCTTTTCCTTTAGGTTTCACCTAGACGTATTTTTTTGGCCTTTTCCTTTAGGTTTCACCTAGGCGGATTTCTTGGCCTTTTCCCTTAGGTGTCTCCTAGACGTATTTCTTGGCCTTTTCCCTTAGGTGTCTCCTAGACGTATTTCTTGGCCTTTTCCCTTAGGATTCGCCTAGAAGGATTTCTTGGACTCTTCCCTTAGGTTTCGCCTAGACGAATTTCTTGGCCTTTTCCCTTAGGTTTCACCTAGAAGGATTTCTTGGCCTTTTCCCTTAGGTGTCTCCTAGACGTATTTCTTGGCCTTTTCCCTTAGGATTCGCCTAGAAGGATTTCTTGGACTTTTCCCTTAGGTTTCGCCTAGACGAATTTCTTGGCCTTTTCCCTTAGGTTTCACCTAGAAGGATTTCTTGGCCTTTTCCCTTAGGTTTCACTTAGTCGTATTTCTTGGCCTTTTCCTTTAGGTTTCACCTAGGCGTATTTCTTGGCCTTTTCCTTTAGTTTTTACCTACGCGGATTTCTTGGCCTTTTCCTTTAGGTTTCACCTAGACGTATTTTTTGGCCTTTTCCCTTAGGTTTCTCCTAAACGGATTTCTTGGCCTTTTCCTTTAGGTTTCACCTAGGCGGATTTCTTGGCCTTTTCCTTTAGGTTCCACCTAGACGTATTTCTTGGACTTTTCCCTTAGGTTTCGCCTAGAAGGATTTCTTGGCCTTTTCCCTTAGGTGTCTCCTAGAAGGATTTCTTGGCCTTTTTCCCTTAGGATTCGCCTAGAAGGATTTCTTGGCCTTTTCCCTTAGGTTTCACCTAGACGTATTTCTTGGCCTTTTCCTTTAGTTTTTACCTACGCGGATTTCTTGGCCTTTTCCTTTAGGTTTTACCTAGACGTATTTCTTGGCCTTTTCCCTTAGGTTTCACCTAGACGTATTTCTTGACCTTTTCCCTTAGGTTCCACCTAGACGTATTTCTTGGCCTTTTCCCTTAGGTTTCACCTAGACGTATTTTTTGGTCTTTTCCCTTAAGCTTCACCTAAACGGATTTCTTGGCCTTTTCCTTTAGGTTTTACCTAGAGGTATTTCTTGACCTTTTCCCTTAGGTTCCACCTAGACGTATTTCTTGGCCTTTTCCCTTAGGTTTCACCTAGACGTATTTTTTGGTCTTTTCCCTTAAGCTTCACCTAAACGGATTTCTTGGCCTTTTCCTTTAGGTTTCACCTAAACGGATTTCTTGGCCTTTTCCTTTAGGTTTCACCTAGGCGGATTTCTTGGCCTTTTCCCTTAGGTTTTTCTCTTAGGCGGATTTCATGGTTCTTTGTCTTAAGTTTCTCTCAGGCGTATCTACTGTACACTAATATTCCCTGGTATTCTTTAGCCTAGTTAGTTCTGTTTAAGCTGGTGTTTTTCCAAGGGATGTATTGAGAAAGTTCCTAAGGAGAGTTTTGCTATTATATCAAACTTCTATCTTATCAATATTAAACATTTAAAATCTGTACTATCACTTATTGAGTTAACCCAGGTTCCTGGAGAGCGTACCGAAGTCATCATTTAGCCGGAGATAATCAGTAGCATTGATGGGAAGCTGTAATCATTCCGTAAAAATTCACTAGCAAATTTTAAAACGTATGTTGAAATTTATTTCATAAAAAAATATATATTATTAGTCAACAATTCTCTTAGGAGGAAAAAATTCCGTTCAAATTTGAAGTGATTTTCTGTTTGAAAAAGGACTACACCAATTTCTATCACAGTAGAACCTCTCAAATAGCAATTGCCTTCCAATAAGAAAGAGAATAAAAACATGGATAATTCTAGTTATTTCTGGAGTTAGTCTTTCATTAGAAGTTAGATTAGATATAGTCAAGACAGTTTTAATTTTGGCAAAGTGGTTGCTCAAGGCGAGTGGTCGTTTATTAAAGAGTTGCTTATAGTAAAACAATGTTTGGAATGTATAATAAATACCAGGAACCTGGGTTACAAGAATATACAAGAGATGAAACCCCTAAACACGATTTTTTCTTTTTCAAAAATAAAAAAACTTTTTACTGGTCTTTACTACGATGAAAAATTATATTAGAGTATGGGCTTGTCTCGTCAGTGGTGAACCTTCCCAGCAGTTTCGCCAATTTGTTCCACCAGACCGATTTAAAAGCTCTAATACTGCATGGAACAATTCTGCTTATACAGTAGAACCTCCCTTTAACGGACACCTCTCCACAAAGGACACTTTTCATTTGCAAAATTACCATTTTTACAATTTAGCAACTCTTTGGTAAGAAGACACCTCTCCCTAAAGGACACTTTGGCTCTGCAATTAGGTTTTGTTCTTTACAGGGAGATTCTTCTGTATATGCGACACTGAAGAATGGAATCATAATGTATGGATCAATTCTTCCTCTTACAATGAGTTTATTTTTATTTCAAAACGCTAGCTTTCAAGCGATAATCGCTCTTCAACAGGCACTTAGTTAAAACCATCTGCTTATATATGCATAACACTGGAACGTGGAATCTCAATTATGATATTTAAAAAAACTATAGACATAAGTGCTTATAGTACAATATAATTACATATAAATACCGAATTTTTATGGAATTTACATCACACAAAACACTAATTTAAATACGAATTTAAATACAAATGTTTCCTTTCCACACAGGTCAAGCTTCTGCAGTCCTTGCTGCGATGGAAAAATTCATTGGGAGTGGTAAATCAGAAGTAAATCAGTGTTGAACCCCTCCAGTGGTTTCGCCAATTCTCTCTCTCTCTCTCTCTCTCTCAATCTACCAGACCGCTTCTTTAGAACTATAATACTCTATCTACCACAAAACACTAATCTTTGAGAGAAAAGTCGTTTTTCAAGATTTTTCAAAACAATTAGTTCGTTTTTGAAGATTCCAAACATTATTTTGTTATTATTCATGCTTTCTTTACAACAAAAGAATTCATTTATCGTCTTAATAAATGGAAGATGTTCATAAAAAAAGAAGAATGATGATTAGATGAGGGGTGATAAAAGAAGGTCGTTGACCTTTTACATCTCTTCCTTTACCTCCACCACCCCCGGGGAGATGATGGAAGTGTGGGGTGACACAGTAGGTCAAGGACGATTCATTCTCTCCTCCCGACCCCACAGGGAAAGTCAGCCGACTCTTCCCTTCAGATCGTCAGGTAGGACGCTCTCTCTCGCTACTCCCTGCCGGCCTGGAACTACCTGGTTTACCGCAGCTCTGCCCATGACTAGACTGTAGCTGTACAGCCTGGGTAGTTGGTTGTTTATGCTCCAGGAGCCCGGGTTACCTCTATTCTCTCTCTCTGTTTTTTAATAGAGTAAAACCTCTATGAAAGGACACTCACGTTAGAGGACATCTCTCTATAAAGGACAACGATGTCCAAAATTAAGAGAAAAAAAACATTCTAAAAAATTGAACTCTATGCTTACTAATGCTAAAATTATCAAATTTGCCAGATTCGTGCAAAATATCATCTGTGATAAATTCAACTCTTACAAAAATTTGATTTTATTTATCGCTTGAAATAGACATACTTTTAATTATTCTTGATAAGGATTATCTCTGTGTTAGCTCATGGTGTTGCATTTCTTCCCATTTGACTTGTATACAACTAGTACCACCAGTGAATGCAAGTAAACTTTGTCAACTTGTCAGTGCAAAGAAAACCTAGGTATGTTGACATTTGATTTGCTTACAGTATAAGATGTCACAAATACCTTAACCAACCATCATGAATATCATGGTTTCTACAATAATGCTTAGTATCCTATGGATATATATATATGGATATCTATATATATAAAAATCAATGTTTGTATGTTTGTTTGTTTGTATGTCCGGTATACAAATTCGCAGTAGTTCACTAATTCAAACCAAAATTTCCATACATAGGTAAAGAAATACGGGGAAGACGATAGGCTATTTTAAAAAATATATAAATCAATTATTAAAACTATATATTCAAATTATTCTACTTAGCTCACGAACAGCGCCCTCTATCAAAGATTAGATTAAATTATGCTGATGCAAACAAATAGATAATGCTAATAACAAACAATTATAAAAAAAAATCTTATCTAAATATATATCACTCGGGTAGATATGCACACACAGGTCAATCCCGGGGCGAAGCCCGGGTCACCCGTCTAGTATATAATACAATATAATGCGGCTTATAATTGTAGAACATTTGACAATTATCCCGCAAATGTTTCTTTTGAACGAAAAATCGAAATTTATGTTAAGGAGAAATAACGACTATTTCTAACTTTAGGGATGAAGTATGAAAGAATGAATTGTGAAGAGTAATGATAAGCGAAAAATAAAGTTTCCAGGGATGAGAATCATTCAGAATTTCACAATTCATTCTTTCATACTTCATCCCTAAGGTTAGAAATAATCGTTATTTCTCCTTAAAATAAATTTCGATTTTTCGTTCAAAAGAAACATTTGCGAGATAATTTTCAAATGTCGTTCTACAATATATCTAATATCATGTACTATATATAGTACTTTACATTGATCTACCATTGTGGCCAGGATTGTCTGAATTGTAACAGGATCTGGTCTAGAGAGTACCTAGAGCTGTCGAGAGACAACAAATAGTTGATATTTATTCCGACAGATGGCGTAAGCCATCAGTAACTTTTAGTTTCACAATCAGGAGATGCTCTTTTTAAAATTTATTCACTTAATACCAGTACAATATTTCACTTTTGTACCATTTCTTTCACATATCTCTGTTATAAAGTAAATAAAGCTTCCAGGGTTAAGTTTCTTGTTCAAATTTTTATTTTCAAGCTTTCGGACTTGTCAGTACTACAACAGGATTATCACGATAATAAATTGATGATATATACTATTTTTATATACAAATTAATTTTTACATATTTTAAATAATAATGATATTGAAAGGGGTAGAATATATATATTACATTCTTTGTGTGTTATAAACATATACGAGGGTTGTCCGTTAAATAAGTTCCACAGAGGTTTTTCATACAGAAAAACAGGTTTATTTGCGCTGAACTATACATTTTCGAAAATATCAGACTTTTTTTCATTTTTCTACATATTCCCCGTTTCGTTCGACGCATTTTTGCATTCGGTAACCCACTTATGGAACCCAGAGTCAAAGAACTCTGCCGCCTGGCCGCGTAGTAAGCCTAAAACCGCTTCTTCCAACTCGTCATCGTCCTGGAATTGGGTTCCACCCAGGTTTTTCTTCAACTCGGGGAGGAAATGGAAGTCACTAGAACAGTGATTCTCAACCTTTTTTTTTTGTTGCGGCATTATTTTAAAGATTTGAAAATTTGGCGGCACAATTTTAGAATTTCGCGGCACACTTTTGCTAACTTGAATGCAAGAAAATTCAAATTATGTATCAATATTTCTATGCAAAATATAAGTAATATACATCTCTAACATTCAATTTGCTAATTTCGTTATTTTAAAAAGTAAAAAAATGAAAAAGAAAAAAAGAAAAACCAATACAAACGTGAACATAATCATATGACTAAAATTCGGCGGCACATTTTTAGAATTTCGCGGCACACAAAATTACCGCGGCACATTGGTTGAGAATCACTGCACTAGAAGCTAGGTTCGGGCTGTAGGGTGGGTGTGACACCAATTCCCATCCAAATTCTTCGAAGAAGGCAGTGGTTTTATGGGCGGTGTGCGGCCGAGCGTTGTCGTGGTGAAACCGCACCCCTTTGGTTAACATCCCTCTCCTCTCGTTCTGAATCGCGCGTCGAAGTTGTTTTAAGATCTCACAGTACCGGTCGGAATTGATTGTTGTACCCCGACGCATAAAGTCGCACAACAATAGGCCCTTTCGGTCCCAAAAGACGGAGCCATAAGTTTCCCGGCAGAAAGTGTTTGTTTAAACTTTAGAGGTTTCGGAGAAGAAGTGTGCTTCCACTGCTTGGATTGCTCCTTTGTCTCCGGTGTGGTGTAGTGTACCCAGGTCTCATCACCAGTAACGATCGAATCCAATAATTCCTCTCCGTCAGTTTCGTGGCAATCGAGAAATTTCTGGGCCGCTTCAACCCGCTGCCGTTTATGGTCTTCAGTCAGCATTTTCGGAACCAATATTGCGCAGACCTTTGAATACCCTAAATGTTCACGCAAAATCTTGTCGATGGTGGTTTTACTGATATCAGGAACCAAATCGCAGAGCTTCCGCACAGTAACCCGTCGATCTTCAAGCATTGCCGCTTCGACTTTGGCAATGATTTCGTACGAATCCGATGGCCGTCCAGCACGCGGTTCATCGTGGACGTCTGTTCGGCTGTTTTTAAATTCTCTGACCCATCTGCGCACCATCCCGGAACTCATACACCCTTCTCCATACACTTGACAGAGTTCAGTATGAATGTCCTTCGCCGAATTCTTCTTTGCGGCTAAAAAGCGAATTACTGACCGTGAATCGCAGCTGGCGGGAGACACGAGGGGAAGCTCCATCAGTAACGGCTGCTCAGCCAAGACTAAGCTTACCAGCGATGTATCCTTGGTGGGAAATTGGAGTGGGGAGAACAAGCTACGAACCCGTGCAGTCGGCTCGAGCCTAAAAGCGATCCTCATGACAGTGGTGCCCCGTGGAACTTATTTAACGGACAACCCTCGTATAACTGTCTCTCAAAAAATCAAATAGTTCATTTTTGCCTGTAGAAGGGCGGCTCCAGCCCGAAAGCTCGCGTATATCATAATAAAAGAAACTCATTGCGAAAGGTTGTATTTTTATTTTTATTATTTTTTTATTATTTATAGCGCAATTTTTCGTTTACTTCAAATATCTATCGTAAAGATAGAGGCTGCCTGGCCAGCATTCATATTTCTTGAAAATAAAGATATTTCGGCCTGTAAATCTTTCTATTACCTCGACGTTTCGACAAAAATCTTTTGTCTTCGTGTTTAATTTTTGTTTTCTCCTGACGAGGACAAAAGATTTTTGTCGAAACGTCGAGGTAATAAAAAGATTTACTGGCCGAAGTATCTTTATTTTCAAGAAATTCACATATCTATGTCTATTCATGATCTATGCACCGTCTGTATTTGAGGTAAAAAATAATAAATAAAATTGACAGAGCCTCCTCATGAAAGTAATAACCAGACATAGCAACAATGATAATTAATGATATCAAAGATAAAAAAATATCGGTCGCATTTTTCTACGAAACTATTTTAAGAATCCAAAGATGGAGTTTTTATCCTGTAATATTTTTGAGAGTCCATAATTTTTCCTGAATGTCAGACCTACTTTTGGTGTGTGACGTCCTACTCTTTCCCCATAATTTTGATTAAACTTTATGTTTTTTTCAAGGCATCTCCTTATCGTGGAACTGAAAGTTTCTAATGGCTTGCGCCCTCTATCGGAATATATGTCAACTATTCGTTTGTTTTTAAGAGTATTCCATAATCAAATAATCAACAAATAGTTGATATTTATTCCGATAGATGGCGTAAGCCATCAAAAACTTACAGTTGCACGATAAGGAGATGCCTTTTTTCTTAATTTAACCAACTTATCACAATACAATTTGACATTTTTACTATTTTTTCACCTTATATTTTTGTTTTTATTCATCCCAAGTGTAAACATGGTATAATCCCCATGATAATCATGATAGGATAAATTGGCGTTCCAAGATGGACGTTTTCCATATCGGAGATGATACTCTATGATGATAATTATAACCATTTTTTTCTTCCAGAACTTTCTTTATCAATCTCAATTTCCTCTTCATATACCTTTATAGACAAAACTTGATAAGACAAAAATTCTCCAGATATTCTATTAAAATAGAGTCGCAATTAAAAAATAGAGACACACATAACTGTCTTAGGAGGTTTTATTAATAAACTAGCCGAATGACCCGGGCAACGCCCAGGTTTTACCCGATTAAATGTTTTTATTCAAATACTATTCGTTACAATTATAAATTGGCGCCGTGGATGTCACTTTTGTGAAACGTCCCGCTCCAAACTTTGTGTGTTTTTAAAATATAAAAATAAAAATGTACATTTTCACAACGATATTTGAAAATTATATAATTTTGATTTTCAAATACTATTCGTTACAATTATAAATTGGCGCCGTGGATGTCACTCTTGTGAAACGTCCCGCTCCAAACTTTGTGTCTGAGAAGCGATATTTTTATAGAAAGATGATCTGGCTTTTTTGTTTTCTGCTCGAATGAATGTTTTTCTGTTAGAATTTTGTTCCTGCGTACAAAAAAATGAACTGGTTTCACCCGTGGTCTCTGCTTTTTGGAATTTTCCCGATATAATTTTGTATCTGATAATTATCAGATAATAATCAAACATAATACAGCAATATTGTCATCATCATTTTTGACTAAAAAAACTATTTTTGCCCAGAACCTGCCAATTTTATTTTTTATTGGCTAAAAATCCGATAAATATATTTTCCAGATTTTTCTCTATGTCCTGTCAAAACACGTTTTACATGTACATTAGGTCAGCTGATATTACCTCCCATCTTCACCGCTAGAGGCGCTGCTTGCGAGCGAAAAGGCAAATTTGCAACGCAATTTGCAAATAACTCGAAGAATATTCGGGATAGGGACCTGAAATTTTCACTATAAGTTTTCCAGATTCTACTCTATATAGTGTTAAAATTTCAGTCAGATTAGTTACGTATTGTGGACGTGTATAGCCGACATAGATACCCACATACATACATACATACATAAAAACATACACTGACTTTTATATATATATATAGGGATTAAAATACTATGTATATTCGAAATATAATATAGACGCGTATGATTCTTTTGAAGGAGAGTAGAAATTGTTTAATTTTCAAAATAATCATACACGTCTATAATAGTTTCGAATTTTCATAACAGATGGCGCGCTAATGTATCATAATAAAATACTATGTGTGAGTGATGTCTTCCTCACGACAATCTAGAGAATAAATATCCAGTTACAGAATTTAAATTTCCTATATAACATCAAACTATTGGTATTCAATAGGTACCCTAAACACCCATAAGCTGTCTTCATTAGTAAACACAGGATACATAACAAATCCAAACCAATACAATAGTAGAGCGGTCTGGAGATTAATTTGGCGAAACCGCTAAGAGAGTTCACTACTGATGACCCAAGCCCTCTCATCCAATAACTTTTATCATTGCAGTAAGGTCTGTAGAGATAATATTTTATTATATTATTAAAAAAGAAAACTCCGCCTTTGCCGGTCCCAATCCCGGATGAAAAAGGAGGAGGGGGAGCAGTAACAAGCTAGCTAAAAAACCTGGGTTCAGCTGGCCCGGCTGATAGTACCCTGTAAGGGCTCCAGGGATACAGGATGAGCAGCGTTTGTACTCCATGTTAGGAGCGGCTGCACATGGCATCTGTTCCTCATGTCAGAGGTGGCCATTTCTTTTGGAACTAAGTCGGCCTGCTACTGTGTAGTGCTCCCAGTCTTAATGACAAAGACAGACGCATTCTACTTCACCCAGTACCCTAATATGATTGAGTGGATATAAGAAAGAAGAAGAAAAATATTTAAAAAATAAACACATTCTATTCTGTTCCAAAACAACTTTATTAGGTATCGCTCAAAAAGAGCAACCTAGCTTATGTTATTTATGATGAATAATATGAAAAGAGGTTCTTCACAAAGAAAAAAAGTGTACAATGCGGGATTCGATCCCCGGTTCATGGCTGTCAGAAATCGACGCTGTATACCGCCGGTCACTAACTCATATTTCATAAGAAACACATTTCCAGTAACACAAGTTAATAAGACCAAATTCAAATAAATAAATAGTGTGTGACGTTTCGATAACAGCGTTGTTACCATCTTCAGACACAAGGTAATAAGACCAAATTCAAATAAATAAATAAATAGTGTGTGACGTTTCGGTAACAGCGTTGTTACCATCTTCAGACACAAGGTAATAAGACCATATCCAAATAAATAAATAGTGGTGACGTTTCGATAACAGCGTTGCTACCATCTTCAGACACAAGGTAATAAAACCAAATTCAAATAAATAAATAGTGTTTGACGTTTCGGTAACAGCGTTGTTACCATCTTAAGACACAAGGTAATAAGACAAAATTCAAATAAATAAATAGTGTGTGACGTTTCGGTAACAGCGTTGTTACCATCTTCAGACACAAGGTAATAAGACCTAATTCAAATAAATAAATAGTGGTGACGTTTCGATAACAGCGCTGTTACCATCTTTAGACATAAGGTAATAAGACCAAATTCAAATAAATAAATAATGTGTGACGTTTGGATAAAAGCGTTGTTACCATCTTCAGACAAAAGGTAATAAGACTAAATTCAAATAAATAAATAGTGTGTGACGTTTCGATAACAGCGTTGTTACCATCTTCAGACACAAGGTAATAAGACCAAATCCAATTAAATAGTGTGTGACGTTTCGGTAACAGCATTGTTACCATCTTCAGACACAAGGTAATAAGACCTAATTCAAATAAATAGTGTGTGACGTTTCGATAACAGCGTTGTTACCATCTTCAGACACAAGGTAATTAGACCAAATCCAAATAAATAGTGTGTGACGTTTCGATAACAGCGTCTTTACCATCTTCAGACACAAGACAATAAAACCAAATCCAAATAAATAGTGTGTGACGTTTCGATAACAGCGTTGCTACCATCTTCAGACACAAGGTAATAAGACCAAATCCAAATACAAATAAATAGTGTGTGACGTTTCGATAACAGCGTTGTTACCATCTTCAGACACAAGGTAATAAGACAAAATTCAAATAAATAAATAGTGTGTGACGTTTCGATAACAGCGTTGTTACCATCTTCAGACACAAGGTAATAAGACCAAATAAATAAATAGTGTGTGACGTTTCGATAATAGCGTTGTTACCATCTTCAGACACAAGGTAATAAAACCAAATTCAAATAAATAAATAGTGTGTGACGTTTCGATAACAGCGTTGTTACCATCTTCAGACACAAGGTAATAAGACCAAATCCAAATAAATAGTGTGTGACGTTTCGATAACAGCGTTGTTACCATCTTCAGACACAAGATAATAAGACCAAATCCAAATAAATAAATAGTGTGTGACGTTTCGATAACAGCGTTGTTACCATCTTCAGACACAAGACAATAAGACCAAATCCAAATAAATAAATAGTGTGTGACGTTTCGATAACAGCGTTGTTACCATCTTCAGACACAAGGTAATAAGACCAAATCCAAATAAATAGTGTGTGACGTTTCGATAACAGCGTTGTTACCATCTTCAGACACAAGGTAATAAGACCAAATTCAAATAAATAGTGTGTGACGTTCCGGTAACAGCGTTGTTACCATCTTCAGACACAAGACAATAAGACCAAATCCAAATAAATAGTGTGTGACGTTTCGATAACAGCGTTGTTACCATCTTCAGACATAAAAACGCTGTTACAGAAACGTCACACACTATTTATTTATTTGGTCTTATTACCTTATGTTTATAATGTATAATCCAAATTGTGCCATTTCACATTTCAAGTAAATTGTTACAAATTTTTTCGATGGATAGCAATTAAATTTATGAAATCAATTTACTATTAAAAGTATATTTACATATTTATTAAGAAGCAATAGCTTTGAATTCACACTCAAAACAAATATATCGTGCGACAATATTATAATTTTACCTTTCCCTGCATCCTAAGGTAGTTATCCTTTTCTTAGAATAAATATGTTTACATAGATAAAGAGGAAAGAATTTTCTAAATAGTACTCGCTTGTTCGGCGGTACATATACTAAAATTGGAACGATACAGAGAAGATTAGCATGGCCCCTGCGCAAGGATGACACGCAAAATCGTGAAGCGTTCCAAATTTTCTGAGGGTAACACGCTCGATTCCCGATATAAGTCGGTGGATGAGATGGTAACACGCTCGATTCCCGACAGTCATGAACCGGGATTGAATCCCGCGTTAAAATTTAGTTTAATATGTGAATAACCTTCACATATTATTCATTGTTTCAATTATCATGAACTAGGTTGCTTTCGCAGAGCGGTACCTATTAATGTGATTTTGAACCAGGTTTTCTATAATAATCATTGAATTCGCTAAGAAAAGTTCTAATTATGTACATATTTACCTGTATATAAATATTATCTTTCAGTTTCTTGGAAAGTAGCCTGTCGAAGGACGTCAAATTCCGAAAGCTTGCCGAATTTACAGTATTAATAAAAGAAACTCGCGTCGCCTTCTTCAATATTATAAATTTAGATGAGAAATTAAGAATCACTTTCAACATTTATAGATAGGGAAAATGGTGACTCAGAAGAAGAGGAAAATCTACTTTCAATTTTAGAAGGAAAAAAATGAACGTAAAAACGAACAGGTGATAGAGGAAGTGAAATTATTTTTACCTCTGATGTCAGAGGCATCAACGGTGCCTTGACCTAAGAGGCCCTGAATCAGGATTCTAATCTAGAGATATTTCCTGACAGTGTGCTCCTGGTGATGTCAATACCGTATTTGGTGTGAATCTTATATAGATCAATTGTCATATGTAGGAAATTAAAAGTCGGTGGACGAGTGGGTAACACCCTCGATTCCCGACAGTCATGAACAGGGATTTAATCCCGCGTTAACATTTTGTTTAATATGTGAATAACCTTCACATGTTATTCACTGTTTCAATTATTATGAACTAGGTTGCTCTTGTTGAGCGGTACCTAATAAAGTGATTTTTTTTAAACCTAAACCTTTAGAAAATTAGGAAAGACAAACTTCAGGATGACACAGCAATTAAGACAAGAACAAATCAACATTTATAAAATACCGGAGAAGCAATGAGGGAAGTTTACAGAGTATAAAAATATTTCTTAAAATTGAAGATATTTCGACCAGTAAATCTTTTTATTATCTCGACGTTTCGACAAAAATCTTTTGTCCTCGTCAAAAGCAAACAAAAAATATTGTTGAACCGTCCTGGGGTATTGTTGGCTTCATATCAGTATTCGATTGGTCCATATTAAAATTATAATGACAAAAGTTACTAATACGGGTTATCACACTAAAAGAAATAAACTAGGGCTTACCGTAAGAGTAACTTAAACCAAGAAAAACGTACACTCAAGAGCACAACACCAACAACAAAAAGGAGATAAATAAAAAAAACTCACGATTTGTTAAATAAAATAACCTTGACTGATAGGAAAAGAATAGATGCATTCATGAGAATATGTTTAAGAAGTACTGTAAATGCCCCATTTAATCTATCAAATGCAATTTTAAAGCAGGACTTAAACCAGCCTAATATAGAAGAAATATACATATCCTCGACCCAGAAATTATATCTAAAGCTCTCTACTTCCCAAAATCCAGTTATACAAGAATTGTTCCAATTTGATGGAGACCTCAATCCAAGACATAAAAGACCTGGACTTCACTCTACCTGAACTGTGACCTTCCAGTCAGTTCTGAAGGCCATTTTTTAGAAATTCTTGATGCCTAACATCCACGACAAAGTGACTCGTGAGCTTTACGCTCGAATGGTACACTGTAAATTTGAGAGGAAATGAATAAATAAATAGATCAAATAAAAACAGTACTCTTATTTGCAGCGTTGATAAGAAGCGGACCGGTATTACACAGGTATGCGAGGAGATCATCAGACAAGCACACAGAGAACGCTTTAAGCGTCTCCACTCGATCACCACTCCACGACTCCTCACATCCCGTTTCAACCCTCTTTTATGTCCAAACATTTGTCCAATGAGAAGGCGTGGGAGATCAGTTTACTTAACAAATAAACAACCGCATAACTGGGAAGATTAAAACTGCTTATGTTTGTCAAATAATTTGACAATAAGTGAGACGAGTAATCACAAATTTATTTTAACAATAAAAATATTTACAAAATTTGTCGGATCGCTCAATATAACACCGAGATATATAAACAAACTGTTTAAAAATAAAATTCTGACATAATGATGATGACATTGATGATGATTTACCGAGTAGGCCACCACAGATTATTCTGTTGTTGTTGTTGTCGTGTCCAATGAAGAGCCTCAGATGTCTCCATACATCTCTATCACAGCAGCAGTAAGGTCCTCTATCTTGCGTGTGTAAAGCTGCTGCTCTGGGTAGACATGTGTTGTCGTGTCCAATGAAGAGCCTCAGATGCCTCCATACATCTCTATCACAGCAGCAGCAATGTCCTCTATCTTGGGTGTGTAAAGCTGCTGTTCTGGGTAGACATGTGTTGTCGTGTCCAATGAAGAGCTTCAGATGTCTCTATACATCTTTATCACAGCAGCAGTAATGTCCTCTATCTTGGGTGTGTAAAGCTTAGCTCTGGGTAGACATGTGTTGTCGTGTCCAATGAAGAGCCTCAGATGTCTCCATACATCTCTATCACAGCAGTTGCAATGTCCACTATCTTGGGTGTGTAAAGATGTTACTTTGAGTCCATGTCAATTTTCTGCAAGGCTGCGGCCATTGCTGGACATGAGAATATGTGAGTAGGTGTTAGTTCCACACCAGGACAGTTGTTACATGTCCTATTGGCTCTTGTGCCATTTAGATGTATTGTCATTACTTTATAGTGTTTTGTTCTAAGTCTTGTTATTGTTAGATTTTTCTGTGCAATATGAATACCAATATTAATAATCTGTTCCTAAATTAATTCATTTTTGCTACATAGCTCGTTCCTTATGGAAGCTATGACTCATGACAGCTTGCAATCTTGTTGCTACTGACATGGATCTGACGAGTTTCTGCCAAGTATTCCCTCGGAGTCTTGGAAGTTTGCCCCTAGTACTTTAGCGTCCTTTTTCTTGTGGCGTGAAGAGCGGCTTTGTTTATAGGAACATCGTCTTCTTGGAAGAAAGTATTGGCTTTGACACAGCGGTGGATTTCTTGATATTTTCGATAATTTAATCTTTAAGGTATAATATCTGAAAAAAAAATTAACTCTCAACTCGGATCACATATATTCACTATAATAATATTAATCTTTCTATAAGTATATACACTCATGGAAAAAACTCAAGGAATTTGAACCTTTTAAGCATGTATATCGGGATTCAGACAATAACTCTGAAAGATACACACTCATGGACAAAACTTAAAGAATTTGTACCTTTTAACATGTATATCGGGATTCAGACAATAACTCTGAAAGATACACTCATGGACAAAACTTAAGGAATTTGTACCTTTTAACATGTATATCGGGATTCAGACAATAACTCTGAAAGTTACACACTCATGGACAAAACTTAAGGAAGTTGTACCTTTTAGCATGTATATCGGTATTCAGACAATAACTCTGAAAGATACACTCATGGACAAAACTTAAGGAAGTTGTACCTTTCACCATGTATATCGGTATTCAGACAATAACTCTGAAAGATAGACTCATGGATAAAACTTAAGGAAGTTGTACCTTTTACCATGTATATCGGTATTCAGACAATAACTCTGAAAGATACACTCATGGACAAAACTTAAGGAAGTTGTACCTTTTAGCATGTATATCGGTATTCAGACAATAACTCTGAAAGATACACTCATGGACAAAACTTAAGGAAGTTGTACCTTTCAGCATGTATATCGGTATTCAGACAATAACTCTGAAAGATACACTCATGGACAAAACTTAAGGAAGTTGTACCTTTCACCATGTATATCGGTATTCAGACAATAACTCTGAAAGATACACTCATGGACAAAACTTAAGGAAGTTGTACCTTTTAGCATGTATATCGGTATTCAGACAATAACTCTGAAAGATACACTCATGGACAAAACTTAAGGAAGTTGTACCTTTCAGCATGTATATCGGGATTCAGACAATAACTCTGAAATATATTTGATACACAGTAACCTTTTTTTGAAGACACACGATGGCCAAGTTTGAATAAAATTGCCTCTCTCCCTAAAAAAAAAAAAAAAAAAAAAAAGAAATAGACGACCGGCGAAATTCAAAGACTTTCAACTTCCTTTTAGATATAAATTGTCCCTCTCATTCTTTCTTTAAATATCTCTATCTTGTTATCCAGACAAACACGCGCTGTTCATATCTTTGTCACCGTTAGAGCTGTAGCGGTGGGACCTACACAACCCTCGCTTGAACATCTCGGCGAATAACACCCCCGGCACTGTGCTGATCTCTCTCGCATACGTCGCTCAGTTCTACTGGCTTGTACCCTGCACGACGTCTCCCTCGCCTAGCACGATGGGTATGTAGACCAATCCTTGCTCGGCGTAGCACCTACATAACTCAGCCTGACTGGCCTGTACCCTGCACGACACCTCCCTCGCTCAGCACGATGGCAACGTAGCCCAACACGGCCCATCTGACATCCTGTCTAACACGCTCAGCTTAGCACCTTCCTCGCTCGGCGTAGCACCTACATCACTCAGCCCGACTGGCCTGTACCCTGCACGACACCTCCCTCGCTCAGCACGATGGTAACGTAGCCTAACACAGCGCATCTGACACCCTGTCTAACACGCTCAGCTTAGCACTTCCCTCGCTCGGCGTAGCACCAACGTCGCTCAGCCTGACTGGCCTGTACCCTGCACGACACCTCCCTCGCTCAGCAAGATGGCAACGTAGCCCAAAACGGCGCATCTGACACCCTGTCTAACACGCTCAGCTTTGCACTTCCCTCGCTCGGCGTAGCACCTAACTCACCGAGCCCTACGTCTCATCGAGCATCTGTAACGACCCAACTGGAATATTGTAGAGGTACATAGTTTCATTTTCACTGTACTCTGGCATATATAAATATTTATTATATATTAATTAATCTAAGTTTTCCATAACTGGCGAACTTTCTTCATCACCATTCTGTACTGTAGAAATGAATCAAAAATGTATTTTTTTTATACATCTTTAACGGACGAATTGCGTCTTTTGGTACACTCTAATTGTGAACCTACAAATCAGATGAGTAAAAAAGTAATTATTTATTTAAATATAAATCTCTTTTTTTATTATTCCTTCAAATATCTCACAATGAATATTTTCGTCTTATTATTGCTCTCAAAAGACTGTGTACTTTCAACATCTGTACTCAAATTTTACCTGAAACGAACAAGATCTATCTTTTGATATAACTTGGGATTCCTGGAGCCACGTACTAAAGGCGAATAACATGCTGATAATAATCAATATAATTTATAAATGTATGTAATTCTACTGTCCTCAAAGCTTATGTCCATAGTTCTTCTAAAATACCCATTCCAAGAGTCTAACAACAGTATCACTATAAAAGGAAGTTCCAAAAATGCAATATAACAGCGGTATGGTAGATTAAACTGGTGAAACCGCTGGGAGGGTTCACCACTGATGAGCCAGGCCCTCCCATTAATTTTTCCATTGCAGTAAGGGCAGTAGAAATTGTTTATTTTCAAAAAAAATTTTTTTTAAATCAGAAAAAAACGTGCCCAATGCGGAGAATCGAACCCGGGTCATAGCGGTCGAAAACCAACGGTTTAGACCATCCTTCTACCGACCCCCATTCGAAACTATTATAGACGCTTATGATTCTTTTAAACTATATATATTTTTAAACTATTTCTACTGCCCTTACTGTAATGGAAAAATTAATGGGAGGGCCTGGATCATCAGTGGTGAATACAGGAGTAAAGCGAATGAGTCCTAATCTTTAATCACTATTTATATCTTCTATATTATTAACATATATTTAAAAGTGTAAGAAAACTATTTAGCATTCTATTTTGTTTATGTTTTTTTAGATGTAATACGATTAAAATAGAGTTTAATCTTTTATATAAAAATCCAGCGAAATAAACATACTGTTGCTTATCTAGGGTTGTTTTCTAAGTAATTCTAAGTATTTGAGCTATGTATAAATCTATTGTAAACTTCTGGGATGTGTCTGTTGATGCTCTGGTGCTTCATGAACATCATGGCTTCAAGGATATTAGTCTTTTGTACTTAATGTTTATGTTAGTATAAAAGGTTCTGGTTTTTCTAAGTTGTAGACCACAACTGAAGAAAGCGATCAAGATGTCTGACCACCAAACTATATTGCCGTGTCATTATGAGGTTTGTATTTCCTAATTTACTACGTGACAAGAAATATCTAGATATAAGCGTAGACAGTAGATTTTATCAAGGAAAACAACTCGTAGACCACAAAATCTCTAGATCTATTTCATAAGAAACTCAGAATTGGAGAGGGAGTTGGGAAAAGATAACAAAAATCACATAAAAAGGTAAAAAAAAAATCCCCAAAAGAATCTTAATATATGAGAAGGGGAAAGTTAATCTAATCAGACGACCAATAATTCCTCTGCAGCAGCCGATCATTTAGAACGGTGACGTGACAGTATTGTCAATTGTCCCCAAAAAGGGGAGGTTGACATTGGTTATCAATTTTTCTACCTTGTGAGAAATTGATAGCCAACAATTGTAGTTTATGATGGAAAGGTTTGTTAACCTTTTGGTATAGTTTAGAATTTTTCAATATCACAAGAACATTGAGAGTGCTGAATATAACAAAAGAGTAAAAAGTAACATCGCATTGTTTTATATTAACAGGAAATAAAGACTTTTTTTTAGTAGAATTAGTGGAGGATTGGTATATTCCATCGAATTTAGACTACTAGGACCCGGGGTCGAATCCCGCTAGGGCCTCTTTTTTTTTTTCTTAAGAAAAAAATTGCTCCAGTGGATCTTGATTCTTTCTGAAGACCAACCCACTGGTGAGTGCAATTAACCAAACGGTACTTTGGCACAATTGTAAAAGGGCAAAGTTTGAACTTCTTTAGACATGTAAATACAGTGTGATACATGTATAATATCAAATTTCGAAACTATTTTAAACGCGTAGGATTCTTTTTGAAATTAAACAATTCTACTGCCATTACTGCAATGGAAAAATTGAAGGGAGGGCCTGGCTCATCAGTGGTGAACCCAAGCCCTCCCTTTAATTTTTCCATTGCATCAAATTTCGAAACTATTTTAAACGCGTAAGATTCTTTTTGAAATTAAACAATTTCTACTGCCCTTACTGCAATGGAAAAATTAATGGGAGGGCCTGGGTTCACCACTGATAAACCAGGCCCTCTCATTAATTTTTCCATTGCAGTAAGGGTAGTTGAATGGTTTAATTTCAAAAAGAATCTTACGCGTTTAAAATAGTTTCGAAATTTGATAACAGATGGCGCGCTAGTGCATCATATTATGCATGTATAATATGCTAATTATTACAGTAGAACCTATCTGTAAAGGACAACACCTAATATTGCAGAGCCGAAGTGTCCTTTAGGGAAAGGTGTCCGAAAGGTTGCTAAATTGTAAAAATGGTAATTTTGCAAATGAAAACTGTCTTTTGTGGAGAAGTGTCCGCTAGCGGGGTGTTCGCTAAAAGGAAGGTTCTACTGCCTACCACATTTCTACATATGGCGTAATTACAGTAAAAGCAGTTCCTAAATTTCAACCATGATTATTATAGCTTGTACCATGTGTACTTAGAATATACAGTGGACCCTCGGTTTGCGAGCATAATCCGTTCCAGAGCCATGCTCGTACTCCAAAACGCTCGTAGTGCGAAACTAATTTCTTATTTTTAATAATTGAAACTCGGGCAATTCTTCTTGCTACGAACAATTGCACAGTTTCCCACATTTTACATATTTCCCGAATCTGATCTGAAGGGAGGGATCCCAGTGAATTTTCATCCATCACGATTACGGGCAACCATCACGAGTTGCTCGTAATGCGAAATTTCACTCGTAATCCGAGGTAAAAATTTTCAAAAAATTTTGCTCGTACTGCGAAAAGCTCGTACTCCAAGGTGCTCGTAAACCGAGGGTCCACTGTATAAAGGTAAAAAAAAATTAATAACATAAACTTTCTGACAATCGCTTCATCAGTTTAATGCACACCTTTTAGTAAATCTACTATAATATTTCGCTCGCTGATTGGTTCTATACGATCACGTGACCTCAATTAGCCAATCAGCTTTCAGTGTTTTTTTTTTTTTTAGATCAGTTTTGCATAGAAGGAAAAGTCCTATAATAAAGATAAAATCGTGGAATTGACTCATGGAAACTCTCTCTCGCTTTTTTTTTGTATTATTAAAACTATTTTTATAATTATATACCAGCGTCTTTTATAAATAAATGTATTTAATAATTTTATTAATTACAAATATTTTCTGCACAATGAGTTTCCTTTTATTAAAAAACGCTAGCTTTCAAGCGATAATCTCTCTTCAACGGGCTTAATAAAAAATCGACTTTATCCTACCAGAATTTACAAAAATAAACGCGCGCAACGTGGATATTTTTAACTTAAAAATTTTTCACAATTTTATCAAGAATAATAATTTTGTTATTAGGCTTATGTTTTCTTTGTATTGTATTATAGGGATTTGAAGCTTGTTCTTCTTTTACGTAATGGAGAATTCTAGCGAGGTGAGAATGGTTCTATATCTGCACATTTTCATGTTTGACTTTTCTTGAAATGTTCTGTCTCATGTGTGTTACTTCTATAGATTCTAAGTTGTACCTTTTAGCATGTATACCAGGATTCAGACAATAACTCTGAAAGGTATTTGATACACAGTGACCTTTATTAAGACACACGAGATAACCAAAGGTGAACCTGGTTCAAAATCACATTAATAGGTACCGCTCAACAAGAGCAACCTAGTTCATGATAATTGAAACAGTGAATAATATATGTGAAGGTTATTCACATATTAAACAAATTTTAACGCGGGATCCAATCCCGGTTCATGACTGTCGGGAATCGAGCGTGTCACCCTCTCATCCACCGACTTATATCGAGAATCGAGCGTGTTACCCTCTCATCCACCGACTTATATCGGGAATCGAGCGTGTTACCCTCTCATCCACCGACTTATATCGGGAATCGAGCGTGTTACCCTCTCATCCACCGACTTATATCGGGAATCGAGCGTGTTACCTTCTCATCCACCGACTTATATCGGGAATCGAGCGTGTTACCCTCTCATCCACCGACTTATATCGGGAATCGAGCGTGTTACCTTCTCATCCACCGACTTATATCGGGAATTGAGCGTGTTACCCTCTCATCCACCGACTTATATCGGGAATCGAGCGTGTTACCCTCTCATCCACCGACTTATATCGGGAATCGAGCGTGTTACCCTCTCATCCACCGACTTATATCGGGAATTGAGCGTGTTACCCTCTCATCCACCGACTTATATCGGGAATTGAGCGTGTTACCCTCTCATCCACCGACTTATATCGGGAATCGAGCGTGTTACCCTCTCAACCACCGACTTATATCGGGAATTGAGCGTGTTACCCTCTCATCCACCGACTTATTTCGGGAATCGAGCGTGTCACCCTCTCATCCACCGACTTATATCGGGAATCGAGCGTGTTACCCTCTCATCCACCGACTTTTTATCCAAAGGTGGACAAAATTTTCGTCTGTCTCCTTAAAAAAAAAAGCAGATGACTAGCGACATCAAAGACATTCCACGTTCTTAAGTTTTGTCCATGAGTGTATATCAAAATGATGAAGGATATTACCCAAAAACATCTATAATACTTTACAGTTTAAAAAAAAAGTTACCTCATCTTATTTTCTTTTGTCATACGATATCACAAGGTAAATAGAACTATCAACCTAAGTAAATCTTGTTTCATCGCAGTAAGGACAATAGAAGTTTGATTTATTTGTAAAAAGAAACATTCGCGTCTTAATGTTTTCATTCGTTATACGAGATAGATGGAAAGATGATATATAGATGGAAATTAGAAACTATTTTAAACGCGTAAGATTCTTTTTTAAATTAAACAATTTCTACTGTCCTTACTTCAATGGAAAAATTAATGGTAGAGCCTGGCTCATCAGTGGTGAACCCTCCCAGAGGTTTCGCCAGTTTAATCTACCATTTAAACTGGCGAAACTGTTGGGAGGGTTCACCACAGATAAGCCAGGCCCTCCCATTAATTTTTCCATTGAAGTAAGGGCAGTAGAAATTGTTTAATTTAAAAAAGAATCTTACGCGTCTAAAATAGTTTCTAATTTTCATAACAGATGGCGCGTTAGTGCATCTTAATATATAGATAGCGTGATATTGCTTTGTATTAAAACTTGCTTTAAATGGAAATTTCTCTCTTTATAACGTTTTGGAAAAAACTTAAGGACAAAAACATTGGACTTATTTGACTTAAATTTGATAAGCCATAAATATAGAATTGACTATATTCATATTTTTACATAAACAGGATATATTATAAAACGACACTAAAGTTTCACCGCATGAGTTTCTTTTCTGTGAAAAATCAACATTTATTTCAAGGAGAAATATTGATCATTTCTAACCTTTTTGGATGAAGTATGAAAGGGTGAAATATGAAGAGCAATGACGAACGGAAAAATAAAAGTGTCCAGGGATGGGAATCGAACCTACAATGTTCCGCTTACCGGAGAGATGCCATATCCACTAGGCTACCCTGGACGTATTTTTCCGTTCGTAAATAATACTTAAAGTAACTTATAATACATTATAATGCACTGCGGCCTGTGATTATAAAACGAGGATATATTATGATGCATCAGCGCGCCATCTATTATCAATATTCGAAACTATTATAGACATGTATGATTCTTTTGAAAATTAAACAATTTCTACTGTCCTTTCTGCAATGGAAAAATTAAAGGGAGGTCCTGGCTTATCAATGGTGAACCCTCCCATTCCTATGATGTTTTCACTTTAATAAAAGAGGATATATTTGTTCATCCAGTATATATGCCATCAACCTTCATAGAAAAATAAGTAATCTTATCAATGAGCTAAAAAATCAATAAAAATCATTAATTGGGAACATAAAAAAGGCCATAAAATCATTAGCATACCAGTAATGGCAGTTGAGAATTTCTAAATGATTTTGACAATAATGTTTCATTCTATAAATTTATTCTAGATTTAATGTCACTTTTACTGATTTCTAGAAGTTGAAAGATATAAAAAATAGTTAATGGAAGTATTTTTTAAATGAAATTTCTATCGAATTGATAGTTCTGGTCTCTCCTGAAGATGGTTGCTAACTGAAGGTTTGGTTAGATTAGGTAATTTTTTTTTTTTTTTTTCAGAGATGTAAAATTGTAGCAAAGTATTCATTATATTTTGATTCACAGATTATTCATTTTGATATTTATATTATTTATATTTTGCTACTCTGTAAACTTCACTCATTACTCATCTTGTATCTTATAATTGTTGATTTTGTTCTTGCCTTAAATAAATTTCCGTTTCATCCTGAAGTTTGTATTTTCTAATTGTGTAAGTTACAATATATATACGGAGTCTATCATGTAAATTGGTAATAACCAAAATAGAATTTTAAAAGAAAATTTTATTGCAAGTATAAAAATCAAACAATTGAAATAATATTTGACATAGTAGAAGATAAAAGGATATAGTTTTGATTTGTTCAATGTAGTTTCCATTATTAGCTACAACAGTCTGGAGGCGAGTGCGGAAGTAAGCACAGACTTTGGTGACGATGTCTTTGTCCATTTTGGTGATCAGCGTGTGAACAGTTTCCTTGACAAACTGGACGTATTGTGGGGAGCTTTGTTGACATCTCTCTCAACAACTTACCATACACAGTAGTCGAGGAGGGTGCTGTCTGGAGAGTTAGGGAGCTAGGTATCAAAACTCCAGTGACTGGGGACGTTAAATGTCAGTCACGATTGTGTCTTTTTTTCCCCTTTGGGCTGGAGCAGAATCCCGTTGAAAAACCTTTCCTTCTTGCGGCCAGCATGTTCATCTAACGGTCTCCAGCACATTGATGTTGGTGTCAGAATTCATCCTAAAGCCTTTCTAAAAAATGGGGAGATATGACATCACCTTCATTACTGATAACACCAAGGACCATTACGGAAGCAGGAAATTGCATTACGACAGGTACCTCTAAGAGGTCTTTACAGATTCAGTGATCATTCCTGGGATATACCTTTTGATCCATTTCAAAGTTCCTTTCATCATAGGAGAACTTCAGTATGCTATAAGAGCCATGTTTCAGATTGTTGAGGAAGACAGCAGAATTTCCTTTTCTGTCAATATTCATATTCTCAGTCAGCAACTGGCCTTTCTAAAGGGAATAAGACTTGAGACCAAGGTCTTCATGGATAGTTCTGACAATTTTCAATAGGTAGTAGCGACGGGCGGTGTGCACAAAGGGCAGGGACGTAATCAACGCGAGCTGATGACTCGCGCTTACTGGGAATTCCTCGTTCGAGGGGAATAATCCCCTATCCCTATCACGAAGGAGGTTCAGAGGGTTACCCGGTCCTTTCGGACAAGGGTAGACACATGCTGATTCCTTCAGTGTAGCGCGCGTGCGGCCCCGAACATCTAAGGGCATCACAGACCTGTTATTGCTCTGTTTCGTGCGGCTAAAAGCCGCCTGTCCCTCTAAGAAGACCCGCTCACGGTACAAAGAACCGTGGGTCTATTTAGTAGGCTTATTACTACAATTATATTATTTATCAAATTTAAGCTACATTAATAACTTCGTTAATTCAATTGGTCAAATTCAACACTTTATTTCATACAATTTATCTGTTTCAAATCCTAACCATTTTCTTTTCAATCGTTAATTATAAAATAATCGTTAATTCAATTGGTCAAATTCAACACTTTATTTCATACAATTTATCTGTTTCAAATCCTAACCATTTTCTTTTCAATGGCCCCCGATTCTTGCAAAATTCTAACCCCACCAGTGAGTTCAAGTAACCAAACGAGGCTCTGACACATTTGTAAGTGCAAAGTCGAACTGGTTTTTACATGTGTAGACATGTGTTACACTTACAGTAAAAGCATTCGCTAACTTCTACCCACCATGTTTATCATGGCCTGTACCACGTGTACTAGAGTTAAGAAAAAAAAAATCCCTTTTAAATTACCAACTTTAATTCAACCAGCTATAATTCAACCATTTATTTTTTTGGAATCCTCCCATCAACCTTAATTTACTATAATTTAACAGACTATAATTCAACACCAACTGTAATTCGACGCATCTTCCTTAAGTATTGACAACAAAAGGTCCTACAAAAATGTCAACTATCAAAGAAAGTTGTGATTTTAGTTGTGATAATCATAAATGAATCTGATTCAACACCGAATTCAAATTCGAATAAATATTCTGATCTCATGGGCTGTTGAATTGAAGATGATTTTACTGTAGTTAAATGAGATAGATCAAAGAAAAACCTTTAAAAACCTTTTTCAGAGTTTAAAATGTTACTCGAGATAGCTAAAAATAGCAAGAAAAATATCATAATACTATAACATCAATGCCTTCTTTATTTTTAATATCAACACCTGGCCTTTTTATTTTTTATTTTTCTATTATTTTTCACGTGTTAAGCGTATTCACGCAAGTTCGGCCTTAAATACCCATTTCTTGGTTTCTCAAGAAGCCTATGGGACCAAAAATATTTTTGGTCGCAATGTTACAGCCTTCTCCACGCCGACGAGCGCAAACAGCGCGAAACGCGTTCGTGGATGGATTTTCTTGATATATCAAGAAATTAAGTTGGCCAAATATCAGGGAACAGGCTAAATCAATGTTTAGTTGATTTCTGTTCAACCAGATGGCGCTCTGCTATCTGAAAAGCACATGTGCTCCTGGTCAGGATATGCCATTTTTAATATAGTTTAAAATGTTGCTCGATATAGCTAAATATAACAAGAAAAATATCATAATACTGAAATAACATAATACTTGTAAATTTATAAGATCCACACACACGCGCTCAATACAAAACTATACACAGTACAACCTAAAAATGATAGAAAAAAATAAAAAATAAAAAGGTCAGGTGTTAATATTAAAAATAAAAAGGCATATCCTGACCAGGAGCACATGTGCTTTACAGATACGTAAAAACCTATCTTGGAAGTTTCCATTTGTAGTTCAAAGTTAAAATACACTCGCAAGACAGGTTGATTCCTAAGAGAGGTTGAATAAAGTTTATTATAATAAACCTAAAACTATATTTTCTTATGCAAATTCAATGAGATGCTCTTAATAGAGGATATTCAACACATAAAGCCCCCCATTAAGAGTTTTAAATTCAAGGTATGTCCCATAAGTTCCCGGACTGGGTCCATAAAAAAATAAATAAATGAAAAATGTAAATGAATTTGACTGTTTATTATAGAAAAAAATATCTGGCTACACGGTGGTACCAATATCGAGGCGGTACTTGCGCGCGCTCCAAGGTTATTCTAATTTATTTAAAGGTCACACCTAGCGCTGCGGCGATTTTACGATGGAACAAAAATTGAAGCAGAGGATTTGCATAGAATTTTGTTTGAAAATTCAAATATCAGTAACCGAAACTTTTGAAATGCTTAATAAAGCATTCCCCAATGACGCCCCAAAGAGAACAACTGTTTTTGAATGGCATTCTAGATTTAAAGCTGGCAGAATTTCCATTGAAGATGATCCTCGTCAAGGACGCCCAAAATTTCAAAGGACTGATGAAAATGTGCAAAAAATCACCGATTTGATAAAAGAAAATCCTCAAACCACTTTGCTGGAGCTAGAGCAAGACACAGGCATCTCTAAAACAACGATTGGAAGGATCGTAACCGAAGATTTGAAGCTCAAAAAGACTCCTGCAAAATTCATCCCAAGATTCCTCACCAATGAGAAAAAACTGTGTCGGCTTGCAACCTGTGAGGACATGATGGAAATGACAAGAACGGATCCAGAATGGAAAGACAAGATAATCACAGGCGACGAGACATGGGTCTATGGCTATGACCCTGAAACCAAACCTCAATCTGCCGAGTGGAGAGGTTAGGGTGAGCCTAGACCCAAAAAATCCAGAAACAAGGTGTTGCTGGTCGCTTTTTCGGATAACAAGGGCATTGTTCATCACGAGTATCTTCCTGCAGGCCAAACAGTTATTAAGGAAATGTATTTGGGCATTCTTCGCCGTCTAAGGGAAGCGATTCGAAAAAAAAGGCCAGAAAAATGGACTAATGGTGGCTGGATCCTACACCATGACAATGCTCGCCCTCACACAGCGCACTTGATGACTAGCCTTTTGGCGAAAAACGGGACACAAATCCTACTTCAACCACCCTATTTCCCAGACATCGCACCAAATGACTTTTTCCTGTTCCCCAAACTTAAAGCAGTTCTAAAAGGAAGACATTTTGACACCAGGGATGACATAATAGAAAAATCGCCGTTAGCATTGAAGAGCATTCCAAAAGAGGCTTATAAAAACTGTTTCGACAATTGGGAGAAACGATGGCGCTGGTGCGTTGAAGCAAGGGGGGATTACTTTGAAAAGTTTTAATTAAAAAAAAATTAAAAAATCTTACCTTTTTTTTTTTATGGACCCAGTCCGGGAACTTATGGGACATACCTTGTATTTAGAAGTGAACTAGTTACAAAGGGTCATAGCGGACTTACAAAACTAAATTAATGGGAAAACAAACGGCTCTTACTAAAAATAGTAAAATAGTCTTACTAAAGATTTCTAAGACAGGAAAACTTCCAAGACAGTGGATTTCTTTGATAGGATTTTAATGCTAAAAATAAGAATAAACGTTATAAATTATTTTGAACAAGTTATACACTAAGAGAAAATGACACTCGCAAGACAGGTTGACTTCTAAGGCAGGTTGAATAAAATTGGTTATAATAAACCTTAAACTATTCTTTCTTTTACACATTCAATTATATGGTTTTAAAAGAAGATGTTTAACACATATTAGCCATTAGGGACTTAAACTGTTAAGAATTGAACAGGTTACAAAGGGTCAGAGGCCTTAAAAAAAACTAATTTAATGGAAAAACAAACGGCTCTTACTAAAAATAGACTCCTAAGACAGAAAAACTTCGAAGACAGGACTTCAATCCTAGTTTTTACTGTATTACTAAAAATACGAGTAAACAATTTACAGTAGAACCTCCCTGTAAAGGACAACACCTAATTGCAGAGCCAAAGTGTTCTTTAGAGATAGGTGTCCTCTTAGCGGAGAGTTGTTAAATAGTAAAAATGATAATTTTGCAAATAAAAACTATCTTTTATAGAGAGATGTCCTCTAGCGTGAGTGCCTTCTAATGGAGGTTCTACTTTATATTACACAACAACAACAAAAAGCCTTTATTTAGGGTCACTGACCCTATACAGGATTCACCATGTATATATTATATCAAACAAGTTATAAACTAAAAAAATGTTTTAAACCTTTTCTTGAAATACGCTTCTTCAGCGAAGTCGTTAACTAGAACAAAAAACAATTCAAACGTCCACTCGACGTTTAGTTATCACCGTAACTATCAAAAAGAACTAGTTATCGTAAACCAGACCTATTCAAGTCCAATTAGAAGAAGAGGTAAACGCCATTTCTTCCTAGAAGAAAAAAAAATGGCACAAAAAGGAATGACGAAACTTCCATTCTTATGGACCTTAATGGATCGCAAAGTAGATGGGGACAAAATACTTGGGAAAATTAGGGAATATGGGTGCTTGCTCCACATTCCTTTCTGTTTTCTTTTCCTTCCTTAGTGCATTCATCCATAGTGGAACCATTTTCTCTTCTTGTCTTAGTCTCTCGTCAATTCCTTGATCTTCTTCAGATATATTTTTTTATTATCCCTAGTATACATAGTATAGGTCATAATAATTCAATGACCACCGTTTCTTACAAAATTATAACCCCAACAATGGGCGTAAGTAAATAAACGGACTTCTGACACATTAGTCTCTCGTCTATTCCTTGATCTTCTTCAGATATTTTTTTATTATCCCTAGTATACGTGGTATAGGCCATGATAATTCAATGGTCACCGTTTCTTACAAAATTCTAACCCCAACAATGGGTGTAAGTAAATAAACGGACGTCTGACACATTAGTCTCTCGTCTATTCCTTGATCTTCTTCAGATATTTTTTTATTATCCCTAGTATACGTGGTATAGGCCATGATAATTCAATGGTCACCGTTTCTTACAAAATTCTAACCCCAACAATGGGTGTAAGTAAATAAACGGACGTCTGACACATTAGTCTCTCGTCTATTCCTTGATCTTCTTCAGATATATTTTTTTATTATCCCTAGTATACATGGTAGAGGCCATGATAATACAATGACCACCGTTTCTTACAAAATTCTATCCCCAACAATGGGTGTGAGTAAATAAACGGACTTCTGACACATTAGTCTCTCGTCTATTCCTTGATCTTCTTCAGATATTTTTTTTTATTATCCCTAGTATACATGGTATAGGCCATAATAATTCAATGACCACCGTTTCTTACAAAATTCTAACCCCAACAATGGGTGTAAGTAAATAAACGGACTTATGACACATTAGTCTCTCGTCTATTCCTTGATCTTCTTCAGATATTTTTTTATTATCCCTAGTATACATAGTAGAGGCCATGATAATTCAATGGTCACCGTTTCTTACAAAATTATAACCCCAACAATGGGCGTAAGTAAATAAACGGACTTATGACACATTAGTCTCTCGTCTATTCCTTGATCTTCTTCAGATATTTTTTTATTATCCCTAGTATACATGGTAGAGGCCATGATAATTCAATGGTCACCGTTTCTTACAAAATTATAACCCCAACAATGGGCGTAAGTAAATAAACGGACTTATGACACATTAGTCTCTCGTCTATTCCTTGATCTTCTTCAGATATTTTTTTATTATCCCTAGTATACATGGTAGAGGCCATGATAATTCAATGGTCACCGTTTCTTACAAAATTATAACCCCAACAATGGGTGTAAGTAAATAAACGGACTTATGACACATTAGTCTCTCGTCTATTCCTTGATCTTCTTCAGATATTTTTTTTTTATTATCCCTAGTATACGTGGTATAGGCCATAATAATTCAATGGCTCCCGTTTCTTACAAAATTCTAACCCCAACAATGGGTGTAAGTAAATAAACGGACTTATGACACATTAGTCTCTCGTCTATTCCTTGATCTTCTTCAGATATTTTTTTTTATTATCCCTAGTATACATGGTATAGGCCATAATAATTCAATGACCACCGTTTCTTACAAAATTCTAACCCCAACAATGTGTGTAAGTAAATAAACGGACTTCTGACACATTAGTAAGTGCAAAAGTTATGATAATCTTAGTGGCTAGTAGTTGGCGACTGCTTTCACTGTAAATACGCCACATGTCTACATATGTAGAAAGCGTAGTTCGACTTTTACACTTCCTAAGGTATCATAAACTTGGTAGTTACTCACTGGTGGGGTTGTGTGCATAAGTCGAACTATGCTTTCTACATATGTAGACATGTGGTGTACTTACAGTCAAAACAATCGCCTACTACCCACCATGATTATCATACCTTTTGCACTTCCTAATGTATCATAAACCCATTTAGTTACATACTGGTGGGGTTGTGTGCATAAGTCGAACTGTGCTTTCTACATATGTTGATATGTGGTGTACTTACAGTCAAAACAATCGGCAACAACTACCCACCATATTTATCATAACTTTTGCACTTACTAATGTGTCAGAACCCCATTTAGTTACTCACTGGTGGGGTTGTGTGCATAAGTCGAACTGTGCTTTCTACATATGTAGACATGTGGTGTACTTACAGTCAAAACAATCTCCAACTACTACCCACCATATTTATCATAACTTTTGCACTTACTAATGTGTCAGAAGTTCGCTTAATTACCTACACTCACTGGTAGGGTTGGATATTTGTAAGAAACGGGAGCCATTGGAGAATTTTTTTATTCAGAAAAAAAAAGTGTCCATATCGGGATTCGATCCAAGGTCGTAGCGGTCGAAAAACAAGGGTTTAGACCATTCGTCCACCGAGCCTCCCAGACATATGATATTTTAACCTTAATTTGATATATAAGTTTAACTTATTGAAGAAAGGATTGGTAACCGACGTTTTTATCACCCGTCCACCGAAACCTTAGTCCTTGTTTTCTTTCTAATATTATTTAGCTTGTCAAGTAAGAAGTTTCAGAAGATGAGTTTCTTTTAATTGTAAAACATTGCAAGCTTTCGGGCAATGCCCTTCTACAGATAAAATAAAATAAAAACAAAAATTAAAGGTAAATTAAGATAACTAAGCAACTGAGAATTAAACAATTTAACAGCTAACCATAGAAAACAAAAACAAAATAAGATATATATACAGGCTCGCGTGAGACTACTCGCGCGTCTGGATCTGAATGAATTAAAACTGTGTTAACATTTGAAAAATTAGAGAGTCAGAAAAATTATTACAATGATATTACATAATTAAATATATCTTACTGGAAGAGTCTTTGACCTTTAATTATTTAGCTTATTCACATTTTCGGTAATTGTACTTAATGGGTTGATAGATCACATATTACATTAAATTGATCAATACTGATCTGCTCTGTTTTTTGTTTAAAGATAATATAACAACAACAAAAGCTTTATTAAGACCTTTTAGTCTTATACAGATTCTCCGAACAGAAATATAGGATACATGCAGGAAAAACAGTGATAGAACTTAATGGTAATATGATATTTATATACAGGGAAAATTATATAAAGACAATCAAGCTAATAGATTAGTCTGGGTAAATTGGAGGCAAAGAAAGTTACTATACATGGATTTACCACGGATTCTCGTGTTAGGTCATGTGGAGTTATTTAGTAGCAGCTCTGAGACTTAGCTATGTAGAACTTTTCCTAGTCATCATCCCGCCCTTGTTTAAAGCTAATATATCAGTGATATATTATTACTTTACTCTGTTTTGATTCGAAACGAATTGAACGTTTTTATCATCATCTTGTAGATAACAAAAGGCTTGTGATATAATGTGTATATGTGCAAGAATTGTAAAAGAATAAAATAATTATAGTAGAATAAAAATGGTGTTCATTTAACTTTAAAGATATCTAAATATATATAAAGTGCAATTTCTTATAAAATAACTTTCACTATTCATCTTCAACCTATAATAGAAACATATCAAATACCTATCCATTTACTGTACTTCGAGTGATTATGGGTGACAGAGGCGATACCTAAGGTGGACAATTGACAAACGACCTAAAGATAAGACTGAAACTGATAGCTTGGATCGAATAACTCCATTGATTGTGGACTCTGAGATGTTTCCTTGTCGCTTTCTCTATTGATATTCCCTATATTCAATAATCATTTCTGACAATATTTGTCTTTTGTAACATACGAGGTGTGTTCAAAAAGTATCGCGACTTTTGTGTTTTTTCAAAAATTATTTATTTATTCATGAATACCTATTTTGTCCCCTTCAAAGTAATCCCCAAGAGATATTATACACTTGTGCCAACGGTTTTTCCAATCTTCGAAGCACTTCAAAAAATCATTTTTAAAAATCTTTTTCAGCTCCTCCTTCGATGCCGTCTTTATCTCGTCAAGCGTAGCGTAACGTCGTCCTTTCATGGGCCTCTTCAGTTTAGGGAACAAGAAAAAGTCACAGGGGGCCAGATCTGGGGAATACGGTGGCTGCGGCATCATTAGTGTGTTGGTTTTGGCCAAAAAGTCGGGCACAAGCAACGATGCGTGAGCAGGGGCGTTATCGTGGTGCAAAAGCCAATTTTTGTTCTTCCACAAATCTCGTAGACACGTATATCATTAAATATTATCTTTTCAGACCTTACCGTGAAAATTCGAAACTATTATAGACGCGTATGATTCTTTTGAAAAATTAAACAATTTCTACTGCCCTTACTGCAATTGAAAAATTAATGAGTGGGCTTGGCTCATCAGTGGTGAACCCTCCTTGTGGTTTCGCCAGTTTAATCTACCATGGTGGGTACACCACTGATTAGCTAGACCCTCCCATTAATTTTTCCATTGCAGTAAGGGCAGTAGATATTGTCTAATTTCCAAAAGAATCATACGCATCTATAATAGTTTTGAATTTTCATAACAGATGGCGCACTAACGTATCATAATAGACCTTACTATAATGAAAGATATTATTGAATGAGAGGGCTTGGCTCATCAGTGGTGAACCCTCTCAGCGGTCTCGCAAATTTAAAATCCAGAGACCGCTCTACTATTGTATTGAATTGGTTTTCTTATATATTCTGTGTATTTACTATGGAAGTCAGCTTAGGGATGTTTAGGAAACCTATGGACATAAGCTTATAGGTCTGTAGAGGTACATACATATAATTACAAAGAATTACATTGAGCAATGATCTTCCACAAATAGTGTGTCATATCAATGGTATTATTAGAAAATTACAATTTTAAATTTAATTGTTGTCCATGGATAAAATTTGTAATACCTATTTTTTATCAAAAATTTGTTCATGTTGTATCCCTAGTACACATGGTACAAACCATGATAATCATGGTAAGTAGAAGTTTCATTGTTATATTGTACTGTAGGTACACCACACATGTGTCTACACATATATAAACAGTTTCATTCAACTATGAATTTATACGATTCCAGAGGTCATTTTGATTAATTACACTTTGAAACTAGATACAAGAAATTCGAATGCCATATACACACGAAAATTGTAACTATTTATTGCGGGTTTTTTTTTTTTTTTTTGCGAATAAAAAATCAATATTCTCTACTATCCTTAATGCAATTAAAAATACTTTAAACCTAAATCTCTTCAATACCAGGTCCCTAGAGCGCAGAACGCCAACTACCTGGACTGTACAACTCACTAATATGGACTGGTGCCAAGCGCTTTTAATCACATCCTGAGTGGTTGTTGAGCGAAACCAGTTGACCATGAAGTTCCATGCTGAGGTCCAGTCTGGGAGGCTGGCCATAGATGTAGGGTTGAGGTGGGTCAGTCCAAACAGAACCAGTTGACCGTGAAGTTCCATGCTGAGGTCCAGTCTGGGAGACTGGCCATAGATGTAGGGTTGAGGTGGGTCAATCCAAACAGAACCAGTTGACCAGGAAGTTCCATACTGAGGTCCAGTCTGGGAGTCTGGCCATAGATGTAGGGTTGAGGTGGGTCAGTCCAAACAGAACCAGTTGACCAGGAATTTCCTTGCTGAGGTCTAGGCTGGGAGGCTGGCCATAGATGTAGGGTTGAGGTGGGTCAGTCTAAACAGAACCAGTTGACCAGGAAGTTCCATGCTGAGGTCCAGTCTGGGAGACTGGCCATAGATGTAGGGTTGAGGTGGGTCAGTCCAAACAGAACCAGTCGACCAGGAAGTTCCATGCTGAGGTCCAGTCTGGGAGACTGGCCATAGATGTAGGGTTGAGGTGGGTCAGTCCAAACAGAACCAGTTGACCAGGAAGTTCCATGCTGAGGTCCAGTCTGGGAGGCTGGCAATAGATGTAGGGTTGAGGTGGGTCAGTCCAAACAGAACCAGTCGACCAGGAAGTTCCATGCTGAGGTCCAGTCTTGGAGGCTGGCCATAGATGTAGGGTTGAGGTGGGTCAGTCCAAACAGAACCAGTTGACCAGGAAGTTCCATGCTGAGGTCCAGTCTTGGAGGCTGGCCATAGATCTAGGATTGAGGTGGGTTAGTCCAAACAGAACCAGTTAACCAGAAAGTTCCATGCTGAGGTCCAGTCTGAGAGACTGGCCATAGATCTAGGATTGAGGTGGGTTAGTCCAAACAGAACCAGTTAACCAGGAAGTTCCATGCTGAGGTCCAGTCTTGGAGGCTGGCCATAGATGTAGGATTGAGGTGGGTCAGTCCAAACAGAACCAGTTGACCAGGAAGTTCCATGCTGAGGTCCAGTCTGGGAGGCTGGCCATAGATGTAGGATTGAGGTGGGTTAGTCTAAACAGGATAGCTGTTTACATTCTATGTCTCAGGAATGCCGGACAGCTGAAGAAGAGATGACCAACTCTCTGTGGTTCTTCCGAACTTTGAGGGTAAGTTGGATCTGTTTCAGGGTACTCAAATACAAAGGTCTGCCAGGACATAGCCTGAGGAGAGACATCAAACAAATATCTACAGTAGGGGGTGTTGAAATCACGACACATGATATGTGTTGAAAATTGAGTAGGCCCCTATATATTAATATATTTTAAAAGTTATTTTCCTGTTATTAAATATAACATGAATGATTAAAAATATTGAAATATTCTGTGACACAATATATTCATACAGATGGAAATTTTGTCTGGAGGTTATTAATATATAAATATAAAAATAAAAGTCGGCTCTTTCATCAAAATAACTTCGAAAACTAAGAATCATCTTATTTATCTTCTCTACAAACCTGCGGACTCGGGTCGGTGACAAAGCCACAAAAGCTTTGGCAAACTGAGAATCGTCATCTGAAGATAATGGTTTCGGACTAATGGCCCTTGTCAGTCTAGAGCGAGTTCTGATTTAATGAGATCCTCAAGGGATCAAATGGAATCTTCACTATTAGCCAAAGAGGTGCTTAGCTGGTAAAGTGTCTAAGCCAATTCTATTGTCCAAATATAGATGGAAATGCGACCTTTGTCTTTAGTATTATATTCATATATGTAATGGGAATTCATCTTCCCTCCTTATGTATTTACACGGGGTATTAACAAAACGGTGCGTGTGTGTAGGCAGCCATGACGCCTTTCTCCCGCACGGCGTGTTACCGGACAGCAGGCGTGCTAGCCACGTGCAACCTGATCGTGGTGATGTTCAATGTGTACACGTACAAGCCGTGCAACCCTCCGGCCCCTCAGCCGGCAGTAGACGGTGCTGCAGTCGCCTCACGTATGCGTCAGTTTTCGCGTCTCTCTTCCAATGGATCATACGTCCTGGTTGAAGACTGGATACCATCCGACGTTGAATCTCCTACTGATAACCATTCCGTCACTCTCACCACTCAGGGCAGCGCTGAGTTCCTGTACCATGTGGTGATGCTATGTGACAGGTGGCAAGGTCCTCTCTCTGTTGCGGTCTACGGACCAGGTTCAGATTTCTACGTAGCTGAGAAAGAAGTGTTGAAATTGAGGAACGCCAGTCTGTGTGTGAGGAATAACGTGACATGGCATCTTGTCTACGATCGCCTACATCCACCTCCCTGTCCTAACTGCTCGATGCATATCGCAGCCAACAATACCTACAAGGCTGCACATAAACTTATTTATCCCATTAACGTCATGCGGAACCTTGCACGAACCAAAGCTCGCACGTACTATGTCCTTGCTTCCGACGTTGAGCTCTATCCTAGCGAAAATGTCATTCCACGCTTCCTGAAGATGATCTCTGAGTCGTCTTCCTTCACTCCAAGAGATCTTTTTGTGCTTCCCATCTTCGAGGTACAGAAGAAATTGTCCGTACCGCGGAATAAGTCGGAGCTGGTGCAGAGGCTGGCAAAAAAGGAGGCAGTGTTCTTCCATAAGTTTGTCTGCGATGCTTGCCAGAGGTTTCCCCGCAGAGACCACTGGGTCTCCGCCAAATCCCTGCCGGACAGGTTGAAGGTCTTCGTGTCCACGCGCAGGAACGCCTCCCTCCACAGCTGGGAGCCTATCTACATCGGAACCAACCAAGACCCGCAATACGAGGAACGTCTCTCCTGGGAGGGAAAGAGAGATAAAATGTCGCAGGTAGGCTTAGCTTTTGTATGGCGACACAAGTAGAAAGTTTATCATTTCATTTTTTATGATATCACAGATGGGGCTGCCACATACAAGGTATGTCCCATAAGTTCCCGGACTGGGTCCATAAAAAAATAAATAAATGAAAAATGTAAATGAATTTGACTGTTTATTATAGAAAAAATATCTGGCTACACGGTGGTACCAATATCGAGGCGGTACGTGCACGCGCCCCAAAGTAATTCTAATTTATTTAAAGGTTACACATAGCGCTGCGGCGATTTTACGATGGAACAAAAATTGAAGCAGAGGATTTGCATAGAATTTCGTGTGAAATTTCAAATATCAGCAACCGAAACTTTTTAAATGCTTAATAAAGCATTCCCCAAAGAGAACAATTGTTTTTGAATGGCATTCTAGATTTAAAGCTGGCAGAATTTCCATTGAAGATGATCTTCGTCAAGGACGCCCAAAAATTTCAAAGGACTGATGAAAATGTGCAAAAAATCACCGATTTGATAAAAGAAAATCCTCGAACCTCTTTTCTGGAGCTAGAGCAAGACACAGGCATCTCTAAAACAACGATTGGAAGGATCGTAACCAAATCAAAAAGACTCCTGCAAAATTCATCCCAAGATTCCTCACTAATGAGCAAAAACTGTGTCGGCTTGCAACCTGTGAGGACATGTTGGAAATGACAAGAACGGATCCGGAATGGAAAGACAAGATAATCACAGGCTACGAGACATGGGTCTATGGCTATGATCCTGAAACCAAGCATCAATCTGCCGAGTGGAGATGTCAGGGTGAGCTTAGACCCAAAATATCCAGATTATTGAAATCCAGAAACAAGGTGTTGCTGGTCGCTTTTTTGGATAAAAAGGGCATTTTTCATCACGAGTATCTTCCTGCAGGCCAAACAGTTATCAAGGATATGTATTTGAGCATTCTTCGCCGTCTAAGGGAAGCGATTCGAAAAAAAAGGCCAGAAAAATGGACTAATGGTGGCTGGATCCTACACCATGACAATGCTCGCCCTCACACAGCGCACTTGATGACTAGCTTTTTGGCGAAAAACGGGACACAAATCCTACTTCAACCACCCTATTTCCCAGACATCGCACCAAATGACTTTTTCCTGTTCCCCAAACTTAAAGCAGTTCTAAAAGGAAGACATTTTGACACCAGGGATGACATAATAGAAAAATCGCCGTTAGCATTGAAGAGCATTCCAAAAGAGGCTTATAAAAACTGTTTCGACAATTGGGAGAAACGATGGCGCTGGTGCGTTGAAGCAAGGGGGGATTACTTTGAAAAGTTTTAATAAAAAAATTTAAAAAAAATCTTACCTTTTTTTTTTTATGGACCCAGTCCGGGAACTTATGGGACATACCTTGTATATTAATCGTAATAAATGTTTCTGTCATTATTTCTTGCTGGACAGATATTCCAGTTGTATGAATGTCTGCATGTATAAAATATAGCGACATATCTTTAAAATTCCAATATATCAACATTAATGTTAGATTTTTATAGAATCCTTCTCTGACACCTCTTTTTTTCCAACCATTCTATGTTTCGTGTGTTGGAAAAATTCTCAAGCTGTGTGAATGTGTCCATGTATAAAAAGATTGTTGAAAATTTTAAAATTATCTATCAGTATCAGATTTCTTCAAAATTCTTTCGACCTTTTCTTTTCCAATTGTTCTGTGTTCCGTTTGTTGGGAAAATGCTCAAACTGTGTGAATGTCTACATGTACAAATAAAAAGAGAAAGTTTATTTATTTCAACATTTGGAGGGAGTGTTATCTAAATCGAGTCTTCTAATAATTGCTGGCCGCCATGCGTTGTCGAAAGCGCCTGCTATATTCACTGTAATCCAAGAAGTCAGTTCTCCTTGCCTGTGTTTCAGTATGGTTTCCATTATATCTTCCATTGCACTGTTTGTTGATATATGTTTAGTAAATCCGTGTTGCCTTGGACTCATTAGATTGTTCTCTTCATAATATTTATTGATTTTTTTTTAAATTATGTTTTCAAAAATATTAGAAATGTTGGACCTCAATGATATTGGTATATAGCTTTTGCTTGTTTCATAGTTTATTTTATCAGGTTTTGGAATGATATTTACAGTAGAGTTGTGATTTGGAATGATCTTTACAGTAGAGAACGTTGAATCTGTTCATTTTCAATGTATTAATGTCACATCTCTTCAGATTCCTTCTGACCTCTTATTTTACAACCGCTCTGTATTATGTTTATTGGGCAAATGCTAAAGCTGTGTGAATGTCTCCATGTGTACATGTATGAAAAAAGTAACGTTGGATCCTTCGGTTTCTAATGTATCAATGTCACATCTCTACATAGATCTTCTTATCTCTTATTTTCTAACCGTTCTGTGATGGAAAGATGCTCAAGCTATGTAATGGTCTGCATGTGTATTTATAAATAAAATTCCACATATCTACAAATTTATTTTTACATCTTATTTTCCAACCGTCCTGTAACGGAAAGATGCTCAAGCTATGTAAATGTCTACATGTGTATTTGAAAAAAGGAGCGTTGGAACCTTCCATTTTCAATGTATCAATCCCACATCTCTACAGATTCCTTCTGACCTCTTATTTTCCAACTTCCCTATTATCAAATGATGGAAAGATGCTCAAGCTATGTCTGCATGTGTATTTGTACATAAAAGAACTTTGCATCCTTCCATTTTCAATGTATCAATGCCACATCTCTACAAAATCCTTCTGATCTATTCTTTTCCAACTGTCCTATAATCCGTTTGTTGGGCAGATGATCAAGCTCTGTAAATATGTACAGGTCTACATGTAAAAAATCGTCAATATCAGTTCTCTATATATTCCTTCTGACCTCTTCTTTCTGACCATCCTATGATGTAACCCGTCGTGCAGATGCTCAGGCTGTATGTTGTCTATATGTGACTGCATATATTTTTATTAAAAATAAAAATGGCATATCCTGATCAGGAGCACATGTGCTTTACAGAAGGCAGAGCGCCATCTGGTGGAACAGAAATAAACTGAACATTGATTTAACCTGTTCCCTGATATTTGGCCAACCCAAGTGTTTAGTTTATTTCTGTTCCACCAGATGGCACTCTGCCTTCTGTAAAGCACATGTGCTCCTGGTCAGGATATGCCATTTTTATTTTTAGTATCAACACCTGATCTTTTTTATTTTTCTATCATTTTTTATATATTTTTATATAAATAAAAAATTTGTAGTATTGTTATTAAGAGTAAATAAAAATAGGTTGAAATTTTGAAAATAGCAATGTATAAATAACGTTACCCACTTTTTTTTTTTGACAAGTGTATGACATGTTAAAGCCGATTTATATGTTTGTTTCCTTTATTAAATCTTGTGCTGTAAACAATTAAAAAATATTCATTAAAACATTCAGAATGATCACTTCAAAAAGGAAAAATAAACTTCCTACTACTCATCTTGTTTTTTTTTTTCTCTTCTTTATTTTCTATTTACAGTTAAACCTGTCTATAGCGCCTTCTCTAAATAGCGCCTTCCTCTCTATAGTAATTTTAAATAGTACGATGCGATTTACATAAATCGCACCCCCCTCTCTATAGCACCCTATTTTAATGAGTCCCAAGAGGGGGCGCTATAGACAGGTTTAACTGTATATAAAGGTGTGTTGAATGTCCAATGTATCAATGTTAGTTCTCTATACATTTCTTCTGACTTGTTCTTTCCCAACCATTCTGTGATCCGTGCAGATGTTTGAGTTGTGTCTCCTCAACTCCACGCTCCACGTGCTCGACTCTGCGTTCCTGACGCACGCTCCGGGTATCAAGCACATCGAGATGGCTTCAGAACGTCGCCGTGCGCCCTTTGTCCTCGCCAACAACCGCGTGTATGCGCGGGTCATCAAGGACATTGTGACAAAGTACGGTGGTCGGAAGGACTGCTAACCTTTCCTTTATGTTCCTCTCTCTATATATATCTATATTGTTTATTTATTTATTTATTGTATTTGTCCATTTGTGACAGAGTGACGCAATCCATACACTTTCCATGATTCCTCGGTGCTATGAGATTGAATAATGGTGGTGTCTTGTCCATTTTGTTGCTCCATGGAAAGGTGGGGGCCATTGTTCTGTTAGTCAGCCACATTTCAGAGTTCCCTGTTCACGGTTACCGTAGCGGCTCGGGGCTCACGACACCGTACTTCGCCCTACATGGACTTGGGCTGCTTCTCCTGCCCGCTACGTAAAGGAAGGGGTTGGACTTCTGGGCAGGGATTGAAGAATAAACTGTCCAATAATTCATAAGAGAGTATTGGTTCGTAAATTTATGAAGGATTTGCATAGTAGTTGTTATATTAACTAAGCATTGTTTGGTATTAGTTTAAAAGAATTCATATTGAATGTTGTAATAGCCAATGAATTCTTGTTATTGGATGGTAAAATCAAACAATGGCTACTTGGCATTAAATTTTGAATTTACAATGGCTTATTTATATTGAATGGGATATTGGTATTGCTGTTCTATATTGGAGAAAAATAAGAAACGACTGCTTTGTATTGAACAGAGATAGGCAAAGACTGCCTTGTGTGTGTATTGGATGATAATCAGTATTGGCTGCTTTGAGATTGGTAAAAATTGGTAAAGGCTGCTTTGTATTGGACAGAAATTGGTAATGGATAGCTTCTATTGGACGAAAAATTGAAAATTTTTGATTTGTATTGGAAGAAAATTGGAATTGCCTTCTTTTTATTGGACGGGAAATTGGAAATACCTGCCTGTTTGTTGATTATAAAAAAAATCGCTGACAATTTGTATTATGTTATAAATTGTCTAATGAGTTTCATATGTCAAAGTGGCATTGAATGCTTCGTATTATTTTTTATTTGTTTAATTCAACCAGCACAAAAGAGATTGTTATTTTGACTTATATGTTTGTTTTTTTACAATCTTCAACTCCAGACTCTCTGATAATAATATCGCGGGCATTCTGTTATTACAGTAAATCACCATCCATCAGAGAACAATTCCACTAGAGGACACCTCTCTACAAAGGACAGTTTTCATTGCCAAAATTACCATTTTTACTAATTAACGCCTCTAATGAGAAGACATTTCACTCTAATGGTCACCTCGGCACTGCGACTAGGCGTTGTCTTTTGGAGAGAGGTTCTACTGTATTAGTCCCAGTAAATTATTTGTGATTATATATTAAAATTTAAAAAATATTTTTAAACCATCTTAAAAATTAATTTACAAATATTCGGACACAAGACAGAGAGATATTCCTAACCCAGGTTCTTGGAGCGCAGAACGTCAACTACCCGGGAAGTCCAGCTCACTAGTATGGTCTAGCGCTAAGCGTTTTTATTCGCGAGCTAATTTGATTGCTGAGCTGAACCAGTTGACCAGAAATTTCCATGCTGAGGTCCAGTCTGGGAGCCTGGCCATAGATGTAGGGTTGAGGTGGGTCAGTCCAAACAGAACCAGTTGACCAGGAAGTTCCATGCTGAGGTCCAGTCTGGGAGGCTGGCCATAGATGTAGGGTTGAGGTAGGTCAGTCCAAACAGAACCAGTTGACCAGGAAGTCCCATGCTGAGGTCCAGTCTGGGAGACTGGCCATAGATGTAGGGTTGAGGTGGGTCAGTCCAAACAGAACCAGTTGACCAGGAAGTCCCATGCTGAGGTCCAGTCTGGGAGACTGGCCATAGATGTAGGGTTGAGGTGGGTCAGTCCAAACAGAACCAGTTGACCAGGAAGTTCCATGCTGAGGTCCAGTCTGGGAGGCTGGCCATAGATGTAGGGTTGAGGTGGGTCAGTCTAAACAGAACCAGTTGACCAGGAAGTTCCATGCTGAGGTCCAGTCTGGGAGACTGGCCATAGATGTAGGGTTGAGGTGGGTCAGTCTAAACAGAACCAGTTGACCAGGAAGTTCCATGCTGAGGTCCAGTCTGGGAGACTGGCCATAGATGTAGGGTTGAGGTGGGTCAGTCTAAACAGAACCAGTTGACCAGGAAGTTCCATGCTGAGGTCCAGTCTGGGAGACTGGCCATAGATGTAGGGTTGAGGTGGGTCAGTCCAAACAGAACCAGTTGACCAGGAATTTCCATGCTGAAGTCCAGTCTGGAAGACTGGTCATAGATGTAGGGTTGAGGTGGGTCTTCTGACACTATATTATTAACGTTATTGATCTGAATGTTATTGAATATAATCAGAGATTGCGTCACTCTGTGGTGAAATGGATTTTTCTTGTAAACTTGCCATTCCAAATGGCCAGTATATCTTGGAGGCGGCCCCGACTTATATTATTTTTTTCTTCTTTAGTGAAGTACAAAATGACACAACATTACTAGTGGCGAATTCATAACAATTTTCTTACTTCAAATTACCCCATTTACCCTTTAAATTCCTTCCTTTTTCAGAATGAAATCAATGAAAACTGATTATTTATTAAGTGTTCATTTTTCAATTATTTATTTTTATGATATTAAAAAGGTATTTTACTTTTACTGAAATCCTATATAAAAAACTGCCTTTTTATATATTATGCTTCGATTCTTTTTTTTTTATTATTGTACTTAATATTTTGTAATATAATTTAGTTATAATAGGTACTTATATATATAGGGGTTTAATAAAACCTAAAATATTTTGGTAGTTAGATTATAAACTATATCAAAATGTTATATATATGAATTTATTAATAGAGATGAAAATTATATGAAATACACTTTTAAAATTATAGACTTTTTTATAATGTGCGCTCCCTTTTATATAATTCCTTATTGTTTTTAAAATAGGTTTTCACATATAATTATAGAAAAAATTAAAAATTAAAAAGGTCAGGTATTGATTATAAAAATATATAAATATTTTGTAAAAGAGAAATAGCGATAAAATATAAGATCAAACGATTTTTTTTCAAAATATACTTTTTCAATTACTTTAAATTATTTTGATTGTTAAGCAACCAGTCAAGGTAATAAGGTTGAATATTGTGGTAAATCATTTATTAAATTAGTCTATTTATATGAATCATGCGTTTTCTTTATGAATTCAAACTTTTCTTCCTTCAAAATTAGGCAGTTTGATTTAGGTTGATACAAATTTGTCATTCTTCGTTATTCTTCTTTTTAAAATGTCATCTTATAGCCTGCCATTTTTATTATAACTGGATGCCAAAACTTACCGAAGACCTAAGAATATATATATATATAAGCTATTCTATAAACTTTTTCAAAAACACTTTGACTAGCAATAATTTCTTTTAATTTGCTAAAATAACGGATAATCTTTGAGCAAACGACTTTTTGGTATAATCACAAATATGAGATTAGGTTCATCAAGGAAATTTTGCTCTAAATTTCACCCACTATTTTGTCAAAATAAAAGAAATTTAGTGCTAGTTAAAAGTGTTTTGTGAAGTTGAATTCTATTCTAGCGAATCAATTATCATTGTCATTAAACTGCACAGTCAATTATCTTTTTTTAAAATACCTGCCAGACTTAAGATTATTTCACATTTGAGACCACACATACAATAATTTCATATAGAAAGTCTTAAAAACAATTCTAATAGGATACCTAATTGTGTAAATAAGACATATCGCGAATAATACTAAATCATACAACAGTAAAAATTTGAATAAATTCAAATCAAATATATTTCCTAAAAGTAACCTAATATGAGACCAAAACGTTTTCAAATTTCGTATCCATTTGATTATTTAACACACAAAATATAAATTATAATTCAAATACATTTGATTTATTCAATATAAAATACATAAACAAATATAAAAGCAGGAGATAGCAGTGATCTTGAAAATTGACGACAGCTGAATCCTTACTTTCAAATCGCCAATGGCAGCCGAATGATGATATGATAAAGATGGATTCAACACTAGAATTTTATGGTGCCATGTCTCAGTCTTTATAATCGAAATTTAACTGGTATATTCCGTAAATTATTACCATAATAGTATTCAAAACAGAATATTAAGCAATATGCAGAGAATGTTCATAGATAGGACAAGCAAAAGTGGGACATAATACCATATTCCAGGTAAATAATTTACAAACCTAACTTCAATGTAAGTTAAATAACCACAGATTTGCCAACCATCCTGTATTTTCAGAATCCTTAAACACAACTTCAAAATCTAAGTTAAAAAAAACACAGATTATCTTACCATTCTGTATTTTAAAAATTCACAGACCAAACTTCAAAGTTGTTGTTGTTGTTGTCGTGTCCAATGAAGAGCCTCAGATGTCTTCATGCATCTCTATAACAGAAACTTCAAAGTTTAAGTTCGTTATAATCACAGATTCCAATTGAAACTTCTCCCCAATCTGATCTTACCATCAAACAGAATATAGATTTTTTTTTCTTAATTCTAATATATACATCTTAAGTTAATAGATTTTAAAATTAGTTTACACTTTTATTTGGTTGATGCCCATATAGGCATCGCAACGAAATTCCATTAAAGTTTCCATCAAGTTTATTGTTGTCTTAAATAAATAATAATTCTCCAATATTAAGCACAATATCGTCACGATTGTGATGACGGGGAGTCATTCAATTAATATAAAACAAATGTTTATTTATCAATAATACTTATTACACAGATAAACCAAAAAAAAAAGTATCTACAATACCAATTATCAAAAGACACATGAAGAAGTAGGGGGGGCCAATTCAATTTAGTGGCAGATAAATTTCTTTAATCAGTGATAATTTATTATGTATTTAATTATTCTGTAAAAATAATAAATTCAAAACGCACATTTAAAATCAAATTAAACACCGAGTTATCCTACAAATTCAAAAAGATGTGGTCAATTATTACAAATTGAAGAATTCAATTTAAATCTTCCAATAGTATTTAATAAAGCAATTATCGACGTGCAATTAATCAATTTTACTTATTATTGAAATATTGAAATTAAATAATACCTATACTTTGAAAATTCTTTTTTTTTTTCGTTTAAATTGTAAATCAGCCAAAACTTATCCATTCATGTATTTAGTTTTCTAATACTTTACCAATTTTGTTGTCATTTTAATATCCTCTCACACCATTCATCGTGAAGGTTTTTCACAGCCAATTTTATGAGAACTATTTTTTACAAAATTCTTCCCGTTTCAATTCCATTATGACCAAAATGTCAATAGTAAAATATAATTTTACTTAAAATATTTCAATTCACAGATAAAGATTTTTTAGATTAAAAAATGGACAGATTTTTAACGCGTTTAAGTGTTTTTTGTAGGAATTAATTTCTATCAATTCTTCCATATAAATGTTCTAAATCAAATGTCAACATTTTCATATTTAAATTTATCTTGGAAAATATTTACACAATTTTCATATTCATTTAACGTATAGATTATAAATATTTGTTTAAATAATGTTCACAAATTTTTGAACACTTTTTATATTTAGGTATAATTTAAAAATAGTCTCGAACTAATTATGATATTATATTTTTATTAGGATGCTTTCACTTTAAATACGAATTAGCTAAACTGCAAGAACTATTTGATTAAATCTATTTTTTTTCCACCTATATTAGAAAGTACATTTAAATTCATTTGTTAAAATATAGTTTTTTAAAATATTCAAGTACCAAAATTTGGTTATACACATTCGAAGTATAGGAATATTATACCAAATATACAAAACACACAAAAATATGTATTTTAAAATGTTTTACAAAAGTTGAAATAAAATTACACCCTTAAAATTATATATTATAGATTTCCTTTTTAAATTTTTTTATTTAGCAACAAAAATTTATTATTATTTTTTAAATTTATATATTATTTTTGAAAAATCAATAATTATATTTATGATAGTTTTATAGTTATAGTTATATATTAAGTGTTCAATTTTAGCTTGCTAAACTGACATTATATTTGTTTTTGTTCATAATTTTTTTTTTTTTAAGATTTTCAAAAATTTGTTTCTAAATTTTAACAATTTATTTATACATATATATCCCTTGATATCATATTATTTTACTTAATCTTCAACACACATTTTGATATCTATTATATATTTTTGGTCAAATATAAAAAAATATATTCATTGAATATTTCTTTTGTATTTTTTATTTTAAAAGAATTAAAATTGGGGACCGCCTCCAAATTTTCCATAAGCTAGTCATCCATATTTCTAAAAAAAAAAAAATTCCACAATTTACCTAGTCAACTTCTCTGTAAATAATTACATTTTAAACTTTACCAGCTTCTATCCCTTCTTTACATCCAAATCATCTATTTTTGATGCTGAATTTTAAACTTGTTGATGGTGTACATATATAAAAAGTGTTTGTTATTCACCATATACTGTATACAAAACTAAAATTTTCTCTCTATATATATATATATTTATTTGTACTATTAATGACTTAAATATTTTTGCTTTATTTAATGTATATAAAATAAACTAATCTTAAAAATATTTGTCAGTGTTCTTATTTTTTGGGTGTTTTCAGCCACATTTTAAATAGTTTCTAAAAATATTGAAGATATTCTTAAGAGAGAGTTAATCATTATATATATATGAAAATAGAGCAATCCATATTAAAATCTTTAGGTAATAAAATACATATATTGGATTGTTGTTGTTGTTGTTGTAGTGTCCAATAAAGAGCCTCAGATGTCTCCAAGCATCTCTATCACAGTAGTCGCAATGTCTTCTATCTTCGATATGTAAAGCTGCTGTTTGGGTCAATTTTCTGCAAGGCTGAGGCCATTGCTGGGTATGAGAGTATGTGGGTAGGTGGTAGTTCCACATCAGAATAATTTTTGCATATCCTCTAGGTTTTTATGCCATCTGGATGTATTTTCACTCCTTTGTAGTTCCTTTGGATTGATCACTACAATATATATATTTTTATTACCAAAAGATTTAATCAAGTAAAGAAATTGTTTCAATAAAAATATGGGAAGTCAAAAAGATAAATATATACGAAAAATAATCAGCCGTTATTTCTTTAATAAATAGTGTATAGAGCAGTAGGTAAAATTAATCTTTTTTCACAAACTTTTGAGACATTCTTCTTCTACTGTTTAAATAAGAAAACTGCCATTAAGAGACTTGAGTTTATAAGATATAAAAGTTTTGTCCATGAGTGTAATTAGGTATATTTTCTATATCGATAAATTTTCCCACTTAGATTGTATGCCTGAAGGATTGAAAGACAGCCAAACCTGCTAAAGTGTTTCAAAATAATTACTCACGTACTCTGCAAAAAAAAAGGTTTCTCCACTATTAATAATTTATATCACACACCATACATGTAATAAAGGCAATAAGCCCAAATTAATATATGCATTAAAACAAGGGATATATTAAATGCATTAAAACAACAAATTTCGAGATTTTCTGCGCAGAACGCATACGCTCAGATCAATAAGTCACAGCATCGACACTTAAGATGCAAGAAATGCATTGTTTTAATGCATTCGTTGAAATGTGCCTTTATTAGTATATTGTACATGAATATTTAACACTTTTTCCAATATTACACTCATATATAAAACTTAAGTTCCATATTTTAATGACGCCAGTGGTCTGGATTTTGGAGAGAGACAATTCTGTTCACACTTGGTTATCTCGTGTGTCTTCAATAAAGATCACTGTAATATCAGAGTTATTGTTTGAATCCCGATATATATGCTAAAAGATATGACTTCCTTAAGTTTTGTCCATGAGTGTATCTTTCGGAGTTATTGTTTGAATCCCGATATACATGCTAAAATGTACAACTTCCATAAGTTTTGTCTATGAGTATCTTTCAGAGTTATTGTCTGAATCCCGATATACATGCTGAAAGGTACAACTTCCTTAAGTTTTGTCCATGAGTGTATCTTTCAGAGTTATTGTTTGAATCCCGATATACATGCTAAAATGTACAACTTCCATAAGTTTTGTCTATGAGTATCCTTCAGAGTTATTGTCTGAATCCCGATATACATGCTGAAAGGTACAACTTCCTTAAGTTTTGTCCATGAGTGTATCTTTCAGAGTTATTGTCTGAATCCCGATATACATGCTAAAAGGTACAACTTCCATAAGTTTTGTCTATGAGTATCTTTCAGAGTTATTGTCTGAATCCCGATATACATGTTAAAAGGTACAACTTCCTTAAGTTTTGTCCATGAGTGTATCTTTCAGAGTTATTGTTTGAATCCCGATATACATGCTAAAATGTACAACTTCCTTAAGTTTTGTCTATGAGTGTATCTCTCAAGAGTTATTGGCTGAATCCCGATATACATGCTAAAAGGTACAACTTCCTTAGGTTTTGTCCATGAGTGTATATAATTGTCAAATTAACAAAGAAGAATATTTTATTAACGAAGGAATGATGTAAACATCTCAAGTATATACACAAAATAAACGTCCAAAATGTTAAAATAACTTTTATCACCAAATTTACTATAAAACCCTTTATACCTAAGCTATATAAACTCTTCGAGCAATTGTTTCCATTAAAAACATTACTTTCCTAATGCGATTCATTTTTTTACAGTTGACATATAGATTTTATAGGCAAAAATAAAATCGCCGGTACGACCTTAAATCAAAGTAATCAACCTTTAGCGGTCTCTTTTACGTTAATATTTTAATAAAAGAAACAATGTCGTTATATTATTGTGGGATTTATTTTTGTCACTCAAAAATAAATTTAAAATTTTTTATTACCTCTATATAAAACCTACAATTATTAATTGGTAACAAAGCAATACCATTTATACATTATTCTTATTCACTTTGTTTCAAAACTCCGCCTTTGCCGGTCCCAAGCCCGGATGAAAAAGGAGGAGGGGGAGCAGTAACAAGCTCACTAAAAAATCTCGGTTCAGCTGGCCCGGCTGATAGTACCCTATAAGGGCTCCTAATCCAGGGATATAGGATGAGCAGCGTTTGTACTCCATGTTAGGAGCGGCTGCACATGGCGTCTGTTCCTCATGTCAGAGGCGGCCATTTCTTTTGGAGCTAAGCCGGCCTGCCACTGAGTAGTGCTCTCAGTCTTAATGACAAAGGCAGACGCATTCTTCTTCACCCAATCATGATGGTTGTCAACTTTACAAGCTTGATACCATAATATGATTGAGTGGAGATAAGAAAGAAAGATGACTGTTTCAAAAATCATATATGCATATTTAAAAGAATATTTGAATACCAACATTTTTACTAGTTTGTTTATTTAACGGCGATATAATTTAAAAGACAAGCTATATATAGAATAAAATTTTAGTTTTGATATCGTACATTTATAATTTTTTTTTACAACTATTTTAATATATTTACCTATTTTTTTTTGGTCATTGAAGAATTGCTTATAAATACATAATTGTCAAAAAATATTAAACAAAAAAAAAAGTTCATAAAGTAATTTTCATTAATTATTAATAGAAAACTTTCAAAACCTTAATTTTTTTTTTTTAAAGCACTAAACTTTTTTGTGCATCTAGAATGGAAAGTTATTAATAAAATTTACATTTCTTTAAAGAAACTTTGAAAAAGTAGGTCACAAAAATAAAATTTAGAAAAAAATGTAAAAAATAAAAATACAAGCCTTCATTAAATTAAACAAAAAAAAAACAGGTTATAAGTTTTTGAGTTTTACAAAATTTCGTTGGTTAAAAAATATAGAGAATAAACCTAACTAAACAAAATTACATCTATAAAAATATTTAGAAAAAAAAAAGCTCTATACATATCTAGAATGATCTATAAGTTACTTTTGATCCATTCAGGCTGATATGGTCCAGAAGATGGTACATATTTGATAGGGAATCCACGAAGAACTTCTGAAAGACGTTTGCATTGTTTCATTATATCTGTGTCAGGGCATAGCCATACAAGAATTTCATCGAAGTTTTCTCCAAGCTGGACACTAAGTCCTTTATATCCTTTTGTAGTCAAAACATGGATGAGTGTAGTCATCCAATAGCTGTCAAGTTCGTAATGTCTATATTTCAATGATATCTGTATACCTAAGAAACCTACAGATCCTGGATCATTGGGAGTAAGACCTTCAGATAGCCATAGGAATCTGGATCCTTGACGCCATTGACTTGGCCGTAGCAAATAGTTATGATTTGACCAGAATTCATGGATTGAAACCATTGTTGTTATTTTCTTGCTTTTGTACCATAGGCTCCATTTATGAGGAAGTTTAATATCTTTTCCCATTCTTTAAAAATCTTGCGCTTCAAAATTACTATAAATATGTTCTGACCAAATCAATTTTAGGTCTAATAAATATATTTGCATATTTGTTTTGAATTTTTCAGTAATTTGAATAAGATTACCATGTATAAAAAGGAGATATATGCAAATATTTATTCCTATTTTGAATAAAATTTTACGATATACAATCAATATTGTAGAGTAGAATAAATTAAATAGAATTCGATATTGAGATTAAATATAGTTTATTTAAAGTAAGGTTACAAAGAAGAGAATAACGGGAGCTAGCGCAGTATGTTTACAAAAGTTTTGATTATCCCAGGCTGGCGGCGCGCGAGCCGTTCGTTCTGAGCGCGCGCTACCTGTTCCCGGGACTCCTCCCGCGCATCCTTTCCAAATGGCGATGCATTCATATTTCACAATATAATGATGCATCAGCGCGCCATCTGTTATGAATATTCGAAACTATTATAGACGTGTATGATTCTTTTGAAAATTTAACTATTTCTACTGTCCTTACTGCAATGTTCACCACTGATGTGCCAGGCCCTCCCTATAATTTTTCCATTGCAGTAAGGGCAGTAGTAATTGTTTAAATTTCAAAAGAATCATACGCGTCTATAATATTTTCGAATATTCACAATGAATATTATTTAAGTGTTTGAAAAACGTACAAATATATATATAATAAAGATGATAAATTTTGAATATCAAAGTTAATAGATTACACACACACAATATAAAAACTTCTTTTAAGCAAGTTTAAAAAGTTCGTATACATAAGCTAGTACTTTAAAAACGTTTATCATTTTGGTGACAAGAATCAAAACCATAATATAATTATCACATATTTTTAACGTTGAAGAATGATAACATATTTCATTTACTACTATAAAACGATTTTAAAAATATATATATATTTAAAAAAAATCTTTTTTTTTTGTGTTTACTGTATACAACTAGTATTTAACACTCTATTAGGTATACCTTTTAACAAGAAATATATTGGTTTCACGAAAAGAACAATTGTTGGACCTTTTCCAAGAAAAAAATAACTGCTTCAAAAGGTTTATTGATATGCAGTTACTAGGAACCACGTTTAGCCTAGAAGGTCCAATGTTGAACCAGTTACTGGAAACCCGGTTGTTTCTTAAAGGTTCATGATTGTGCCAGTTACTATCTATCAGGTTTTTTCTAAATAGTCTATTAATGGTCCAGTTCCTAGCAACCAGGTTGTTTCTAAAGAGTCCATTGTTAGAACAGTTCCTAGCAACCTGGTTGCTATGAAAAGGTCTATTGTTAGACAAGTACATAGCAGGTAGGTTTTTCAAAAATATTCATTGTTAGAAAAGTTCCTTGCAACCAAAATGATTCTGAAAGGTCCATTGTTGGAACATTTACTATCATCCAGTTTGTTTGTGAAAAGATAATTGTTGGAAAAGTTCCTAGCAACCAGGTTGTTTCTAAAGGTACTATTGTTAGACAAGTACATAGCAGGTAGGTTTTTCAAAAATATTCATTGTTAGAAAAGTTCCTTGCAACCAAAATGATTCTGAAAGGTCCATTGTTGGAACATTTACTATCATCCAGTTTGTTTGTGAAAAGATAATTGTTGGAAAAGTTCCTAGCAACCAGGTTGTTTCTAAAGGTACATTGTTGAAACAGTTACTAGTAACCAGGTTGTTACTAAAGGTACATTGTTGAAAATGTTCCTAGCAACCAAGTTGTTTCTGAAGGTTCATTGTTGAAAAAGTTCCTAGCAACCAGGATGATTCTGAGGGTCCATTGTTGGAAAATTTACTAGCAACCAGCTTGTTTATGAACGGCGCATTGTAATAACAGTTCTTAGAAACCAGGTTGTTCCTGAAGAGGGGGTCCATTGTTGTGAAAGTTCCTAGCAACCAGGTTGTTCCTGAAGAGAGAGTCCATTGTCGTGAAAGTTCCTAGAAACCAGGTTGTTCCTGAAGAGAGGGTTCATTGTTGTGAAAGTTCCTAGCAACCAGGTTGTTCCTGAAGAGAGAGAGTCCATTGTCGTGAAAGTTCCTAGAAACCAGGTTGTTCCTGAAGAGAGGGTCAATTGTTGTGAATGTTCCTAGCAACCAGGTTGTTCCTGAAGAGAGAGTCCATTGTTGTAACAGTTCTTAGCAACCAGGTTGTTCCTGAAGAGAGAGTTCATTGTTTTGAAGGTTCCTAGCAACCAGGTTGTTCCTGAAGAGAGAGTCCATTGTTGTGAAAGTTCCTAGCAACCCGGTTGTTCCTGAAGAGAGAGTCCTTTGTTGTGAAAGTTCCTAGCAACCAGGTTGTTCCTGAAGAGAGAGTCCTTTGTTGTGAAAGTTCCTAGCAACCAGGTTGTTCCTGAAGAGAGAGTCCTTTGTTGTGAAAGTTCCTAGCAACCAGGTTGTTCCTGAAGAGAGAGTCCTTTGTTGTGAAAGTTCCTAGCAATCAGGTTGTTCCTGAAGAGAGAGTCCATTGTTGTAAAAGTTCCTAGAAACCAGGATGTTCCTGAAGAGAGAGTCCATTGTTGTGAAAATTCCTAGCAACCAGGTTGTTCCTGAAGAGAGAGTCCATTGTTGTGAAAATTCCTAGCAACCAGGTGGTTCCTGAAGAGAGAGTCCATTGTTGTGAAAGTTCCTAGCAACCAGGTTGTTCCTGAATAGAATCCATTGTTGTGAAGGTTCTAGCAACCAGGTTGTTCCTGAAGAGAGAGTCCATTGTTGTGAAAGATCCTAGCAACCAGGTTGTTCCTGAAGAGAGTCCATTGTTGTGAAAGTTCCTAGTAACCAGGTTGTTCCTGAAGAGAGAGTCCATTGTTGTAAAAGTTCCTAGCAACCAGGTTGTTCCTGAAGTGTCCATTGTTGTGAAAGTTCCTAGAAACCAGGTTGTTTCTGAAGAGAGAGTCCATTGTTGTGGAAGTTCCTAGCAACCAGGTTGTTCCTGAAGTGTCTATTGTTGTGAAAGTTCCTAGCAACCAGGTTGTTTCTGAAGAGAGAGTCCATTGTTGTGAAAATTCCTAGCAACCAGGTTGTTCTTGAAGAGAGAGTTCATTGTTGTGAAGGTTCCTAGCAACCAGGTTGTTCCTGAAGAGAGAGTCCATTGTTGTGAAAGTTCCTAGCAATCAGGTTGTTCCTGAAGAGAGTCCATTGTTGTGAAAATTCCTAGAACCAGGTTGTTCCTGAAAAGAGAGTCCATTGTTGTAAAAGTTCCTAGCAACCAGTTTGTTCCTGAAGAGAGGGTCCATTGTTGTGAAAGTTCTTAGCAACCAGGTTGTTCCTGAAGAGAGAGTCCATTGTTGTGAAAGTTCCTAGCAACCAGGATGTTCCTGAAGAGAGAGTCCTTTGTTGTGAAAGTTCCTAGCAACCAGGTTGTTCTTGAAGAGAGAGTCCTTTGTTGTGAAAGTTCCTAGAAACCAGGTTGTTCCTGAAGAGAGAGTCCTTTGTTGTGAAAGTTCCTAGCAACCAGGTTGTTCTTGAAGAGAGAGTCCTTTGTTGTGAAAGTTCCTAGCAACCAGGTTGTTCCTGAAGAGAGAGACCATTGTTGTAAAAGTTCCTAGAAACCAGGATGTTCCTGAAAAGAGAGAGATTTGTTGTGAAAATTCCTAGCAACCAGGTTGTTCCTGAAGAGAGAGTCCATTGTTGTAAAAGTTCCTAGAAACCAGGATGTTCCTGAAGAGAGAGTGAATTGTTGTGAAAGTTCCTAGCAACCAGGTTGTTCTTGAAGAGAGAGTCCTTTGTTGTGAAAGTTCCTAGCAACCAGGTTGTTCTTGAAGAGAGAGTCCTTTGTTGTGAAAGTTCCTAGAAACCAGGTTGTTCCTGAAGAGAGAGTCCTTTGTTGTGAAAGTTCCTAGCAACCAGTTTGTTCTTGAAGAGAGAGTCCTTTGTTGTGGAAGTTCCTAGCAACCAGGTTGTTCCTGAAGAGAGAGTCCATTGTTGTAAAAGTTCCTAGAAACCAGGATGTTCCTGAAGAGAGAGTGAATTGTTGTGAAAATTCCTAGCAACCAGGTTGTTCCTGAAGAGAGAGTCCATTGTTGTAAAAGTTCCTAGAAACCAGGATGTTCCTGAAGAGAGAGTCCATTGTTGTGAAAATTCCTAGCAACCAGGTTGTTCCTGAAGAGAGAGTCCATTGTTGTGAAAGTTCCTAGCAATCAGGTTGTTCCTGAAGAGAGTCCATTGTTGTGAAAATTCCTAGCAACCAGGTTGTTCCTGAAGAGATAGTCCATTGTTGTAAAAGTTCCTAGCAACCAGGTTGTTCCTGAAGAGAGGGTCCATTGTTGTGAAAGTTCTTAGCAACCAGGTTGTTCCTGAAGAGAGAGTCCATTGTTGTGAAAGTTCCTAGCAACCAGGATGTTCCTGAAGAGAGAGTCCATTGTTGTAAAAGTTCCTAGAAACCAGGATGTTCCTGAAGAGAGAGTTCATTGTTGTGAAAATTCCTAGCAACCAGGTTGTTCCTGAAGAGAGAGTCCATTGTTGTAAAAGTTCCTAGAAACCAGGTTTTTCCTGAAGAGAGTCCATTGTTGTGAAAATTCCTAGGAACCAGGTTGTTCCTGAAGAGAGAGTTCATTGTTGTGAAGGTTTCTAGCAACCAGGTTGTTCCTGAAGAGAGGGTCCTTTGTTGTGAAAGTTCCTAGCAACCAGGTTGTTCCTGAAGAGAGGGTCCATTGTTGTGAAATTTTCTAGCAACCAGGTTGTTCTTGAAGAGAGAGTACTTTGTTGTGAAAATTCCTAGCAACCAGGTCGTTCCTGAATAGAGGGTCCATTGTTGTGAAATTTCCTAGCAACGAGGTTGTTCTTGAAGAGAGAGTCCATTGTTATAACAGTTCCTAGCAACCAGGTTGTTCCTGAAGAGAGAGTTCATTGTTGTGAAATTTCCTAGCAACCAGGTTGTTCCTGAAGAGAGAGTCCATTGTTGTAAAAGTTCCTAGAAACCAGGTTGTTCCTGAAGAGAGTCCATTGTTGTGAAAATTCCTAGCAACCAGGTTGTTCCTGAAGAGAGAGTTCATTGTTGTGAAGGTTTCTAGCAACCAGGTTGTTCCTGAAGAGAGGGTCCTTTGTTGTGAAAGTTCCTAGCAACCAGGTTGTTCCTGAAGAGAGGGTCCATTGTTGTGAAATTTTCTAGCAACCAGGTTGTTCTTGAAGAGAGAGTACTTTGTTGTGAAAATTCCTAGCAACCAGGTCGTTCCTGAAGAGAGGGTCCATTGTTGTGAAAATGCCTAGCAACCAGGTTGTTCTTGAAGAGAGAGTACATTGTTGTGAAAATTCCTAGCAACCAGGTTGTTCCTGAAGAGAGAGTCCATTGTTGTAACAGTTCCTAGCAACCAGGTTGTTCCTGAAGAGAGAGTTCATTGTTTTGAAGGTTCCTAGCAACCAGGTTGTTCCTGAAGAGAGAGTCCATTGTTGTGAAAGTTCCTAGCAACCCGGTTGTTCCTGAAGAGAGAGTACTTTGTTGTGAAAGTTCCTAGCAACCAGGTTGTTCCTGAAGAGAGAGTCCTTTGTTGTGAAAGTTCCTAGCAACCAGTTTGTTCCTGAAGAGAGAGTCCATTGTTATAACAGTTCCTAGCAACCAGGTTGTTCCTGAAGAGAGAGTCCATTGTTGTGAAAGTTCCTAGCAACCCGGTTGTTCCTGAAGAGAGAGTCCTTTGTTGTGAAAGTTCCTAGCAACCAGGTTGTTCCTGAAGAGAGAGTCCTTTGTTGTGAAAGTTCCTAGCAACCAGGTTGTTCCTGAAGAGAGAGTCCTTTGTTGTGAAAGTTCCTAGCAACCCGGTTGTTCCTGAAGAGAGAGTCCTTTGTTGTGAAAGTTCCTAGCAACCAGGTTGTTCCTGAAGAGAGAGTCCTTTGTTGTGAAAGTTCCTAGCAACCAGGTTGTTCCTGAAGAGAGAGTCCATTGTTATAACAGTTCCTAGCAACCAGGTTGTTCCTGAAGAGAGAGTCCATTGTTGTGAAAGTTCCTAGCAACCCGGTTGTTCCTGAAGAGAGAGTCCTTTGTTGTGAAAGTTCCTAGCAACCAGGTTGTTCCTGAAGAGAGAGTCCTTTGTTGTGAAAGTTCCTAGCAACCAGGTTGTTCCTGAAGAGAGAGTCCTTTGTTGTGAAAGTTCCTAGCAACCAGGTTGTTCCTGAAGAGAGAGTCCTTTGTTGTGAAAGTTCCTAGCAATCAAGTTGTTCCTGAAGAGAGAGTCCATTGTTGTAAAAGTTCCTAGAAACCAGGATGTTCCTGAAGAGAGAGTCCATTGTTGTGAAAATTCCTAGCAACCAGGTTGTTCCTGAAGAGAGAGTCCATTGTTGTGAAAGTTCCTAGCAACCAGGTTGTTCTTGAAGAGAGAGTCCTTTGTTGTGAAAGTTCCTAGCAACCAGGTTGTTCCTGAAGAGGGGGTCCATTGTTGTGAAATTTCCTAGCAACCAGGTTGTTCTTGAAGAGAGAGTCCTTTGTTGTGAAAGTTCCTAGCAACCAGGTTGTTCCTGAAGAGAGAGTCCATTGTTGTAAAAGTTCCTAGAAACCAGGATGTTCCTGAAGAGAGAGTCCATTGTTGTGAAAATTCCTAGCAACCAGGTTGTTCCTGAAAAGAGAGTCCATTGTTGTAAAAGTTCCTAGCAACCAGGTTGTTCCTGAAGAGAGAGTCCAGTGTTGTAAAAGTTCCTAGCAACCAGGTTGTTCCTGAAGAGAGTCCATTGTTGTGAAAATTCCTAGCAACCAGGTTGTTCCTGAAGAGAGAGTCCATTGTTTTAACAGTTCCTAGCAACCAGGTTGTTCCTGAAAAGAGAGTCCATTGTTGTGAAGGTTCCTAGCAACCAGGTTGTTCCTGAAGAGAGAGTCCTTTGTTGTGAAAGTTCCTAGCAACCAGGTTGTTCCTGAAGAGAGGGTCCATTGTTGTGAAAATTCCTAGCAACCAGGTTGTTCCTGAAGAGAGAGTCCATTGTTGTGAAAGTTCCTAGCAACCAGGATGTTCCTGAAGAGAGAGTCCATTGTTGTGAAATTTCCTAGCAACCAGGTTGTTCTTGAAGAGAGAGTCCTTTGTTGTGAAAGTTCCTAGCAACCAGGTTGTTCCTGAAGAGAGAGTCCATTGTTGTAAAAGTTCCTAGAAACCAGGATGTTCCTGAAGAGAGAGTCCATTGTTGTGAAAATTCCTAGCAACCAGGTTGTTCCTGAAAAGAGAATCCATTGTTGTGAAAGTTCCTAGCAACCAGGATGTTCCTGAAGAGAGAGTCCATTGTTGTAAAAGTTCCTAGAAACCAGGATGTTCCTGAAGAGAGAGTTCATTGTTGTGAAAATTCCTAGCAACCAGGTTGTTCCTGAAGAGAGAGTCCATTGTTGTAAAAGTTCCTAGAAACCAGGTTTTTCCTGAAGAGAGTCCATTGTTGTGAAAATTCCTAGCAACCAGGTTGTTCCTGAAGAGAGAGTTCATTGTTGTGAAGGTTTCTAGCAACCAGGTTGTTCCTGAAGAGAGGGTCCTTTGTTGTGAAAGTTCCTAGCAACCAGGTTGTTCCTGAAGAGAGGGTCCATTGTTGTGAAATTTTCTAGCAACCAGGTTGTTCTTGAAGAGAGAGTACTTTGTTGTGAAAATTCCTAGCAACCAGGTCGTTCCTGAATAGAGGGTCCATTGTTGTGAAATTTCCTAGCAACGAGGTTGTTCTTGAAGAGAGAGTCCATTGTTATAACAGTTCCTAGCAACCAGGTTGTTCCTGAAGAGAGAGTTCATTGTTGTGAAAATTCCTAGCAACCAGGTTGTTCCTGAAGAGAGAGTCCATTGTTGTAAAAGTTCCTAGAAACCAGGTTGTTCCTGAAGAGAGTCCATTGTTGTGAAAATTCCTAGCAACCAGGTTGTTCCTGAAGAGAGAGTTCATTGTTGTGAAGGTTTCTAGCAACCAGGTTGTTCCTGAAGAGAGGGTCCTTTGTTGTGAAAGTTCCTAGCAACCAGGTTGTTCCTGAAGAGAGGGTCCATTGTTGTGAAATTTTCTAGCAACCAGGTTGTTCTTGAAGAGAGAGTACTTTGTTGTGAAAATTCCTAGCAACCAGGTCGTTCCTGAAGAGAGGGTCCATTGTTGTGAAAATGCCTAGCAACCAGGTTGTTCTTGAAGAGAGAGTACATTGTTGTGAAAATTCCTAGCAACCAGGTTGTTCCTGAAGAGAGAGTCCATTGTTGTAACAGTTCCTAGCAACCAGGTTGTTCCTGAAGAGAGAGTTCATTGTTTTGAAGGTTCCTAGCAACCAGGTTGTTCCTGAAGAGAGAGTCCATTGTTGTGAAAGTTCCTAGCAACCCGGTTGTTCCTGAAGAGAGAGTACTTTGTTGTGAAAGTTCCTAGCAACCAGGTTGTTCCTGAAGAGAGAGTCCTTTGTTGTGAAAGTTCCTAGCAACCAGGTTGTTCCTGAAGAGAGAGTCCATTGTTATAACAGTTCCTAGCAACCAGGTTGTTCCTGAAGAGAGAGTCCATTGTTGTGAAAGTTCCTAGCAACCCGGTTGTTCCTGAAGAGAGAGTCCTTTGTTGTGAAAGTTCCTAGCAACCAGGTTGTTCCTGAAGAGAGAGTCCTTTGTTGTGAAAGTTCCTAGCAACCAGGTTGTTCCTGAAGAGAGAGTCCTTTGTTGTGAAAGTTCCTAGCAACCCGGTTGTTCCTGAAGAGAGAGTCCTTTGTTGTGAAAGTTCCTAGCAACCAGGTTGTTCCTGAAGAGAGAGTCCTTTGTTGTGAAAGTTCCTAGCAACCAGGTTGTTCCTGAAGAGAGAGTCCATTGTTATAACAGTTCCTAGCAACCAGGTTGTTCCTGAAGAGAGAGTCCATTGTTGTGAAAGTTCCTAGCAACCCGGTTGTTCCTGAAGAGAGAGTCCTTTGTTGTGAAAGTTCCTAGCAACCAGGTTGTTCCTGAAGAGAGAGTCCTTTGTTGTGAAAGTTCCTAGCAACCAGGTTGTTCCTGAAGAGAGAGTCCTTTGTTGTGAAAGTTCCTAGCAATCAAGTTGTTCCTGAAGAGAGAGTCCATTGTTGTAAAAGTTCCTAGAAACCAGGATGTTCCTGAAGAGAGAGTCCATTGTTGTGAAAATTCCTAGCAACCAGGTTGTTCCTGAAGAGAGAGTCCATTGTTGTGAAAGTTCCTAGCAACCAGGTTGTTCTTGAAGAGAGAGTCCTTTGTTGTGAAAGTTCCTAGCAACCAGGTTGTTCCTGAAGAGGGGGTCCATTGTTGTGAAATTTCCTAGCAACCAGGTTGTTCTTGAAGAGAGAGTCCTTTGTTGTGAAAGTTCCTAGCAACCAGGTTGTTCCTGAAGAGAGAGTCCATTGTTGTAAAAGTTCCTAGAAACCAGGATGTTCCTGAAGAGAGAGTCCATTGTTGTGAAAATTCCTAGCAACCAGGTTGTTCCTGAAAAGAGAGTCCATTGTTGTAAAAGTTCCTAGCAACCAGGTTGTTCCTGAAGAGAGAGTCCAGTGTTGTAAAAGTTCCTAGCAACCAGGTTGTTCCTGAAGAGAGTCCATTGTTGTGAAAATTCCTAGCAACCAGGTTGTTCCTGAAGAGAGAGTCCATTGTTTTAACAGTTCCTAGCAACCAGGTTGTTCCTGAAGAGAGAGTCCATTGTTGTGAAGGTTCCTAGCAACCAGGTTGTTCCTGAAGAGAGAGTCCTTTGTTGTGAAAGTTCCTAGCAACCAGGTTGTTCCTGAAGAGAGGGTCCATTGTTGTGAAAATTCCTAGCAACCAGGTTGTTCCTGAAGAGAGAGTCCATTGTTGTGAAAGTTCCTAGCAACCAGGATGTTCCTGAAGAGAGAGTCCATTGTTGTGAAATTTCCTAGCAACCAGGTTGTTCTTGAAGAGAGAGTCCTTTGTTGTGAAAGTTCCTAGCAACCAGGTTGTTCCTGAAGAGAGAGTCCATTGTTGTAAAAGTTCCTAGAAACCAGGATGTTCCTGAAGAGAGAGTCCATTGTTGTGAAAATTCCTAGCAACCAGGTTGTTCCTGAAAAGAGAGTCCATTGTTGTAAAAGTTCCTAGCAACCAGGTTGTTCCTGAAGAGAGAGTCCATTGTTGTGAAAATTCCTAGCAACCAGGTTGTTCCTGAAAAGAGAGTCCATTGTTGTAAAAGTTCCTAGCAACCAGGTTGTTCCTGAAGAGAGAGTCCATTGTTGTAACAGTTCCTAGCAACCAGGTTGTTCCTGAAGAGAGAGTCCATTGTTGTGAAGGTTCCTAGCAACCAGGTTGTTCCTGAAGAGAGAGTCCTTTGTTGTGAAAGTTCCTAGCAACCAGGTTGTTCCTGAAGAGAGGGTCCATTGTTGTGAAAATTCCTAGCAACCAGGTTGTTCCTGAAGAGAGAGTCCATTGTTGTGAAAGTTCCTAGCAACCAGGATGTTCCTGAAGAGAGAGTCCATTGTTGTGAAAGTTCCTAGCAACCAGGTTGTTCTTGAAGAGAGAGTCCTTTGTTGTGAAAGTTCCTAGCAACCAGGTTGTTCTTGAAGAGAGAGTCCTTTGTTGTGAAAGTTCCTAGCAACCAGGTTGTTCCTGAAGAGGGGGTCCATTGTTGTGAAATTTCCTAGCAACCAGGTTGTTCTTGAAGAGAGAGTCCTTTGTTGTGAAAGTTCCTAGCAACCAGGTTGTTCCTGAAGAGAGAGTCCATTGTTGTAAAAGTTCCTAGAAACCAGGATGTTCCTGAAGAGAGAGTCCATTGTTGTGAAAATTCCTAGCAACCAGGTTGTTCCTGAAAAGAGAGTCCATTGTTGTAAAAGTTCCTAGCAACCAGGTTGTTCCTGAAGAGAGAGTCCAGTGTTGTAAAAGTTCCTAGCAACCAGGTTGTTCCTGAAGAGAGTCCATTGTTGTGAAAATTCCTAGCAACCAGGTTGTTCCTGAAGAGAGAGTCCATTGTTTTAACAGTTCCTAGCAACCAGGTTGTTCCTGAAGAGAGAGTCCATTGTTGTGAAGGTTCCTAGCAACCAGGTTGTTCCTGAAGAGAGAGTCCTTTGTTGTGAAAGTTCCTAGCAACCAGGTTGTTCCTGAAGAGAGGGTCCATTGTTGTGAAAATTCCTAGCAACCAGGTTGTTCCTGAAGAGAGAGTCCATTGTTGTGAAAGTTCCTAGCAACCAGGATGTTCCTGAAGAGAGAGTCCATTGTTGTGAAATTTCCTAGCAACCAGGTTGTTCTTGAAGAGAGAGTCCTTTGTTGTGAAAGTTCCTAGCAACCAGGTTGTTCCTGAAGAGAGAGTCCATTGTTGTAAAAGTTCCTAGAAACCAGGATGTTCCTGAAGAGAGAGTCCATTGTTGTGAAAATTCCTAGCAACCAGGTTGTTCCTGAAAAGAGAGTCCATTGTTGTAAAAGTTCCTAGCAACCAGGTTGTTCCTGAAGAGAGAGTCCATTGTTGTGAAAATTCCTAGCAACCAGGTTGTTCCTGAAAAGAGAGTCCATTGTTGTAAAAGTTCCTAGCAACCAGGTTGTTCCTGAAGAGAGAGTCCATTGTTGTAACAGTTCCTAGCAACCAGGTTGTTCCTGAAGAGAGAGTCCATTGTTGTGAAGGTTCCTAGCAACCAGGTTGTTCCTGAAGAGAGAGTCCTTTGTTGTGAAAGTTCCTAGCAACCAGGTTGTTCCTGAAGAGAGGGTCCATTGTTGTGAAAATTCCTAGCAACCAGGTTGTTCCTGAAGAGAGAGTCCATTGTTGTGAAAGTTCCTAGCAACCAGGATGTTCCTGAAGAGAGAGTCCATTGTTGTGAAAGTTCCTAGCAACCAGGTTGTTCTTGAAGAGAGAGTCCTTTGTTGTGAAAGTTCCTAGCAACCAGGTTGTTCCTGAAGAGAGAGTCCATTGATTTGAAAGTTCCTAGCAACAAGGTTGTTCCTGAAGAGTCCATTGTTGAAACAGTTCCTAGCAACCATGGTGTATATAAAGGTACATTGTTGAAACAGTTCCTAGCAACCAGGTTGTTTCTCCGCCTTTGCCGGTCCCAAGCCCGGATGAAAAAGGAAGAGGGGGAGCAGTAACAAGCTCACTAAAAAACCTAGGTTCAGCTGGCCCGGCTGATAGTACCCTGAAAAGGCTCCTAATCCAGGGATACATGATGAGCAGCGTTTGTACTCCATGTTAGGAGCGGCTGCACATGGCGTCTGTTCTTCATGTCAGAGGTGGCCATTTCTTTTGGAGCTAAGTCGGGCTGCCACTGAGTAGTGCTCCCAGTCTTAATGACAAAGGTAAACACATTCTATTTCACTCAGTCATGATGGTTGTCAACAGACACCATCAAAAGTCTCAAGGTTTCAAGCTTGACACCCTAATTTGGTTGAGTGGAGATAAGAAAGAAGAAGAAGAGAAGGTTGTTTCTAAAGGTACATTGTTGGAACAGTTCCTAGCAACCAGGTTGTTTCTAAAGGTACATTGTTGGGAGAGTTCCTAGCAACCAGGCTGTTTCTAAAGGTACTTTGTTGGAACAGTTCCTAGCAACCAGGCTGTTTCTAAAGGTACATTGTTGGGAGAGTTCCTAGCAACCAGGTTGTTTCTAAAGGTACATTGTTGGAACAGTTCCTAGCAACCAGGTTGTTTCTGAAGGTATATTGTTGGAACAGTTCCTAGAAACATTCTTGTCAAAGTCCTATTGTCATTCCTGTTTCACCATTAGATCACCTATAATGATAAGTATGAGAAGGTACAATTTGGATTATAGATTAGAAACATAAGCTACAAAACAACATCCAAATTAATAAATATTCAATACTTTTGTCTGAAGAGGAATAGGTCATACACAATTTATTAATTTGGTCTTTATTTTATACAAGTTTTTATTCTAAAAAGTATTTTTAAAAGCTTTTATTTAACTTGCTTCCCTGTCAAGATTTGTCCACAAATCTTGCAATCGATTTTTAATATACTTTTAGAGCACGTAGGAATCTGTAATTTGGTGCACTTTTCAGAACCGGATGGCAATGCAAATTGACAAATTTTCAGACTTCTGGGTTATCAGGGTGGCTGGAAATGGACAAATTTCCAAATTTCCTTCATATTTTTAAAATTAATTTTGATATACTTCTAGATCACATAGAAGTATGAAACTTTTAACATTCACCCAGTCCAATGAACAATTCAAGTGTACAAATTCTCAGACTTCTGGGTGGTCGGAGTGGCCAGGAATGAACAGATTTCTATTTTTCTTTTTAAGTCTTATGTTCGCCCCTTACAAGGAATTGTCCAATTTGCTGCGAGCAGGCTTCTGTCTATTTAAGGCCTAATCCCCAGTGAACTTTTGATTCTATGTTTTGTAAATTCCTGTCAAAAAACTAAATAATTAGTAAATAAAAATACACAAAAAAAAAACTAACTTTTATTCAAATGCACTGAAAAGGAAAAAAAATAAAATATTGTATCTTCTGTCATTGAGCAATTAGATGAATCTGAGGGCGGTGGGGGAAGATCATATTTAGAGAAGAGGTAAAAATATAGCAAACACATATAAAAATCATTTGCTACATATTAAATCACTCAGATACATCTAATTGCTTAATGACAGATGATACAATATTTTATTTTTTTCCTTTTTAGTGCATTTAAATAACATCTTTTTTTTTTAGATGTATTTTTTATTTATTAATTATTGACTCATGCCTTGGGTGTAACTTCAAGTGTCGTTTTACAATCACAGGCCGCAGTGTATTATATTGTATTATAAGTTACCTTATGTATCATTTACGAACGGAAAAATACGTCCAGGGTAGCCTAGTGGACATGGCATCTGCCCGGTAAGCGGAACGTTGTGGGTTCGATTCCCATCCCTGGAAACTTTTATTTTTCCGTTCATCATTACTCTTCATAATTCATCCTTTCATACCTCATTCAAAAAGGTTAGAAATCGTCGATATTTCACCTTGAAATAAAAAAAAAATTGATTTTTCGTTTAAAAGAAACTCATGCGGTGTAACTTCAAGTGTCATTTTACAATCACAGGCCGCAGTGTATTATATTGTATCATAAGTTTTATCCCACCACAGTCTTGTGCCAAGTTCAGGGGAGATGGATTTCTCTTAATTTATCAACCTCTGATCCCAGTGTTGTATTCTTCTTTCATATACTTTGGTCTTCTCACACACTTATGGATACCAAAACAAGGTAATAAGACCAAATCCAAATAAATAAATAGTGTGTGACATTTCGGTAACAGCGTTGTTACCATCTTCAGACAAAAGTACTGAATGAGAAATTTCACCACAGCATGTTTTAAATTAAATCACTACACTTGTTACACACTTGATAACAGTAACTATTTAAAACATGCTGTGGTAAAATTTCTCATTCAGTACTTTTGTCTGAAGATGGTAACAACGCTGTTACCGAAACGTCACACACTATTTATTTATTTGGATTTGGTCTTATTACCTTGTTTTATAATCTATAATCCAAATTGTGCCATATCAACTTATGGATACCCATTTCTTGATTTTTCAGGAAGCCTCAAGTACCAGCTCTTTTTGGTCATTGAGGTACATCTTGCACTACGCTGATAAAGGCCAACAGCCTGAAATTTGTATGTGATTGAATTTTTTTTATTAATCAAGAAATCGTATTTGGCCAATATTGAGGAATAATAAAAAAAATCAACGATCAGTTGATATTTATTCGAACAGATTCAGTCATCAAGAATTTTCAGTTGCACTGACAGAAGATGCTATTTAGTGTTCTTACCTAAAATCTAGTTACCCTACAATCCTTCTCCACAAAACACCACTCAAAAATGGGGCTACTCCTAGCCTCTCCTGGAGTCATTTTTAAGAGATTGGGTATGGACAAGTCATATTTGATTTTACAAAGCCTCATTAGATGGGATGGTCTTGGTAAGTTCTACTGTACACAAAAATCTCCATGAACTGGTTTAAAGATACTTGAAAGAATATACAGTAGAACTTCTCCCTGAAGGACAACACCCAGTTATTGTTTCTCTTATCCTCTAGTGCAAAGATTACACAAATTTCATGAGTCCATGCTCCTCATGGCATGAGGTGTAGGGGTACAGCTTTTGTTGATCATGGCATAATGATCCACTTTGGTGAAAGTCTGACTTTGCCTGTAATTTGAGGCCGTTCCTAACATGGAAGCAGACACCTTGGCTCCCATTCTAACACGAGTACAGACGTAGCTCTTCCGTATCCCTGGAGACTGACCTTTGCTGAGGCCCATCAACCGAGTCAGTTGAATCCAGGATTTTAAAGAGGTCTTTCTCATCTTTCAAACAATGCTGCTGTTGATCCACAACTGCTTATTCTTCAGAGTTATTCTGCTTGTTTCACAGCTGGCCTTCATATCTGAAAGTTGTTCCCCTATCTACCACCTGGGAACATGCCCTGTAGCAGTCAGCTCTGCCGAGGGAGAATACTCAGTTGTAGAAACAAAGAGAAAAGTGTTCCTCAGGAAGAGGTGCCCTCCTTACCAGAGAGTTGCTAATTAGTAAAAATTATAATTTCAAAGATTAAAAAAAAAAAAAGAATTTTTGTAGAGACGTGTTCTTTAGCATGAGTAGTTATCCTCTCATGAAGGTTCTATCATACCACCTAAATTTGATTACTTTGAAATTTAAATAATAGATTAGTTGTGGCTTCTCTTACATAATAATGGTACTACAGTAAAACATAGTCCATGAAAGAACACTCCATTAGCGGATACCTCTCTACAAAGGACAGTATTTATCATCAAAATTACAATTTTTACCACTTAGCTACTCTCTTGTAAGAGGGCACCTCATTCTCACTTTGGTTCTAAAACTAGGTCTCCTTCAGAAAGACATTCTATTATACATAGCTTTGGATTAATATTGATAATAGTCTTTGAAGCACGTCTACACACTATCCTATACTTTTTTAAGGTACAATTTTGTGATTATAGAATAGAAACACAAGGTAAAATAAAACCAAATCTATATCTACTTATATATTTGCCTTATTCTGTCTGTTTGTTTGTCTGTTTGTCTGAAGCTCACGGATAGAATGCGCGCCCATTGGCTGCCAGCGAACACGTGGCCTCCCTGCCCCCCTCTAGACAACCCTGTTATTCAAAAACCATACATCCAATCGCCATGAAATTCTGGGATATTATTAGGTATATCCCCGGAAAGGTTTTCGAAAAATAATTTCTTGAATATCTTGAATATCCTTAGAGTTATTTGCAGAATTGTAGATATAACTCGCAAGCAGCGCCGCCAGACGGTGATAGACTTAAGCTTGCTGCTCCACCCCTGTTGACCTTGGGTCGTCGTGTGAGTCACAGCATGATGCAACAAAAAACACTCTCTCTGGGGATTGCGGCGTCAACAACCTGTAAGTTTGTGCCTCTCTCATAAACCTGTCTATACAGACCACCCTGTCTATAGCGACCACTCTAGACAACCCTGTTATCAGCTGTGTGATACATCCACCTGTCTATACAGACCACCCTGTTAATAGCGACCACCCAAGTCAACGTTTTTAGAATATATTCGCACTCGGGTAAACCCCGGGCGTTGCCCGGGCCATTCGTCTAGTAAATAAATAATGTGTAAAAGTCAGAAATATTAAATTCCTTTATCATATTGGGGGACAAAGTCTGACTGTCACCTCCATCTGGATAGCCAACTAACAGCAGTTCTTTTTAGCATCATGGAGACTTATGGACTGAATTAGAGACCTCACCAGACCACCTCTTTGAATACATGGGAGCCTCAAGACAAGACCTATAATCCAACCCTACCAAGATTATAAATTAAATCCATGAATTTTCAGTCTCCATGACCTTGCATAATTTTATACAATATGATAATGTAATGTACTCTTTTCTACCCAATATTCAATAAGGTAGTGTAGTTTTTCATTAAAAGATATTGTATGTTACTGTTATATATTTGTATAATATTTTATTATTACAGAATTATCATAAGAACTAAAAACATCTCACGCTATATATTGATTACATCACACAACCAAGTCCTTGGTTAAAACTATATATACACTAGCCGAATGACCCGGGCAACGCCCGTGTTTTACCCGATTGAATGTTTTTATTCAAATACTATTTGTTACAATTATAAATTGGCGCCTTAAATAAATGCATATATTAGTTAATAACTATAGCCTATGTGCTTTATCTGTCTATGTACTGTTGGCTTCCGTAGGCGTCTCTTACTGGGAAAAAGAAAGAGAGGATTCCATTTAGTTATTAACTAATATATGCATTTATTTAAGGAGCGACCCGCTCCAACACAATAGTTATAAAAACCAAAAAGCGAGTGGGGGGGGGGGGGGGGCAGAGGTGGCGTGATCGTAGCCAACCAATAGGAGAGCGTCATTGCAAAAAAAAAGCAAACGGTGACAGAGATGAAGAATTATTAAGAACGCATGACGCTCGTAACTGTATATAGAATAATCCAAAGTGTGCCTTATCAAATATATATACATATTATATATTACAAATATTATTTTAAAAAAAAATTGATTTTACCCAATATATAGAGGAAAAAAAGTGTCCAATTCGGGATTCAAAACAGAGTTGTGGCAAATCAACAGCTTATACCACTCGTCCGACCAACTCCATATACACTATATGGTCTTATTACCTTGTGTTACCTTGACAAGGCTACACCAACACTAATACCAAATACATACAGCTTGAGTGGACCCAGAAGGTGCTCTGAACCTCAGACAGCATCAAACAACACTAACAAGATTTAGAACAGGCCATCTCAAGTCATTGAAGATAAAAAATAACAACAAAATCTACCCCACTTTCCCAAAATGTAGCTTGGCACCTGCAGCTCCAGAACACATTTTGACTTGCATTAACTGTACTAAACAGCACCTTTGGGAGAGGCTGTTGCTTATTATAAAACAGCTCGAGGAGAATGAACTCCTAGAATTTGTGTAATCTTTACACAAGAGGATAAGAAACAACAACATACAGCTCTGACCCTATGTGGAGTGCCAGAGTTCAAACCAGAATACATTTGACCTAAATTGAGAAATTGATAAACATCATTGGTAATGGGGCAGTACAGTTAAAACAAACACTTCACTAAGTAGAATGGTTATACATGATAAATATGAATGTACTTTGACACCATCACAATTCTTGATAAGGCACAATTTGGATTATAAATTAGAAACACAAGGTAATAAGACCCTATCCAAATAAATAAATAGTGTTTGACTTTTCTGTAACAACGCTGCTACCGAAAAGTCATAAACTATTTATTCAGATTTGGTCTTATTACCTTTTGTTGGTAACAGCATTGTTACCATCATCAGAAAAAAGTACTGATTAAGAAAAATATCACAGAATGTTTGAAATCGTTACTGTTATCAAGTATGTAAACAATTTTATAGGGTTCTTGAAAAACTATTTTATTCTTATCTGCTATCTTGTTTATACACTTGATAACAGTAACTATTTAAAACTTTTGATATTTTTTCTTGTTCAGTAATTTTGTCTGAAGATGTTAACAATGCTGTTACCGAAACATCACACACTATTTATTTGGATTTGGTCTTATTACTTTGTGTAATCACAGTTCTTTTTGAAACCTTTTTGAATTGCGGCTTTCAATTGAGATAGATAGTGATAAAGCACAATTTGGATATTATAGATAATAATACAAGAAAATAATATCTAATCCAAATAATTTAGTGTGTGACATTTCAGCAACAGCATTGTTACCATCATTAGACAAAAGAATAATTTTTTTTATTATTTTGTCTGAAGATGGTAACATTGTTGTTACCGAAACATCATACACTATTAAATTATTTGGATTAAGTCTTATTTTCTTGTATGAGATAGATAGTGATAGGTGTTAAAAATAAAAAATGGCATATCCTGACCAGGAGCACATGTGCTTTTCAGAAGGCAGAGCGCCATCTGGTGGAACAGAAATCAACTATTCATTGATTTAGCCTGTTCCCTGATATTTGGCCAACCCAATTTCTTGATAAATCAAGAAAAGCCATCCATGAACGCGTTGGCGCTCGTCAGTGTGGAGTAGGCTGTACCACTGCGACCAAAAAGATGATAGGTGTGTAATATGGGAAAGATGAAATAAAGACCCACAGCTATACACAATTCTAACAAAAATAAATTGTATATATCAAAATCTCTCTGATAAGAATTATAAACAATTTGAACACATCTGGCAGTTCAGGCGGTAGTTCTACAGGCGGCTGACATGGTGGAACAACCAGGGTATTCTTGTAGTCCCGGATGTTCCAGATCTCCAGAGTTTTCTGAGCTGTTGGGATTATCTGAAGGGGGTCCTTCAGCCCGTACACAGACACAGCTGGGATGGGACTTCCCCGGGGTATACAGTTGTCTGGGGACTCCTACCCAGTCCCTGGAAATCCCTCCGCTGGAACACCAACCAGTCCGTCAAACTCTGCCTTGTAACAGAACATATATATATATATATATATATTTTTTTTTTTTGCTTATCCCTAGTACATGTGGTACAGAACCTTTGGGAGAGGCCGCTGCTCATCATAAAACAGCTCGAGGAGCATGAACTCATGGAATTCGTGTAATCTTTACACAAGGGGATAAGAAACAACAACACATGGTACAGGCCATGATAATCATGGTGGGTAGAAGTAGGCGACTGTTTTTACTGTAAGCGCACCACATGTCCACACATATTGAAAAGCAGTTCAACTTTACACTTACAAATGTACCAGAGCCCCATTTGGTTACTTGCACTCGCTGGTGGGATTGGACTTTTGCAAGAATCGGGGGCCATTGGAGCATTATTTAATTAGAAAAAAGTGCCCAATGCGGGAATCGAACCTGGGTCGTAGCGGTCGAAAACCAACGGTTTAGACCATCCTTCCACCGACCCCCTACAGAACATATAAATACACACAAGGTAATAAGACCAAATCCAAATAAATAGTGTGTGACGTTTCGGTAACAGCGTTGTTACCATCTTCAGACAAAAGTACTGAATGATTCTATAATCCAAATTGTGCCTTATCATATAAATACACAGAGTATATCTCTGGTAGTTGTAGAATTATTGAATTTAAAAAAGATACAAGAAAATAAGACCTATAATCCAAATAATTTATTAGTGTGTGACGTTTCGGCAACAGCATTATTACCATCATCAGACAAAAGAATTTATTCATTTGATTATCAATTTGAACATTTATTCTTTTGTCTGATGATGGTGACAATGCTGTTGTTGAAACGTCACACACTAATAAATTATTTGAATTAGGTCTTATTTTCTTGTATTATAATCTATAATCCAAATTGTGCTTTATCATGCAATTAAAAGATTATTTTCAAATTTGAGAGAGATGATAAGGCACAATTCGGATTATAGATTATAAACACAAGGTAATAAGACCAAATCCAAATAAATAAATAGTGTGTGACGTTTTGGTAACAGCATTGTTACCATCTTCAGACGAAAGTACTGAATGAGAAATTTTACCACAGCACATGATAACAGTAACTAATTAACCCATGCTGTGGTAAAATTTCTCATTCAATACTTTTGTCTGAAGATGGTAACAACACTGTTACCGAAACATCACACACTATTTATTTATTAGGATTTGGTCTTATTACCTTGTGTTTATAATCAAAAATATATAAATAAAGTAATATAAATGATGATAATCACAAAGATTACATATTATTTTGTAAATTTCAACGTTGAGAAAATAAAAAAACTCTAACAGGCCGAAGTGTCATTTTTCACAGAAAATATGAATGTCGGCAGGCAATCTCTATCTTCAAGATTGTTGTTATTTCTATCAACTCACAACAATCAATGTTCGCCAAGAGTTAGTCTTCTTCTTCTTCTTTCTTATCTCCACTCAATCATATTAGGGTATCAAGTTTGTAAAGCTTGTTGATGGTGTCTGCCGGGAATAAACCATCATGACTGGGTGAGGTAGAATGCATCTGCCTTTGTCATTAAGACTGGGAGCACTACTCAGTAGCAGGCCGACTTAGCTCCAAAAGAAATGGCCGCTTCTGACATGAGGAACAGACGCCATGTGCAGCCGCTCTTAACATGGAGTACAGACTCATCCTGTATCCCTGGATTAGGAGCCCTTACAGGGTACTATCAGCCGGGCCAGCTGAGCCCAAGTTTTTTAGTGAGCTTGTTACTGCTCCCTCTCCTGCTTTTTCATTTGGGATTGGGACTGGCAAAGGCAGAGTGTCAAGAGTTAGTTAAACAGAGAAGTAACAAACCTTTTATTGGTGCACCAAACCCTTCCAGACTTGGTATCTCCAAACCACTCCGAGTTGCAAGGAGGGAATTTCTTCTTCTTCTCCTCTTCCTCGACTTTGTGAGCTTTGGCTTTAGCTATCCGGTCGTATGCATCCAGGAGGGCTTGTGTGGGTTGTCCCGAGCTGTCGTAGTAACGGCCCACCAATTTCCCTGTCAACATATCCCTCGCTACATTAGCACACAAGTTTCTCAGATAAACAAACAATAATGAGCATGCTCCAATGGCCCCCGTTTCTTGCAAAAGTCCAACCCCACCAGTGAGTGCAAGTAACCAAATGGGGCTCTGGCACATTTGTAAGTTATTGGCACAATTTATTATTGTGATACTCCTGTAGAAGAACTGACAGGCCCGAAAGCTTGATAATAAAATTTGATCAAGAAATTTAACCCTGGAAGCTTTATTTACTTTATAACATTTGTAAGTGCAAAGTTGAACTGCTTTTCACATGTGTAGACATGTGGTGCACTTATAGTAAAAGCAGTCGCCTTCTTCTACCTACCATGATTATCAAGGCCTGTACCAAATGTACTAGGGATAAGCGAAAAAATATAAAATAATAATAATGAGCCAAGCCCTCCTATTAATTTTTACATTACAGAAAGAGCAGTAGAAATTGTTTAATTTTTGAAAAGAACCATACGCATTTATAATAGATCAAACTATCAAAATGATCCTATATATGCCTTTTTAAACACAAGGTAATAAGACCAAATCCAAATAAATAAATAGTGTGTGATGTTTCAGTAACAGCGTTGTTACGTTACACACTATTTATTTATTTGGATTTGGTCTTATTACCTTGTGTTTATAATCTATAATCCAAATTGTGCTTTATCATATGCCTTTTTAATTAAAGATTTTGACGTGACAACGTCTTAAATTAGGTTGCGGCTGGGAGTCACTTATGAAAAAGTGTAACGCCCGGTAACGTTACGATGAGTCACCAAACGAGAGTGCTGCGCGCGCAGCGCTAGAGAATTAGGCGCATTGAATCGGCGCATGCTTGTCTCTGTCTTTGTCTTTCTCGAACGTTCTTGGCGTTGGAAAAACAAGAAAGCGTCATAATACAAGTTCACACGTGTGGTTAAAGTATCGTCAGCTGTGTCTGTAGTGAAAATGTGGAGTGCTTAGATTCGTCATTTACAACAACTACAACAATAAAGGTAAATAATTGTACACTGATATTTCATTATCGTAAACTATGATTGATTGATTAATTGTTAGATTGACACAAAAGTTGAGAAACTGAGTTTATAGGTTATGTCATACTATTGATAAATGTTGATAGTGTTAAGTAAATTATTAGTTTAAAATTAATTAATTAATTAATTATTATTTTACAAATTTTAAATAGTTTCAAATTTATTTAGCAAAAATTTGAACCTTCGATCTGAATAAATGTTTTGATTTTCGAATTGATTCTTTAAAATTACAAATATTAAGAAAAAGTGGCAGATATAAGAAAACTTTATTTAAACTGTGTTGAGCAAGAATTTTAGCATCTAATTTAAGTAAATGTTTTAATTTTCAACTTCATCATTTACAATTACAAATTTTATTTAATTTCAAATTTATTTAGCAAAAATTTGAACCTTCGATCTGAATAAGTGTTTTGATTTTCAAATACCAACGCGGCTGGTGGAGTGGCGATCTATCGTAAATTATCATCGACATCTACGGCGGAAGTGTTCCAAGTTGCGATTACAGACGTAACTCGTGTCATTAAAACCAAGGGTGACATGTGCATGACTGAAGTTACTTGCTTCGCCGCTAATACTAGCTTCAAGTTTATACTCGGTGCTGTATATATTCATCCAGGAGCTAGTATGCAGGATATTGGAATGTTACTATGGCAAGGACTCGGTCCGTACATTCACAACAGCCAGTACGTGCCACCGTTCGTGCAAGTTGATTCTAGTATACCGATTCTTCTGTGTGGTGATTTTAACAAAAACGTAAAGCCTGACAACTCGTTTCTTAATTTCATGAAAAATACGTATAATCTTGATTGCGTATCAAACGTTTCTAAGTCAACTACGTTAAAAGGAACAACTATCGACTTGACTTTCGCAAGACACATTACAGCAGAAACACTTCCTTTCATTTCATATTTCTCCTATCATCGTCCTATCCTCAACAAAATCACTCAAATAGGAATTAGTTAAGTTTAAGTTTACATGTACAATGTTTTAGTAAACAAAATATATTTCTATAGTTAAAATTTGTGCAATTCTTTTTATGGATTGCTCTATTTTCAAAGCATTTATAATAGTTTCGAATTTTCATAACAGATGGCTTGCTAATGCATCATAAAACATTGTACTAACAGCCTTTAAATACAAATGGGGTTTTCCATTTTTCTTGATTTATATAAAGAAAATGGTTTGGTTGTGATGGTCTGGAATAAAACCTAATTCAAAGATAAAGGCATTTGATCGTGCAAATTAAAGTTGCTGATGTATTGCACCATCTCTTGGAATAAATATCAACTATGATAAAGCACAATTTGGATTATAGATACAAGAAAATAAGACCTAATCCAAATAATTTAATAATGTGTGACGTTTCGGCAACTACAAGAAAATAAGACGTCACACACTATTAAATTATTTGGATTAGGTATTATTTGCTTGTAAATATCAACTAATTATTTATTTTTTTTAATTATTCTCCAGAAAAAGCTGAATACCTTTTTATTGATTAATCAAGAAAATCATATTATTCTGATAGATGACGCAAGCTATCAGCAACTATTAGTTGTACAGTTAGGAAATGTCTTTTTCTTAATTTATCCATCTGATCCCAGTATAATTTTGCACTATTTTGCATTAATTCAAAGAGAATTGCTAAGATACAAATTGTATCATAAATTATAAACATGATGTAACAAAGACACCATATCCATATAGATAGACTGTTAGGGTAACAGCATTGTTACCATCTTCAGACAAATGAGTACTGAATTTATCACTTTTGTTTGAAGATACATATAAGTGTAGTATAAATGCCATGAACAGTTAATTCATTTATTTTCCACACATTCGGCACTTTTTTAATTTGAAAAAAAAAAAAAAGCTCTAATGGTGTCCGATTATTTCAAAAGTCCAACTCCACTAGCGAGTGCAAGTAACCAAACAAGAGCTCTAGCACATTTGTAAGTGTAAAAGTCGAACTGCTTGTCACATGTATAGACATGTGGTGCACTTACAGTAAATGCATTCGTCAACTATTTACCATAATTATCATGGCCTGTACCATGTGCCTGTAGTAGGTCATAGGGGGGTCGGTGGTAGGCTGGTTAAACCGTTTGGTTTTGGACCACTACAACCCAAGTTCGATTCCCGCATTGGACACTTTTTTCTGATTAAAAAAAAAAATGCTCCAATGGCCTCTGATTATTGCAGAAGTCCAACCCTACCAACGAATGCAGGTAACCAAATGGGGGCTCTGACACATGTGCACTAGAGATAATAAAAATATATATATTTGGATATGGTGTCTTGTTATCTCAAGTTTCTATAAATCAATATTTAATTGGTACAGTTAAACCTGTCTATAGCGCCCCCTCTTGGGACTCACCAAAATAGGGTGCTATAGAGAAGGGGTACTATAGACAGGTCACTTTTAATGTAAATCGCATTGTACTACGTATTTAAAATCGGGCGCTATAGAGAGGTAGGCACTATTTAAAGGGGGCGCTATAGACAGGTTTAACTGTATATATATTTAATTCAGACTCTCTATAATAACATGCTGAAGGATCACAAAGTAATAAGACCACATTCAAATTTATAAATTGGGTTTGGTCTTATACCCCTTGTGTGTTTCTAATCTATAATTGTACCTTATAATGGCGTGGGATCAACATTTTAGTAGGTCATAGGGGGGTCGGTGGTAGGCTGGTTAAACCGTTTGGTTTTGGACCACTACAACCCAAGTTCGATTCCCGCATTGGACACTTTTTTCTGATAAAAAAAAAAAAAATGCTCCAATGGCCTCTGATTATTGCAGAAGTCCAACCCTACCAATGAATGCAGGTAACCAAATGGGGGCTCTGACACATTTGTAAGTGAAAAAGTCGAACTGCTTTTCACATGTGTAGACATGTTGTGCACTTATCAGTAGAAGCAGTCGCTAACTACCCACCATGATTATCATGGCCTGTACCATATGTACTAGGGATAATAATTTTTTAAAAAACATCAATATTGGGAGATGTGGCGTCTTGTTACCTCATGTTTATATAAATCAATATATTTAATTGGTTTATATATTTAACAGTCAGAGTTTCTATAATAACATTCTGAAGGAACACAAAGTAATAAGATAGCATAGAAATTTATAAATTGGGTTTGGTCTTATACTCCTTGTGTGTTTATAATCTATAATTGTACCTTATCATGATGTGAGATTAACATTTTATGTTGTCATTACCATCACAGGGTAATAAGACCCGATCCATATGAATAAATTGAATTTGGTCTTAAACTTTGTGTTTCTAATCTAGATTCAAATGGTATTTCTTTTGATAAGACACAATGGTACCTTATCATGATATGGTATCAAAACCCAATATTGCCATGACCATGTTGCAGTTATAAAGAGATTCCATTGCTAAAGAGATTGCGTGTGCCATCTGAAATACTCATAGAGAATTTAGTGATAAAACTAGGTCTAGTTAGCCATTTTGATTTTACTAAGCTCTTCTCTTTTCCATTTGATTTATATAATGGAACCTTGCTAAAATAATCCTCTTCTTCTTCTTCTTTCTTATCTCCAAACTGGATGAAGTAGAATGCCTTTGTCTTTGTCATTAAGACTGGGAGCACTACTCAGTAGCAGGCCGACTTAGCTCCAAAAGAAATGGCCGCCTCTGACATGAGGAACAGACGCCATGTGCAGCTGTTCCTAACATGGAGTACAAACGCTGCTCATCCTGTATCCCTGGAGCCCTTACAGAGTACTATCAGCCAGGCCAGCAACACAACCCTCTTTTATAATAAGAACTTGGTTATAACATCCTAATTCTAAAGTCACAAAGTTTTAAGTCCCTTTAATCATAGTTGATAAGGCACAATTTGGATTATTCTATATACAGTTACGAGCGTCATTCTTCATCTCTTAATCAGTCATCTCTGTCACCGTTTGCTTTTTTTTTGGAATGGCGCTCTCCTATTGGTTGGCTACGACCACGCCACCTTTGCCCCCCCCCCCCACTCACTTTTTCGTTTTTGTAACCATTGTGTTGGAGCGGGTCGCTCCCTAAATAAATGCATATATTAGATAATAACCAAATGGAATCCTCTCTTTCTTTTTCCCAGTAAGAGACGCCTACGGAAGCCAACAGTACATAGACAGATAAAGCACATAGGCTATAGTTATTAACTAACATATGCATTTATATAAGGCGCCAATTTATAATTTTAACAAATAGTATTTGAATCAAAACATTCAATCGGGTAAAACACGGGCGTTGCCCATGTCATTCGGCTAGTAGATTATAAACACAAGATAATAAGACCAAATCCATATAAATAAAAAGTGTGTGACGTTTCGGTAACAGCGTTGTTACCATCTTCAGACAAAAGAACTGAATGGTGAAAAGTACTGAATTCAGTACTTTTGTCTGAAGATGATAACAATGCTGTTACTGAAACATCACACACTATTTATTTATTTGGATTTGGTCTTATTATCTTGCGTTTAATCATGGCTATAACAACAGTCCCCCGCAATTCATATGTTGTTATATAATAGGAGTTTCTTATCTATAATACAAATTGTACCATATATAGCGTTGAATTAATGTAAGTGTCTTCTTTCTTATCTCAAAGCCATGATAATCATGGTGGGTAGTTAGTGACTGCTTTTACTGTAAGCGCACCACATGTCTACACATGTGAAAAGCAGTTCGACTTTGCACTTACAAATGTGCCAGAGCCCCGTTTGGTTACTTGCACTCGCTGGTGGGGTTGGACTTTTGCAAGAATCGGGAGGCCATTGGAACATTTTTTTTTTTTTTAACAGAAATAAAGTGTCCAATGCGGGAATCGAACCCGGGTCATAGTGGTCGAAAACCAAACGGGTCAACCAGCCTTCCACCGACCCCCTAATGTAAGTGTTAAATAAGAGAGTTGATTGAGAATTAAAGAGTTTTTTATACTGTATTTATACATAACAATTTTTTACTCTGATATCCTACAACAACAAATAATTCCACCTTCCAAGAGAAACTCCTAAAAAAAAACAAAAAAAAAAAATACATGGATGGTCTTAGTCCCTTCTGGTTTTCTTTTGAGATCATGAAATTCATGGTGTCGCTGAAGACCCACTGGCAATTCTCCATCAAATTCTACAGCGGTGGCACCATGTATATTGTACATAGTGTTATATATATGTACAGTAGAACCTCCCTGTAAAGGATAACACCTAATTGCAGAGCCAAACTGTTCTTTAGGGAAAGATGACCTCTTACTAGAGAGTGGCTAAATTGTAAAAATGATAATTTTGCAAATGAAAACTGTCCTTTATAGAGAGGTGTCCCCTAAAGGGGGGGGGGGTTCTACTATATAATTATCTTTTTTAAATAATGCAAACTAGGCACTTTTTCATGTATTGACAAGATGTCAATAAAACTATGTTGTCTTGGTTTCTCCTGAAGGTAGTATCTTATTGTTCCATTTCCATTGCAGGAATGAAAATCTGATGCTGCACATGACTGGTACAGAGCAGGAGAGACAAGCACCGGTTCTGTCCTCCCAAGAGAACAACAGTCTTTGATTTTCAGACTTAAGTCTGGTCATCTACGGACAATGACTTTCCAGAATGGTTGCAAGGTTTTCCCACTATGTACTAAGTGCAATTCTCAGCCTGCAACCCCAAGAAATATTATTGACTGTATTGATTCATCCATTGATGAGCTCTACTCTTCCCCGGCAGACACCATCAAAAATCTCAAGCTTTACAAGCTTGATACCTTAGTGTGATTGTGTGGAGATAAGAAAGAAGAAGGTTTTGATTTTTTACAATGAAAAAGGTGGTGTTATTGACCAAATGGATTGCTAATGGCCCTCACTAGAGGAATAAAGGTATTCAAAAAAAGGAGGAAGGAAGAAAGGAAAAAGAAATTTAAAAAATCCAGCTGAAGGAAAATGAAATTCGACAACTGGAGAGCTGCCAGTCACATTACCAATGACCTTAGAAGGGAGGTATTGTGTGCGTCCTTTGTTGCTTGCAAGGTCTGCCGAGCCTGTGTGACTCAAGTTCTGGTACGGCAGCTCTGACGGTATAAATACACCACTTAGACTGGTATTTCTTGATTTTTTATGGCCCTTGGACTAGTACAATTTGTGGAGTATGATTTCTTTTAACTTTATTCAACTATAGCTACAAAGCGTGATTACCTGCTAAGAGGACATTGGTGCCCAATTAAAAAAGAGAGAGAGGAAAATATCTATTTATATATCTAAATATAAATAGATATTTTCCTCTCTCTCTTAAATATAAATATATATATTTTATAAAAAATGATGAGATTTTATGCTTGATTTTTGATTATCTTGAGGATTATGCTATGGAAATGCAGTCGTGGTTAAAATCTTGAAAGTTTAATTAAAAAAAAAATAGTGAAGATTAGAAATAGTTTTAATTGAGCCCATGGAATATATAAAAAACATAATTTGGTAAAAGTACTGCCTGTCTTAAGGCGAGTAGAACAAGAGAAAAAAAAGATTATTTACATAATGTACAAAGGTTTTAGCCGGCCATCGGGAAACAACAACAATGAGTTTTTATAGGGGAAGCGTTACCTCTGGTGGTCGATTTAACAGAATATTTGAATCTATGATATATAATTTTGAATAAAATAATATATATTTTAATATAACATATGTAGTGTTCCAATTAAAAAGAACGAGTTTTAAGAGACATGAGAAGCTTCATAGCAATAGAAACTCTGACTTTATTACTTTCTTGACCTATATATACACATCGTGCTTCTCGTGGACATGCAAATATAACAACCTTTCATAAGAAACATAATGTAAAAATATATAAAACAAAACAATGCTATGCAAATATGTCGAGGTATGCGACAGACTCCCCCTCCATGACCTCTCATCACTCCTGTGATGGGACTCCTGGTGGTCTATGATGAAATTGTCCTCCGGCCACTTGGTGATGGTTATATCCTGCATGGATGTCTCCTCAATGAATTCAGTATGTATTTCACAAGCAGAGCTAAATTCTTGCATTTCATTATGGGTCCAAATTAGCTGAGAAACCTTCTCGTAAAAAACATTCGGATTAGGATCATCTTCTTTATCTCCGTCTTTAGAATTCACTTTATCAGGTTTCTGAAGAGGCTCCATAGTGTAAGGGATGCAATTGTCCTTTTTTGCTGCGTCATTGGAAAAGTCTACGCCATTGATATCGTGGCTATGTATCTCATTCAAATCCAAGCGTTCTAGCGCTTCTCTAGTCTGGTTACACCACATCATACTACGATCGTGCTTGAAAACATGCTGGTAAAAAACAGAAGGTTCGTCTTCATTGCCAACGAATAACATGGGATTAGTCCACTTAGGAATCATGTCACATAAATGTCCTATAGATGCTGGTTTACCTACGTCTTTAAGATATGCCAGAACAGGCTCGTCATAGGGTGGGATGCAATACACTTCCAGGCAATTTACGAGTAATTCCATCTTCGGTCTAGTTGGTCTGCCTATTTTGACACACCACTTCTGAGTTCGAAGTAGCTGCAGGTAACGATAGAACCTCGTGGCCTCTAAAGTAAAGGATAAAACATCCCCCCCAATCATGGCAATGTCACGTAGTCCTTTCTTTGTCCAATTCGCTTTCACAACTTCCTCGTATATATCTACAGGAGATCCTCTTTGTTCAACAGATTCCGGTTCATGGAATTCAAGAATTGCCAAATCTTTTAAGATTTGAATTAAACCCTCATACAGTTGTAGAGATGTAGTTACTCTTGGCAGTTCAGGTAGTGCTGCACGAAGTTCCAAACTCATATTTATCATTTCAAAATAGAGTCCACTCAGCATAAATAGATTCTTTCTTGAATACTCAATTGGACATGGTCTCTTTCCATATTTACTAATCATCCTTTGTCTATAATCTATATCCTTAATACACCTGGCATTCCCAAAATCGATTACTTTAGCAATATATCCAAGAGTTGGGATTTTAATATTTTTTGAAGCTACTTCATATTTGATTAGATTCTCTTCTGTTTCTGCAACTAGAACATTGTTAATATGAAGATCATCATGTAAAAGTTCAATTTCCTCTTCACCAATTGCAAAAACTATACAAATCTGGCGAAATAATACTAATAAATTTTCATATGAAAGTCTCGATTTGATAGCCGTTTCGAGAGTTATTCCTCCATATTCCATTAGGAAAACAAAATAATTTTTTCGTTCTCCTTCACAATAGTAAGGCCATGGTTTTCCTTTTTCAAAGATATTTATGAGAAGCCTAAACGTCTTCTCAGTATCTTTAACAAGCATAAAGGAATATGGATAACATAAATTGACCTGACCATTTTTTAGGGTTCTTAAAGAATTGTATATGGCCAATTCATTTCGTAAATCATCAATGTCATATTCCTCAAATTCTTCAGCTTCTCTTCTGAATCCACTTTCTATCTCTGAAATTTGCATCATTCCAATGTCGTATTTATCAAGCATGCTTTTTTGCATCTGGCTGAATTCTTTAGCATAAATCCAAACTTTTTGGCAGCGGGTTAATTTCTTTAATATTAACAAACGACGTCTTGCGTGATTGCATTTATCGAAATCACCTATTCCATGGCAGATAATAGCATCACATATTCCTAATTTCATATTTATTTTTTCACCGCTTGTTTGAAACGAATAGATTCCTTTCTTGAGAGTTTCCAACAGAGTATCGTAACAGGGTAGCTCTCTCAAAGCTCTTCTCAATAACTTCATGTCTTTGGTGATGGTGTTTCTATTATTCCAGGTGGTGGGGAGGCTCAACTCCTTTGGAGGTGCTTCTTCGCCGGTACCAGGCTTTGGTTCTTTTTGCCAGTACCAGACTCCTTAGTAGGTTCTTTTTCTCCAGCTTGGGTGTCAGGGACATCAATAATGCAATCAGAAAGTTTTTCTGTATTCACTGAATCTTTGTCAATTTCCCCAGCTTGAGTGTTAGGAACATCAATAATGCAATCAGAAATTTCTTCTGTATTCTCTGTATCTGTATCAATTTCCCCAACTTGAGTGTTAGGAACATCAATAATGTAATCAGAAATTTCTTCTGTATTCCCTGTATTACTGTCAATATCCCCAGCTTGAGTGGTAGGAACATCAATAATGTAATCAGAAATTTCTTTTGTATTCTCTGAATCTTTGTCAATTTCCCCAGCTTGAGTGAAAGTGGCATCATCAAGATCACAAAGTCCTGCATTATCTGCATCAATACCAGCAATAACATCTACCTCTTTCGTAATAGGCTCTGCACTTTCAGTTCCTATAACTGACTTTTTATCAACTTGAGCCTTTTCACTCTCTTCAACTTCAACAGAAATTTTTTCAAGTTCAGCCTTTTCACTTTCATCTGCTTCAACGGATTTTTTCTCAATTTCGGCTTTTTCACTTTCTTCCGTTTCTACAACTGAATTTTTCTCAACTTGAGATTTTTCACTTTCATCTGCTTCAACGGTTTTTTTTCTCAACTTCAGCCTTATGACTTTCTTCCGTTTCTACAACTGAATTTTTCTCAACTAGAGATTTTTCACTTTCTTCAACTTCAACAGACGTTTCAAGACTTTCTAGAGACTCCATACTTTCCAGAGACTCAAGGCTCTCTTCTTCTTCCTCATCATCTACATCTTCCACATCCTCTACATCTTCTACAACTGAATATTTGAAATATTCCTTTTGTTCATAGTAATCCTCTTCGCTGAAATATTCTTCTTTCGTATTTCCACAAAGAATGCTCATCATTAAGCGTTGCTGATCAGCCATCGCCCTGATGAGGGTTTCCAGGGAAGGTCTTGAGGATCCTGTGCGGGGCTGCGCCATATTGTAGTGTTCCAATTAAAAAGAACGAGTTTTAAGAGACATGAGAAGCTTCATAGCAATAGAAACTCTGACTTTATTACTTTCTTGACCTATATATACACATCGTGCTTCTCGTGGACATGCAAATATAACAACCTTTCATAAGAAACATAATGTAAAAATATATAAAACAAAACAATGCTATGCAAATATGTCGAGGTATGCGACAACATATATATATATATATATAAATAAATATATTAAAAACAATGAAGGGATATCCTGACCATGAGCACATTTGCCTTTTTTGTATATAAAGGTGTGTATAGAGGTTGTAATAATGTTATTATCATATGATAAGTTCAATGCCCAGGGAATTTATTGATTTGTTGTTATCTACTTCCATAGAGAGATCATTCCATTCCATTGATATCAGGACATAGATTTATTTTGGAGCTAAGTCGGCTTGCCACTGAGTAGTGCTCCCAGTCTTAATGACAAAGGCAGATGCATTCTACTTCACCCAGTCATGATGGTTGTCAAATACCATCAAGGGTCACAACTTGATACCCTAATGATCGAGTGGAGATAAGAAAGAAGAAGAAGAAGAAGGACATAGATTATTGAAAGTTTCCGATATTTTTTGTTCACTTCCCTGATTTCATCCATCATCAATTTTATTTCAAAAGATATGTAGATGATTCTATTTTAAACACAAGGAAATAAGACCAAATCCAAATAAATAAATAGTGTGTGATGTTTCGGTAACAGCGTTATTACCATCATCAGACAAAAGTACTGAATGAATTTATGCATGATATTTGAAATACTTCACTGAATTATAATAAATACAAGGGGTTCGGTTGAAGGATGGTCTAAACCGTTGGTTTTCGACCGCTACGACTTGGGTTTGAATCCCGCATTGGGCACTTTTTTCTGATTTAAAAAAAAATGCTCCAATGCCCCCGACCAGTGAGTGCAAGTAACCAAACGGGGCTCTAGCACATTTGTAAGTGCAAAGTCAAACTGCTTTTCACATGTGTAGACATGTGGTGCACTTATATTAAAAGCAGTCGCCTTCTTCTACCCACCATGATTATCATGGCCTGTACCACGTGTACTAGGGATAAGCAAAAAATATAATAATAATAATAAATACATTTTAAACACAAGGTAATATAAGATCAAATCCAAATAATTAAACCACACATTATTTATTTGGAATTGGTCTTATTACCTTTGTGTTTATAATCTATAATCCAAATTGTGTCTTATCATGACTCCATTTTATTTATCATCAGGGAAGTTAACAAAAATATCTGAAACTTTCAACAATCTATGTCCTGATAGAATGATATCTATAGAAGTAGATAACAACAAATCAATAAATTCCCTGTACAATGAACTCTCTCTTTTAACAAATAAAGTTGTTCCAAAAGTTTGTGTTTTTCTTATTACTTGGCAAAGAATATTGTCGCAATTTCAAGTTAGAGTTTTATTAATTAATTGATCTTCTTCTTTCTTATCTCCACACTGGGTGAAGTAGAATGCCTCTGCCTTTGTCATCAAGACTGGGAGCACGATTCAGTGGCAGGCCGACTTAGCTCCAAAAGAAATGGCCACCTCTAACATGAGGAACAGACGCCATGTACAGCCGCTCCTAACATGGAGTACAAACGCTGCTCATCCTGTATCCCTAAATCAGGAGCCCTTACAGGGTACTATCAGCCGGGCCAGCTGAACCCAGGTTTTTTAGTGAGCTTGTTACTGCTCCCCCTCCTCCTTTTTCATTCGAGCTTGGGACCGGCAAACTGCTTTTCACATGTGGCATGTGGTGCACTTACAGTAAAAGCAGTCGCCTACCTCTACCCACCATGATCATCATGGCCTGTACCATGTGTACTAGGGATAAAAAAAAAAAAAAGACTGGGAGCACTACAGACAGTAGCGGGCCAACGACTAAGGTCCAATATAACATGGGAACCTCTGACATGGGGAACAGATGTTTTGTGCAGCCACTCCTAACATGGAGTACAGATGCTGCTCATCCTGTATCCCTGGATCAGGAGCCTTTACATGGTACTATCAGTCAAGACAGTTGAACCTAAGTGTTTTAGGCAAGCTTGTTACTGCTCCCCTTCTCATTTTTATCCAGGCTTGGGACACACAAATGATGAGCAGCAGGTCAACTTACCGACATAGATGTAATCCTCCTTGTAGAAAGACTGCCACTCCTCCAGGGAGATGAGGGAATCATCATCAAAATCATCAATGCTGTCCAGCTCATCCTCCCCACTGAACTCTCCGGTCACAAAAGCCCGAGTGGCATCCTTGCCTGCAACATCACACTTGTTACAAGTCTTCTTCTTCTTTCTTATCTCCACACTGGGTGAAGTAGAATATGTCTGTCTTTGTCATTAAGACTGGGAGCACTACTCAGTGGCAGGCAGACTTAGCTCCAAAAGAAATGGCCACCTCTGACATGAGGAACAGATGCCATGTGCAGCTGCTCCTAACATGGAGTACAAACACCGCTCATCCTGTATCCCTGGATTAGGAGCCCTCACAAGGTACTATCAGCCGGGCCAGCTGAACCCAGGTTTTTTAGCGAGCTTGTTACTGCTCCCCCTCCTTCTTTTTCATCTGGGCTTGGGACTGGCAAAGGCGAAGTTTCAGGTACAAGTCAACATGTACTGTACAGGCTGTGTTTAATTGCTGAAATATACAGTAGAACTCTGCTTTCTGTGTAGGATAACACCTAGTTGCATAACCAAATTATCTTTTATAAAGAGATGGTTCTCTTACTGGAGAGTTGCTATTGAGTGAAAATGAACAAATTACAATGAATAAATACAACAAGAACTGATGTTTGCTGGACATGTGATGCACAGAACATCAGGAGAGACATTGCTGACAATGTTGGAGGGAAATTCCGGGGGAAGAGATCGAGGGGAAGGAGACGACAGGGATACACAGACGATCTAAAACAATGGACTGGACGACACATCTACGAGGAGATGAAAAGGATGGCGGAGAGCTAGAAGTATGGAGAGACCATGTGGCCAGCCACCCTCAGTAGAGGAAGACATTAAAGGAGGAGGAAAATGGTAATTTTGGCAGTGAAAACTGTCAGTGAAACTTGAGAGGTGCCCTCTAGCAAGATTGTCCTCTCATGGAGGCTCTACTGCATTTTAAAAAATAATTTTATAATTTGTGTAAAATCTATATCTATATTAATAAAATGCAAATTTCATAAGAGGACATCACTAAAAACTTTCGTTACAATGCATCAATTTCAACCAAATTTTCAACATTTATGTAAAACGAGATGGAGCAGGTTTTGCTTAACATCAAAATATTTTTCCCTAACATTAACATGCGTAACTTCGCTGTTATCGATTAAATACAAAAAAAATCAACAGAGTTAATTTTATTTATATATAAATACAAAAAAAAATTCAGCATTTCATTCAACTCAATCTAAAAAAATATTCAAAACAAGAAATTTTAAGATAACACCATATGTAAAACAGTCGGCCAAGAAAACAACAACGATATTACATCTTTCTCACATATTCACACACAATCTTGATTAATAATTAAAACTAATTACTTATATACCTATAACTAAATACCTACCTATATACCTATAACTAAATACTTCATAATATATAATATTCATTAGGCAAACAATGAAGAATGAATGTAAGATAAAAAGCCAACAATGAAGAGTGAATGTAAGATAAAAAGCCAACAATGAATAGTAAATGTAATATAAAAAGCCAACAATGAAGAATGAATGTAAGATAAAAAGCCAACAATGAAGAGTAAATATAATATAAAAAGCCAACAATGAAAAGTGAATGTAAGATAAAAAGCCAACAATGAAGAGTAAATGTAATATAAAAAGCCAACAGAGTGAATGTAAGATAAAAAGCCAACAATGAAGAGTGAATGTAATATAAAAAGCCAAAAATGAAGAATGAATGTAAGATAAAAAGCCAACACTGAAGAGTGAATCTACTTATATAATTGCCTTATTCTGTCTGTCTGTCTGTCTGTCTGTCTGTCTGTCTGTCTGAAGCTCACGGATAGAATGCGCGCCCATTGGCCGCCAGCAAACACGTGGCTTCCCTGTGCGCGCGCATGCGCCGGGAAGCCACTCTCACGCCGACAGCCGACGGGAGCAGTCGCTTGCTCGCCGGGAGTCAACGGGCGCGCGCATGCGCCGGGAAGCAACTCGCACGCCGGCAGCCGACGGGAGCAGTCGCTTGCTCGCCGGGAGTCAACGGGCGCCGACAACCCTAGGAAGCCAGGTGTATTCGCACTCGGGTAAAACCCGGGCGTTGCCCGGGCCATTCGTCTAGTGTAATATAAAAAGCCAACAATGAAGAATGAATGTAAGATAAAAAGCCAACAATGAAGAGTGAATGTAAGATAAAAAGCCAACAATGAAGAGTAAATGTAATATAAAAAGCCAACAATGAAGAATGAATGTAAGATAAAAAGCCAACAAAGAAGAGTAAATATAATATAAAAAGCCAACAATGAAGAGTGAATGTAAGATAAAAAGCCAACAATGAAGAGTAAATGTAATATAAAAAGCCAACAGAGTGAATGTAAGATAAAAAGCCAACAATGAAGAGTGAATGTAATATAAAAAGCCAACAATGAAGAGTGAATGTAATATAAAAAGCCAACAATGAAGAATGAATGTAAGATAAAAAGCCAACAATTATCAAAATATATCTTTTTTATTTTTTAATAAGTTTTTAGAGAATTGTTTTAACAAATGTTCGTTAGACAAACATTCACTCGGGTAAAACCCGGGCGAAGCCGGGCACATCCGCTAGTATATTTATAAAAATAAATGTAGAATGCAATGTGACATTGAATGTTAATTCTCAGTAATCTATCAGAATAACCGCAGGCTCTATTTCTCTATTCCTTGGAATGAGCCGAATAGTGTGCTGACGACCGTCATTTCCACCATCATCTTAGCTAGACTCTTTCCTACACTGATCGAACATCGGGATATGTAGTCTTCTCTCAGAACACCTGGAAGAAGAACTTTTAACTTTTAAAATCAAAGGGAACAAATTAGCCTCTGGTCTTCTTTGACTTTGGAGTCTCCTGAGCCACGATTGGTGGAGAGATTTACAGAGTGCCGTCAGAACATGATAAAAATAAATGTATGTCTGTCCTTTATGCCTGACCAAACCACTCATCTGAAAGCCATGAAACTTTGGGAAGTTGTTTACTATACTACCAGGAAGGTTTCTGGTTTAAATATTATTTGAAATAAATATTTGCTGCAATTTTATTTACAAATTTGCCAATTTCACTCTTGAGCAGTGCCTCTCACAGCATCTGGTGGAATTAAATTTGTAAATTGCAAAATTTTTCAAATTCAGTAGTTTTGGTGTGGAGAAAGGTAACAAACATCAATTTCTATTCATGATAAAATTGTGAAAAAAGTATTAAAATTACAAATATATTCTCACAATGAGTATCTTTTTTTATTTAAAGAACGCTAGCTTTCAAGTGTTAATCGCTCTTCAACGGGCTTACTATAATATCGACTTTATCCCACCAAAAGTATTTACAAAAACGCTGCGCGCGTTTGTTTTTTGTAAATATTTCTGGTGGGATCAAGTCGATATTATAGTAAGCCCGTGAAAATAATGTCTACCAAATGTTCATTAGGAACACTCACTCGGGTAAAGAACCTTGCGAAGTCCGGTGTACATTCGCTAGTAAATAAATATTACAACAGAAATGTAAATTATGGAATATATAATGAATGAAAATGCACAATTTGGATTATAGATTATAAACACAAGGTAATAAGATCAAATACAAATAAAATAAATAATGTGTGACATTTCGGTAACAGCGTTGTTACCATCTTCAGACAAACACAAGGTAATAAGACCAAATCCTTTATAATCTATAATCCAAATTGTGCCTTATCATCTTCAGACAAAAGTACTGGATGAGAAATTTTACCACAGCATGGTTTAAATAGTTACTGTTATCAAGTGTGTAAACAAGATAGCAGATAAGAAGAAGATAGGTTTTCTGAGAAACACAGATAATTATTCTTAGAATTAAATGTGGAAAAAACCCACTTTTTTTTTTTTTAAATCCAAATTGTGCCTTATCATTATTGTAAACATGTATAGACAACTGTAAAAACACACATATATGTCAGTGTAAGTGTCCTTAGGGGGACATAGCGCTTTAAATTGATATAAAATAATTATATGGAACATGTAACATCAGACTATATCATCAAATACATTGGCTCATCCATTAATAAGCTCTACTTATCCAAAGCTTTGGCAATATATTAAAAAAAATCAAGATCCATTTAAGTAACACCTTTTTTTTTTTCTTATACAGTGGTACCTCGACATACGAGTTTAATTCCATCCGCAACCTTGCTCGTATCTTGAATTACTCATATCTCGAAGCAAATTTCCCCATACAAAATTCCCATTTAAAATCACAGATTAATATCTTCAACACTACCGAACCGAACTCGTATCTCGAATTTCGCTCGTAACTCAAAGCAAAAAATCACTTGCTCGTCGGCTCGTATATCAAAAAACTTGTATGTTGGGGCACTCGTATGTCGTACCACTGTACTTTTATTAGTCTGAATTAGACAAGATCTTGGAGGTTGTGCTCATAAAGAAGTTCAAGAACTCTTCTACTGGGATCTTTTGTCCTTTCCAATACAATTTAGTATATTTAATTAAAATGGCATATATTGGATCAAAATATCATTTACTTTACCAATATTTCAGTTGACTGAACGCCAACCTTTATCAAGGTGTTATAACATATTATATATTGTTATAACATTATAACACCTTGATAAAGGTTGGCGTTCGGTCAACTGAAATATTGGTGAGGTAAATGCTTTTTTGATCCAATATATGCCATTTTAATTAAAGATTTATTTATGGATTGCTTTATTTTCAAAACAATTTAGTATATGTTGGGGAGTGGCCTCTTTGGTTTTGCACCTAGTGTACATGGGGAAGCTTTTGGCTCCCTCTTTATAGACTAGAGGGAACTAGAGTAACACCTTAATATGATTGAGTGGAGATAAGAAAGAATATCCTACAGAACATACACTTTTTTAGTTTTCATTTTATATTAAAATTTCTAATAATTTATTCATTTATTGTTACAAAAAGCACGAAGTCCAAAGGACTATTGTGCTGTGCTAGTATTATTTACATATATATGATTAATTATTTACACGATGGATTAGTAGTGTTTTGTAAATTATTGTACAAATAGTTCTAAACTTAACAAAGTTCTCATAAGATAGAGTATATACACAAAGAGAATTTGGTAATGTTTCAAAGTATCTACATACAATTTGATTAGTCAGAGGGCAAGTTAAAAGAAGATGCTCTGGTGATTCAAAATCTAATTTCTAATAATGCTAATAAATATTGTTACGATCTTTTCTTTAATTCTGTCCCTGGTAAGCCACGGAATCACGAAGCAAACTCAAAAGTAAGTTTTATTCAACACAGTCAAATAGAAAAGTCAACAACTATATGCTTTGTATCTCTTATTCTAGAGAGCCAGCCTAAAAACCTATTTCTCAAATATTTACATAGACCCAAACACAAAAAATGAATTAATAGAAAACAAGTTAGAACCTTTACATATCTACAAAATAGTTGAAATGAAGTACTTTGTGACAATATCAAGATATTTTGACTTTTAACTTCAATATATTTAAAATATTTATATATTTTTTTTTTGTTGTGTGATAGTAAATATAAATAAACTACATCTATATTATAAATTATACTCATTTCTAGCAGACACCATCAAAAGTCTCAAGTTCTACAAGTTTGATACTCTGATCTTATTAAATGGAGATGAGAAAGAAGATAAAATTGTGCTTATATTTTACAATTATAGCAAAAGAAATAAATAAAATTATATCATTAATCTAAGTTTAATAAATATAATTTATCAGTAAGTTATATGCTTGCATTTGTGCCATTGTCGAAAATTAAGACTTACCTGCAAAAAATGAATAAGTGGCTCCAGGCTTGTAGTGTCTTGCACCTTCAGTAACATCATAAACTTTTCCTAAAAGCGCTAAATATATTCTTTCTGAATCCGGAGAACCATCATATTGCTTTAATTCTTCAGGAGTCAATATTTTTTCTACGTTTGCACTTCCGCTTTTAGTATTTAGATAGTTTGAGAAATATTTGTTTGCTTTAATATAATATGGTTTTGCAAGTTGGTTAAATTTCTTCAATGAATTTGGATAGATATTAATTATAACAAACCCAATAATGAGTATAACAAAGGAAAACACATACTTTCCGTTAGCCATTTCCGCAAATGAAAGAACCCGGGTAGATACGACTTATGTTTACAAATACTTCCTGTTTTTAATTTTTTATTTATTTATTTATTTTCTTAATATTTCGATTTTAATGCTTTTAATAATATAAATACATAGTACTTGTGAGAGAATTAAAATATATTATTATAAGATTCTAAATATACGATTATTTTTATTTTCAATTAATTTCAGCACAAATAATTATCAAAGTGATAGGCATGCATGTTAATATATTAGGACTTTTGACCACTCTGTTTTGCGTTGCCATGGCAATACTTTATACAAAAATTTGAAAAGAAGGAAAAGTCTTCGATATATATGCTATATATTTATACATTTAGAGAATTACCAAAATCCATTTAATAAATTATTAAATATTTAATAAATAATGTAGTACATAAAATCATGGGATTTCCTTTTCAAGCATTTTATAACTTTCCAAACACGGTAATTTAAGATTTTTCACTTTTAAATAAAGGATAAACAATTTTTAGTATAATAATTTTAATATTCCTACATTTTTTTTAATCAATACTGGTCTGTTGCATTAGGATTAAAAAATCATAAAGTGTGGTTCATTTTCTTCTTATTTGTTCTACAGAAAGCAAGTTTTCAGGAAATTGATAAAACACTCTATTCTTTTCAGCTATTTACCCAGTTTTATATTCCTGATCACGTCAATTATTTTTAATCACAATTCACAAGTATCATGTAGCCAAAAAGTTCCTTCTACATTCTGATGTCCTAGCTAAAAATTGATTCTTGTTCCTTAATTAAATATTTGCCTTCTCCAACAATTTTCTTGGAATATATTCATTAAAAATTATGTACACATATAACTCTCATTCTCAAGGTAATAAGACCAAATAAATAGTTTGTAACCTTTCGGTAACAATGTTGTTACTGAAACGTCACACACTGTTTTATCTATTTGGAGATTAAGTCTTATTACCTTGTTTTCTAAACTATAATCCAAATTGTGCTCTACCAAATCTCATTCTACAAATTCATATTTGATTTTTATCTTAAATTTTCTTTTAATCTTCTTTTATAGTTTCTTTATCCATTACAATGTTCAACCTCTCCTCTACATGGCAGGTGGAAGAAACAGCACAAGTAAGGGACTGCCCTGTAGTACGGTGTCGTGAGCCCCGAGCCGATACGGTAACAGTGAACTCTGAAATGAGGCTGACTAACAGGGCAATGGTACCCCCCCCCCCCCCCCCCCCCCACATTCCATGAAGCAAAAAAGGGACAAGACATCACCACCATCCATTACAATAGCACACTTAAATATGTTTTATTCAATTTCTTTGTTATTTTTCTCATTGTCTCACATAATCTATTTCACCCCCTTACTTCAAGGGATCATTGAATCTCAAAGACTTTTGACATTTGTTAAGTGTTTGACTTAATGGGGAGAGGAGTTGTTGTGTATTGTAAATAATCATTAGTAATTTTGTAATCTGTAATATCATCATCATTTTCTTATAAAAAGAAAATGCTGAATTATATATTAAAATTGTCTTTGATAAGGCACAATTTGGTTTATAGATTATAAACACAAGGTAATAAGACCAAATCAAAATAAATAAATAGTGTGTGACGTTTCGGTAACAACGCTGTTACCGAAACGTCACACACTATTTATTTATTTGGATTTGGTCTTATTACCTTGTGTTTATAATTGTCTTTGTTATTGTGTTAAACACAAATCTTGTTATTAATTCAAATAAAAAAAAATAACAATTATATAATAAGCAAAAGGTAATAAGACCAAATCCAAATAAACCTATAGTGTGTGACGTTTCGGTAACAGCGTTGTTACCATCATCAAAACGAAAGTACTGAATCGTATTGAAAAAGTACCATTCAGTACTTTTGCCTGATGATGGTTACAAAGCTGTTACTGAAACATCACACATTATTTATTTTGATTTGGTCTTATTACCTTGTGTTTATAATCTATATAATCCAAATTGTGCCTATATAGGCTGATTGGTATTCGAATAACAGTCTTCTTCTTCTTTCTTATCTCCATTTAATAATATTAAGATGTCAAGCTTGTAAATCAATGAATGAGTTAATACAGTCAATAATGTGTTTTGGGGTTGCAGGTTGAGAATTGCACTTAGTACATAGTGGGAAAACCTTGCAACCATTCTGAAAAGTCATTGTTCGTAGATGACCAGACTTAAGTCTGGAAATCAAAGACTGTTGTTCTCTTGGGAGGACAGAACCGGTGCTTGTCCCTTCTGCTCTGTACCAGTCATGTGCAGCATCAGATTTCCATTCCTGCAGGCATTGGGTTTTGATGGTACGGAGGAGGTGTCTTTCGTCTAGTTGGGTGATAGATTCCTTGGCTTCAGGTAGGCCAAGAGCTCCAGCAGCCTTTGCCAGAGAGTTCGAATAACAGTTTTTTTTTTTTTTGCTTATCCCTAGTACACGTGGTACAGGCCATGATAATCATAGTGGGTAGTTAGCGACTGCTTTTTTACTGTAAGCACACCACATGTCTACACATGTGAAAAGCAGTTCAACTTTGCACTTACAAATGTGCCAGAGCCCTGTTTGGTTACTTGCACTCGCTGGTGGGGTTGGACTTTTGCAAGAATCGGGGGGCCATTGGAGCATTTTTTTTTTTAAACAGAAAAAAGTGTCCAATGCGGGGATCGAACCCGGGTCGTAGTGGTCGTAAACCAAACGGTTTAACCAGCCTTCCACCGACCCCCCTCGAATAACAGTAATTCTAATGAACAATAATATTAATAATTATTAGATATAATAAGCTATTATATCATGTTATATGATAAGGTGCAATTCAGATAGCAGAGCTGTCCCAAGGTAAGCCCCCATGTAAATTTCCCCATAGAGTACTTGAAGAGTGTGGGTAAATATAACTTGTACTCCACCTATCAAGTAAGCTAAGCAATTTTGTGATTTACCTGCACAATATCAGGATATATCTAGTAACTTGAATAACCGTTAAACCCCCCCCCCCCCTCCCCCAGTATAGTTCCAATATGGCCGCTGATGGCGGGTTGAACAGTCGATATCCTAATACTAGTCTCTCTTCATTATATAGTCACATGTTTTAGCCAATTACAAACCTACCATTTATTTGTCAACCGGCATTACAGGATTAGCATAGTTACATAAATATATTATATAATAGCTTAGATTTGCAAATATCTTTTAACTAAATTGTTTTTTTTTTTAGCCGTCCTATATTATTTTTCTCATATGTAAAAATATCTCTTTAAAAACGGAATCCTATTTAAGGCCTATTGCCATCATGTATCATTACCAGTTGAAGGGCGTGACTGCCCGAAAGCTCGTGTAGTCGATTAATAAAAAATCATTTTCTCCTGGCACTTAACTTTATAGAATTTTGTGTCAGGTTGGGAGGAGGTACAACCCCAAGTCCCACCCCCTGGATCTCCGCTACAACCCCAGGCAGGAGCAGGGCTCTATTGTGGCAGAGAGGGGCTGCTTCATGTTTCCCCCCGAGTCACGGCGACGGTCCCTGCCCGCCTACCAGCATGTCTTTCTTTTGGGGGAGGGAGAGTCGAAGCCGGCGTTCACAGCTTTCGACAAACAGGTAAACCTGATCCCTACTGTGTTTCCTCCTTTATCATTAAAAAAAAAATGAAATTATCCCAATGTGTATATATATGATAAGGTATAATTTGGACTTATAGATTAGAATCAAAAGGTAACAACACCAAATCTAAATTATTGAAATGTTCGTGATGTTTCAGTAACAGCATTGTTAACATCATTTATTACTTTGTCTCATTATAAAGCACAATTTGGATTATAGAGAAAATAAGACCCAATCTAAATAATTTAATAGCGCGTGACATTTCAGCAACAGCATTGTTACCATCATCAGACTAAAGAATAAATTATTCATTTATTCTTTAGTCTGATGATGGTAACAATGCTGTTGCCGAAATATCACACACTATTAAATTATTTGGATTGGGTCTCATTTTCTGGTATTACTTTGTCTCATGATGCTAACAAATTCCTAAAATTTCACAAACATTTCTGCTGAACTGCTACTTCAAAAATACAGCACGCCTACGCGTCACAGGACGACGTAGCATTCGAGGAGCTTCCGGCCATCACCACTAGAGGCGCTGTGCCCTCCCCTTCACTTCCTGTTATGTCTTCCCTTGTATTGACTGCTTGCATAACCTCGTGAGAGATATATTAAAACCTATATATATTTCAATCTATTCTCAATTTGATTGAACCACCGATCCAACAATTTCAATAACTGGGATTTGGTCTTGTTACCTTTTGATCCCATTGTATAGTTAGTTATACGAGGTCACATGGAGACTGAATTCATGGATCAAATTTATAATCTTGGTAGGTTTGCATGTAGGTCCTGTCTTGGGCCTCCCATCCATTCCAATTGAGTTTTAATATATGAGTCTGGTCCCTTGGCAGAGCTGACTGCTATAGGGTACGTCCCCAGGTGGCAGATAGGGGAATGACCTTCAGATATGAAGGCCAGCTGCGAAACAAGCAGAATAACTCTGACGAATAAGCAGTCGTGGACCAACAGCAGCATTGTTAGAAAAGAAGTAGACCTCTTTAAAAATCCTGAGTTCAACTGACCTGGTTGATAGACCTCAGCAAGGGTCCCACTCCAGGGATACGGAGGAGCTGCGTCTGTACTCATGTTAGAGTTGACAGCAAAGGCGTCTGCCTTCATGTTAGGAACAGCCTCAAACTACAGGCAAAGTCAGACTTTCACCAAAGTGTGCCTGGATCATGGTGCCATGATCAACGAAAGCTGCACCTCTACATCCCATTCCATGAGATCATGGAATTCGTGTAATCTTTACTCAAGGGGATAAGAAACAACAACAGAGTCTGGTATGTCCAGTAAGAGGACACCTCTCTATAATACAAATGAAAACACCAAAACACGAATGTTTCTTTTCACAAATAAATAAAACTTCTACTGTCCTTACTGTGCTGAAAAAATATTTGGAGGGCTTGGCTCATCAGTGGTGAACCCTCCCAGCGGTTTCACCCATTTAATCTACCAGACCGCTTCTTTAGAGCTCTAATACTGTATTGAATCATTCTGCTTATATCTGCAACTCTTTTAAAGACACTTTGGCTCTGCAACTAGGTGTTGTCCTTTACATGGAGACTCTATTGTATATAAATGTTTTTTTTTTTTAATTAACCCTAGTACACGTGGTATATTGGTAGGAATTTTTTTTTTCTTATACCTAGTACATGTGGTACAGGCCATGATAATTATTATTATTATTTTTTTATTTATTTATTTTTTTGCTTATCCCTAGTACACGTGGTACAGGCCATGATAATCATAGTGGGTAGTTAGCGACTGCTTTTTACTGTAAGCGCACAACATGTCTACACATGTGAAAAGCAGTTCGACTTTGCACTTACAAATGCCAGTACTTGCACTCGCTGGTGGGGTTGGACTTTTGCAAGAATCAAGGGCCATTGGAGCATTTTTTTTTTTATCAGAAAAAAGTGCCCAATGTGGGAATTGAACCTGGATCGTAGAAGTCAAAAACCAACGATTTAGACCATTCTTCCACCGACCCCAAATAATGTTATATATGTAGATGAAAACATCCAATATTTTGTGCAGAAGTCTGTGCTGTTACAGGAGATGTGGGAATCCAGAAAGAGAGAACAAAAGAGCCAGTTTTCTCCAATGGTTCACTCCACAAATACCCTCCATCCTCTGGATACATGGACATGTGAGATTTCTAACTGATTCTGTGCTGTTTTTTGGATTCTTTAAGCTTTTTTCTTCCCCTCTTTTTAAAATCCTTCCAATATACCCTTCGGTTTTCCTTCTAAAAATATTCTGCTATAGCTTCCTACTGAATGTTATTTTGAATACCACTTTCAATTTTTTTTTTATTATCATTGATAAGGTACAATTTGGATTATAGATTAGAATTATAAGGCAACAAGACCAAATCCAAATAAATAGTGTGTGACGTTTCGGTAACAGCTTTTCACTGCAATTCAGTACCTTTGAAGATGGTAACAATGCTGTTACAGAAACGTCACACTCTATTTATTTGGATTTAGTCTTGTTACCATATGTTTTTTGAATTCTTTTATTCTTCCTCTTCTATATTTCCTCACAAAAACCATTTTTGTATCTTTATTAAAGGATCTTTATTTGTTGTGTTCCACTGTCTTCTCTCAATCTTTTTATGTACAGTCAAATTATCTTCACTATCAAAACTCCCAAGGGATAGATGTTGGATTTAAAATTGGAGGAGAATGGATTGATCAAGAAAGTTTTTTCAAGAGAGATTCTCTTTGTATTTGCATATTCTATCTTCACTTATGTTTTTTCCGATACCCACAACACTAGAAAAGGATATTTCTCTTATTTAACTTATCCCAAGTACATATGGTACAGGCCATGGTGGGAAGTAGTTAGCGACTGTTTTCACTGTAAGTGCATCACATGTCTACACATGTGGAAAGCCGTTAGACTTTCTGCATTTATCGGTCGGTGGAAGGCTGGTTAAACCGTTTGGTTTTCGACCACTACGACCCGGGTTCGATTCCCGCATTGGACACTTTTTTTCTGTTTAAAAAAAAAAAAATGCTCAATGGCCCCCGATTCTTGCAAAAGTCCAACCCCACCAGCGAGTGCAAGTAACCAAACGGGGCTCTGACACATTTGTAAGTGCAAAGTCGAACTGCTTTTCACATATGTAGACATGTGGTGCGCTTACAGTAAAAGCAGTCGCTAATTACCCACCATGATTATCATGGCTTTGAGATAAGAAAGAAGAGAAGAAGAAGATAAATGTGTCAGAACCCCATTTGGTTGCTTGCACTCACTGGTGGGTTTGGACTTTTTTTCAAGAATCAGGGGACATTTTTATTTTTTCAGAAAAAAGTACCCGATGTGGGATTTGATCCCCGGGGTTCATGACTGTTGAAAAATGACAGTTTATACCACACACTCTTCCATAAATCTTTCCTTCAAGGCAAATATAGTGACAGGATCCTGTGGTAGTCTACCCCATGATGTGAGGTGACAACAGACCCTGTGTCCAGCACCTGGTTTTCTGGGCCTACTACAAGGACAGCCCAGAGGATGAAGTTGGTGCAGAGGAGCACCGTATCCACCGTGTGAAGATCACCTACTACCTTGAGGATGATACCATGATGATCTACGAGCCGTGGGTGAAGAACTCCCAGCTCTGGCAAGGTACCCCAGCCCTCTGAGTTACAGGATGTGGCGGAAGTTGTTGTTTTTTCTTAACCCTTTATGTAAACATTACACGAATTCCATGAGTTCATGCTCCTCGAGCTGTTTTATGATAGCAACAGCCTCTCCCAAAGGTCCTTTTTAGTACATCTAATGATATCCAAAATGTGTTCTGGAGCTGCAGGTGCCAAGCTACATTTAGGGCAATTGGGGTAGATTTTATTATTAGTTTCTTGTGGTGGAAATATCCGTGTGGTGTGACTCCAGGCACTATGGTGAAACGCCACAGGTTCCCCAAACCCTCACCATTAAGGGATCAATATTATTTGGCCGAGGACCTCAACATCGGAGCGGACCTCCAAATCTACGGCAGGGTGTACCACATTGTGGACTGTGACACCTTCACTCGGGACTTCCTTACTAAGATAGGAGTCCAGGTTGGACCTGCTCAGGAGATGCCTCAGGACTGCTACACCCACCACAGGGAGCTGGTGAGTTCAATCTCAGCTATTTTATTATTATTATCCCATGGGTAAGATTACATCAGGTCATGAAGGTTGAAAGCAATAATTTATTCTACTATAGTAGTCTCTGTTCTGACTTTACATAACTTCCAATCCCATTCTTCTCATTGATTGAGACCCTCCCATTTAGAAAAAAACAGAGATTAATCCCATTTATATCAGTAGTTCCAACTAATTAGGTATATCTATTATTAGTGAATTCAATAAATTCTACAAGGTCGCAGTCAATGTCCGTTGGAGAATAATGGATTCGCCGAATGTCGTGGTTTGCTTGGAGGAAGAAAACGAAGATTGAATGCGGCTGATTCCACACTAGCCCTCTCAATGATATCCTAACCTTGACATATTCTAAACATTAGTACTTTAATTTAAATATTTAATCATGTATGGTTCCCATTGCTCTGTATGTTTATTTTTTGTATATATGGTTATATTTCTTTCTGTTTGTTTTTTTCTTTCTTCTCTCTTTTATTTTTCCTTATTACTTCTTGTATTCTAGTTTTTACTTTTGAAATATCTTCCTTTGCTAAATCCTGTATAGGGGAATCATGTATAGGGCTGGATGCCCCAATAAAAAGGTGTGTGTGTGTGTGTATTAGTCAATTCTCTATTTTTAACAGAGAAACTCAAATTATATCTTTATATCCCCTGAGAGATTTTATTATAGATACAGCCTACAACACACTCATTAGAGCCAACAGCTGAAAAATATGGTTGGTTTTTCTTGATTTATCAAGTAATGGATTGGCCAAATATCATGGAACAAGTTAAATCAACATTTAGTTTATTTTTGTTCAACTAGATGGCGCTCTGCTATCTAAAATGCTTATGTGAGCAGTCAGAGGATATGCCTTTTTTTTTTAATTTTTAATAATCGAACCTATATCATACAGCAGTATCTATAATCTAACCTAAGAGAGCATCATCACTTGGATCTATGTGGTTTTACCCTGGTTATAATCATGTTTATAAAATAACTGAGACTTGGGACCTTCAGATGCTAAAACCAAGTTCCATTGTCTGTTCATAATGTTATTGTACAATTTGGATTAGAGATAATAATCATATGGTAGAAAAACTAAGTTTCCCAAGGTTTTATAGAGTTGAATTCTACATTATAACATTTTTTGGCTTAATTTCAGAGTTGAGTACTTCATTTTTCTTTTCAGGAAAGAGTTTTTCATTAATAAAATCAATTTCTGAAAAACTCTTCCCTTATAAAAAAAAATGAAGTACTCAACTCTGAAATTAAGCCAAAAAATAATAATATGTATTTAACTGGTGAAGGTATTCCAAATGAAGTTGAATTCTACCTTAAAACCTCTCTTCTTCTTCTTTCTTATCTTAAAAGATGCTGATATCAATTTTCTACCAGGAACCAAGCTCAAACCCAATCACCACCTTTTACAGGTAAAGGGCTTCAAAAATACTGAGAGAAAAGATAGGCCAGTTGGAGGAGAAGGGTTCCTGACCCTCATCAAAACTTTTTTTTGATCCAATTACCAAACCTCCTATCTAATAAATGACCTCTCAGAACTTTTGTAAAATTACAGATTCTGCATAATCAAACTTTTAATGCTCATTTAGAGCTCATCCATTGATGAGCTCTACTCTTCCTCTGCAGACACCATCAAAAGTCTCAAGCTTTACAAGCTTGATACCTTAATATGATTGAGTGGAGATAAGAAAGAAGAAGAGAAGAAACTTTTAATGAAGGACCCAGGAGTTTCTGTGCTTTCACATGGTGGTGTTTTTCTAATTATAGATTCTACAGAGTACAGAAGCTAAAAGCGATATAACTAACAATTATGGTATAATACCTTAAATAAAATAAGGTACACAATTTGTAGGATTATTACATGTGATCCTCATCTTTATACTTCTCTACCTACGTTGTCCCAATCTCCACACAGGCTCGATACCCTGATATGATTGAGTGGAGAAAAGAAAGAAGACTTCTACTTATATTTCCATAATCTATTTTTATTGGTTTTCCTCTTTTATATATACAGTAGACCTCCATGACAGGACTATGCAATGACACACTCGTTAAATTACACTTCTCTATAAAGGAGAGTTTTCATCTCCAGAATTACCATTTTCACCATCTAGCAACTCGGGTAAAAGAATACATCTCCCTCTGAAAGACACTTTGGATCTGCAACTAGGTGTTGTCCTTTACATTTATACTATTACCAAGTATTTAAAACTCTGCTTTGATATAAACACAAGGTAATAAGACCAAATCCAAATAAAAAAATAGTGTGTGACGTTTCGGTAACAGCGTTGTTACCATCTTCAGACAAAAGTACTGAATGAGCTCATTCAGTACTTTTGTCTGAAGATGGTAACAACGCTGTTACCGAAACGTCACACACTATTTTTTTATTTGGATTTGGTCTTATTACCTTGTGTTTATAATCTATAATCCAAATTGTGCCTTATCTGCTTTGATATTTTTCTCATTGCGTACTTTTGACAAAAGATGGTAGCAGTCACTGTAACCAAAATCTAATGCATAAATTATTTTAACTCTGTCTTGTTAGCTAATGATATGCCATGAATAGAATTCTGAGAGATTTTTAATTGGGGATATATAGAATTGAACACTATTATTTGTGTATTCACAAGCTAGCATTTTGGTTCCAATTTCACTCTTGTTTAGTTGACAGGACCCATATTGCCAGATGTTGCTATCACAGAATGCTGCAGGTAGAGAAACTGGAGCCCAAGAAGCCCCTGGACAGAGGAGCAGATGACAAGGGTCAGTTCTACCGGTACAATGGACGGGTGTTGCGGTTCTACGGTATCTGGAACGACACGGCCAGTCTGTACGGAGACAAGCGGTACCTGGTGCTCCACTACTTCCTGGAGGATGACACCATTGAGCTGATTGAGCAGTACCCCAACAACTGCGGCCGGGCCCCCTGCAACTTCTTCCTGCATCGGGCCAAGGTACCCAAGAAACTGGATCCCCTGCCCATGGTGGGCCACACCCAGACCCGCAATATCCTCAATGCCTTCGGAGGAGGGGTGGGTTCCAAGCAGAAGTTGAGACTAATGATTGATCCCCATAGGGTAAGTAGCACAGTAGGCCCCTCTTCTCTCTGTGGCAGAGTCTTTCTTCATTGGTGGGCGTCACTAATGAAGCCTTGTATATATGTAGAGTCATCCTTTCATTATTATTTAGCCAAGTTACATTTTGGGCAAGGGGGGGGGGGTAGATTTTGTTATTATTTTCTATCTTCAATGGCTTGAGATGGCCTGTTCTAAATCTTGTTTGTGTTGATAAAGCACAATTTGGATTATAGATTATAATAAAAGAAAATAAGACCTAATCCAAATAATTTATTAGTGTGTGACGTTTCGACAACAACATTGTCACCATCATCAGACAAAAGAATAAAATGGTTTTTTATTCCATTTTATTCTTTTGTCTGATGATGGTGACAATGTTGTTGCCATGTGTGTGATAGTGTGTGATGTTTTGGCAGCAACACTGCTACTGAAATGTCACACACTATTTATTTATTTGGATTTGGTCTCTTATTACCTTGTGTTTCTAATATATAATCCAAATTGTGCCTTATCAACAAAATAAATAATTTGAAAAATCAACAATGAGTTTCTTTTTGGTTAAATATAATAACCTTTAGTGAGCAACTCCGCCCTTGCCGGCCCCAAGCCCAGATGAAAAAGGAGGAGGGGGAGCAGTAACAAGCTCACTAAAAAACCTGGGCTCAGCTGGCCCGGCTGATAGTTCCCTGTAAGGGCTCCTAATCCAGGGATACAGGATGAGCAGCGTTTGTACTCCATGTTAGGAGCGGCTGCACATGGAATCTGTTGCTCATGTCAGAGGCGGCCATTTCTTTTGGAGCTAAGTTGGCCTGCTACTGTGTAGTGCTCCCAGTCTTAATGACAAAGGCAAATGCATTCTACTTCACCCTGTGTGGAGATAAGAAAGAAGAAGAGACCTTTTGTGAGGCAAAGTGTCTCTTATCTACAGGTTCATCTCGCAACCTGAGAAACCACTATTTCTATGTGTTGACGATCCTGCTACAGATTGGGTACAAGCCTCAAGACTGCTGGACGGAACAAGACCTCTATGTTGGGGCTGATATCAACATCTACGGCCGCAGGGTGTTCCTGTATGACTGTGATGAGCAGACCCGTACCTACTATAAGACCAAGTATGGTATAGGTGAGTGGCCACCAGTACCTGGCTAGAGACAGAACCAACAACTGCTGCTCCAGACAACTGCCCCATCAATGTCAGGGAACCCTGCAAGACCAACCCACCCAGGGTTATACCCCCCAATTCCCTCAAGATTGGAGGGGACCTGGACACACTAGGTAACATCAAGGCCATCATTCCTAAACCTCCTCCCCTGAAGAACAAGGCCCAGTTTCTTCAGTTTGATAGGTTGGTGCAGTTCCATTAGAGCTCTTTTATTTATTACTAGCGGATGTGTACCCGGCTTCGCCCGGGTTTTATCCGAGTGAAAGTTTGCCTAACGAATATTATATATTATGAAGTATGATAAACAATGTTAAAGATTAGTTTTAATTATTAATCAAGATTGTGTGTGAATATGTGAGAAAGATGTAATATCGTTGTTGTTTTCTTGGCCGACTGTTTTACATATGGTGTTATCTTAAAATTGCTTGTTTTGAATATTTTTTTAGATTGAGTTGAATGAATTGCTGAATTTTTTTTGTATTTATATATAAATAAAATTAACTCTGTTGATTTTTTTTTTTTGTATTTAATTGATAACAGCGAAGTTACGCATGTTAAAGTTAGGAAAAATATTTCGATGTTAAACAAAACCTGCTCCATCTAGTTTTACATAAATTTTGAAAATTTGGTCGAAATTGATGCATTGTAACGAAAGTTTTTAGCGAACACCACTTATGAAATTTGCATTTTATTAATATAGATTATTATTATTATTATCCCTAGTACATTGGTACAGACCATGATAGTGATGGTGGGTAGAAATTGTGGCTGCTTTTACTGTAAGTGCACTACATGTCCACCCATGTGAAAAGCAGTTTGACTTTGCACTTACAAATGTGCCAGAGCCCTGTTTGGTTATACTTGCACTCGGAGATATTTCTGACAATCACAACCTGGTATTGAATCCCGGATTTTGCACCTTTTTTTTTTTTCTCTGAAGAAAAAAATTATTTCAATGTACCCTCTGATTGGCGCACTTGTGAGTACAAAAATTAGAACACACTATTGTGCATAATACACAATCTATTAATTTGTATATGGTCTTGTTTCCTTTTATGTTTCTAGCCTATAATTGTAAATTTTATCATATATCATAATATTGATTTCTAAAAATATGAAAAAAGAATATACCTCTTTTTCTCCTTTCAAAATTACACTCGTGGACAAACTTAAGGAAGTTTTATCTTTTAACACGTGTTTATCGGGATTCAGACAATAACTCTGAAAGATATTACAATGACCTTTATTGCGAAGACACACGAGATAACCAAGTGTGAATAAAATTTCTTCCTGTCTCCTTAAAAAATATATATAGACAATCAGTGACAACTTTCCACTTCCTTAAGTTTTATCTCCATGAGTGCTGATTCTAACTTATGGACCAAGAGAACTATAAGAGTGAGATGAAGCTTCACTTGTATTGCCCTTATGTCAAAAGATAACAGGATAAGTCAAATCTAGTTGTGTTGACATCTCTGTGATATGTCCCATTCACACTTGTGGGTTTGATCCATAGCAGCCAGGATCTCCCCAGCAATGGCTTGGGTTGTGTGTGTACACAGGAATGGCGCTTAGAGCTTTCAGTGAGATATAATGCTTCACTTGTATCACACTTATGTCAATAATAACATTTACAACAGGCCATCTCAAGCCATTGAAGATAGAAAATAGTTTTTTTTTTGCTTATCCCTAGTACACGTGGTACAGGCCATGATAATCATGGTGGGTAGTTAGCGACTGCTTTTACTGTAAGCGCACCACATGTCTACACATGTGAAAAGCAGTCCGACTTTGCACTTACAAATGTGCCAGAGCCCCGTTTGGTTACTTGCACTCGCTGGTGGGGTTGAACTTTTGCAAGAATCGGGGGCAATTGGAGCATTTTTTTTTTTTTTAAACAGAAAAAAGTGTCCAATGCGGGAATCGAACCCGGGTCGTAGTGGTCGAAAACCAAACGGTTTAACTAGCCTTCCACCGACCCCCCTAGTAGTAACAAAATCTACTCCACTTTCCCAAAATATAGCTTGGTATTTGCAGCTCCTAAACACATTTTGGTTTGCATTAGATGCACTAAAAAGGACCTTTGGGAGAGGCCACTGCTTATCATCAAACAGCTCAAGGAGCATGAACTCATGCAATTTGTGTAATCTTTACACAAGAGAATAAGAAATAACAACAGAAACTGGATAAGTCAAATCTAGTTGTGTTGACATGTCTTATTCACACTTGTGGATTTGATCCTGACATCCTTGAAGCAATTACAGCAGCAAGGATGTTCCCATCAATGGTTACACCACTTGATGTGTGTATACACAGGAATGGCGCAGAGAGCTTTCAACTAAGGTTCTTTGCCAAGCTGAACACATTTGATGACCCGGTGGACAGGAACCGGACCTTCATCATCTCCTACTTCCTGGCGGATGACACAGTTCAGATCTTTGAGCCCGCCAGACTCAACTCTGGTCAGTCACTCACTCCTTCTCTACATGGACGGAGTACATACCTGAGTGTTGTTGGTCTACCTGGCGAACATGTAACCTTGAATAAGATAATAATAAAGGTAGAGAGTCAGCCATGAATCAGACAAGGCTCTAGTAAGAATTTATGATGATTACATCAGACAAAATGAAAATTACCTAAATTATCACCTGGACCCTTCCTGAGGATCTTCCACAAGTCATTAGTGAGTTTTACGACCAACCGCTGGATGTCTGACATCTCACAGCAGAACCTTGGCCGAACTTTGGACCTTGCCCATTTCGCCAGTCTCTGGCCTCTCTTAGGTGCAATCAAACCTGCCTCATCCTTTATGAATTAACTCAGATGCCTGAAGCCAAGAGGCTCATGATTGCTGTTGCTTCTGGTACGACATATATATATTTCTCAACAAAGAAGTTTAGAAAACAACTCCCCGTATGTATATCCGTTGTATATATAGTTTTTAAGTTTAATGAATTGATTGTTCCCACAGAGTATTTGTTAAAGATCACAAGTGAATAGGTGCTAACGGTAGGAAGATATGTTTCTCTTTGTTTGCTATATGTTGTAAAAGTTCTTCTTCTATTTTGTTCTCTCTCTTGTAAATCAATAATGTTTGATTAATTTTCTTTGAATCAGAATCTTTAAGCAAAGTCAACAATATTGCAGGTGGTGATGCAGGGTTCCGAGGCGGATGTTTCCTCAGTAGACAGAAGATCAAGAAAGGGGATGAGTATGATCCCCTGACAGGCCATCCATATTACTGGGACCTCTCAGACTTCTACGTGGGGGCAGTCCTACCTCTCTACGGCCGCAGCTTCAAGATCTGGGATGCAGATGAGTACTGCTACAGCTATCTGGAGGGCTACCCTCAATTTGTAAGTAACTACATTTCTATACTGATACCCCAGAGAGGATTGTTGCACAATTTACTCCAATATCTTTGTAATCTCACTAAACATCATGTGTCCTCTTCTAGAGAGAGGTATCCTCTTATTGGAGAGTAGACAGCTAATTGGTCAAAAGGGTAATTGGAAAATGACCTTTGTTTTATATGACTGTTGCATAGACTGACCTTTGATAGGCCCAATCCTTTTTCATAACTCTAATTTTCCATTTAGAAACTGAAAGAAATTGTCATTTAGGAGATTAGAAAAATCTAGCATCAACGCAATGATATCTTTCCAAAGCTACAGCTATTGTGCTTGATCCAGTTCCCCAAAGCCAACATCCAGGCTGTCATGGGAAAACTTAAGTCCCAGCTAGCCGGAAAAAAAGAAACCACCAGGAGGATGTTTGAGGAGAAGGATATCCAGTGTGTCAACAAGGTGGACCCCGAAGAATTCAGGTACTTTCTGTAGAAATCCCAAGTTTACTCTGGAACACCTTCTTCTGTTGTTGTTTCTTATTCCCTTGTGTAAAGTTTACACAAATTCCATGAGTCAGTGCTCCTCAAGCTGTTTTATGATAAGCAGTGGCCTCTTCCAAAGGTCCTGTTTAGTACATCTAATGCAAGCCAAAATGTGTTCTGGAGCTGGAGGTGCCAAGCTACATTTTGGACACAAGTCTTCTTCTTGTTTCTATCACATGATACAACCCTGGCTTCACCTACGTTCTGTCCCAAGGAATATTTGCCCAACTTTACAAAGATTTATACCATAATTTTGAAAATCGCCTGTTATATCAATACTAGCCGAATGACCCGGGCAACGCCCGTGTTTTACCCGATTGAATGTTTTGATTCAAATACTATTTGTTACAATTATAATTTGGCGCCTTAAATAAATGCATATGTTAGTTAATAACTATAGCCTATGTGCTTTATCTGTCTATGTACTGTTGGCTTCCGTAGGCGTCTCTTACTGGGAAAAAGAAAGAGAGTGTTGGATCCTGTGATATAATTTTGGAAGTCGGATTTTTCTTTAAATTAAATTTTGTATTAAGCAATTTTTTAATTTTTATTCTTATATGTAAATAATTGTAAATCCTTTAAAATTTCAAATTTTGTATATTGTTGATGATTCAGTAAGATATGTAAATTTCTATCAGGCAAAAGAAAGACTCAATTTAGATAACTAATGTTGTAGCTACTCCTAACTCTAAAACTTAAATAAATCAAATAATTCAAGTCAAGTGGTAAAATGCTTCTTTATATCATTTACTGAAAATTCAAGCCACAACAGTATGGTCCCTCGAGCCGGATTCTTTAAAAAATTAAGGTAAGCCATTTGAAAACTTAAAATTATTTTTAAAAAGTCATGCCTAAATCAGAAGTTAAAATTCGGCATAAATTCAACTTTATTATTCAGGAAATAAAGGATCTGGAATCAAGGAATAAATCTATTGTAGAATCCAAAAATATACATAGATTAAAGCTATTCCAACAAGAAGTTAATGAAAGGAAAATTAGCCTAAATCAAATTGTCAACACATTATTAGAATCAGAGTTAGATGAGACACAATATGAGGATTATTCAAAAGCCAAAGATGATATTTTTAATATGTTGGTGTCTATTGAAGAAGCTTTATCTTTGATTGAAACCAAAGAAAATACTCATAGTGATAAACAACTGCCCGAATCCAATGTCAATTTACCTAAGATAAATTTACCCATTTTCAATGGTGATTCAGCCAATTGGCTTAGTTTTAGAGAAATATTTAACTCCACCATTAATTCAAATCAAACACTAACTGAAATACAAAAATTTCAATATCTAAATGCATCAGTTAAGGGTCCTGCGGAAAAGTTGATTCGGGGTTTTCCCATTTCTGACAGAAACTACCAGCAAGCATGGGATACCTTATGCAATAGATTTAATAACAGAAGAGAATTGGCTTTTTCACAAATCAACAACATATTCTCCATAAGGCCATTAAAATCTATTACAACTGGTTCTCTCTATGAAATCCTTGATGTTTGCAATGAAGGCATTAGAAATCTCTCAGTGCTAGGACTTGAGAAAAAAACACATTAACAGATCTAATCCTGATCAATTTTTTTGAAAAAAGAATTGGTGAAGCCCTCAGGAAAGAATGGGAATTAACCCTTCAAAATGAAGAATATCCAACATTTGAAAACTTTTGAATTTTTTAGAAAAACATGCTAGAAGCCTGCAAGGTATGAGAATTCCTTTGTTCCAGGAACAAAAAACCTCTAGCACAAATATGATGGCTCACGGCCTTTATGTCAACAAAGGTCAAAATTGTATTTTATGTCATCAAATTCATAAACTAAATGACTGCCATAGATTCATAAATCTTCCCTTGCCTAAAAAATGGGAATTAGTTAAAAAACATAAACTTTGTCAAAATTGCCTTAGAGCAAATCATGAGATATCCAAATGTCTCATCACATCAAGATGTAAAAACTGCAAGCAGAACCATCATACTCTTCTGCATGAATACAACTCTGAACCATCCATTCCACAACCAACAACCTCTCAAGAGATGTTGATTTCAACAAATACCATCTGTAATGTGATGCCTTTGGAAACGGAAACAAATATTCTACTGTCAACAGCCCTTATTAAAGTCAAGGCGAAGGATGGCTCATTTGTGCTATGTAGAGCATTAGTGGACAATGGGTCCCAAATATGCCTAATTTCAGAACAATGTTGCCACAAGTTGGGACTTGAAAAAATGAAAAATTCTTATACACTAAAAGGTGTAGGTGACATTGTTGTCAACAGGACAACATCGCAGGTTGAAATAGAGTTCACCCCACATCATAATGATCAATTATTTTCTGCCAGAGCATTTGTGGTTGGGAGGGTAACTGCAGACCTTCCAAACTTCCAAATTCAGTCAGCAGACTTTCCTCATTTAGAAAATTTGCTCTTGGCAGACCCAGAATTCTATGTCACCAAGCCCATAGACCTAATTTTGGGTGCAGATACCTTTGTAGAAATCATTCTAGGTCATAAAACAGATTTAAAGCACCATCCTATAGCACTTAATACCAAGTTAGGTTGGCTTGTTTCTGGGAGAATCCATTCAAATATTAAGTCGAATACTTCGGTAATCAATCACTGTACCACTGAACTTGATTCCAGCATAAGAAAATTCTGGGAACTTGAAGATGTCCCAATTTCTAAGGCCCAGTTGGGTACAAAGAATGCCTGTGAGATATTATTCAAGTCAAACCTCAAAAGAGACATTGAGGGCAGATATTCAGTCAATCTCCCTTTTAAATCAACACCCAATTTAGGTGATTCAAGATCTCAAGCATTGAGAAGGTTTTTTAATTTGGAAAAAAGACATCTTCTGTCTGCTATAGCCAAAATTTATTATCCACTTGGTCTCCTTTCCCCCACGACTATTCTGCTGAAAATTATGATACAACAGCTTTGGAAGAGGAAAACTTCATGGGATGAACCAATTGAATCAGATATAAAGTCAAATTGGAATAAATTCCAAACTCAACTATCGTGCCTAAAGGAAATCAAAATACCAAGATACCTGAACAGCTCATCTTCTGAAATAGAAGAATTACAACTACATGGATTTTGTGATGCATCCCTTAATGCTTATTCAGCAGTTTTTTACTTGAAAACTAGATTCAAAAATCAAAAGATCAAAATTATTCTGATAACCTCAAAAACTAAGGTTGCACCATTAAAGACCATTACAATTCCAAGACTTGAACTAAGTGCAGCATTGCTTTTGGCTCAACTGAATCAAGTCATTCTTGAATCATTTCCTTTTCAACCTGACAAAACCTTTTTGTGGACTTGATGAGGCACAATTTGGATTGTAGATTATAAACACAAGGTAATAAGACCAAATCCAAATAAATAAATAGTGTGTGACGTTTCGGTAACAGCGTTGTTACCATCTTCAGACAAAAGTACTGAATGAGAGAATTTTACCACAGCATGCTTTTAAATAGTTCCTGTTATCAAGTGTGTAAACAAGATAACAGATAAGAAGATATTTATCTGATAAACAGATGGGAAAAACACCTGCTGATTAATATTCTTAGAATTAAAAGTTTTTTCATATATAATTAAAAGCATATCTATAAATATCATTTATATTTCCTCTTTCTTCCATTCTGTTAATTATAGCACATTTCTTAAAGAAGCATTTCTTAAAGAAGCATTTTTCATTCAAAAGAAATGTGCTATAATTAACAGAATGGAAGAAAGAGGAAATATAAATGATATTTATAGATATGCTTTTAATTATATATGAAAAAACTTTTAATTCTAAGAATATTAATCAGCAGGTGTTTTTCCCATCTGTTTATCAGATAAATATCTTCTTATCTGTTATCTTGTTTACACACTTGATAACAGGAACTATTTAAAAGCATGCTGTGGTAAAATTCTCTCATTCAGTACTTTTGTCTGAAGATGGTAACAACGCTGTTACCGAAACGTCACACACTATTTATTTATTTGGATTTGGTCTTATTACCTTGTCTTTTTGTGGACTGATTCACAAATCTGCATAGATTGGATAAGATCAGATGCCAGCAGATGGAAAGCCTTTGTTTCAAACAGAGTGTCATCAATTCAAAATTTGACTCAAATCACTGATTGGTTCCATGTATCCAGTCAAGATAATCCAGCTGATTGCGCATTCAGAGGAATCATGCCTCAAGACTTGGTCAATCATAGAATTTGGTGGCGGGGTCCTATTTGGCTTCAAGAAAATAATGTTCGATATATTCCTTCTTCACCAACCCAAGTAAACCTCAATTTCATTCAAGAAGAAGTCGGTGAAGGTCAAGTGTTGGATCAAACAACCTTAATTCAAAAATCAGAAACTATTTTAAATCTAGAATTCATTGAAAGGTATTCCACAATGACCAAATTGATCCGAATAACAGCTTGGTGTTGGAGATTCTACTACAATTGCCTCCTCTTTGATCCAATTCGTCAGAAAGGACCTTTGACAACAAGAGAATTAACAAAGGCAATTCAAGTCTTAGTCAAATCAATCCAGCAAGTTGAATTCTGCACGGAAATAAAATTACTGAAGTCAAACAAACAACTACCTCTGTCCAACAAGCTAACTTCTCTAAATCCCTTTTTAGACACTCAAGGACTTCTAAGAGTTGGAGGCAGACTCAAGTATTCCTATTTAAATGAAAATCAAAAATTCCCTCTCTTACTACCAAAGAATCACCACATCACCAATCTTATAATCGATGATATTCACAGGAAATACCTACATGCAGGACCTCAACTTGTATTGTCAATACTCAGAAAAAATTATTGGATTTTGGGAGCAAGAGATGCAGTCAAAAAAATCATTAAAAAATGTCTGATTTGTTTAAAATATTAATCTACTACCATTCATCAAATCATGGGAAATCTACCTCCGGAAAGAATCATCCCATCAAGGCCATTCTCAAAGACTGGCATTGATCTTACAGGACCATTCTTAATAAAGAGAAGCCTGGGCAGATCTAAAACAATAAGCAAATCTTACATTGTACTATTCATTTGCTTTACTACTAAGGCCATTCATTTAGAATTGACAACAAGTTTATCAACTGATTCATTCATGGCCTCGTTGAGAAGATTCATGGCCAGAAGAGGGAAGCCCTCTGACATTTACTCAGATAATGCTACCAATTTTAAAGGAGCATCCAATTTTTTCCGCACTCAGTTTCAATTATTGAACTCTCAATCAGTGCAAAGATTGGTTACAGAGGAATTAATCACTTGGCATTTCATTTCCCCAGGTGGACCTCACTTTGGTGGCCTTTGGGAAGCCGGAATCAAAAGTGTGAAATCACACTTGGTCCGAACCTTTAAATCAACAACCCTGAATTATAAAGAAATGAACACTTTGATTATTCAGATAGAATCTTGCCTAAATTCAAGACCACTGGCCCCTCTAAGTAGTGATCCCAATGATTATGAGGCCTTGACACCAGCTCATTTCTTAATAGGATCTTCGTTTTCAGAAATTCCAACCTCAAACTCTGAAGTCTTAAACTTACAGACAAGATGGAAGCTGATTCAAAACTAAAAAACTCATTCTGGTCAAGATGGTCCAAGGAATATCTGAGCAACCTCCAAGGCCGTGGTAAATGGCGAATCAAACAAGACAATATCCAAATAGGTCAACTAGTTTACCTCAAAGAGGCTCAAATATCTCCACTTCACTGGCCTTTGGCTAGGATTCAAGAGATATTTCCAGGAGAGGACAAGAATGTCAGGGTAGTCCAGATAAAGACTTCAAAAGGAGTCTTCAAGAGACCCATTACAAAGCTGATTCCATTACCTTTCAAACAATGAAAATTGTAATCTTAGCTACATAGTCGGAATCAATTAGTCCAGCATCTATACTATTGGAACTCTTTTTTTTTATTTTTATTTTTATTTTCTGGTCATCTCTTCCCAGCCGGGGGAGTATGTTGGATCCTGTGATATAATTTTGGAAGTCGGATTTTTCTTTAAATTAAATTTTGTATTAAGCAATTTTTTAATTTTTATTCTTATATGTAAATAATTGTAAATCCTTTAAAATTTCAATTTTTGTATATTGTTGATGATTCAGTAAGATATGTAAATTTCTATCAGGAATAGAAAAGACTCAATTTAGATAACTAATTATAACATGAATCATGAAAATTTCTCTTATAGAATTGTAAATAGTTATAAAACGAAGAGAAAATTTTTTTTTTTTATTTTTACTATACATGGGCTACAAGCTTTCGGGCTTCACGCCCTTCGACGGGTACTTACTAGGGCGTGAAGCCCGAAAGCTTGTAGCCCATGTATAGTAAAAATAAAAAATAAAATTTTTCTCTTCGTTTTATAACTATTTAGATAACTAATGTTGTAGCTACTCCTAACTCTAAAACTCAAATAAATCAAATAATTCAAGTCAAGTGGTAAAATGCTTCTTTATATCATTTACTGAACATTCAAGCCACAACAGAGAGGATTTCATTTAGTTTTTAACTAATATATGCATTTATTTAAGGAGCGACCCGCTCCAACACAATAGTTACAAAAATGAAAATGCGAGGGGGGGGAGGGGGCAAAGGTGGCGTGATCGTAGCCGACCAATAGGAAGGCGCCATTCCAAAAAAAAAGCAAACCGTGACAGAGGCGACGAAGAATGACGCTCGTAACTGTATATAGAATATTATAAAAAAAGTAGAAAATTGGTAGGCAAAGAGTTTCTTGTACGTATTTTAAAATTTATTTAATCAAGATTTTGAACATTTCTACCTTCCTACAAGAGTGAAAAACTCTTTTTTCACTCCGGTAAAAGGACAGAAACACTTGAAAGCTCTGTTCAATAAAAATAACTTTATAAGAAACTCTTTGCCTTACGTTTTCTACTTTTATAATTAACAAATCCCAAGCCCGGATGAAAAAGGAGGAGGGGGAGCAGTAACAAGCTCACTAAAAAACCTGGGTTCAGCTGGCCCGACTGATAGTACCCTGTAAGAACTCCTAATCCAGAGATACAGGATGAGCAGCGTTTGTACTCCATGTTAGGAGCGGCTGCAAATGGCGTCTGTTCCTCATGTCAGAGGCGGCCATTTCTATAGGAGCTAAGTCGGCCTGCCACTGAGTAGTGCTCCCAGTCTTAATGACAAAGGCAGACGAATTCTACTTCACCCAGTGTGGAGATAAGAAAGAAGAAGATAATTAACAAAAATTTATTGTAAAGGGTCTCCATGATGGGTTTTGATACTGCAGCCTTGGTGGCAGTCAGATTTATTAATTAAAAGGCAATATTGCGTCTTTTTTTCACAAGAAACCACTGGGAAAGTTCACCACTGATAAGCCAAAACCTCCCATTATTTTTCATAAGGACAGTGGAAGTTTTGTATCATTTGTAAAAAAAAAACTTTTGTGATTAATAAATTATTAGTAGTATACAGTCAAATCTTCTCAATACAACCCCTCCTGAAGATGACTTCCTCTCTAAAGTGATCTCACTTTAAAAAAACACATTACTTGCTTTCTTCATCTTGCTCTCTCTTACCGATTTACAACAATTCAAACACTACAAGACTACATCCAAATAAATGAAAAATTTTGATATCAGCACGCTGTTACCTAAACATTACACATTTATGTTGGTTCTCTTGTTATACCTTATGATTCTAATCTATAATCCCAATTGTACCTCATCATGAAATCTTCAAAGACATTAACATCCTGAAATGGACTTTTTAATTATTATTTTAAATTTCTATTTTACTATTGACTCTGCTGATTTATGCCATCATACTGACTTGGTATTATTATGTACTTTATATGTACTTTATTAACTCCACCTTTGTCTTCCTACTTATTGCCACTCAATCATATTAGGGTATCAAGTTGTGACCCTTTATGGTGTCTGTTTGATAACCATCATGACTGGGTGAAGTAGAATGTGTCTGCCTTTGTCATTACGACTGGGAGTACTACTCAGTGGCAGGCCGACTTAGCTCCAAAAGAAATGGCCGCCTCTGACATGAGGAACATGATGCCTTGTTCAGCCGCTCCTAACATGGAGTACAAACGCTGCTCATCCTGTATCCCTGGATTAGGAGCCCTTACAGGGTACTATCAGCCAGGCCAGCTGAACCCAGGTTTTTTAGTGAGCTTGTTACTGCTCCCCCTCCTCCTTTTTCATCCGGGCTTGGGACCGGCAAAGGTGGAGTTACTCCACCTTTGTGCCGCTAAAGGGAGGTTCTACTGTATCTAGTGACTTGTAAATAGCTAACCTTACTCCATAGGAGGTTTTAAAGATTGTATGTGTGTGGGTACAGGACCCTATTAAGAACCCTGGTACCAGATGAAGACATCCTGACAGACCATGAGATCATCACTGTCACAAGGTTCTATGGGGACAGGAAGGATCCCAACATGTCCATAGAAGATCTGGTCATCCTGGCCCGCTCCCTGCTCTCCAAGGCCAACTACAACATCCGGGAACAATCCCTGCTTCCCCTCATGGACAAGGACAAAGAGCAGTGAGTCCACACTGACTTGGCATGTCCTCACTCTACAGACTCTTGCAAAGTTAGTGCAATTCTCTAACTTCAAATGACTATTCTTAAATACTGGATAAATAAAAAGCATCATCTACTCCCTTAGGCTGTTGAATGAAAGAGGTTTGTGTAGACATGTGGTGCACTTACAGTAAAAGCACTCGCCTACATCTACCCACCAGGATTATCATGGACCTCAGCAATGGTCCCACTCAAGGAATACGGAGGAGCTGCGTCTGTGCTCGTGTTAGAGTCAGCAGCAAAGGCTTCCATGTTAGGAACGGCCTCAAATTACAGGCAAAGTCAGACTTTCACCAAAGTGTGCCTGAATCATGGTGCCATGATCAACGAAAGCTGCACCCCTATACCCCATTCCATGAGATCATGAACTCATGGAATTTGTGTAATCTTCACCCAAGGGGATAAGAAACAACAACAACAACATCAGGATTATCATGGCCTATACCATGTGTACTAGGGATAAGCAAAAAAAAAAAAAATGAAAGAGGTTTGACAATATGTGAATTACAAAAGAAAGACTCAGAATTCCACCTGATATATTTGTATATTCATTCTCACACAAGGGAAGCCCATGTCTTCTTATTGTTAATAGGTCTTCTTCTTCTTTCTTATCTTCACTCAATCATATTAGGATATCAAACTTGTAGAGCTTGTTGATAGTTTATGCTTGGGATGAGTAGAGCTCATCAATTGATAAGTTTTTTTTTTTCTTGCTTATCCCTAGTACACATGACACCAACCATGATAATCATGGTGGGTAGAAGTAGGCGACTGCTTTTACTCTAAGTGCATCACATGTCTACACATGTGAAAATCAGTTTGACTTTGCACTTACAAATGTGCCAGAGCCCCGTTTGGTTACTTGCACTCGCTGGTGGGGTCAATACAATCAATGATGTGTTTTGGGGTTGCAGGTTGAGGATTGCACTTAGTACATAGTTGGGAAACCTATTGTTGATAAGCTGGCTGTGCAGTACCGGCCTCCTGACCCCACAGGAG
>CP092876.1:21907670-22004857 GCA_030710605.1 Cordylochernes scorpioides
AATTGCCTACATATAAGATATCAAATATTTTTGTTTCTAATAGTTTTCTTAATAACCATTCCACAGAATAAACGTTGTTCTACGAAAACAATCATTAACCATCTAAAAAACTTCCTTAACTTTCAAGGTTGAATCATCAAGAAATAGTTTATGACATTTATAATTTACGAACCATTGTGACAAGATACCATAGTCAAGGTTAAAAGAAAATATTTATTTATTTTACAGAATAATATTTTTAATATACTAGCGTGTTACAATGCACTATCGTGCCATCTTTTATGAAAATTAGAAACAATTTAGACGCGTAAGATTCTTATTGAAATTAAACAATTTCTACTGCCCTTACTGCGATGGAAAAATTAATGGGAGGGCCTGGCTCATCAGTGGTGAACCCTCCCAGAGGTTTCGCCAGTTTAATCTACCATACCGCTGTTATATTGCATTTTTGGAACTTCCTTTTATAGTGATACTGATGTTAATTTTTTTCCATTGCAGTAAGGGCGGTAGAAATTGTTTAATTTCAAAAAGAATCTTACGCGTCTAAAATAATTTCTAATTTTCAGAATAAACAATACAATAGTTATAGCAATCTCTCTGATTAAATTGGTGAAATTTCTGAGAAGGTTCACCATTGATGATTCAAAACTTCCTTATTCTTTTTCCTATTCAGTTGAATTATATTGTAGAAATACGTATTTTAATTAGATACTAATCAATAAAATTGAATTTGTTGCATTCTCTGTATCTAATGAAGTGTTTTGCGGTGTGTACAGAATGAAGTTGTTTGTTCTGGCCATCTGGTGTCCGGCCGTTCTTAGCCAGATGATCTCTGACCCCTGTGGAAGCTTCAACACTTGCGCTAAGGGGGCGTCGGACAACCCAGAATGTAATTGCGATTCTTCTTGCTACTCCTACGGTGACTGTTGTTCCGACCTTCCTCTAGATCCAGAAACTCCCAGCCCCAGTGGACTAAGTCCCGACATGTTCCAATGTGGCGATGAAGATTTCTACCGTATCATCAAATGTCCAGCGGGGACTTCTGAAGAATCCAGACAACTCTGTGAAATCGATCATCCCCATGATCCCTATGGAATACTGCTAGTTACCGACATCCAAAGTGGATTGGTGTACCGCAGCATTTATTGTTCACGGTGCCATGGTGTACCAGACACCAACCTTGCTATCTGGCGATTTCTGGTATACTGTCCCGAGATTGATAGAAGCCGTTGGTCTCATAATCAAAGTTCACTTTCAGACATTCTCTACTTCAGCAAACAGCATCAAGCCTGGGGTGTTAAAGATACAATTAAAGGATTCAAGCAATGTTATATTAATCTAGAATCCCCATCAGCTACTACCTATCCTGTATTACCCAAACCTCGATATTGCAGAGGTGGCTTTATATCCGATTGTCCGGATTCCTGGAACGACCCAGAGATAAGAAAACGATGTCAAACATATTTCTCACCTCTATCTGTCAACAAAGATCGTCCTCGGTTGAGACTCTACAAGAATTTCTTCTGCGCCATTTGTCATCGGGATGCTCAGGATTATCATAAGATGTGCATGGTTTCCTCTCCTGAAAGAAGATTCGGTGGCTACAGAGGGTGTCGTGGAGGAACCACTCAACTTACAGTACCTCCACTCTGTGTCCTGTTTGACATGAACACCAGCAATGGTCCAGAGGTTGGACGCTCTTTCTCATGTCCGGAGGGTCAAGTGGTCTTCAGCGGTACATGCAAGGAGCTGAGCTGTGCCCTTCCTGGCTGGAAGATGGCGGATGGAATATGTGTTCTTGAAACCTAACCATCTTATTTGCTTCAACTTACCATATTTATAAAAAGCGCGATTATATAACCCAAGACTTACCATATGCATTAAAGACTGCAGGAATTTGACAATAACAAAATAGTAAAAGATATAATAGTATTCTTTTTTTTATTATAGAAACTCTCTCACAGACGAACTCCTTATCAGCTTCATGTTTATTGTAGCAAAATTAATTTTCAATAGATACACATTTTCATTATATTCAAATGATAATTATATTGAAAATTTTAATTTCAAAATTAATCTTACGCGTCTCTAAAATAGATTCGAATTTTAATTACCTATTAACATATTGTACTTTCTATCATTGTTTTTTCGCTTTTATCTTTCTTGGATCAAAGAGACGATCTAAAGAGACAAGGGTCGCCACTTCCGTCAAAATAGACGTCTAAAACCAGACGCCATCTATTGACCGTCGCTGCAATGTCACCGTCGGTGACAAAGCCACAACACCAGCTTTGGCAAACAGACGGTCAATAGATGGCGTCTAGTTTTGACGTCTATTTTGATGGGAGAGGCGACCCTTGTCTCTTTAGATCAATTTCCTCCTGGCAAAATTTCCATCAAAGAGACGAGTTAATACAAGACGAATTTTCTTAATAAAATTATTTTTTTTTGTATTAAATTTACTACAATCTGTACATCAAGCTGTTATAGACCTTGCCACCGAAAGCTTTTAAATTTATTTTAATAAAAAAAAAGTGTTACTTTTTCTTTTACTTGTTATTATTGTGAACGTACCCTATGCTTATAAGGCTCCTTCCATTCTCTTCATTTCTTTGTTTTTTCTTGAATCTATGTTTAAAGAGTACTTTGTGCCTCAAATGGTATAGCATCATTTACAGGGAGGTTCTACTATATTAATAATCAACAACTCTCCGGTAAGAGGACACCTCTCCCTAAAAGACACTTTGGCTCTGCAATTAGGTGTTGTCCTTTACAGGGAGGTTCTACTGTTTTACTAACCAACAACTCTCCAGTAAGAAGACATCTATCTCTAAAAGACACTTACAGGGAGGTTCTAATGTATTAATAAGCAACAACTCTCCAGTAAGAGGACACCTCTCTCTAAATAACACTTTGGCTCTGCAATTAGGTGTCCTTTACAGGGAGTTTCTACTGTATAAGTATTCTTCTTCTTCTTTCTTATCTCCATACTGGGTGAAGTAGAATGCGTCTGCCTTTGTCATTAAGACTGGGAGCACTACTCAGTGGCAGGCCGACTTAGCTCCAAAATAAATGGCCGCCTCTGACATGAGGAACCGACGCCATGTGCAGCCGCTCCTAACATGGAGTACAAACGCTGCTCATCCTGTATACCTGGATTAGGAGCCCTTACAGGGTACTATCAGCCGGGCCAGCTGAACCCAGGTTTTTTAGTGAGCTTGTTACTGCTCCCCCTCCTCCTTTTTCATCCGGGCTTGGGACCGGCAAGGGCTACTACTGTATAAGTGAAAGATATCTCCTGATTGGGCGACTAAAAGTTATTGATGAGGGCCAACTACAGCCTGAGGACTGGAATGGAGTAGGCTACATGTTGATAAAGAGGAAGGTACAGGATAAAGGACGATGGAACTCTATATCTGACAATTTCGTATTGCAGACATCACATGATGATGAACAGAATTTAAACATCCTCTTTATTAATCAAAATGCCCTTTTGGGATAATTAAACTCATTAACAAAACTTAAGAAAGTAAAAAGTCTGATGTCGCCAGTTATCTGTTATTTTTAAAGGAGACAGAGGTAATTTTGTTCACACTTGGTTATCTCGTGTATTTACCCGAGTGAAGGTTTGTCTAACGAACATTTGTTAAAACAATTCTCTATAAACTTCTAAAAAAATATATATATGAAATGAGTTGAATTCCTGGTAGCTCTTGTTGTACTGTGTTGACCAAGAGGAACAGTCAGGATGTAGAGTTTTCCAGTACCTCTCTGCACCTTGGAAGACCTTAAAAGTTCTCACAAAATACAGGCAGTCGTGGTCGAGGCAGAGTGGAAAAGCTTGGGGATATCCGCACAAAAAACGAAGACACAGTTGCACTAAGAAAGTTCCGTAAACAGATAAAAGCTGAGCTAGAAGCGCAAGATGGAGATAGACGAGTTCTTCCTAATTACATGTTGGATGAGATCGACATAACATACGACCGACGCGGCTTGCACTAAGGGTGAACTAAACTCAACTGAACTGAACTGTACTGTCAAGTCACTGTAAAGGGATTGTATTTATAGGTTAAATACGGCGGGGACCTTATGTGACAGGGGCGTTTCCTGAGAAAAAGGGGGCCTTGCATGTCCAGGTGTGACCAAGAGGGGTCTCTGCATTCCACCACATGTGACAGTGTGGGTGGCCTTGTTTGTGGGAATTGTAAATCGACCTGATTTATGACTTCCATCTTTAGACTTTGTTGTTTTGGCAATACTATGCTCGATCTCTGCTTTAGCTCAACTCTTAAATATATTACAGATTTTATTTATTTATCCACTTTGTACAAATTACATTACATAGGGCGATGCAATGACACAGATTAATCATGCGCATAATTATTTATAGATGTGTTTCTATATACAACATGACAATCTTATTATAAGTTATCTACACAATATGAGGTTGTTGGTTTAAATTACCATAGATGAGCCCCGGGAGTGAAAGGGTTTATCCGGGTTTAGGCGGGTAAAGCCTCTCTAACACAGTTAAGTAATTAAAATTTCTTTTAATTAATTTAAACTGTGAGGGTTAAAAAGGGCTATAACAAGATGATATTTGTTGGATATATAAAAGTGAAATAAAAATGACATTTTGTGTGATTAACAAAAAATATGATTAAAATAAAATGATGTTCTAAGAGATTGTTGGCGGGCGTTGGAAAGGGTTAGTAGTTAAAGAATAAGCAATTGTGAGATTTACACATGCAATCAAATACTTAGGTCCAGGTGCAAAGCGAGGATATGGACTTGAGCGTCTTCCTAGGCAATGTTTCACCTGTGATCCTGTATAGGGTAACAGTGCTTTGTCACAATTGTAGTGTTATTGGGTTGAAAAGTTGTTGAAGAATATGTAATTGTTAGAAGTGCACATGTAAACCAAATACTCAGGTCCAGGTGCAAAGCGAGGATATAGACTTGAGCTGTCTTCCTTGGCAATGTTTCACTTGCGATCCTATATAAGGGTTACAGTGTTTTATCACAATTTTAGGATTATTGGGTTAAAAGTTGTTGAAGAAAAGTTGCTTATTAATATGATTGAGAAAGGAGTGAAATAGAGCCATGCGATAAGTAGAATTGTAGCGACAGTAGGTGATCTGACTTGACTCGAAATCAAAGGTTGAATGTGGTCCGCTAGAGCTGAAAAAAAAAGTTGAAAGTTGAAAAAAGTGAACGCTTTGTGTATGCGTTGGTGATTTGCTCTGCGGATGAAATGAAATAAACTCTTGAAGCTTGTTCAGACCAGAAGTTTGGATTTGTAAGTCTGGGGAACTGTGTTCAAGGCGTTTGTTGAATTACGAAATCAAAAAATAAATTGTCAAGCAGTGCTGTCGTTTTTCTACATTGATGTGACGCAATGACTGAAAAGATAGTGATGAAAAATATAGGGGATTGGTTAAAGAATATGATTGTTGAAAACGATTGTTGTAGATGCCCGATAGTGGATGATAAACTTTGTCAGATAATAAAGGTATTTAAACAAATAAAATATAGTGAATAGAAATATAGAAATATGATTGCGGGTACAAAAAGTGTAAGTGGACAAAATTAAACCTGTAATATATAAAATATATAATAAATAATAAAATAAAAATAATTTTTGAAACAATTAGATGTTTTACAATACAAAAATAATATGAAAAATAAAAGTAAATTTGATTAAAGGTTTTTTTTTTTTAATGTTGGATTAAAAAATTTGTTTATATAATTGAAAGGTAAGAATAAGAATAATTATTCAAGATTTTATACAAAATTTATAATATAATTGAAGGTTATTAATGATTGGATAAATTTTAAGTAGTGTAAAATTGAACAAAAATTGTCTCTTTTGACGAAAAGTTACAGTTGTGGTGTGTGACTAGATTATATCCCTTTGGCAACATCGGTGTTTCTATGACTCTGAAACTGGGAATATGTGAAATGATCTTTTCGTTTGTCCTCAATGCTGGTATGTAGAGAAGGATTTCTCTTTCGCGTTAAAAAGTCTATATAAGACTTAACCAAATTGTTTTAATTGGTGTTATCAATTAACATGTAAAATGTTTAAAGTATGTTGTGTTGTGATATCTCGTTGGTGAGATTTGTGAGATTCTCGAGGAAATCTAAATGAGTAGTGTGACACATGTGTTCAAAATGGCGTCATGAAGCTAGCGGTCAAGAAGATCTGCCTTGAGGGGGAAGAGAGGGTATGTCCAAAGATATTCTCAAAAGATAGTAGTGACCAAGGGAGTGGCGTCAAAAAGGGCGTCCACTTCCCCCCCCCCTTTTTTTTTCACGGAAATTCTATTTTTGGGGTGGTCACACATGTGGGATGGCTTGCTATGTTTGAGATTTACTCGAAACTGACTTTCTCTCTCTCTCTCTTCTTTTGTTGAGTTTGGCATATTTCTTGCCTATTTGAAAATACTGGGGTTTAAATGCAAAAAGGGTTGTGAGCTTGTAGGCGGTATAATTCGGACTAGTTGCGTCTCGAAGATATCTGGAGTCAAATGATTGAATTCACTGAAATATACATCTTGAGACAATCGCTGTGGGTTTTGAGCAAATCGGGTTTGTGGAGGTGTTATGTACAGAACATTCTCTGTGTAATATTTTAATTTATTGACATGTATGGTGTCACTGTCTCTATTGAGAGGCTGATTGGGGCGATCTATTCGAACGACATTGGGTGAAATTATTTCAATTATTTTGTATGGTCCAGTAAAATATGGTGCTAATTTACCTGTGTCTGGATGTCTGTAATTTTTGACCTAAACAAGATCATTCACTTCGAAATGTGGTGTTCTGTGCTGCTTATCAAATATTTCTTTATCTTTTTTATGCTTATTTTGAGTACGAGAGTTTGCTATCTCTCGAGCTATATTTATTTCGGGGTATGGGTCAAGATGAGTTCTTAGATCTGGGGGGATAACATTGAACATTAAGTAGGTAGGTGGAAAACTTGTGACAGAATGGGGCGTGTTATTGTACGTCTGAGTGACGCGTTCAACTAGTTGAGTCCAGGAAGCTTTCGGATTTTCTAGATAAGCTAGTCTGAGCTTGCCTGTAATGGTCGCATTTAAGCGTTCTATTAAACCGTTTGCCTGTGGGTTATTGCTGGTAGTTAGTAGAGGTTGTATACCATGCGTTATTAGAAATTTACGGAATTTTTCTGAGGTAAAAGCGGGCGCTCTGTCAGATAACAGACGTTTTGGAGATCCTTGCTGTAGTACCGTTTTGAGGGTTTGAATGTATGTTAGGGTACTGGTGGACTTCGATGGAAAGGTCCAAGCATATCGCGTTAAATGATCCACTATTACGTGTAGATATGTCTTGGAGTGTCCATATTTCGAAAATCCAGCTATGGTATCTATAGAGATTAAGTCGAATGGTTGTTGAGGTGGTGGAATTTGTCCAAGGGCACCATAGGGTTTACCTTTGGGCCTTTTAATGATTTGGCAGGTGTGACACGACTTGACAAATTTTTCTATAGATTTAGAGATACCTTTCCAGTAGTACTGGGCAGTAATTATGCGGGTCATCTGAGAGATGCCTGGGTGGTTATATTCTTGGTGAACTTTATTCATTAGAGTATGTTGCAGGGTTTCGGGAATTATTATTTTAATTACACCTTTTCGGGTAATGGTATGTAAGCCGTTTGTATCAATGTTGAAGGGGGATGCTGTTGGTCGATGCTGTTTGATAATATCAGCACTGACAAATCCTACAAAGGGGTTTCGCGATAACAAATCTGCTTCGTACTGTTGGCTGCCTTTGAGGTAGTGAATTTCGTAATTATAGGTAGATAGTCTCAGGCTCCATCTAAAGAGTCGTCCTGACGGATTTTTTATAGTTTTAAGCCATTGTAAAGCTTGGTGATCTGTGTATATGGTGAATTTTATACCGGTGAGGTATATTCGGAATTTGTCTACACTTTCGACGATGGCGAGGCACTCGAGTTCGGAAACGGTGTAGTTTCTCTCATGTGCTCTAAGGGCGCGGCTGAAATATTGTACAGGATGTACTTGTCCGTCTGGATGTACCTGTTTGAGTATGCCTGCGATCCCTTGGGTGGATGCGCCGCAATAAAGGCGGCATGGTAAACCGACTTGATACAAGTGTAGTACTGGTTTACTGGTTAAACTCTCTTTGAGAGTGGTGAAAGCTTGTTGACAATCTGGGTCCCAATTCCATTTCACATCTTTTTTAAGTAGTTTATTTAAAGGTGCACGTAAGCGGGCATAATCTGGTATAAACTTATTATACACGTTCACTGCTCCTAAAAATGATAGTAATGTCTTTTGATTGGTAGGTGGTTTGATGGCACTTATGGTATCAAGGTTGCGCGTCTGTGGTGCATAAGTACCTGCGGTAACAGTGTATCCTAAGAAATCTATATTTGTTTTAAAAAAAGAACATTTGTTATAATTGAGTTTGATGTTTTCGTGTTGACACACCGTTAGAAATTGTTGTAGGTGTTGTAGATGATCCTCTAAGTTGTCAGAAAAAATAATGAAATCGTCGAAGTAATGGGTAACAAAATTTAGTTTATATTTTTGCATGACCTGGTTTATGGCACGATGATATATCTGTGGCGAATTTTTAAATCCGTAAGGAAGTCTACAAAATTCGTACTGACTATCTAACGTCACGAAAGCTAGTAGATTACGTGAGTTAGGTTCTACTTCCACTTGCCAATATGCGGATGCTATATCTACAGAAGAGTAGTATTTGGCTTTCGACAATTTGTCAAGAATGATTTCTATTAAAGGTAAAGGATGTACGTCTGGAGCGATGATTTCATTAAGTTTTCTGTAATCAATACAGAAACGTTTCGTTTTGTCACGTTTTGTGACAAGAGTTATTGGACTGGCATAAGGTGAAACTGACGGGGCAATAATTCCATGTTGGAGCATTTGCTCTATTTGGGTTTGTATTTCTTGTTGGTCGTGTAGTGGCACTCTATATGGGCGTAATTCTATTATTTTATCTGTGGTGGTATTGATTTTTACCGGTGGTATGTTCAATTTGGGCACATTGTATTTATTAGTAGAGAACACATGCGAGAATTCATATAGAATTCGGTGGAGTTCGTGTGGACAATGTTCTAACTGAGGTGTCGCATTAGACGGTATAGAAATCTCAATATCATGGGTAGGAGATATAGTGGGTGAAACAATAGTGGGGGAACATATAATTGGGGTAGGGTCCGCCACGTGTAAACAGGATTGGTTCGAGGGGAAGGTGGTAAAAATATCCGTTTCTCTCGGTTGAGTGGGACATAAATCCTGTTTGCACTTGGTGAACTTATAGACATTCGTTGGGAGAGCATCATTATTTTGATAAATTTGGAGATTATTAAAATCTATAATTAATTTAAATATTTAAGGGTATTAATAGATAAAATACCAAAAGGTAGTGAAGCTTCTACTATAAAAAATTTTAGTTTTTGGGTGAGGTTACCTATTTTAAGTTTTAAAAATATATATCCAAGGGTATTTACATTGTGGGCTATTGCGTTTATAGTTAAACTGTACTGATGTATAATAATTTTACATGGTAATCTATTTTCTATGGTTCTTAAAATATCTAAGTTAAGTAGGTTTATAGATGCTCCCGTGTCTATTAAAAAGGGCAAATTTACATTTGGTGACAATTCAGTCCATATTATTAGCTGTTCAACGAAAATAAGTTTCAGGTTTTCCTACCGTTGAGCTGCTCGCGGGGCTTGTAGAGTCGTCTCGGCTTGCAGCTTGGACTTGGGGAACAGGGCTCCGAGATTGGACCTTGGGCCGGGTACCAGATTTTGGTACAGTGGTTGTGCGTGGTCTGGCGCTGTAGACTTGGCTTGTTCGGTCCCGTTGGAACCGTTGTTCACACTGGGAGTGCCAGTGCATAGCATTGCAATACTTGCAAGGCGAGGGTGGGGGTGCAACTTGGTACGTTACACGTGATGACCGCTGGTTGTTGTGCCGCGGTGGTGGGTTGTGGTAGGTTGGATGTGGGGCCTTGTCTACTTGGCGCTGGTACACTGCACTGGTGGCACACTGGGTTCTTCTTATTCTCGACACTAGGTCGAACCATTCTTTAATGGTGTTTGGCTGCACCGTGGCGATTAATCGCTGATCTGCGACGGGTAGTCCTTCGGTTAGAGAATTTATTAATATGTCGGCGGGTAGGTTTAATTTCATGCCCATTACCGTTTTGTTTTGGTAGTAGTCTTCTAGGGGCATTTGGGGTGTCAATTTGATGGCTAGGAAGCGTGAAAACGACGCTTCTGTCGCTGTTGGGAATAAATCTATCAAGGTTTGGCGGACATCAATATAAAATAACCTATCTAACCGTAGGTTTCGGAAATATTGTAGGGGCTTACCTTGTAGGTAGCAGGGTAACTTGCGTAGGCGGTCCGTGTAGGTCAGCTTAGCTCGGTCTGCTTGGGCATCGAAGTTGTCGAAAAAGCTCTGGGCTTCAAAGGTACCATCGTATGGACTCACATCTATCTCCCTCGGAGATCGGGCGACCAGCAGCTTATTCAGGGCATCGGCGATCTGTGTCAGCGGGTCTGCGGAGGTCCCTTGGGGCGGCGACGTTTCCTCCTCTTCAAATGTCGTCTCTTGTTGGGGAACAGATAGCCCGGTCGCATCGTTGGACTGTTCGGTTTGCTCTTCCATCTTTGCACTTTCTCGCTTCTATCTGGACTATCTAGCTTTCTTCGTTTGGTATCCTTCGTTTTGGTTATCCTGTCGGCTACTGAAATGATTGTTGAAGTCCTGGTAGCTCTTGTTGTACTGTGTTGACCAAGAGGAACAGTCAGGATGTAGAGTTTTCCAGTACCTCTCTGCACCTTGGAAGACCTTTAAAAGTTCTCACAAAATACAGGCAGTCGTGGTCGAGGCAGAGTGGAAAAGCTTGGGGATATCCACACAAAAAACGAAGACACAGTTGCACTAAGAAAGTTCCGTAAACAGATAAAAGCTGAGCTAGAAGCGCAAGATGGAGATAGACGAGTTCTTCCTAATTACATGTTGGATGAGATCGACATAACATACGACCGACGCGGCTTGCACTAAGGGTGAACTAAACCTAACTGAACTGAACTGTACTGTCAAGTCACTGTAAATGGATTGTATTTATAGGTTAAATACGGCGGGGACCCAAGCGCTATCCCAGACCACTAAGGAAGCAGTTTGGATCGCTACCATCTTGAAAGAATTAAAGTTCTTAACGAATTTTGCCTTTCCCTTGATAATTCATTGCGATAATAGATCCGCTATAGACTTTTCCAAAAATAATGTGGAGAACAACAGATCCAAACACATTGACATAAGATACCATCACGTCAGAGAAAGAATAATTAGCGGAGAGATCAAGATTGTCTACATCCCTACAAAGGAGAACCTGGCCGACGTCTTCACCAAGACCCTGAGCAAAGTGGCTCACAAGAACGCCTGTGACTTCATGAACTGTTCTCCTGTCCAGCGCTTCAGTGGGGGAATGAAGAGAGAAGCGTGGACACGGGCACCGCTTGGCGGCGCTGCATGGAGATGACTGACCAATGGGAACGCCCCTCCCCTTCGGCCGTGCGTCATCTTATATATAGCCTTAAGCCTGCCTTTGTTTTTACTGCTGTGTCATCATATATATCCTCATATATCCTTATATTAAATAATAATCCTATATTCATAAATCATTTCTTTTGGCTGTTCTTTTTGCATCACCGACCCACAACAAAAACTTATAGATAAAAAACCTTGTATCATCGTCGCAATGGGGGCGCTGCTTTCGAGATAAATCTACAAATCTGCAAATAACTCTAAGGATATTCAAGATATTCAAGAAATTATTTTTCATAAACCTTCCTAGTACTATACTAAATAACTTCCCAAAGTTTCATGGCGTTCCAATGGGTGGTTTGGTCAGGCATAAAGGACAGACACACACACATACATACATTTTTATATATATAGATATTTTAAAAAAGGCATATACTGACCAGGAGTACATATGCTTTTCAGATGGCAGAGCGCCATCTAGTGGAACAGAAGTCAACTAAACATTGATTTATTCTATTCCCTGATATTTGGTCAACCCAATTTCTTGATAAATCAAGAAAAGCCATCCACGAACGCGTTTTGTGGTGTTGGTGCTCGTTAGCGTGGAGTAGGCTGTACCACTCCGACCAAATATTTATATCAATTAGATTTCTCAAATTATAAGAGGCCCAATATTTTCATGATAATTCATAATTTATCTTTATAACTTGACTGTATATATATTAAGAAAAAGGCATATATATATGTAGTTCTCAATATACTCATTACGTTTGTATGTTTGTTTGTTTGTATGTCCGGTATACAAATTCGCAGTAGTTCACTAATTCAAACCAAAATTTCCATACATAGGTAAATAAATACTGGGAAGAAGATAGGCTATTTTAAAAAATATTTAAATCAATTATTAAAACTATATATTCAAATTATTCTACTTAGCTCACGAACAGCGCCCTCTATCAAGTACTAAAAGGTTATAAATACGTTTAAAATCAAAATCTTCTCAATATATTATTAATAATAGTTCGCTTAATAACACATACGTTTAGAATACTTGATCTAAATCGAAATATTTATAGACGCTCGTTCGATTTGAAGATTTATATATTTTCATTTTTAGATATAACTGATCTAATTCGCCGTTTAAAATAACTGCTCTAATTCGAAATATTCCCCAGACCCCAATATTCTACAACGAATAAAATACTTTTAAAATAAAATATTGATCAAATTGTTGCTTTCAGCCGAAAGAATGCAGTCTCTAGTTTACAAATATATCAATTTATTATAAACATTATACTATTAATTATTTTTATCTGTTAAAATTGGTAATACGGCAAAAATTCTAAATTATCGATATATACAAACAATCTCCTTAAAAATATAAATGAATATCTAAATTATTCTTGTGCACACTTACTACAAAATGTTTTTAAATGTTCAGTATGAATGTGCTTAGCACATTTAGCACATATAAATTTGGATTTTCGGTCTTTGTATCGATCACAAAATCGGCAACCCTCCGTTTCGCTGACGATGACTCTGGCTTATTTTATTCCTAAAGAAACTAGAACTTAATTAATATCTCTCAATTAATTATAGCATTTCATGACTTTGCTTGATGTGGCTCATCTGTGGAAGTATGTGCAGATATAATATTTTTTATATATTTTGGCAGAAACAATTTATTTTCCCGTTTTGTTAGATTCGGGTCAATTAGCCCAAATGCGATCTCTTCAATAAACGATCTTCTTTTAAATATTTCCAATTTTTGTTCCTTTTATATACAACTTTTGTTGAAACATTGATGAAATAAAAAGAGACACAATAGCCACCTCCTTGTCCTCCTACTTACTGTGGAAATTTACACAATTGATCAACTACATTAGCACCTTATTTTGTTTCATTACAATATTTTCCACCAGATTCAGAATCTATTTGTTTTGTGGAGTCGATTATTGAAATTAAAATAACTGCTTCAGACTTTTTTGTGGTACATACGAAACCAGTCTATTCTCTTTTTCCTTGACTCCAAAAATGAAAGTGTAGGTTGAACGTAGCTTTTGTAGCAAAATATTGGGGGGAATTTTCGTTTTATTTTATTCAATGTTTTTAAAAAACTAAGTAAAGTCATAGATAAAGGATATAAATTATTGCAGAGCTATAAGGTAGCTTACCTATTTCCCCATGCTTGAAAATTAAAGTTACGTTATTACACTCGCGCGGGGTCCAATGGACCCCAACTCCATTGTATTGTATATTATACTTCAGCAAAATTAAGTTAATCTAAGTTTGCATATCCATTGTCATATTAAATTAAGCTACTAAAGTTTTGATCTCCAAATGTTTTATAGAATTCTAGATATTTAATGAAATAAGTCTTTCTGGGTTCTATCAGACCCCGCGCGAGTACTTAAGGGTTAAAGTATTATAATTTCCATGTTTCAAATTAATATATACAGTTATCAGCGTCATAATCAATTCTTTCTTAATTAATTCTGTCACCGTAGCTTTGTGAATAGAATAAATACCCAAATATGGCCACTTCTCATAACCATCGGTGGTTCAGTGGTAGAATGCTGGCCTGCCACGCGGGCGGCCCAGGTTCGATTCCCGGCCGAGGCATTTTTTTTTTTTTTACAATTTTTAAAACTCATTTATATATTATACAAGAATGACACCCACGGCGCCAATTTATAATTGTAACGAATAGTATTTGAATAAAAGTATTTAATCGGGTAAAACCCGGGCATTGCCCGGGTCATTCGGCTAGTATATATATATTTAAAAACCCTTTTCAAAAAGGTCGTTTGAAAAATTAAATCGAAATATTTATAGACGCTCGCTCGATTTTAAGATTTATATATTTTCAAATTCGCCGTTTATAATAACTGCTTTAATTCGAAATATTTGGTATGTTTTATTTGTGGTCGCTCTATTTTTATTTCCATGTTTCAAAAATATATATATATATTTAAAAACCCTTTTCAAAAAGGTCGTTAGAAAAAATGTAAGGCCTGAAACTGAGCCTGGGTTATTTTTTTTTCAATATGTCTGTAATGTAGGCTTTGATGTAATGCTATTCAAAGCACATTTTACATTTCAAGCACTTAAACACTTCTTTTTTTAATATTGTAGCAAAGTATTACAAGTTTTATTTTATTTAAAATTCGCCGTTTAGAATAACTGCTCTAATTCATTTAAATATATATATATTAAAAATAAAAAAAGGCATCTCCTGACCACGAGCACATGTGCTTTTTAGATGGCAGAGCGCCATCTAGTAGAGCAAAAATAAACTAAACGTTTATTTAGATTGCTCCGTGATATTTGGCCAACCCAAAATATATAATTTATATTTTCGTTGAAATACATATTTTTTTAGGTATGCAGATTCAAAATTGCTTTTTTCGCACTCTACTTTGCCTATTTTTTTATCACTGTTTGATACTCTTTTCTTTTGTTTAGCTTTTAGAGATCTGAGATGCCTCCCAAGAAACGCAAACCTTTTGGAAAAGTCCTACCAGAAGTGAATAAAAAAAGGAATGTGCGAAGTGCTGAGACTGCTGTGCAACGTGAGCATCCTCTTAGGATTAATCGAGAAAGGGCCAGTACTTCGAGAGCGGCGGAATCCGTGGGACAGCGTGAGAACAGGCTTCCACAAGAGAGAGACAGGGCCTGTACCTCAAGAGCGGCGGAATCCTTGGAACAGCGTGAGAACAGGCTTCAACAAGAGAGAGACAGGGCCAGTACCTCAAGAGCGGCGGAATCCTTGGAACAGCGTGAGAACAGGCTTCAACAAGATAGAGACAGGGCCAGTACCTCAAGAGCGGCGGAATCCGTGGGACAGCGTGAGAACAGGCTTCAACAAGATAGAGACAGGGCCAGTACCTCAAGAGCGGCGGAATCCGTGGGACAGCGTGAGAACAGGCTTCAACAAGAGAGAGACAGGGCCAGTACCTCAAGAGCGGCGGAATCCTTGGAACAGCGTGAGAACAGGCTTCAACAAGATAGAGACAGGGCCAGTACCTCAAGAGCGGCGGAATCCGTGGTAAAGCGTGAGAACAGGCTTCAACAAGAGAGAGACAGGGCCAGTACCTCAAGAGCGGCGGAATCCTTGGAACAGCGTGAGAACAGGCTTCAACAAGATAGAGACAGGGCCAGTACCTCAAGAGCGGCGGAATCCTTGGAACAGCGTGAGAACAGGCTTCAACAAGAGAGAGACAGGGCCAGTACCTCAAGAGCGGCGGAATCCGTGGGACAGCGTGAGAACAGGCTTCAACAAGAGAGAGACAGGGCCAGTACCTCAAGAGCGGCGGAATCCTTGGAACAGCGTGAGAACAGGCTTCAACAAGATAGAGACAGGGCCAGTACCTCAAGAGCGGCGGAATCCGTGGGACAGCGTGAGAACAGGCTTCAACAAGATAGAGACAGGGCCAGTACCTCAAGAGCGGCGGAATCCGTGGGACAGCGTGAGAACAGGCTTCAACAAGAGAGAGACAGGGCCAGTACCTCAAGAGCGGCGGAATCCTTGGAACAGCGTGAGAACAGGCTTCAACAAGATAGAGACAGGGCCAGTACCTCAAGAGCGGCGGAATCCTTGGAACAGCGTGAGAACAGGCTTCAACAAGAGAGAGACAGGGCCTGTACCTCAAGAGCGGCGGACTCCTTGGAACAGCGTGAGAACAGGCTTCAACAAGAGAGAGACAGGGCCTGTACCTCAAGAGCGGCGGACTCCTTGGAACAGCGTGAGAACAGGCTTCAACAAGAGAGAGACAGGGCCAGTACCTCAAGAGCGGCGGACTCCTTGGAACAACGTGAGAACAGGCTTCAACAAGAGAGAGACAGGGCCTGTACCTCAAGAGCGAAAACGATAGGCAAATTCAAATTATATAAAAGTGGATATTTTTATTTCAATACAATTTAGATTAAATTATGCTGATGCAAACAAATAGATAATGCTAATAACAAACAATTATAAAAAAAATCTTATCTAAATATATATCACTCGAGTAGATATGCACACGGGTCAATTCCGGGGCGAAGCCCGGGTCACCCGTCTAGTAGTTTAATATAGCTATATAGTTTATTAGTTAATTAAGTTTTAATGTTATCATAATTTATCGTTTTAGTTCCATTTTTTTAAAAGATGAATCGAGTACTTTCCTTATACATATTGTCAAGAAGCTCCATCCAGATGGGACACCTGTCAATCATCCCTGGACCCTGGGGGGGGACCACAGATGTGAGGGGTTCTCGGAATCTGCAAATAAGGAAAACGGGACCCCTTGGTGGCTGACGCCGCTCATCATTATTATCTTTACCCTGGGGTAAATTGTATTATTATCTGACCCTCTCTCTCTCCCTGTAAATACCTCTTGTAAATAATTTTATTGGAGAACTAAAAGGTAAATATTCTTTATAATAAATTAATTATTCGCAAATTTGCCCTTGCGTTATTTATCTCCACGACAATATAAAATTTAGGTTTCAGGTTGCGCTAGGTAGGTAGCATCGAATAAAGTCAATTTGAACTGTAAATGGTAGCGCCTAACACCGAAAAATAGGCAAAAGATGTTCACAAATAAGCACGAAGTGGAAAAAAACAGCCATCATTGTTGGAGATAATTGCCTCATCAAAGTTTATTTATAGAATCAAGGTTGAGTCACAGACGACAAAAAAAAAACAACCATCAACCAACTGAATAATACAAAATAGAACACATTACAATTGAAATGATCACGTGATCGGCATTGTCCAATCAGAACTTTCTTGAGATATTTAGCCAGACGAGACTCGCAATTCCCGCCTAAAAGAGAGATAATCCAGGTTCCTGGAGCGCAGAAGGCCAAATACTGAGAATTTACCGCCGATTTCAGGTACGTCCTTTGTGTGAAATATGTTTGCGTTTCTATAAAATTGAATTTAATTGATTTAATGCGTCTGAATTATAATGTATTTAAAGTAACATAAGTGTATAACCTAGACTCCTGGAACATATCCATATTTCGCCAACTACCTCGGAATTTATTTAAATGTGTATAAACACTTTTTACTAATAATTTTAGTTTACAATTTTTTATATATTGTTACGGAATAATTTTAATTATATTAACAGAGATTATATATTCTTTTTTAAAGTTTTTTTCTTTGTGTTAGTGTGAATTTGTAAATTGATTTTCGCAGATATCTCTGTACTGGGTTGAGGTTCGAAGCTGTACCTTTCAGGTACTTGTTCGGCTTTCAAAGGGCTATCAGCCCGTACCAAATTCGGCATGTTGCCAGTAGGTATCCACCCGCCAGGGCGAAAAAACGGCGGAGCTCGAGAAAAACATGGCCGCTCGCTCGGTGCGTGTGTGTGCTTAGCAAATGTATCTTATTATCTTTCTGTCCTTTTATGCAAATAAGTGTCAATTTTTTTTTAATCTTTATTCACATGCCATTCACATATTTATCTTTCTTGATTTATCTCTACGTGGCAATATTTATATACAGTAGCCTTGACTTATCCTATTGGTATTTGAACGACAGTAATTTTGAAAGGATGCTTTTGGGGCCGTGGCTCATCAGAGGTGGACCCTTCCAGATGTTTCGTTAATTTAATCCACCAGACCGCTTTTCAGAGTTCTAATACTGTATTGTAAAATTCTTCTTATATATGCGACAATAAGATATGGAGTCTTAATTATGAAATTTTAGCAAAAACTATGGAAATAATCTTTTTGGACAGTAGAATTACATATATACATATTTACATCGAGCAATGCTCTTCCGCAAACAATAAGGAAAAGGCCAGTTAGGTATAAATTAATTATAAAGCTATAACACGCCCTCTTTGTATAGAGAGATAAAATTTGTACTTAATATAGTTTTATTTTTTGTGTCTGGATGCTATATTTATGGCGAACTAAATAACTTAGTCCCTATTTCAGCTCCGCGCTATGGAATTGAAGACTTGAGGCAATGGCGTCGACCTTTCATATTAAATCTTACTTTTCCTTATTACTAATAATTGTATATAGTTGCGGAACTACTGGTTTCCTGTGCTGCTCTTTTCCTGTTATTGCACCTTGTACGGAGAATCTGTATAAGACTAACGTCTTAATAAAGGCTTTGTGTGTGTGTGTAAATATAGTTTTATTCCTTATACAAGTGCTTATATATGAGAAAAGGCGCGTTAATGTACCTTATAATTAGCTTTATGATATAATTTATAAAATATCGAGTTCCTTCCGAATGATATTGAACAAAATCCATCATTTTGTAAAGGACATACCTCATTACAAACAAAAATTGACTCGTATGGCAGACTAATTGTCTCATATTACAGACAAATTGGTTGGTTTAACAGACAAACGGTTTGTATGGCAGACTAATTGTCTCATATTACAGACAAATTGGTTGGTTTAACAGACAAACGGTTTGTATGGCAGACTAATTGTCTCATATTACAGACAAATTGGTTGGTTTAACAGACAAACGGTTTGTATGGCAGACTAATTGTCTCATATTACAGACAAATTGGTTGGTTTAACAGACAAATCGGTTCGTATAACAAACTATTTGGCTCCTAAAGCAGACAAATTAGTTGGTTTAACAGACAAATCGGTTCGTATGACAAACTATTTGGCTCCTATAACAGACGAATTGGTTGGTTTAACAGACAAATCGGTTCGTATGACAAACTATTTGGCTCCTATAACAGACAAATTGGTTGGTTTAACAGACAAATCGGTGCTATGACAGACAAATCGGCTCGTATAACAGACAAATTGGTTGGTTTAACAGACAAATCGGCTCGTATAACAAACTATTTGGCTCCTATAACAGACATATTGATTGGTTTAACAGGCAAATCGGTTCGTATAACAAACTTTTTGGCTCATATAACAGACAAATTGGTTGGTTTAACAGACAAATCGGTTCATATAACAAACTATTTGGCTCCTATAACAGACAAATTGGTTGGTTTAACAGACAAATCGGTTCGTATAATAAACTATTTGGCTCATATAACAGACAAATTGGTTGGTTTAACAGACAAATCGGTTCGTATTACAAACTATTTGGCTCCTATAACAGACAAATTGGTTGGTTTAACAGACAAATCGGTGCGTATGACAGACAAATCGGCTCGTATAACAGACAAATTGGTTGGTTTAACAGACAAATCGGTTCATATAACAAACTATTTGGCTCCTATAACAGACAAATTGGTTGGTTTAACAGACAAATCGGTTCGTATAATAAACTATTTGGCTCATATAACAGACAAATTAGTTGGTTTAACAGACAAATCGGTTGGTATGACAGACAAATCGGCTCGTATAAAAGACAAATTGGTTGGTTTAACAGACAAATCGGTTCGTATGACAGACAAATTGACTTGTATTACAGACTAATTGGCTCCTATAACAAACAAACCAGCACGTATAACAGCCTAATTGGCTCCTATAACAGACAAATTTGCTCGTATAACAGACTAATTGGCTCCTATAACAGACTAATTGGTTCGTATTACAAACAAATTGACTCGTATAACAGACTAATTGGCTCCTATAACAAACAAATTAGCACGTATAACAGATAAATTGGCCCTATAGCAGACTAATTGGTTCGTATTAAAAACAAATTAACTCGTATAACAGACTAATTGGCTCCTATAACAGACAGCTTAACTTGCTAATCACAATTTTCAAAGTTATTCAAAAAATTTCAATTAATTTTTTGTTATCTTATCAGAATGGTACTCCGTTTCTGTGAGCAGGGGTGTTGTATCTTTGCATATTTGCTCTTTGCATATTTGCTCTTAGCATGTTTGATCTTTGTGTGGCACAATTTGCATAGTTGCTATTTAACCTATTTGTGCCAGCTATATATATAGGACGTATGGATTGAGTTGTGGGTGCCAGTCCAGCCTTGGGATAAGAATAGTCTTGTTACCTAAAACGACTTTTGCTAATATAGTTTTATCCTAACAAATAAAAAGTATTTGTTTAAAACATGGTGGCAGCAGTGACTGGATAAAATACGAACCCGTATATTGCAAAGTATCGTTTTGGTGTACCTTGGAAAATAATTCAACATGGCTCAGATTCAACCTCCAGAAACTTTCGACTTCTCGACTCCCAACGAATGGCCCAAATGGAGGAAGAGATTCGAACGATACCTCGTGGTTAGTGGAATGAAGAAGAAAGAGGAGGCGGACAAGATCGATTTGCTCATGTACTTGATGGGTGACCGCGCGGATGATATATTCAGGACCTTTAGGTTCGAAAAGGAGGAAGAGGCAACGAAAATTGATTCCGTCCTCAAGGCGTTCGACAGCCACTTCTGTGTCAGAAAGAATATTATCTACGAAAGTGCGAAATTTAATTCAAGAATCCAAGAGGATCGGGAGCCAGTGGACGAATTTATCACTTCATTGTACAAATTGGCTGATAGTTGCGAATTTGAGAGTCTTCATGAGCAGTTGATCCGTGACCGAATAGTGGTTGGAGTGAGGGACAAAGCGTTATCTGAAAGAATGCAGTTGGACAGCGAACTGACTTTGGAAAAGGCTGTGAAAATGGTTCGACAGCAGGAAGCCGTTCGACAGCAGCAAGTCGACATGCAGCGTCCCTCAACAAGCCAAAAGGTCAACCAGGTGAAGTTCAACTCGAGAAAACTTTCACCGAAAGTGAGGAAGAAGGAGAAGTCAGCCAAAACAAGAACAAGATGTCCAAAATGCGGAGGTTTCACCCACAGGGAAGGACAGGCTTGCCGTGCTGAAGGAAAAAGATGTAACCTATGTTCAAAAACTGGCCATTTTGCAAATTGTTGCCCAGATAAGTAGGCGAAGACTGCGGAAGTCAAAGCTGTTTCTGAACTTGATGAAGAAATTGGTTTTCTCCTGGGGGACTAAGCTGTGGAGGATTCATCTAATCTCGATGATGATGAAGGCGAGTGCAGGAGGCGATGGACAGCAGAAATCCAAGTGAACGGGAAACAGGTGAAGTTCAAGCTCGACTCCCAGGCGGATGTTACATGTGTTCCTCTGTGTCTTTTCAAGAGGATAATGGGACAGCAACGACTGGTGGAAAGTGATATCAACATTAGAGCTGCTGAATATTCCGAACTTCGGACTGTGGGTATGTTTAAATCAACGCTGCGAAATGGCAGTTATGAAATCAAGGAGAAGATTTATGTCATTCGTCGTTTGAGTGAACCTCTTCTGAGTCGCCGGGCATGTGAGCTCTTGAACCTGGCGAGGCGAATTGAAGTGGTTGCGACGAAATTTAACTCGATCAAGGAATTCTCCGAAGTATTTGAAGGACTGGGACAGATCGGAAACCCTTACGAAATCAAATTGAAACCTGGAGCAAAGCCATATGCTGTGTAAACTCCTCGAAGGGCACCAATATATTTGATAGAAAGCCTCAAAACAAGATTGAAAGAGCTCGAGAAGGCGGGAATCATAGCACAAGTTAACGTTGCTACTGATTGGTGTGCACCGACTGTGATTGCTGGTAAACCGAATGGCGACATACGACTCTGTGTGGACCTCTCAAGGCTGAACGAACATGTACAGCGCGAAGTGCATCTCATGCCAGTGGTGGAGCACATGCTGGGGCAACTGGGGGAAGCAAGATTCTTTTCGAAACTGGACGCGAACAGTGGCTTTCACCAGATTCCGTTGAGCCCGGACTGCCAGCATTTAACGACCTTCATCACTCCTTTTGGGAGATATAAATTCTGCAGGATGCCATTTGGAATCTCACTCGCCCCAGAGTATTTTCAGAGAGTTATGTCAATAATCTTGCAAGGCATGGATGGTGTAATGTGTTACCTGGACGATATCCTGATATTTGCCTCCGACTCCAAGTCTCACGATCGAATTCTTCGTTTAGTGCTCCGAAAACTGAAAGAGGCGAAAGTTACACTAAACAAGGCCAAGTGTGTCTTCGGCGTGCCAAGAATTAATTTTTTGGGCACATACTGGATAAAGACGGTATTCGACCAGATCCAGCGAAAATCGAAGCAGTGGCGAAGATGCCTGCTCCGACCGATGTTCATGGCGTAAGAAGATTTCTTGGCATGGTAAACCGTCTGGGACGCTTTGTGGAAAACTTATCTGAAATTGTGGCTCCACTGAACCAGTTGTTGGTGAAAGGTCAAGACTTCGTTTGGGATTGCAGCCAGGAGCGAGCATTCCGAAAGTTGAAAGAATTGCTCACGACTCAGCCCATCTTGGTAGCATACGACGTCAGGAAACCAACTATGGTGTCATCCGACGCATCTTCATACGGTTTGGGAGCGGTACTGAAGCAACAAGGTATGAATGGAATCTGGCGACCTGTTGCTTGTTCTTCTAGAACTATGACACCTACCGAAAAACGATATGCTCAGATCGAGAAAGAGGCTCTCGCAATTACATGGGCTTGCGAACGTTTTCAAGATTTCCTGCTTGGAAAGCGTTTCCGAATTGAGACCGACCATAAGCCTCTCATTCCTCTATTTTCGACGAAAGAATTGAGTTCACTGACCCCAAGACTGCAACGTTTCCGAATGCGTATGATGAGGTTTGGATTCGAAATAGTGCATATCCCTGGAAAGGAGCTGCTCGACGCCGATGCATTATCCAGACAACCACTTACAACCGAGGGAGGTGAAGACGAACGGCCAACCTCAGCGCATATAAATGCAGTGTTCTCGTGTATAACCGACAAAGACGAGATGTTGACGGGGATTTTTGAAGCTCAACAAGAAGATACGACCCTGAAAGCAGTAGTCAACTACCTTGAGCAAGGCTGGCCAGATAAGAAGAAGATGTCACAGGCTCTGCTCTCTTATTGGCATGTAAAGGATGAACTCGGCGTTCAAAATGGACTACTGATGCGTAGCTGTCGTCTTGTTATTCCAGCAAGTATGAAACTGGAGATCCTGGATAAGTTGCACGCTGGGCACTTCGGGATTACAAAAACAAGACTTCGCGCACGTGAGACGGTATGGTGGCCTGGAATTTCGGAAGAGATCGCGGAAACTGTCAGAAAGTGCAGTGTCTGTATCCAGGAAGCCGTCTCAAAACATGAACCTTTGATACCAACCAAATTTCCTACACGACCGTGGCAAAAGATTGGAATGGATTTGTTCAAGTTCGAGAATAAGTGGTATCTAGTCGCCATTGACGCTTTCCTGAAATGATTCAGCTGGATCGGCTCACAGCCAATGTGGTTGTGCGTAGTTGCAAATCCATATTTGCCCGACATGGAATACCAGAAACTGTTGTAAGCGATAATGGGACGCAATTTGGAACTGCTCGTGAATTTGCAAATTTCGCAAGGCAGTACGGATTCACACATGTTACTTCAAGTCCTAGATTCCCGCAGAGCAATGGGATGGCAGAATCAGGTGTGAAAATTGCTAAGTTGATCCTCAAGAAAAATCAAGACCCATCGCTTGGACTCCTGGAGTATCGATCGACCCCTTTGGAGAACGGTTACAGCCCTGCTGAGCTTCTCATGGGACGTAAACTCCGAACGACCTTGCCAATTGCACCAGAGAATATTAATCCAAGGTTGGTGGACTCTCAGACCCTGAAAAGAAAGGAGAGAAGGAGAAAGGATATGAAATCCAGATATGATCGACGCTGCGGAGCTAGGGACATGGAGGAGCTATCCGAAGGTGACACAGTTTGGATTACAGATATGCGAATCTGGGGGATTGTAAAGCAGAAAGCATCGACACCAAGGTCATATATGGTTGATACTCCAGTTGGGACTTTACGTCGAAACAGGTTCCATCTACGAAAAGGAGATACAGTGCAATATCCAGCCGACCCATCGACGCCGACCTTTTCGGGGAAGGAACTGGTTAAAAATGAAAAGACCCCAGTTGTGGATTATCCCTCTAACGACTCAGATGACGTCCAGATAAGAACCCAGAGTGGACGAATTGTTAAACCCATGGACCGCCTTCATTATTGATTATATTGTGCATTTAAAGTTTGTAATGTATATATATATTTCAGATCTTAAAAAGGGGGATGTGAGCAGGGGTGTTGTATCTTTGCATATTTGCTCTTTGAATATTTGCTCTTAGCATGTTTGATCTTTGTGTGGCACAATTTGCATAGTTGCTATTTAACCTATTTGTGCCAGCTATATATATAGGACGTATGGATTGAGTTGTGGGTGCCAGTCCAGCCTTGGGATAAGAATAGTCTTGTTGCCTAAAACGACTTTTGCTAATATAGTTTTATTCTGACAAATAAAAAGTATTTGTTTAAAACAGTTTCAATTTAAATTAACTTGACTGAAATATATATGGAGTTTTTCCTTTCTTAAATATAATAGAGATGAGTCTTAGAGCTTCTACTATCTTGATCATTGTGTTGCTATCTCAGCATATGGGATGGCTCAAGTTATATAAATTCAATGATGCACTTGCGCGCCATCTGTTATCTGAATAGGAAAAAGAATAAGAAAGGTTTGACTCATCAATGGAGAACCTTCTCAGCAATTTCACCAATTTAACCAGTGAGATTGCTATTGTATTGTTTATTCTGAAAATTAGAAATTATTTTTGACGCGTAAGATTCTTTTTGAAATTAAACAATTTCTACTGCCCTTACTGCAATGGAAAAATTAATGAGAGGGCTTGGCTCATCAGTGGTGAACCCTCTCAGCGGTTTTGCCAGTTTAATCTACCATACCGCTGTTATATTGCATTTTTCGATTTTCCTTTTATAGTGATACTATTTCTAGACTCTTGGAATGGGTATTTTAGAAGAACTATGAACATAGGCTTTGAGGACAGTAGAATTACATACAATATAAATATATAATATGCTTTGAGTAATCGCTCTTCCGCAAATATCAAATTGTTTCTTTTATTAGAACATTTATAATATGATGCCTTAGCGCCATCTGTTATCAAAATTCGAAATTATTTTAAAGGCGTAAGATTCTTTTTGAAATTAAACAATTTCTACTGCCCTTACTACAATGGAAAAATTAATTTTCCCATACAAGAGTCTAGAAACAGTATCACTATGAAAGGAAGATCGAAAAATGCAATTTAACAGCGGTATGGTATATTAAACTGGCGAAACCGCTGGGAGGGTTCACCATTGATGAGCCAAACCTTCCTTATTCTTTTCCCTATTCAGTTGAATTATTGTAGAAATCCGTATTTTAATTAAATACAAATAAATAAAATTGAATTTGTTGCATTCTCTCTCTCTCTCTCTCTCTCTGTATCTAATGAAGTGTTTCACGGTGTGTACAGAATGAAGTTGTTTGTTCTGGCCATCTGGTGTCCTGCCGTTCTTAGCCAGATGATCCCGGACCCCTGTGGAAGCTTCAACACTTGCGCTAAGGGGGCGTCGGACAACCCAGAATGTAATTGCGATTCTTCTTGCTACTCCTACGGTGACTGTTGTTCCGACCTTCCTCTAGATCCAGAAACTCCCAGCCCCAATGGACTAAGTCCCGACATGTTCCAATGTGGCGATGAAGATTTCTACCGTATCATCAAATGTCCAGCAGGGACTTCTGAAGAATCCAGACAACTCTGTGAAATCAATCGTCCCTATGATCCCTATGGAATACTGCTAGTTACCGACATCCAAACTGAATTGGTGTACCGCAACATATATTGTTCACGGTGCCATGGTGTACCAGACACCAACCTTGCTATCTGGCGATTTCTGGTATACTGTCCCGAGATTGATAGAAGCCGTTGGTCTCATAATCAAAGTTCACTTTCAGACATTCTCTACTTCAGCAAACAGCATCAAGCCTGGGGTGTTAAAGATACAATTAAAGGATTCAAGCAATGTTATATCAATCTAGAATCCCCATCAGCTACAACCTATCCTGTATTACCCAAACCTCGATATTGCAGAGGTGGCTTTATATCCGATTGTCCGGATTCCTGGAATGACCCAGAGATAAGAAAACGATGTCAAACATATTTCTCACCTCTATCTGTCAACAAAGATCGTCCTAGGTTGAGACTCTACAAGAATTTCTTCTGTGCCATTTGTCATCGGGATGCTCAGGATTATCATAAGATGTGTATGGTTTCCTCTCCTGAAAGAAGATTCTTTGGCTACGGAGGGTGTTGGGGAGGCACCACTCAACTTATAGTACCTCCACTCTGTGTCCTGTTTGACATGAACACCAGCAATGGTCCAAAGGTTGGAGTTTCTTTCTCATGTCCTGAAGGTGAAGTGGTCTTCAGCGGTACATGCAAGAAGCTGACCTGTGTCTTTCCTGGCTGGAAGATGGCGGATGGAATATGTGTTCAGGAAGCCTAACCATCCTGTTTGCTTCAACTTACCATATTTATAAAAAAGCGATATATCATAAAGCGATTATATAACCCAAGACTTACCATATGCAATAAGGACTGCAGGAATTTGACAATAACAAAAAAGAGTAAAAGATATGATCGCAATTTTTTTTTTATTATAGAAACTATCTTTCAGACAAACTCCTTATCAGCTTCATGTACATTATAGAAAAAATAATTTTAATAGATACACATTCCCAACCCAATATAACAATACCCCTGACAAATAATCTAAATATTAATAATTATTGGAATGTATATATATTTGATCCCAGTATAATATCTATTACTTTAGCTGGTAACAGTCTGATGCACGCCCACACATGCGAATAACAAAAGTTTTCAATTATTTTGTATTAATATTATTTAGAGATTGTACATAGAATATCAGCCCGTTGAAGAACAGTATATTTGCTCGAAAGCTTGCAAATTTAAATTAAAAGAAACTTTTTACCTAATATTGATTTTTACTTTTTCAAACACATTTTCATTATATTCAAATAATTCATTTATTACTTGTAATTCTTCAATAATGAACGTAAAAAGACAAGTATGTATAAGCTTTTCAAAAAATGATGCATTAGCAGTTGAGAGGGTTTAATACGACCATTTATACATTTCAGTAGAAAATAAAAGAATATAAAATTATATGACTAGAAAACACGCAGTATGTCCGTCTTTCCACCAAGACTGTATATACCTAATTACATATTTATATTATGATGCACTAGCGCGCCATCTGTTATAAAAATTCGAAACTATTTTAAACGCGTAAGATTAATTTTGAAATTAAACAATTTCTACTGCCCTTACTGCAATAGAAAAATTAATGGGAGTGCCTCTCTCATCAGTGGTGAACCATCCCAGCGGTTTCGCCAGTTAAATCTACCATACCGCTATTATATTGCATTTTTCGATCTTCCTTTTATAGTGATACTGTTGCTAGACTCTTGGAATGGGTATTTTAGATGAACTATGGACATAAGCTTTGAGGACAGTAGAATTACATACAATTATAAATATATAATTTGCTTCGAGCAATCGCTCTTCCGCAAATAAAATTGAAATTTTTTAATTTCAAAATGAATCTTACGCGTCTAAAATAGTTTCGAATTTTAATTACGTTTTTACATATTGGTATTTTCTATCATTTTTTTTTTGCTTTTATATTTCTTGGACTTAAAGAGACGAGTTAAAGCAAGACGAATTTTCTCAATAAAATAATTTTTTGTATTAATTTTACTACAATCTGTACATCAAGCTGTTAGAGACCTTGCCACCAAAAGCTTTTAAATTCATTTTAATAAAAAAAGTGTTGCTTTTCCTTTTACTTGTTATTATTGTAAACTTACCATATGCTTATAAGGCTCCTTCCATTCTCTTTATTTCTTTGTTTTTTCTTGAATCTATAATGTTTTCAAGAGTACTTTGTGCCTTAAACGGTATAGCATCATTTACAGGGAGGTTCTACTATATTGTCGCGGAGATAAATAAAGCAAGGGCAAGTTTGGGGATAATTAATTTATTATAAGGAGTATAAGGAGTATAGGGAGAGAGAGTTTTGTACAACTTACCCCAGTTAAGGTTAATCCTGAATGAACGGCGTTAGCCACCGTCCCGTTTTCCTTATTTACAGATCAGCTTCCCAGCAGCCCCCACACCGGTGGTCCCCCCCCGGGGTCCAGGGATGATTGACAGTTGTCCCATCTGGATGGAGCTACTTGACAATATTAATAATCAACAACTCTCCGGTAAGAGGACACCTCTTCATAAAGAATACTTTGGCTATGCAATTAGGTGTTGTCCTTTACAGGGAGGTTCTACTGTATTAATAACCAACAACTCTCCGGTAAGAAGACATCTATCTCTAAAAGACACTTACAGGGAGGTTCTACTGTATTAATAACCAACAACTCTCCGGTAAGAAGACATCTATCTCTAAAAGACACTTACAGGGAGGTTCTAATGTATTAATAACCAACAACTCTCCAGTAAGAAGACATCTATCTCTAAAAGACACTTACAGGGAGGTTCTAATGTATTAATAAGCAACAACTCTCCAGTAAAAGGACACCTCTCTCTAAATAACATTTTGGCTCTGCAATTAGGTGTTGTCCTTTACAGGGAGTTTCTTCTGTATAAGTCTTCTACTTCTTCTTTCTTATCTCCATACTGGGTGAAGTAGAATATGTCTGCCTTTGTCATTAAGATTGGAAGCACTACTCAGTGGCAGGCCGACTTAGCTCCAAAATAAATGGCCGCCTCTGACATGAGGAACAGACGCCATGTGCAGTCGCTCTTAACATGGAGTACAAACGCTGCTCATCCTGTATACCTGGATTAGGAGCCCTTACAGGGTACTATCTGCCGAGCCAGCTGAACCCAGGTTTTTTAGTGAGCTTGTTACTGCTCCCCCTCCTCCTTTTCCATCCGGGCTTGGGACCGGCAAGGGCTACTACTGTATAAGTGAAAGATATCTCCTGATTGGGCGACTAAAAGTTATTGATGAGGGTCAACTACAGCCTGAAGACTGGAATGGAGTAAGCTACATGTTGATAAAGAGGAAGGTACAGGATTAAGGACGATGGAACTCTATATATGACAATTTCGTATCGCACACATCCCATGATAATGAACAAAATGTTACATTCTCTTTATTACTCAAATTGCATTTTTGGAAAAATTACACTCATGAACGAAACTTAAGGAAGTGGAAAATTTGATGTCGCCAGTTATCTGTTATATTTTGAAGGAGACAGAATCAATTTTGTTCACATTTGGTTATCTCGTGTATCTTCAATAAAGGTCACTGTGTATCAAATATCTTTCAGAGTTATTGTCTGAATCCCGATAAAGATGCTAAAAGGTACAGCTTCCTTAAGTTTTATCCATGAGTGTATCTTTCAGAGTTATTGTCTTAATCCAGATATAAATGCTAAAAGGTACAACTTCCTTAAGTTTTATCCATGAGTGTATCTTTCAGAGTTATTGTCTTAATCCAGATATAAATGCTAAAAGGTACAACTTTCTTAAGTTTTGTCTATGAATGTATTGTTTAACAACTCACTGGTATAAGGACACTTCTCTGTAAAGGACACTTTGGCTATGCAATTAGGTGTTGTCCTTTACATGGAGATTCTACTGTATTGAGAAAGTCTCTTTAATTCTGTTTAGCTTCTGACTACATGTTTTGATCTTAAAAATCTTGTATTACTTAGCTTATCACAATTTTTTAGAAGCTGATGATCAGTACCATTTTAAAATAATATTTAAGAAAACTTTTACAAAATAAACGTTAAAGAAAATACAGCCAAACGAACTCTCTTGACGGCAGACGCCAGTAGCGCCCCTAGCGGCCTCACGTGATCACCAGGCCGTCGTCTGCGAGGACAGGTAAGCAGGTTTTTTTTGCGGCAATTCGTCCAAACTTCCTTTAACCATCTTTTTAAGTGTAATTTAAAACTTCTAAAAATGTATATTGGACTTTAATGCATTTTTAGAATTATCTGATATGGAGTTAAAAATTCAAAATTGATATTTCTTCCATTTCGTGTCTTTGTTTGAGGTTTTATTATATATATGTATCACTTTTTAGCCATTTTTCAACCGAAAATATCAGGAATTTTGTCAATTTATGATTCTACACATTATTGCTGGTGGAATTGTTATTGGAGCTTGTCTAGAGAGGATCAAAATATATCTTCATATATCTTGTGGTCTTATGAAATAGATCCTGTGTGCACTATATATATATATATACAGTAGAACCTCCATGAGAGGACAATCACGCTAGCAGACACCTCTCTATAAAGGACAGTTTTCATTTGCAAAAATACCACTTTTACTATTTAACAACTCTCTGGTAATAGGACACTTCTCTGTAAAGGACACTTTGGCTATGCAATTAGGTGTTGTCCTTTACATGGAGATTCTACTGTATTGAAAAAGTCTCTTTAATTCTGTTTAGCTTCTGACTACTTGTTTTATTATGAAAAATTAGTCATTCTTTTTGTTTTTATTGTTCCAAGTGTACATACCCTTGATAATCATGATAGATAGTTAGGGTTGTTTATGCTATAAGTACAAACCGTACCATTGGATGGCGGATTGTCTGGAACGAAGACTGTGCCAATGGAGAATAGACTACCTTAATCACTAAAACACTAAACCATACAGCTGAAATGTTTAGGATATACAGGTACTCAGAAATATGTCTAGTTACTGACACTCATATCAACTATAATAGTTGATATTTATTCCGACAGATGGCGCAAGACATCAGCAACTTTTAGTTGCATGATCAAAATATGCCTTTTTATTAATTTATGCTATAAGTAAACACACACACATCGCACCTTTGGATTGCGAGTTATCTGGGCCGAAGACTGTATGCCATATAGACAGCACCAATGGATAATAGACAACCTCAATCACTAAAACAGTAAACCCCGAAAGATAAAAATAAAGTATGAACGATACTAATTATTACAGATAACTTCATTAAATCAACTTCCATCATTGCTTAACATATTGTAAATAACTACCTTGCGATTTCTTCTATCTGCTTATGTTGTTGCCTATTTGTTTAATGGATATGTTTATTCAATGCTCTTTTTCTTAATTGTTTATTTTCTTTTTGATAATTCTGTTACCTATTCTACTACAATATGAATTATTGTAAATAGTTTCACGCGCAATTATCCAGATCGGATATAGCGTGTCTTGTTTGCAAATGGTAATAAATAAATAATACAGATGAAATCTGTAGGATTTACAGGTACATCTAGTTACTAACACTCACATCAAATAAATTAGTTGATATTTATACCGATAGATGGCGCAAACCATAAGCAAATTTTAGTTACACAATTAGGAAATGCCTTTTTCTTAATTTATTCACCTGCTCTCAGTGAAATTTCACTTCAGTACTAATTTTCTTACAAAGTTTCTTATGAAATTTTTAATTCATATCTCTATCTATTTCAGGAATGAATATCCTTCTATAAGAGAAACACAATCCATGTAGAAGGAAATTCATACCCGAAAGCTATAGATTTAAAAACAATTTTAAAAAATAAACTTATCCATAGATGTAAAAAATAGTACAAATGTGAAATTGTACTGGGTACTCCGCCTTTGCCGGTCCCAAGCCCGGATGAAAAAGGTGGAGGGGGAGCAGTAACAAGTTCAGTAAAAAACCTGGGTTCAGCTGGCCCGGCTGATAGTACCCTGTAAGAGCTCCTAATCGAGGGATACAGGATAAGCAGCGTTTGTACTCCATGTTAGGAGCGGCTGCACATAGCGTCTTTTCCTCATGTCAGAGGTGGCCATTTTTTTTGGAACTAAGTCGGCCTGCTACTGAGTAGTGCTCCCAGTCTTAATGACAAAGGCAGCTGCATTCTACTTCACCCAGTGTGAAGATAAGAAAGAAGCAGACTGGGATAAGGTGGATAAATTAAGAAAAATACATCTCCTTATCGTGCAACTGAAAGTTGCTGATGGCTTACAATTAGCAATTTTTAGCTGCACGATAAAAAGATAACTTTTTCTTAATTAATCCCTGGAAGCCTGATGTTTATACTTTAATATTGACACAGGGGATTAATGTATTGAATTGTATTATGTTCACAAATAGAAAACTTTGTAGTGCACTTACAGTAAAACCAGTCGCTAACTACTATCCACCATGATTAACATGGCCTATATCACGTGTACTAAGGATAATAACAAATATTTTCTTGAAAAAAGAAGGTTTACTGCTAAAGTTGAACTGTTTTCTACAGTTGTAGACATATGTAGTGCACTTACAGTAAAGGCAATCGCTAACTACTATCCACCATGATTAACATGGCCTATATCACGTGTACTAAGGATAATAACAAATATTTTCTTGAAAAAAGAAGGTTTACTGCTAAAGTCGAACTGATTTCTACAGATGTAGACATGTGTAGTGCACTTACAGTAAAGGCAATCGCTAACTACTATCCACCATGATTAACATGGCCTATATCACGTGTACTAAGGATAATAACAAATATTTTCTTGAAAAAAGAAGGTTTACTGCCAAAATCGAACTGTTTTCTACAGATGTAGACATGTATAGTTCATTTACAGTAAAACTAGTCGCTAACTACTACCTACAATGATTATCATGACCTGTATCATGTATACTAGGGATAATAACAATATTTTCTTGAAAAAAGAAGTTTTACTGCCAAAATCGAACTGTTTTCTACAGATGTAAACATGTATAGTTCATTTACAGTAAAAGCAGTCGCTAACTACTACCTACAATGATTATCATGGCCTGTATCATGTATACTAGGAATAATAACAATAATTTCTTGAAAAAAAGAAGGTTTACTGCCAAAATCGAACTGTTTTCTACAGATGTAGACATGTGTAGTTCATTTACAGTAAAAGCAGTCGCTAACAACTACCTACAATGATTATCATGACCTGTATGATGTATACTAGGAATAATAACAATAATTTCTTGAATAAAATAAGGTTTACTGCCAAAATCGAACTGTTTTCTACAGATGTAGACATGTGTAGTTCATTTACAGTAAAACCAGTCGCTAACAACTACCTACAATGATTATCATGACCTGTTTCACATGTACTATGGATAATAAATATTTTCTTGAAAAGAAAGTTAAGTATGAAAACATCAGAGTCCAAGAAGTGATTCTATGGATCTAGAGATGAATGGCTCGGAGCAGCCTAGACCCATAATGTTCCAAGGCTATGGTGCCGTCTCCATGGATACCCCATGGGACAATGGATTTAATTTGCCTTTATAAAATAAACTTCGTTTTTTTATCGCTTTTTTTTGGACTGCTTGTCATCCCATATCCCTATTTCATCTCTGTCATTTGACAAAGGAATGCCTATAATTTTCTTTAAATTCTTCAATTGCATTAGACATGTACTCAATTCATATATGGTAGAAGAGAAAAAAAAAATTTATATATATATATAATTAAAAAGTGTATAATTAGTATTTTATAGATAAGTATTATTTTAATTGAATACCTAATTTGTTAATTACACTGACTAACATATATTTTGAAAAAAATAGTACAAATGTGATATTTTACTGGGATAAGGTGCATAAATTATGAAAAAGGCATCTCCTTATCGTGCAACTGAAAGTTGCTGATGGCTTGCTTGATATTTATTCCGATAGATTGATATAACCTGTATTTTTAATACTTATATATGAAACCTATTACGGAATAGTATACAGCAACAACTTTTATTCAATCCTCTGTAGCTTACAAATATAGGGGGAAAGGAAAATTTAGAATCAGATAGGGGACCTCCACCACCTGCGGAGGGATATGCTTGACATTGTCAGCTCGTCCCTGACACCTTCCATCTCCACTCCTACAAAGAAGCCGTAGATCTTGTATTTCGCCGCGGCGAGGATGGCATCCCTGTATATTATAGTAGAAATATGCACCTTATGCAACGGTGAATTTAGTCTCGATTTTCCACACTACATGTTCTACTGTACGGCAATGGAAGAAGAAAGAGAAATTCTTCGTCAAGAGACCGGCTATAATAGCAATTTGCCTTATGTTTTAATGGCAAAAGTCGTAAAATCCAGACCCTTTGCATTCGCTTTTTATAAACACTGGAAATCAGCTCAATCAAAATGTTTAGCACAGACACAGGATCCAACTCGATAATTGGTCGAGGTCAATAGCCAATATTTGTATATAACTATGATGCTAATTTGTTATTTATTTATTTTGTCCTACAGGCAGAATCCTGTATGGCACGTGTGCCCAATAAAGGCTATTGTTGTTGTTGTGTTGTATAATAGAAATATATTATGTAAAAAGCAATAATAGTTTTGTGTCTTATACAAACTTTATTCACAAACTTTCAGACGTCCTTCTACAGGCTTTACAATGACAAGAAGAAAGAAATATGAGATGAGTATTAATAGAACAATATATTTTTGCATATAAGAAATATATTGTATTTATAAATATAAATGATAGTGAAAAACTTAAATTTCGTATATACAGAATTAATATGCAAAATTGTGCTGAGAAATTTATGAAATTAAAAACATTTTTACTATTACATCTTCAATCCGATAAAGATAATGCCAAATAAACTGAGGATGATCCTATAAAAAAAATCTAAAAAGATATAGAATGTGTGTTACTGAATTTTAAACATGAAAAATTATTAAAATTACAATTATATTCTCACAATAAGTATCTTTCCAATGAATATAACAGCATAAACAGAAAAATAGATTTACCATCACAATACCTTAGATATCTCAGAAAAAAACCAATAGATCAATTTTATAAGTTCTGGATGCCCTAAAAATTAAAATAGACATATTCCATAAAATAGTTAAAATAGTTATATTACAAACCAATTCAAAATTTTCAGTTATAAATATCCACGCTGCGCGCGTTTGTTTTTTGTAAATATTTCTGGTGGGATCAAGTCGATATTATAGTAAGCCCGTTGAAGAGCGATTAACGCTTAAAAGCTAGCCTTTTTTTAATAAAAAAGAACATTTACTCACATTATTGTGAGAATATAATTGTAATTTTAATACTTTTTCACAATTTTATCATGAATAGAGATTTATATTAAAAATTATGTCGAATATACATACAGATATACCAAAACCTTCTACAATAATGCATGTTAGAAAGAGGGAATCATATATCGCCGCAACTCTTTTTTATTAACGCGATTAAGGAAGCTTTCGGGCAAGCCCTTCTTCAGCTAATTATAGTGTACAAACAAGGAGAGATTATATATCGTTTTTAATATAAAATAAAATAAAAGAAAAGAAAATTAAAGAAAGAGTTGCGGCGATATATGATTCCCTCTTTCTAATTTGTCGAAATCCGCAAACCGTTTACCATGAATAATGCATGTATACTTTCAAGAAGCTATAAACTGTGATCTAAATGTAATGTAACCCTGAGACCAAATCATCCACTGATGTGTAATACAACAAATGTGGCGCAAATTTAGAGATTAATCCTCTGTGTTCAATAAAAATATGGAAGATTTTCCATAAATTTCTTTATCAGTTTTTTATTAAATGAACTTAAGCTTTCGGATCTATTAGCTCTTCAACAGTAGTAATTACAATATATATAACTTAAACTAAATCATAATTTTAAAATATCTTGAATATAGAGGTTGCCTGGCTGGCTTTCATCTTTCTGTATAAATAGACACTTCGGCCAGTTAGAGGTTTTTTTATTTTCTCAATGTTTCAATAAAAATATTTTGTCTTCGTCAGGAGAAATGAATAAAAATAAAGCATTTGGTAAGGCTTTGAAAATTGTTCTCTTTTAACGCCTTGCCAAATGTTTTATTTTTATTTACTTCTCCTGACGAAGACAAAAGATTTTTGTTGAAACATTGAGAAAATAAAAAAAAAACTCTAACTGGCCAAAGTGTCTATTTTTCACAGAAAATTTAAAAATAGAACAAATATTAAATTGTACTGGGATTAGATGAATAAATTAAGAAAAAAGACAATTCCTAATCAGGCAACTGAGAATTTCTGATGGTTTACGTCTTTATTTATTCCAATCTTGATTTTTTTCACGAATTATTTCAACAATTTATCAAGAAAAGGTATTTGGCCAATTCTGCAATACATCTATCCCCCGATTTACACGGTACTTGTTTTACATGTTTTCGCTTTTACACGGTTTTCCAAATAAGTTTTTTTTTTGTTTTTGTTTTTATCTCACTATACTAAAATGCGATATTCTACTCTATACTACCTATGTTGAAAAGAATATTGGGAGGCTCTGATTCATGATGGGGCGAACACCTATTCAGATTTGACAGTTTAATATACATCTATCCCTCGATTTACACGTTTTTCTCAGGAACGTATCTACCGTGTAAATCGGGGGATAGGTGTAATTGAAAATAAATGATTAGTTGCTAATTATTCAGATAGATGGCGCAATCTATCATCAATTTTCAATTGTACAATAAAAGATGCTTTCTTTTAAAATAATCTTTATTTAGTTATTTTGTGTGTTACTACCATCGAAAAGAAATTCATCTCCGTAGATGAATCTACGAATTATTAAATATAAACTTACCTCTCACAAAAATAATTTATAAAATAGAAAATTGTCATATTAGAATCATGACCCTATTAGTATTCGATAATTTTTTTAAATCACCATCACACATTTCTCTCTATATATTTATTCATCTTTATATATTCTTATTTAATCATATATATTTATTTAATACTAGCCGAATGACCCGGGCAACGCCCGGGTTTTACCCGATTAAATGTTTTTATTCAAATAATATTCGTTACAATTATAAATTGGCGCCGTGGATGTCACTCTTGTGAAACGTCCCGCTCCAAACTTTGTGTCTGAGAAGCGATATTTTTATAGAAAGATGATCTGGCTTTGTATCTTCTGCTCGAATGAATGTTTTTCTGTTAGAATTTTGTTCCTGCGTACAAAATAATGAACTGGTTTCACCCGTGGTCTCTACTTTTTGGAATTTTTCCCGATATAATTTTGTATCTGATAATCAAACATGATACAGCAATATCGTCATCATCATTTTCTGACTAAAAATATATAGTTTTAATAATTGATTTATATATTTTTCTTAAAATAGCCTATCGTCTTCCCCGTATTTTTTTACTTATGTATGGAAATTTTGGTTTGAATTAGTGAACTACTGCGAATTTGTATACCGGACATACAGACAGATAATACAAACATTCATTTATATATATATAGATATTTAAGCATATATAATCTTATATGAACGTTGTAATAAAGTATTTTCAATCTCAGGTGATATTTGCGACCCATTGTAACACTTTTAAGATTGGTACAAATACGCTAGCTACCTCCATCTCTGACAAGTGCGTTGTCTTAATTTGATTTCTCTCTCTCTCTCTCAATAACATTAATGATTTATAAATTATAGCATCACAGATTCCATGAGATCATTTAATGGATAAAGAATAAATGAAAAACAACTTTCTATACCCTTTCATGAAGAAATCTAAAACTTTTTTGCTTATCCCTAGTATACGTGGTACAGGCCATGATAATCATGGTGGGTAGAAGTAGGCGACTGCTTTTACTGTAAATGCACCGCATATCTACACATGTGAAAAGCAGTTCGACTTTGCACTTACAAATGTGCCAGAGCCCAGTTTGGTTACTTGCATTCGCTGGTGGGGTTGGACTTTTGCAAGAATCGAGGGTCATTGGAGCATTTTTTTTTAAATCAGAAAAAAAAGTGCCCAATGCGGGAATCGAACCCGGGTCGTAGCGGTTGAAAACCAATGATTTAGAACCTCCTTCCACCGACCCCCAAATCTAAAACTTCCTTCTTTGTGAGCTATGTGAAAAAGTAGGTTAGGAAAGAAAATCTATAATCTCTAATAGAAGCAAAGAGCTACATTTCCTCAATTCTACGGTCTAAACTGACCACTCACACGATCTCTACCAGCCAATCTGCTAGATGGGCCATTATTGTGTTCTGTCCATTACAGAAGGAATGAAAGGTATTTTTTATTGTTTACTTCCTTTTACCTTTTGTTCCGTTAATTGGTGGCCAAATTCCCCAGTTTCTCACAGAACCTTGAAGACTTAATTGAATTGTCTGAAATAAGTACTTCCCTGAGATTTTATTACCATAGCTAAACTTTGAGTAGAAATATCAGGCTTCCAGAGAAAAGTATCTTTTCATAAACAATGATTTTTGTGAATCTGAATTAAGTAATAATTGATTTGATTTGGCGATAGATTCATGGATGACTTGAATTGAAAATTTGAAAAAGTAAAAATAAATATAAGGTAAAAAGTTTTATTTAATTTTATATTTTCAAGATTTCGAGCAAATATACTGCTCTTCAACAGGCTTATATCTATGTACAATCTCTAAATAATATTTATACAAAATAATTGCAAACTTTTGTTATTCGCATGTGCTCTCGCGGGCGTGCATCAGACTGTTACCAGCTAAAGTAATAGATATTATACTGGGATTAAATATATATATATATATTCCAATAATTATTAATATTTAAATAATTTGTCAGTGATATTGTTATATTTGGTTGGGAGGTCAATTTTTCTATTGATGCTATTTATTTTTGATGATACCAGTGCTTCCAGGAATAATTGTTGTAAACATTCTGATTCACGCCCGCGAGAACAGATGCCAATAACAAAGGTTTTCAATTATTCTGTATAAAGATTATTTAGAGATTGTACATAGAAGCCCGTTGAAGAGCAGTATATTTGCTTGAAAGCTTGAAAATTCAAAATTAAAAGAAACTTTTTACCTGATATTTATTTTTACTTTTTCAAATAATTTCTGGATAACTATTGTTCACATTGAATTGAAAATTGAATAAAATTTCCTTAGAGACCTAAATTTTTTTGAATATTGATACTGTGATGTTCCTCTCTCTCTCTCTCTCTCTCTCTCTTCAATTAAATAAATAAATATGCTTTACCAAATTAAGAAACAAATTTTAAATATATATCTTTCTAATGTTAAACATACTTTTTAATATATTCATTTATTTATTTTATTTATTTTAATTTATTTATTGTTACAAAAGCACGAAGTCCAAAGGACTATTGTGCTGTGCTAGTATTATTTACATATATATGATTAATTATTTACACGATGGATTAGTAGTGTTTTGTAAATTATTGTACAAATAGTTCTAAACTTAACAAAGTTCTCATAAGATAGAGTATATACACAAAGATAATTTGGTAATGTTTCAAAGTATCTACATACAATTTGATTAGTCAGAGGGCAAGTTAAAAGAAGATGCTCTGGTGATTCAACATCTAAGCGGCATTCACATGTTGGATCATTGATAACATTCAGTTTGAATAGGAAATTATTACAATAATTATTACAATATACAACAATAATTACAGTAAAATGAAAGAATTTAAAAGCACGAATGGTTCTTTTATACACATAATACAAACTTCTACTGCCCTTACTGCGATGAAAAATTATATTGGGAGGGCTTGGCTCATCAGTGGTGAACCCTCCCAGCGGTTTCGTCAATTTAATCCACCAAACCGTTTCTCAGAGCTCTAATACTGTATGAGATCATTCTGCTTATATGCGCAGCACTGAAGGATGGAATCTTAGAAATGGTTTTCAAGAGAACTATGGACATAAGCTTATAGGACAAATTGCTGCCAAATTCAAACAATCAAAAATAAATTAATTAAACAGAGTATTTTATAATATTATTATAAGATATATTACAGATACAAAGGATAATTTTATTGAACAGCTTAACTTTGCGAAAATTTTCTAGAACAATAACTTATGGAAACATTTTCTCATATATCAAAGTATTTTAACAACAACAAAAGTTCTTTATCAAATCATTTCGTCGTACATAGATTAGTCCCTGAATCTAAGAAAATCGATTAAAGCGCTGTAAGATTGATTGTCCTTTAACTTGTGATCTATGTATTACAAGATGAAATCATGGATATAATATTTGATTGCTTTTGCTTGGAGAAATAGAGAGGGGAACTCTTTGGCGACTTATCCTTGTCTCAATCCGATAGTCAACAAATATATAACTGGATGAATACAATGATGTTTGATCAAGGTCTTTGGTTTATATAAATTCTACAAGACCGCAGTCACCGTTCGGAGGAGATTAATAGAATCGCCGAATGTCGTGGTCCATTTGGATGAGGAAAGCGAAGACTAGAACGCGGCTGATTCCACACTCGTCTTTTCAGTGATACGTTAACCTTGACGTATGCACGGTGTGGCCACTGGACATGCTTCGGGCCTGTAGGCTGTTGTTGGGTGCTGCGCTGCGTTGCGTACAGGAGCTCCATCTATGCTTCCTTTCTTCCAGTGATGAATCTGTATAAGACCGGTGGTCTTAATAAAGCTGTGTGTGTGTAATCTAAGAAAGAATACCGGCAAAAAGGTAATCGGCTATATACAGAATTTCAGAAATCATTTTGTATAGAAAATATCTGCAATTAATTTTTGAATATAACTTAGTACTCATATACAGTAAGGATAGAAATGTGTTTTGTTTTGAAAGAGACATTCGTGATTTGTAGTTTTATTTATTATATATTGTTACATCATGATTAATGGCGTATTTATTATATTATTTTTAATATATTTGAAATTTAAATTATATATTTATTTATTTTTATATTCTATGATATTTATTTAAAACAGATTATTTTTAGATTATCATCATTTGTATTTAGGTACACTGTGACTTCACTGCTCTCTTTGATGTGAGAAAATAAATAAATCATTCTGGTGGCTACATAAAGTAGACTTATCTCATTATTCCCTTTTATAAAATTGTAGGATGGTTGAAACACGCTCTGGTAAGATGCAAGACCCAGCACAGGAGAGAATCAAGGCTGAAGAGTCTGCCAAGCCGCAACCTGGTGCAACAATTGGTAGAGATGCTAGTTCCGACCCAGTTGTCCTGAATCCCAACATCGACATCCCCAAGTATGATGGAACAGAAGACCCTCGCCCATGGATTGAATCTCTTGAAGAAATTGGCTTCCTGTACCATTGGGCAGACTACATTATCTCCCGTTATGCTGCCATGAATATGATTGGTAGCGCCAAAACCTGGCTGAACCTACACAAAGTAAGTTTCACCAGCTGGGAAAATTTCAAGAGCCGCCTAATTGAGGATTTTGCCTCAGACGCCAACAAAGAAGAAATGAGGATGAGATTAAACAGGATACAACAGTGGAATGAACCTGCAATCAGGTTCGCAGAGGATATCCTTGTACTGTGCAACAAGGTCGACCCCCAAATGGAAGAAGAGACTAAAATAAACTGGGTTATTGGAGGGTTAAAGAAAGAATACTCTTTTGCCCTTCACCTAAACCCTCCTAAAAATACCAATGAACTTCTAGAAATTTGTAAAAAGCTGGATTTGTTCGAAAAGAATTACCAAGAACGTGCAGAAAAATCAAAAGCTCTTTATAATGGACCACGCTCTCCTCGTCCCCATCATCAAGAGCAATGGAAGAATGCTACGTCGTTCAGAAGACCATATCAGAACACCTCCAAGCCCCAGGCCCCCGCTCCGAGGTACTACCAGAACACCTCCAAGCCCCAGGCCCCCACTCCGAGGTATTACCAGAACAAGCCTCTGCCCCAGGTATCTGCCCCTAGACGATCTTACACTCCCAATCCTGAGCCAAAACCGGTCTACCCAAGTAAAACATACAATAAGAATCCAAATTCAAATAGGAATAGGACAGAAGACGGGAGACCAATATGTTTCAAGTGTAACAAGCCAGGACACGTAGCGCGGTATTGCAGAGTCAGGTTTGTAAGAATTGTGGAAGAGGACCCCATAGTTACACAAGACAAGGTCGAAGAAGAAATCCGAATGGATAATGGAACTCAGAAGTCGAGACCTCTGCTCTACTCTGACGTAAGTAATAGCCCGTACTCGAGTATCCCTACAAGGAATAGATATGCTGCATTAGAAGATTTAAACTAAACATCGCGCCTGAGTCCGTCAATCAAAGCAAGTCGACCATAAATGGAATTAAAAAGTTAGACCCCAAATATAAAATGAACATTAACGTGGATAGAATCGGTATCTGCGAAGCTTTGATTGATACAGGCGCCGATCTTTCAGTGGTCGACCTTAGTACAGCTCTTAACACAGGTCTTGAAATAATAAATCCTGATAAAATGTGCTCCGGACCCGATGGCAAAGAATTAGATATCGTAGGAAATATTATTTTAAATATAAAATTTGATGACAAAACAATTACACATCAATTTGTGATAATGAGAACACATTTGCGAATATTTATACTTGGACGTGATTTTCTTAAGAAAATGAACGCAAAAATTGATTGTCAGCGTGAAATAATCAAATATGACTTGACAGAAAATCGTGACGTAATCAAATATCAACAGAAGAAAATAAAAAGTGCAAAGGATGCCATTATACCAGAACTTTCTATTAAATTGATTAATGCATTTGTAGAAGCAGAGGATGGCGAATACATCATCGAGGAGAACCATAAAATGTTTCAAACAAATGGACTTCGACTAGCGAGAAGCTTAATAAATGTTGTGAATAAGGAAACATATATCTGGATAACAAACCCTTACCCTCGACCATTAAAAATATTAAAAAACCAAACATTGTGCTTTGGAAGCCAGCCAGCCGAAGTGAATCTTATGGAAGAAAGTGAACAAAAAGAGCATGAAGAACCCCGATTTCAGATAAACGAAAATTTAGCATATACGGAAAAGGAGCAATTGAAACAAGTTTTGGAAAGGTACGAGGATTTGTTTTCGTCGGGATTAGGAAGATCCAACTTAGCGAAACATCGGATCGATACAGAAGGCGCGAAACCGATCAAACACAAGCCGTATAGGGTGAGCGCGAAAGAGCGAGAAATCATAAAAGAACAAATTGATGAAATGCTCAGAGACGGCATAATTAGACCATCCTCGAGTCCATGGTCCTTCCCTGTAATCTTGGTCAAGAAGCGAGATGGTAAGTACAGATTTTGCGTTGACTACAGAAAATTGAATGATGTAACAGTGAAGGATGTTTACCCAATTCCCAGAATTGATGAAGTATTGGATACACTTCAAGGATCCAAATACTTTTCAGCAATTGACCTTAAATCAGGATATTGGCAAGTAGAGGTTGAGGAGAAAGATAAAGAAAAGACAGCCTTCACTACAGCACATGGCCTATATGAGTTCAACGTAATGCCCTTTGGTCTATGCAATGCCCCTGCTACATTTGAGAGGAACATGGAAAATATGCTTGGTAATCTTAGATGGCAAATTTGCTTATGTTATCTAGATGACGTAATCATTTATAGCTCGGATTTTTCAACACATCTCAAAAGAATAGAAGCTGTTTTAAAATGTTTTCGCGAGGCTAATTTAAAATTGAACAACAAAAAATGCCAATTTGCTTTCGAAGAACTGGAGATTCTTGGCCATATAACTAATCAACATGGTATAAAACCAGCGGAGCATAATATCAAGGCTATTAGAGATTTTCCTCGGCCCAAAAAGATAAAAGAAGTTCAATCATTTTTAGGAATGTGCTCATATTATAGAAAATTTATCAAAGGTTTTTCAAAAATTGCCGATCCATTAACCAGTCTTATAAAAAAGAATGTACCTTTTACCTGGACAGAAAATCAAGAAAAAGCATTTCAAACCCTTAAAGTAGCATTGATAAATCCTCCAATCTTAGGGCACTTTGACCCGAATGCAATTACTTACATTCATACTGACGCATCTAACATCGGCCTGGGTGCAACATTAGTCCAAAAGTTCGGCGATAAAGAAAAAGTTATCTCATATTTAAGTCGAACACTGAGCAAACCTGAGCAAAATTATTCGACTACCGAAAAAGAATGTCTAGCTGTTGTGTGGTCAATGTCCAAGTTACGACCCTACCTATATGGAAGGCACTTCAAAATCGTAACTGATCATCACGCACTATGCTGGCTTAAGAATCTGAAAGATCCGACCGGCCGATTAGCACGATGGGCACTGAAGATTCAGGAATATAATTTCGAAATCATACATAAATCGGGTAAAAAACATCTGGACGCTGATGGTCTATCTAGAGGACCCTTACCTGAAAACGAATGGGACGAAGATTATGAAAGACTATTTCTGAATCAAATAATAGACGAAAAGGATGATTTTATTGAGAATATTAAGGAGAACCTTAGTGGAAACAAGCGTTCAATTACACAGAACTTCAAAGAAGAAAATGGGTGTCTCTACAAGAAAAATCCAAATCCTGAAGGTAGGGCATGGTTGCTGGTAGTGCCAAAGAAGAGAAGGAAGGAAGTCATGAGTGAATACCACAACCATATGCTGAATGGCCATCTGGGCGTCGCCAGAACCACTTACCGATTGAAAAATAAATACTATTGGCCTTCCATGTTGAAAGATGTTTCAGAATTTGTAAAGACGTGCCATCTTTGCCAAAGTCAGAAAGGTTCAAATCACTTGCCTTCTGGACTTCTACAACCTATTCCCCCAGCTAACTACCCTTTTGAAAGAATCGGAATTGACTTTGTTGGCCCCTTGCCATCAACGAAAAGAAGAAGGAAGTGGATAATTGTGTTGACTGATTATTATACCAAGTATGCTGAAACAAAGGCAGTATCAGAAGCAACCGTGAAAGAAGTCTCTACATTTTTAATCGAACATATTATTTTACGTCACGGGGCCCCAAGATTTCTTATTAGCGATAGAGGTTCACAATTCACTAGCAATTTGATGAAGGAGGTAATGAAAATGTGCAAAGTGAAACACTGCTTCACAACAAGCTACCATCCCCAGACTAACGGACTAACGGAACGGCTAAATAGAACTTTAATCAATATGATCAGCATGTATGTGAACACAGACCAAAAGAACTGGGATGAAATCCTCCCTTTTATCACCCACGCGTATAATACCACGATTCAAGAAACCACAGGCTACTCTCCATTTTTCCTGTTGTTTGGAAGGGAACCCATGTCCCTCTTAGACGACGAGAATATCCCAACGGACAGTAACATGGACGATTACGACGAATATATAGAAAACTACTTAGATAAAATAGCAAGGACGAGACAGGTAGTCATTAACAACACAGAGAAGACTCAGGAAAGAATGAAAAGAAACTATGACAAAAAACACAATGAGAAAATCTATGAACCAGGACATTTAGTGGCAGTTTGGACACCAGTCAGGAAAATCGGAAAATGCGAAAAACTATTGAGAAAATATTTTGGCCCATATCGAATATTAAAGAAGCTGTCTAACGTAAATTACTTAATTGAGCCGAAAGATAATCCTGGCCAAGACCCATTGATTGTCCATGTCTCAAGACTCAAACCCTATTTTGAGAGAATTGATGAGGTAACTCACGAGGACGTGACGACCTCTGGAGAGGGGGAAGTGTTACATCATGATTAATGGCGTATTTATTATATTATTTTTAATATATTTGAAATTTAAATTATATATTTATTTATTTTTATATTCTATGATATTTATTTAAAACAGATTATTTTTAGATTATCATCATTTGTATTTAGGTACACTGTGACTTCACTGCTCTCTTTGATGTGAGAAAATAAATAAATCATTCTGGTGGCTACATAAAGTAGACTTATCTCATTATTCCCTTTTATAAAATTGTAGGATGGTTGAAACACGCTCTGGTAAGATGCAAGACCCAGCACAGGAGAGAATCAAGGCTGAAGAGTCTGCCAAGCCGCAACCTGGTGCAACAATATATTGCACGTTATTTTCTTATGTTTAAATCATAATCTTTCAACAATTCTAATAGTTTATTTAGTAATTGTAGATATTTGTTTTATAGTTTGAAAACAATATATGAATAATAGGTAATGAGAGAATGTGATAAAATTCTGACTTTAAAGCTCTACCTCCTGAAATATATTATAAAATAGTGCATTAGTTTATATTCATTTTTTAACATATGGAGATGGATTTTAAAAATATCATATTATCACGTGGAAAATTAGGAAAGACAAATTTCAGGATGACACAGCAATTTATTTAAGGTAAGAACAAACTATGAATGATAAACAAAAGATAAGCAATGAGGGAAGTTTACAGAGTATCAAAATATGAACATAAAAAATGATACTTAACAATAAAATAATAAATATTTTGCTACATATATACGTATACGTAATATAGTCACGACCGTCTTTCCTCATCGGCCTCTGTCACGTGCTCGCCGGCAGCCAATAAAAATAAAAAATAAAAAAAACTCCCTCGAGCCGGATTTGAACCAGCGACCTAAGGATCACCGTTGTAACATCTACAGTCCTCCGCTCTGCCAACTGAGCTATCGAGGGATACAAACTGTATGAATAAGTTTACTTTATAAAGTCGTTTCTTGTGTGTGTGTTGTGTGTGTGTGCGTGTGTGTGTGTAACTTTTTGTAGCTTTAATTCTACATATATGTTGAAGAACAGACATATCCGAAAGCTTGTGTTTCTCCTTTTAGCCACCCATATATTCGGATATTATCGTTTTATCTAAAGCAATGTGTAATTGACAATTAGTGACGCTCATACATTATCGATTAATCCGCCTTCTACATGCTTTCGGATAAGCATTTTAAGGCACAACATCGTTGAGAGTCACCAAGCGCCCGCCGCAATGGAGGGCCAAGGAGAAGGCTGGAGAGGCGCCGGCAGAGCCGTGGGCACCCCGAGGGAGAAGAGGGCGAGTGCGCGCCGTTTATGAGGGAACCAAGGCAGCACCAAGCACAACTAAAGCGCCGCAGGCTTCAAAAATATTCAAGGGATCATTTCAGTGATCAAGATCAAGCGATCAAGATACAGAGATCAAAAGGTCTGGCTTTTATCCTCTGGCTTTTATCCTTTAGTGACGCTCATACAGTCGGAATATTGATTTCCATAAACATTTTGATCCAAAATAAGCCTCAATGTTTTTATAGGCTAGATGGATTGCCCAATACGCAGCAAGAGATAAATACATATATATATATATAGACTTATAATCAATAATAAACTAGATTCTAATAAAAGTGTGGCACCATGAATGTACTGGTGGATTATCATAGAACTTGTCATGAATGTGTTCAGTCTTTTTTTTTCTTTTACTTATCCCTAGTACACGTGGTACAGGCCATGATAATCATGGTGGGTAGTTAGCGACTGCTTTTACTGTAAGCGCACCACATGTCTACACATGTGAAAAGCAGTTCGACTTTGCACTTTGCACCAAATGATTAAAAAATGTAAATCTTTCCAATTTTAACTATTTTTGGATATTTTAATGCTCAACTTTGTCATTCATTACATGATCACAAGAAATTAATATTAGGGATTAATGCCGAATTTTCTTTTTCTATTCTTTCTGTGTTTAACACTTTCTATAAGATTGTACCAAGAGTTTTTCGTGTTTTTCTTAAAACGTTATTTTTATTATTACTTGGCGAATAATATTATTGCGGCGAATACATAATAATACATAATACAATTGTATTACGATGCACTAGTTCGCCATCTGTTATTAAAATTAGTATCACTATAAAAGGAAGTTCCAAAATTGCAATATAACAGCGGTATGGTAGATTAAACTGGCGAAACCGCTTGGAGGGTTCACCACTGATGAGCCAGGCCCACTCATTATTTTTTCCATTGCAGTAAGGGCAGTAGAAATTGTTTAATTTCAAAAAGAATCTTATGCGTCTATAATAGTTTCGAATTTTGATAATACAATTACTTTATAAATAATCCAAAGACATTATACATAACGGTGAATAATATTATGGCGAATAATATTGGTATTTCAATTTTTTGCAAGTGTTTACGAACTTTTGGGACAACCTTGTATATAAACAAGGATATATATTTTAGTCAACTTTGAAAAACTTGGAACAGTCTCCCCAGTCTAGGATTATTGATTTTCATCTCAATTTCTCAGCGATTGATTGCCCGGCAGAACTATGGCAAACTTGCGGAGATGGTCAATATAAGGTCTCTTCCATTTCTAAACTTCCAATTTTTGTAATTTCGAACTGAAATGTTATTTTCAAAATAACTCATTCTTTTTTATGCTAGAATCCTTTGTACTAATCAATTGTTTTTTCTTCGTTAGAAGAACTTCCAAGTGAGACACAATTTTAAATAATTATACGACTGGTTTCTCATGGAGGTTGTCTCTTATTGGAGTTTAACGCAGATCAGTATGTTATTTTTGGTATTGAAAGACTGATGGCTTGAGAACGTGGCATCTTTTAAATGTATATTCATGGGACAAGGTCACTCATTAGATGTAAAGCTTATGGGATAAGGTCACTCTTTCAGAGTTATTGTCTGAATCCCGATATACATGCTAAAAGGTACAACTTCCATAAGTTTTGTCCATGAGTGTATCTTTCAGAGTTATTGTCTGAATCCCGATATACATGCTAAAAAGTACAACTTCCTTAAGTTTTGTCCATGAGTGTATCTTTCAGAGTTATTGTCTGAATTCCGATATACATGCTAAAAGGTACAAATTCCTTAAGTTTTGTCCATGAGTGTATCTTACAGAGTTATTGTCTGAATCCCGATATACATGCTAAAAGGTACAAATTCCTTAAGTTTTGTCCATGAGTGTATCTTACAGAGTTATTGTCTGAATCCCGATATACATGCTAAAAGGTACAACTTCCTTAAGTTTTGTCCATGAGTGTATCTTACAGAGTTATTGTCTGAATCCCGATATACATGCTAAAAGGTACAACTTCCTTAAGATTTGTCCATGAGTTTATCTTTCAGAGTTATTGTCTGAATCCCGATATACATACTAAAAGGTACAACTTAAGTTTTGTCCATGAGTGTTTTATCGGGGGTCTCCAGACATGGTCGCTCTAGGGCGTTGTCCATCCTCCTCCACGTGGGAGTGCCAGGAATACTCTTTCCGAGGAGATGTGAGACCTTACAGTAATGCCTTTCCCAGACTCATACAGTACTTTGGAGGGCAAGTGGTGAGGTTTAAAGTCCAGAATTACGTCAGTACCAAGTCAAGTGGTCAGTCAGTCAAGGTCACCAAAGTGTCGCCATGTCCCATTAGACTCGTCCTCTCGTTAAATTTTATGTTATAGCAACCAATAAAATAATGGTAATTTAGTGATTAGATGTGATTAAGTGATAGAGATGTATGGGGACATCTGAAGCTCTTCATTGGACACGAAAACAACAATACAGTATACACACCAAGATAGAGAACGACTGCTGTGATAGAGATGTATGGGGACATCTGAGGTTCTTCATTGGACACGACAACAACAATACAGTATACACACCCAAGATAGAGAACATTGAGACTGCTGTGATAGAGATATATGGAGACATCTAAGACTCTTCATTGGACACGACAACAACAACCAATTAAGTACATGGTGCCATTATTATATCATATTACTTACAGCTAAGCTCTCTTGATTTAATATACACCAACAACAAAGCCTTTATTAGGGACACACGTCCCATACAGGATTCTTCTATATGTGTAAACAGAAGCAATATGCACTTTTTCTACAGAAAGTGGAAAATTACATTTGTATTTTTCCTCACGCTAGATTGCTAGCTCTTCTGTGTTACGCCTTTAACTGTGCTGTTCTCCAGAATTTGTGAAAAGTCATTGTATTGGTCTTTTATTTCGCTACTTTTGCCAATAAAGTAAATGACGAATTGTTTTTATATCCAATCTTCTTGTTGAGAATTATTCTCACATCGTCCAAAGCAGGACAGTAAAACATGTAGTGTTCTTGAGTTAATATATGTATATTCAATATATAAGACCTTAATTATTTTATTATATATGTATTTTCTTATTGTGTTATGTAAAAGTTTTGTTGTATTATCAACTTTTAATCAGATATATATTTACATATAATACATTTGTACCAAAAAAGGGTCATCTCTCCTGACAAACTAAGCGCCATCTATAGACCGTTCCGCAAACTAGCAGACTAAGGTCGTTGACAAAGCTACAACATGTTGTTTGGCGAATTGAGAAGCGTCTACATGGAGACCATGGTTTCGGGATAATGGTCCTCTTTAGTCAAGGGAGAACAATATTTTAATGAAATCCACAAGGGATCAAATGAAATCTTCACAATATGCCAAAGAGGTGTTTAGCTGGTAGAGCGGCTAAGCCAAATCTGAAATGGCCACAACATGACCCACCTATGGCATGGTCGATGGAAGGCCATGACACTTACGTATGGAACACTAAACTTCCGTGTGAGATGGCCACAACATGACCCACCTATGGGATGGTCGATGGAAGGCCATGACACTTACGTATGGAACACTAAACTTCCGTGTGAGATGGCCACAACATGACCCACCTATGGCATGGTCGATGGAAGGCCATGACACTTACGTATGGAACACTAAACTTCCGTGTGAGATGGCCACAACATGACCCACCTATGGCATGGTCGATGGAAGGCCATGACACTTACGTATGGAACACTAAACTTCCGTGTGAGATGGCCACAACATGACCTACCTATGGCATGGTCGATAGAAGGCCATGACACTTACGTATGGAACACTAAACTACCGTGTGAGATGGCCACAACATGAACTACCTATGGCATGGTCGATGGAAGGCCATGACACCTACGTATGGAACACTAAACTTCCGTGTGGGATGGCCATAACATGACCCACCTATGGCATTGTCGATGGAAGGCCATGACACTTACGTATGGAACACTAAACTACCGTGTGGGATGGCCACAACATGACCCACCTATGGCATGGTCGATGGAAGGCCATGACACTTACGTATGGAACACTAAACTTCCGTGTGAGATGGCCACAACATGACCTACCTATGGCATGGTCGATGGAAGGCCATGACACTTACGTATGGAACACTAAACTTCCGTGTGAGATGGCCACAACATGACCTACCTATGGCAAGGTCGATGGAAGGCCATGACACTTACGTATGGAACACTAAACCTCCGTGTGAGATGGCCACAACATGACCCACCTATGGCATAGTCGATGGAAGGCCATGACACTTACGTATGGAACACTAAACTTCCGTGTGAGATGGCCACAACATGACCTACCTATGGCATGGTCGATGGAAGGCCATGACACTTACGTATGGAACACTAAACCTCCGTGTGAGATGGCCACAACATGACCCACCTATGGCATAATCGATGGAAGGCCATGACACTTACGTATGGAACACTAAACTTCCGTGTGAGATGGCCACAACATGACCCACCTATGGCATGGTCGATGGAAGGCCATGACACTTACGTATGGAACACTAAACTTCCGTGTGAGATGGCCACAACATGACCCACCTATGGCATGGTCGATGGAAGGCCATGACACTTACGTATGGAACACTAAACTCCCGTGTGAGATGGACACAACATGACCCACCTATGGCATGGTTGATGGAAGGCCATGACACTTACGTATAGAACACTAAACTTCCGTGTGAGATGGCCACAACATGACCTACCTATGGCATGGTCGATGGAAGGCCATGACACTTACGTATGGAACACTAAACTTCCGTGTGAGATGGCCACAACAAGACCCACCTATGGCATGGTCGATGGAAGGCCATGACACTTACGTATGGAACACTAAACTACCGTGTGAGATGGCCACAACATGAACTACCTATGGCATGGTCGATGGAAGGCCATGACACTTACGTATGGAACACTAAACTTCCGTTTGAGATGGCCACAACATGACCCACCTATGGCATGGTCGATGGAAGGCCATGACACTTACGTATGGAACACTAAACTTCCGTGTGAGATGGCCACAACACGACCCACCTATGGAATGGTCGATGGAAGGCCATGACACTTACGTATGGAACACTAAACTTCCGTGTGAGATGGCCACAACATGACCCACCTATGGCATGGTCGATGGAAGGCCATGACACTTGCGTATGGAACACTAAACTTCCGTGTGAGATGGCCACAACATGACCCACCTATGGCATGGTCGATAGAAGGCCATGACACTTGCGTATGGAACACTAAACTTCCGTGTGAGATGGCCACAACATGACCCACCTATGGCATGGTCGATGGAAGGCCATGACACTTGCGTATGGAACACTAAACTTCCGTGTGAGATGGCCACAACATGACCCACCTATGACATGGTCGATGGAAGGCCATGACACTTGCGTATGGAACACTAAACTTCCGTGTGAGATGGCCACAACATGACCCACCTATGGAATGGTCGATGGAATGCCATGACACTTACGTATGGAACACTAAACTTCCGTGTGAGATGGCCACAACATGACCCACCTATGGCATGGTCGATGGAAGGCCATGGCACTTACATATATATGGAACACTAAACTTCCGTGTGAGATGGCCACAACATGACCCACCTATGGCATGGTCGATGGAAGGCCATGACACTTGCGTATGGAACACTAAACTTCCGTGTGAGATGGCCACAACATGACCCACCTATGACATGGTCGATGGAAGGCCATGACACTTGCGTATGGAACACTAAACTTCCGTGTGAGATGGCCACAACATGACCCACCTATGGAATGGTCGATGGAATGCCATGACACTTACGTATGGAACACTAAACTTCCGTGTGAGATGGCCACAACATGGCCCACCTATGGCATGGTCGATAGAAGGCCATGACACTTGCGTATGGAACACTAAACTTCCGTGTGAGATGGCCACAACATGACCCACCTATGGCATGGTCGATGGAAGGCCATGACACTTGCGTATGGAACACTAAACTTCCGTGTGAGATGGCCACAACATGACCCACCTATGACATGGTCGATGGAAGGCCATGACACTTGCGTATGGAACACTAAACTTCCGTGTGAGATGGCCACAACATGACCCACCTATGGAATGGTCGATGGAATGCCATGACACTTACGTATGGAACACTAAACTTCCGTGTGAGATGGCCACAACATGACCCACCTATGACATGGTCGATGGAAGGCCATGACACTTACGTATGGAACACTAAACTTCCGTGTGAGATGGCCACAACATGACCCACCTATGACATGGTCGATGGAATGCCATGACACTTACGTATGGAACACTAAACTTCCGTGTGAGATGGCCACAACATGACCCACCTATGACATGGTCGATGGAAGGCCATGACACTTGCGTATGGAACACTAAACTTCCGTGTGAGATGGCCACAACATGACCCACCTATGGCATGGTCGATGGAAGGCCATGGCACTTACATATGGAACACTAAACTTCCGTGTGAGATGGCCACAACATGACCCACCTATGGCATGGTCGATGGAAGGCCATGAAACTTTCATGGGTCTCAATATTTAACGACGCCATTATTAGACCCCTGGATCCATCCGTCTTCCCACTCTGCCGTCTCCGACGCCCAGCCAGATCGTGACTGGAGATCCTCTCACGTGATTATCTCGCTCTGTGACGTCATATCTACCGCCATCGTGTTAAATGGTGAAAGTCCATCTCCACCTTCCTGATTCTCTACCTGTGGAGAAACATGACTCTTCATTCCGAATATCTTTTCATACAACCTTTTTATAATACAATATAATGCAGCTTATGATTTTAAAACGACATTTGAAATATATAACGCATGTGTTTCTTTTGAACGAAAAATCGAAATTTATTTTTGAGAAGAAATAACGATTATTTCTAACCTCAGGGATGAAGTATGAAAAGATGAATTGTGAAGAGTAATGATAAACGGAAAAATAAAAGTGTCCAGAGTTGGGAATCGAATTCACAGTGTTCCGCTTACCGGGCAGATGCCATGTCCACTAGGCTAATATCGATTTTTAGTTCAAAAGAAACACATGCGGGATAAATTTCAAATGTTGTTTTACAACCTTTCTATACTATTTTGTCTTTTCACATATGGTCAATTCATTGGGGTATTTTTAGTTTTTTATATATATTCAGTTTGATTAACTAAATTTTCATTAATTATTATTTTCCTTAGTACATGTAGTACAGGTCATAATAATAATAGGGGATAGTAGTTAGCGATTGCTTTTACTGTAAGTGCATTACATATCAACACATGTGCAAAGCAGTTCGGACTTTGGAACTTCAAATGTAATAAATTTAAACTATTTTGACGCATATTTTTCTTTTTAGAATAAAAATACTTTCTACTACTTTTACTATAATGATACCATGATGGGAAGTCCTGGCTCATCATTAGTGAGCCCTCCCAGCGGTTTCGCTAGTTTAAACTACCATGCTGCTGTAATATTGCGTTTAGGCTGTTTTCCTTTTTTTTTTTTCATACCGATACTGAAGCTAAACTCTAGGAAAAGAGTATTTTAAATGGACTATGGATATTATAGCTTTGAGGACAGTAGAAATAAATGTACCAGAGTGCCACGTTTGGTTACTTTCACTCACTGGTGGTGTTGGACTTTTGCAAGAATCGGGTGTCAATGGAGAAATTTTTAAAATTAAAAAATAAAAAGATGCCCAATGCGGGATTCGAACCCGGGTCGTGTCTGTCGAAAACCTATAGTGTATACCACTGCCCCACCAATTGCGAGGGCAGTATATAAGTATATAGGTATTAAAGCTATTTAACTAAGCATCCTTTGTGCTAACAAGATGATAAAACTCAGTCTAGTATAATGTGTGTAATAGAGCGTGTTCTGGAGATTAAATTAACGATACAACGCTTTCTGGCCGGGTTCATCAATCTATTATATTTCAAGATTTTTATCTTCTTTTGCAACTACTAAATTTTTCTTTATCTTGATTCTGAAACGAACAAATTTTTATTTTAAGGAAAAAAGGGTATCTTCTGATCGTGCAACAATAATTTGCTGATGACTTGCGCCATCTGTCGGAATAAATATTAACTTTTTTTTCTTCTTTTTTATCTCCACACTGGGTGAAGTAGAATGTGTCTGCCTTTGTCATTAAGACTGGGAGCACTACTCAGTAGCAGGCCACAGACTTAGCTTCAATATGAAATGGCCACCTCTGACATGAGGAACAGACGCCATGTGTAGCCACCCATAACATATCCCTGGATTAGGAGCCCTTAAAAGGTACTATCAGCCGGGCCAGCTAAACCCAGATTTTTTTAGCGAGCTTGTTACTGCTCCCCTTCCTCCTTTTTATCTGGATTTGGGACCAGCAAAGGCGAAGTTATAAATACCAACTAATTATTAGTTGGAAATTTTGTTGGGAGGATATTGATTTAAAGAGACAGAGGTCGCCTCTCCCGTCAAATGGCGTCTAGTTTTGACGTCTATTTTGACGGGAGAGGCGACCTTTGCCTCTTTAAATTTAATTATTAGTTGTTATTTATTCCGACAGATGGCGCAAGCCATCAGAAATTTTAGTTGCATGATCAAGGAGATGTCTTTTTTCCCCTTAATTTATTCGCCAGATCCTAGTACAATGTCACTCTTTTGTACTTTTGTACTTTTGTTTTTCAATTTTAATATTATTTATTAGAAGAGAGTTATGATAGTATTTTAATGTGTCAGCTTTTATGATCAAACCTATATTTTGAGAATAAAATAAGTAAACATGTTTTTAAGCTGAAGAAATCGTTTTATTGACAAATATTCTATAGAATCTTGGCGGGGACTGAAATAGATCACAGATAGACGCCAGATGTTATTTCGTCTTGATATTTTTAAGTTTCTCTCTTAAAAAGACTTTTCGGAAAAACAACAGGTGGTCTTGTCCAATGTTTTGAACATTCAACTTAGAAATGATAGGTTCAACACTGTTAAACCAAGTATTTCCAATATCTGTCATTTTCCGCGTTTAGTTGTTGTGAAAATCCATCTTTAAAGAATTAGAACAAATTTTAATGATGATAAATTTGCTTTTTATTTTCACAGATTGACGGATCTAATGTGTTATATGGTTAAATACAATAATATATACTCATGGACAAAACAAAAGGAAGTTGTACCATTTAACATATATATCGGGATTAAGACAATAATTCTGAAAGATATTACAGTGACCTTTATTGAAGACACACGAGATAACCAAGTGTGAACAAAATTGCTTCTGTCTCCTTTAAAAAAAAAGCGGCGACATCAAAATATGAAACTTTGATAAAACAATATGGATTATAGATTATAGTTACAAGGTAATAGACCTAATCCAAATAAATTAATAGTGTGTGACTTTTCGGTACAGCGTTGTTACCATCATCAGACAAAAGAATAAATTTTATTTTTCTTTTTTTTTTTTTAAATAATTTTATATATATTCTTATAAAGAGACAAGAGTCGCCTCTCCCGTCAAAATAGACGTCTAAAACCAGACGCCATCTATTGACCGTCGCGGCAACTAGCGGCCTCGGGTCGGTGACAAAGCCACAACACCAACTTTGGCAAACTGAGAAGCGTCCACCTAGAGGCGACCCTTGTCTCTTTAGATCAATTTCCTCCCGGCAAAATTTCCATCTGTATTTTAGCCATAGATATGGCCCAGCCACTTAGCCAGCTAAACACCTCTTTGGCAAATTGTCAAGATTCCATTAGATCCCGTGTGGATCTCATGGAATAAAGTTCGCCCTAGACTGACGAGGGCCATTACCCCGAAACGATGGTCTCTAGGTGGACGCTTTTCAGTTTGCCAAAGCTGGTGTTGTGGCTTTGTCACCGACCCGAGGCCGCTAGTTGCGGCGACGGTCAATAGAAGGCGTCTGGTTTTAGACGTCTATTTTGACGGGAGAGGCGACCCTTGTCTCTTTAGATCAATTTCCTCCCGGCAAAATTTCCATCTGTATATTCTTATATCTATTGATGTTAACAACCCTGTTGCCGAAACGTCACACACTATTAATTTATTTGGATTTAGTCTTTTTTTATTGTAGATATTGTTACATCATGATTAATGGCGTATTTCTTATATTATTTTTAATATATTTGAAATTTAAATTATATATTTATTTATTTTTATATAAAATATTCTATGATATTTATTTAAAACACAGATTATTTAGATTGTCATCATTTGTATTTAGGTACACGTGTGACTTCACTGCTCTCTTTGATGTGAGAAAATAAAAAAAGGATTCTGGTGGCTACTTAAAGAAGACTTATCTCGTTATTCCCTTATATAAATTTGTAGGATGGTTGAAACACGCTCTGGTAAGATGCAAGACCCAGCACAGGAGAGAATCCAGGCTGAAGAGTCTGCCAAGCCGCAACCTGGTGCAACAATATGAAACTTTTTGAGTTTTATCTATGAGTGTATTTTTTTGCAAATATCTGGTTATAAATTCAAATATAGCTACATTGACATACTAAATAAAACATTTTATTCCTAAGTACTAAATTTTGATGTATTACAATCATTTTATCCGTGATAGAACGTTGTGGCCCACTGTACGTATTACATCCCAAACACGACACCAGCCATCTCTGTCTTGAGCTCAATGTACCATCTCGGAGACCGTTAAGCCAATGAGTTCCTTTAATTGGTCCATCTTCTCTTATTACAATCATTTTATTCACGATTGAACGTTGTGGCCCACTGTACATATTACATCCCAAACACGACACCAGCCATCTCTGTCTTGAGCTCGATATACCATCTCGGTGACCGTTAAGCCAATGAGTTCCTTTAATTGGTCCATCTTCTCTTATTACAATCCTTTTATCCGTGATCGAACGTTGTGGCCCACTGTACATATTACATCCCAAACACGACACCAGCCATCTCTGTCTTGAGCTCGATATACCATCTCGGTGACCGTTAAGTCAATGAGTTCATTTAATTGGTCCTTCTTCTCTTATTACAATCATTTTATTCCCGATCGAACGTTGTGGCCCACTGTACATATTACATCCCAAACACGACGCCAGCCATCTCTGTATTGAGCTCGATGTACCATCTCGGAGACCGTTAAGCCAATGAGGTCCTTTAATTGGTCCATGAAGCGTGTCGATGGACGTCCAGGTATGTGTCGCCCAGACATCTATCCAGTCAGTATGGTGTACTCCATTCCCCTGTGTCGCGTAATGTGACCGAAGAATCTCAATTCCGTTGTACACGCCGTAGAAGTCAATCATCTTCCGAAATCGAAGATGACCGGCTTCTGCGACATGTACAACGGAATTGTAGATGTATATATATTATGATGCATCAGCGCGCCATCTGTTATGAAAATTCGAAACTATTATAGACCCGTATGATTCTTTTGAAAATTGAACAATTTCTACTGCCCTTACTGCAATGGAAAAAAAGAAGGTTCACCACTGATGAGCCAGGCCCTCCCTTTAATTTTTTCCATTGCAGTAAAGACAGTAGAAAATGTTTAATTTTCGAAGAATAATACGCGTCTATAATACGAGTAGTTTCCAATATATATATGTCGTAAACCCGGGTGAGACAACAAGTGAGTTGGAAGCAGTCGGGGTTGAGTGGCAAGGCGTGCAGAGTGGGAAGTCCGTACGGGACAGTAAGGACAAAGTTTGGCATCAAAAGACGCTCTCCCAGTACTTCTCAAGTGGCACCAGAACCAGGGGAAAGTTGAGCATTAACAGAGGAAGCCTGAAACCGCGGGGGCAGAGAGGAGCCAAAACGGCTGCCACGAGGGCCGCCGTGAAATGACCACGGACCTAGTCCTGAGCGGGTCTGTCCGAAATCCCAGCCGAACCTAACTGTCAACATCCGGACAAACGCCCCTTTTTGTCCCTCTCTGGATCCCCCGGGTGTTGATGCTCATTGGTCAGTCTTATGTGGGTCATCCTCCCCTCCCCTGGAGTCCGGTGGCAAACTGGTGTCACTTTGAGACGACTAGAAAAGACGTCATACTTTATTACTTACATATCTTTGTTTAAATTACGATATATATATCTCTATATATATATCAAAATGAATGTATGTTTGTTTGTTTGTTTGTTGGTTTGTATGTCCGGTATACAAATTCGCAGTAGTTCACTAATTCAAACCAAAATTTCCATACATAGGTAAAAAAAATACGGGGAAGACGATAGGCTATTTAAAAATATATATAAATCAATTATTAAAACTATATATTTTTAGTCAGAAAATGATGATGACGATATTGCTGTATCATGTTTGATTACACTGGTCAACAAGATTTTTGCACAAGAGAACCTGATTATGTTTCTAGTGTAACTTTTCATGCTGAACTCAAAAATCTAATCAGAAATTTCCCATCACCTATGGTTTTTGCGTGACGGTCTTTTTTTTTTAGTATTGGGATAAATACACTAAAAATTGCAAACAATGTCACGTAACTGGTTTATCAAAAAATATTTTTCTTTGTCCACAAAGAAATAGCATCTTATCTACATGTCCTGAATCCAAATATACCATTAGTTTTTTTCTATTACACAATATTTCTGAGATACACCTACTTGAATTTGGAAATATTGTTAATATATAGGCATATATGAACGAAACATATTTATTATTGAAAAGCAGTGACAGTGGATTTTCTTCTATACTTTGCTTGTGGTAGATCCCTCTTGAGTGCCCAGCAGTCGTCGGCAAGCATAGCGGGACTCCATTTACCTTGGTACCGCTTCTCCATGCTTGATATAGCTTGATGAAACCTCTCACCATGCTCATCGCTAACTGCGCCAAGATTGTCTGGAAAGAAATCTAGATGTGAATGCAGGAAATGGATCTTCAGGGACATGTTACATCCCAGTGCCTTGTAGGAAAGCAACAGATCATTAACTATGTCTCGGTAATTTTCAACCTTGACACTTCCTAAGAAGTTTTTGTAAACGTTTCTAAAGGAATTCCATGCTGCTGCTTCAACTTCATTCAAACTATTTTGAAAATTTCCATCCTGCTGCAATTCTCGAATCTGAGGTCCAACGAAAATGCCTTCTTTAATCTTCGCTTCACTTATACTAGAAAATTTTTGTTTTAGGTAGGCAAATCCACTGGCATTTCGATCCATTGCCTTGACAAAGTTCTTCATTAATCCCAGTTTAATATGTAATGGTGGTAAGTAAATATTTTCTGAATCGATCAGGGGTAGATTTGCAATATTTTTATATCCTGGAGTAAAGATTTTACGGTTTGGCCAGATTTTTTTAATGTAATGCCTTTCCCTATCTCTGCTATCCCACTCACACAGAAAACAACAAAATTTTGTATATCCAAGCTGTAATCCACGCAAGAGAGCAACGACTTTCAAATCGCTGCATATTTTCCAACCGTATCTTTCATATTCTATCTTTTTCAAAAGCAGTTTCATGTTTTCGTAAGTCTCTTTCTTGTTGGATGCATGTATTTATCCCAATAGTAAAAAAATATCGTCAGGCAAAAACCATGGGTGATGGGAAATTTCTGATTAGATTTTTGAGTTCAGCATGTAAAGTTACACAAGAAACACCATCAGGTTCTCTTGTGCAAAAAAAAAAGTTTTTTTTGTAGACCTGTGTTATCAGATACAAAATTATATCGGGAAAAATATTCCAAAAAGCAGAGACCACGGGTGAAACCAGTTCATTATTTTGTACGCAGGAACAAAATTCTAACAGAAAAACATTCATTCGAGCAGAAAACAAAAGCCAAATCATCTTTCTATAAAAATATCGCTTCTCAGACACAAAGTTTGGAGCGGGACGTTTCACAAGAGTGACATCCACGGCGCCAATTTATAATTGTAACGAATAGTATTTGAATAAAAACATTTAATCGGGTAAAACCCGGGCGTTGCCCGGGTCATTCGGCTAGTTAAAAATAAAAAAGGCATTTACTGACCAGGCTTACATATAAAATCATCAGGGAAACACAGCGACTAAATGCTGGCGACCTGTGTAAGGGCGAGTTAGAGGAAACGTTACGCTCCAGTTGAACTTCCTGTCTGAACCTAGCCACCGTTCCAGGCTATATGACGTCATATGGTGCCGAGAGTACAATACTGCATATCTTAATCTCGTCTACAGTAAGAGGCTGTTAGTAAACAAAGATATAACCTTGGTGCTACAATGGGTGGCCTTGAGGTTAGCACGACAAACATCTGTTTCCTCCTTGGACAAGTGAGACCTAGCCCTTCAGGAGAATCTATGGAATTTGTTGTAAGATTTAGGAACTTATAGTTTGTAGGAAAGGCCGTTGATGGTTATTTGATATAATATCATTTTTTTAAATGTATTTATCAATCAACCAGGCGCGATCTACTTATATAATTGCCTTATTCTGTCTGTGTGAAGTTCACTGTGTGAAGTTCACGGATAGATTTTGGTCAGAATGGATAAAATAAAAAAAGTGTCAAGGGATGGGAATCGAACCCACGACCTTCCGCTTACCGGACAGATGCCATGACCACTAGGCTACCCTGGACATATTCTTCCGTTCATAAAGTTAATATATGATTTAGTAGGTGAAATGCAAAAAAGAAAATCGACATGATGAAATCTTTATGAAAATTCACATTTTTATTTTTATATTTTCAAGACACACACAGTTTGGGGCGGGACGTTTCACAAGATAGACATCTACGGCCCCAATTTATAATTGTAACGAATAGTATTTTAATTAAAACATTTTAAAAACACACAGTTTGGAACGGGACGTTTCACAAGAGTGACATCCATGGGGCCAATTTATAATTGTAACGAATAGTATTTGAATTAAAACGTTTTAAAAATATATACGCACTCGGGTAAAACCCGGGCGTTGCCCGGGCCATTCGTCTAGTATTGAAATATTTGCGCCTATTACAGAGGAAACAAACAAAACAACAAACAAATTAGAACTTAGAATTAAATATTTACAAATTTACATATATTAATCGACAAAGTTTATCAAATTTTTATAGACAAAGTAACTGATGTAAGAGAGTTAAATCATTTAGATCAGGGAACAAACGATGTCTCACTTCTGCAAAATTAGGATAGTCGTAGATAAAGGGAAGAACAGTTTGTTCAGTTTCTCCGCAGGAACAATTTGGTGTTTCTGATAGACCTCTATATGTAAGTATTTCTGACCGTGTGATGCGACAAATTGTGTTGTGTGTGAGTGATATGATAACCTTTAATATCCATTTAAAAGTGAAAGTTAAATGCGAACAACGTTCAGAGAATAAACATGGGCTAGAATGTAAACAACAGGCGTGTGATGATGATAAATCCAGGGTGACGCTAGCTGCAGTCGTAGCATTCAGTTCCTAACAGTTAGTCTCATGTTACTCTCACCTTCGCTCCCTTTGTGTAAATAGAACTTTACTTTCTTTTTAGAAATATGAATATTTGGTCTCGATATAAACCTAATTTGACATTTAATGATCGTAATTATAAACTAATTGAAAAGTAATTGTTATTGTCTGAATCCAGATATATATATAGAAGCTTAGGGCGCTTCTCCCGTCAAAATAAACGCCAAAAACTGACGCCATCTATTGATATATATATATGAAAAAATGATAGAAAAATATATATATTAACACAAAGTAATAACGCGTCATCTATACATATAAAATAAAAGGATTTAAAAGCGCGAATGTTTCTTTTATACATAAAACAAACTTCTACTGTCCTTACTGCGATGAAAAAATATATTGGGAGGGCTTGGCTCTTCAGTGGTGAACCCTCCCAGCGGTTTCGCCAATTTAATCCAACATACCGCTTCTCAGAGCTCTAATACTGTATTGGATCATTCTGCTTTTATATGCTACACTGAAGGATGGAATCTTAGAAATGGTTTTCAAGTGAACTATGGACATAAGCTTATAGGACAGTAGCATTACATTTAAATATTTGCTTCGAGGAATGCTCTTCAGCAAACTACAAAGACAAGGCCAGTTAGGCATAAATTAACACAAAGCAATAACGCGCCATCTATAGATATAAAATAAAAGGATTTAAAAGCGCGAATGTTTCTTTTATACATCAAACAAACTTCTACTGTCCTTACTGCGATGAAAAAATATATTGGGAGGGCTTGGCTCATCAGTGGTGAACCCTCCCAGCGGTTTCGCCAATTTAATCCACCAGACCGCTTCTCAGAGCTCTAATACTGTATTGGATCATTCTGATTTTATATGCTACACTGAAGGATGGAATCTTAGAAATGGTTTTCAAGTGAACTATGGAGAAGCGGTCTGGTGGATTAAATTGGCGAAACCGCTGGGAGGGTTCACCACTGATGAGCCAAGCCCTCCCAATATATTTTTTCATCGCAGTAAGGACAGTAGAAGTTTGTTTTATGTATAAAAGAAACATTCGCGCTTTTAAATCCTTTTATTTTATAAAAAAATATATATATAACAAAAAAAAGTCAGGTGTTGATATTTAAAATAAAAAAGGCATATTCTGACCAGGAGCACATGTGCTTTACAGAAGGCAGAGCACTATCTGGTGGAACAGAAATCAACTAAACATTGATTTAGCCTGTTCCCTGATATTTGGCCAACCCAATTTCTTGATAAATCAAGAAAAGCCATCCATGAACGCGTTTTGTGCTGTTGGCGCTCGTCAGCGTGGAGTAGGCGGTATCACTGCTAAAAGGTATAACTGCCTTATGTCTGACTTGTTTGTAGTGAATCCTCCCATTATACTGGCGAAACTTCTGAGAGGGTTCACCACTGATGAGCTAACCGCTTCCAATATTTTTCATCGCAGTAAGGAATGTAGTGTAGTCGTTTTATTAATAAAAATAAAAATTTGCGCTTAAAATAGTGTGTTTCAAATTTTTAAAAAATGTATGAGATTATATGTTATCATAAGTGATCAAAGACCAGAATAGCAACAATTAATTGCCATTCAAATTGATGCGTTTCTTTATTAAATTATGTTTAGATAGCTCACGGACCAAGTGTCCTTCAAACATATCATTGTACATTAGTAAATTAAATTTAATTGCCATCTATCGTTAAAATTTTACACAAATAAATTTACTGGCAATGCGTTTCTTTTAAAATATCATCAAATATTATCTCTACAGACCTTACTGCAATGATATGAGTTATTGAATGAGAGAGCTTGGCTCATCAGTAGTGAACCCTCTCAGCGGTTTCGCCAATCAAATATTATCTCTACAGACCTTACTGCAATGATATGAGTTATTGAATGAGAGGGCTTGGCTTAGGGGTTCACTACTGATGAGCCAAGCCCTCTCATTCAATAACTCATATCATTGCAGTAAGGTCTGTAGAGATAATATTTGATGATATTTTAAAAGAAACGCACTGCCAGTAAATTTATTTGTGTAAAATTTTAATATCATTGTATAACTAACGATTTAGTTCCAAAATCACTTGATTAGGTACCGCTCAACAAGAGCAACCTAGTTTATGATATTTACAACAATGAATAATATGTGAAGGTTATTCACATATTAAACAAAATGTTAACGTGGGATTCAATCCCAGTTCATGGCTGTCGGGAATCGAGGGGGTTACCTACTCGTCTGCCGAATTTTTCATTCTAATGATTTATTTTGATATTCTGATGAGCCAGGCCCTCCCTTTAATTTTTTCATCGCAGTAAGGACAGTAGAAATTGTTTTATTTTAAAAAGAATAATACGCCACTAAAATAGTTTTATAATATTTTGATATTAAAACCTTATAATTTTACACGAATAAATTTACTGGCAATGCGTTTCTTTTAAATATAATCAAATATTATCTCTACAGACCTTACTGCAATGATATGAGTTATTGAATGAGAGGGCTTGGCTCATCAGTAGTGAACCCTCTCAGCGGTTTCGCCAAATTAATCTCTAGACCGCTCTACTATTGTATTGGACTGGTTTTGTTATATACCCTTCATTTTCTGTGGAAGGCAGCTTAGGGGTGTTTAGTGAACTATGGACATAAGCTTATAGGTCTGTAGAGGTACATACATATAATTTCAAGGTATTGCATCGAGCAAAGCTCTTCCGCAAAATATGTTTTCATAACCAATATATATTAGTAAATTAAATTTTATTGCCATCTATCGTTAAAATTTTACACAAATAAATTTACTGGCAATGCGTTTCTTTTAAATATCATCAAATATTATCTCTACAGACCTTACTTGGCAAAACCAGTCCAATACAATAGTAGAGCGGTCTAGAGATTAATTTGGCGAAACCGCTGAGAGGGTTCACTACTGATGAGCCAAGCCCTCTCATTCAATAACTCATATAATTGCAGTAAGGTCTGTAGAAATAATATTTGATGATATTTAAAAGAAACGCATTGCCAGTAAATTTATTTGTGTAAAATTTTAACGATAGATGGCAATAAAATTTAATTTATTAAAACCTTATGAAAAAAAATAGTAAAAATGTAAAATTGTACTGGGATAAGGTGAATAAATTAAGAAAAAGCATCACTTTATCGTACAACTGAAAGTTGTTGATGGCTTGCGCCATCTATCGGAATAAATATCAACTATTCGTTTATTTTTATACAAGCCATCAGAAACGTTCAGTTGCACAATAAGGAGATGCCTTTTTTCTTCATTTATTCACCTTATCCCAGTACAATTTTACATTTGTCTTTTTCACAAGATGTCTTTTTCTTAATAGAACCTTATGTTTTAATAAAGTGTTTGTGTATGTATATGACAAAAAGAGCAAAACATTCCACAGTGCCATCAACTAAAGAAAACACCATCCAGAGAAACAACCAACCAACAGAACCACATATCTCATACTTATCGAGGGAACGATTTTAAGATTAAAACACACGCAATCTTCCGTGTGCACTTGAGCCGATCCACAACAGCAAAAAAAGTTTAGGAATTGATTTCATCAACTATTACTGAACTATTGATGATACACCACCACCAATCAATAGATATTGATATGGTTATGTTGACATAGGAATACCAAGGCCAGTTTTACTAAGGTCACGCAAGAACTGCCTAGGAAGGACACAATAGGTCAGTATAGTGTGTCACGATATTATAGAGTGATTCACCTTTTGTAATAACGATTTTACACCTCTACAGGCAATTTTTAAAATAAAAAACATTTTTAACACTACTTTTTAGAGCACACACACACACATATATGAAAAAATAGTACAAATGTGATATTGTACTGGGATAAGGTGCATAAATTAAGAAAAAAGAATCTCCTTATCGTGCAACTGAAAGTTGCTGATGGCTTGCGCCATCTATCGGAATAAATATCAAATATTCTCGTTGATTTCTAATTATTCCAGAATTGGCCAAATACCCATTCTTGATTAATCAAGAAAAGCTAACCACGGACGCGTTTCGGGCTGTTGGCCCTCATCAGCGTGGTGTATCACATTTGTACTATTTTTTCACATTGTGTCACGGTCTCACGCAATTCTGGCCTTAACTGCCCGTTTAATGATTTTTCAGGATGCCTGAATTACCTGTTTTTTGGTCGTTGAGGTACAGCTTACACCACGCTGATGAGGGCCAACAGCCCGAAACGCGTCCGTGGTTAGCTTTTCTTGATTAATCAAGAATGGGTATTCGGCCAATTCTGGAATAATTAAAAATCAACGAGAATAGTTGATATTTATTCCGATAGAAGGCGCAAGCCATTAGCAACTTTCAGTTGCACGATAAGGAGATTCTTTTTTCTTAACATATATATTATTGAATTACATATATCATTGAATTAACTTAGAAAGATATAAAAATGAGCCCTTGTCAGTTGTCCTCAAGGTTCCAGAATGTCGCTATAGAATAGTAAGAAATCTCTTCTTAAACTCTCTTTCTTTCGCTCCTTAGCTCAACTCTATCTAAAATACAATATAACGCGGCTGATGATTGTAAAACGAAAATTGCAATTATACCGCGAATGTTTCTTTTAAACAAAAATCGAAATTTATTTTAAAGAGAAATAACGACTATTTCTAACTTTAAGGATGAAGTATGAAAGGGTGAAAAATATGAAGAGTAATGGCGAACGGAAAAACCCGCCCCTGGACACTTTTATTTTTCCGTTCGCCATTACTCTTCATATTTTTCACCCTTTCATACTTCATCCTTAAAGTTAGAAATAGTCGTTATTTCTCTTTAAAATAAATTTCGATTTTTGTTTAAAAGAAACATTCGCGGTATAATTGCAATTTTCGTTCAACTCTATCTGTTCACGGAAATTTCCTAGTACAACTGTGTCTCTTCGTTTTTTGTGTATGGAGATTCCCAAGCTTTCCACTCTGCCTCGACCACGACTGCCTGTACTCTGTGAGAACTGTTAAAGGTCTTCCGAGGTGCAGAGAGGTACTGGAAAACTCTCCACGCCCTGACTGTCCCTCTCGGTTACTACAAGTTTGCCCCTTTCGGTTACCATACCACAGCGAGAGACCCTCTCGGATCTCATACCACAGCAAGAGACCCTCAAGATAACACAGTATAGCGAGAGTCGACAGGATCTTGGTTTTGAACACAGTAAATTGTGTGTGTTGTGTAGAAAAAACTATGGAGCAGTACAAGGGTGACTTCGATTTCATAAAAATAATGAAAAAGGAGTTAGGAAATAGGTCGAATTTACTAAAAAAAAAAGTGTCTAAGCTGCCCTAAGCCCGGATGAAAAAGGAGGAGGAGGAGCAGTAACAAGCTCACTAAAAAACCAGGGCTCAGCTGGCCCGGCTGATAGTACCCTGTAAGGGCTCCTAATCCAGGGATACAGGATGAGCAGCGTTTGTACTCCATGTTAGGAGCAGCTGCACATGGCGTCTGTTCCTCATGTCAGAGGCGGACATTTCTTTTGGAGCTAAGTCGGCCTGCCACTGAGTAGTGCTCCCAGTCTAAATGACAAAGGCAGACGCATTATACTTCACCCAGTCATGATGGTTGTCAAACAGACACCATCAAGGGTCACAACTTGATACCCTAATATGATTGAGTGGAGATAAGGAAGAAGAAGGCCAGATTACAACATAAAGTGGCGGGCGGATTTAATGCATTTTAAAGAGAAAGGTTCTTCTTTTGGTGCATGATTACCATCCTCTTTATGTATATAGACGATGTCTTAAACCAGATTCTACTGTATCTTGTTGGGTTTTTTTTCTAGCATAATATGTTAATTTTGTTTTCCTTAAAGAAAGCATTAAGATAAAAACATAGTATAAACATGTTATTTGGGTGATCTCCTTATGCAACTTGAAAGAGAGAATGTACACTTATTTACACATTTATCAACAACCCTCCATAATAAGAGTATATCCCACCATTACCACGACCCCTGGGGTCAAATCGTGAGGTAATGAATCTCTTCTTTGACTTAGGTACGTATAACATCTTTCACTCTCTCTATCTTTAATGGAGTTTTCAAGAGACCTCCAAAAATCCACATTAACGATTTTAAAATTAAGAAAAAAAGGCATCTCCTTATCGTGCAACTGAAAGTTGCTGATGGCTTGCGCTAGCTATCAGGATAAATATCAACTATTCATTTTATTATTATTATTATTAATCCAGAATATTGGCCAAATACCTATTCTTGATTAATCAAGAAAAGCTAACCACATACGCGTTTTGTGCTATTGGCCAAAATATGTATATACTTACGTATATATATAATCTACATTTATTGAAAGCTAAAGAAAAATAACAAATAGAATAAAGTATAGGCAATGTGAAAGAGAAAATATTAATAACAGGTAAGGTCTTGTCACTTTCTCTTTGTTGCTGTTCTGTAAAAATCGAATAAACTCTTTAAACACTTTCCTGTCATTCAAGAGATGGTTGGCTATTATCTTGTCGATATCGACAGATGTCAGTTGTTGGATTCTCAGAGAAATTTCTTTCTTTCGTCTCTATGACATTGGCAGTCAAAGAGATAATGGAAAAAACTCAGTTTTAACGTTTTGTTAACATACTAGGTTTTCTTCTCTTTAATTAGAGATGTCAGTCTGACTTCCAGACTTAAGTCGAGTCATCTACGGACAATGGCTTTCCAGAATGGTTTCAAGGTTTTCTCCCTACAGTGCAATTCTCAACCTGCAACCCCAAAATACATTATTGACTGTATTAAATCATCCATTGATCTACTCATCCCCAGCAGACACCATCAACAAGTTCTACCAGTTTGATACCCTGATTGAGTGGAGATAAGAAAGAAGAAGATAGAGATATGTGGATCCGTTAACCTTAAAATATTTTATTGTACGACGTAACGTAAGACGTTTCGGCGAGTCCTTGTCGACCTTCTCAAGGTGGAAGCTTAACACGAAGTTTGTCTTTTTTTTTTACTTCGTGTGTGTTTCGTCAAAACTTCAAATAGTTTTTTATTATCCCTAGTACACGTGGTACGGGCAATTATAATCCTGGTGGGTAAAAGTAGGCGACTGTTTTTACTGTAAGTGCACCACATGTCTACACATGTGAAAAGCAGTTCGACTTTACACTTACAAGTGTGCCAGAGCCCCGTTTGGTTACTTGCACTCGCTGGTGGGGTTAGACTTTTTCAAGAATCGGGGGCCATTGGAGCATTTTTTTTTTCAATCAGAAAAAAGTGCCCAATGCGGGAATCGATCCCGGGTCGTTGCGGTCGAAAACCAACAGTTTAGACCATCCTTCCACCGACCCCCTTCTTTTTTTCTTCTATATGACATTGGCAGCCAAAGAGATAATGGGACAAAACTCGGTTTTAACGTTTTGTTTAACCAGGTAGCATACAAGGCTTTCACCTTCTTTAATTAGATATGTCAGTCTTTGATTTCCAGACTTAAGTCTGGTCATCTACGGATAATGACTTTCCAGAATGGTTTCAAGGTTTTCCCACTATGTACTAAGTGCAATTCTCAACTTGCAACCCCAAACAACATCATTGACTGTATTGACTCATCCATTGATGAGATATACTCATTACCAGCAGACCGTGCGTCCCAGTTTCAAGATTTCCAACCACATCCGTAACACAATGCCATAATGTCTCCAGCAGACGCCTAAATGGCAGAAAAAAATACCTTGACCTCTGGCCTCCAAGGACGTCATCAAGGTCTTTATTTATTCATAGCTGCGTGACCCCATGTTCCGTCCTCCATAGAGAGAATTATGGCTTTCATCTTCTTCCATTTGTTCTCTATGTAATGGATATTCCATATTGTTCTGGATAGTGAATGAAACTGGCCTATTTCTCGCTGCTTTATAACCATTTACATATTGTCGCTGATAAACTACACTGGCCACACAAAATATTGCCTCACCTAGAAATACATATTTGAAAAAGTAAAAATTAATATCGGGTAAAAAGTTTCTTTTAATTTAAATTTGCAGATCTCATCAATGGATGAGTCAATACAGTAAATAATGTTGTTTGGAGATTGCCAGGTTGAGAATTGTACTTAGTACATAGTGGGAAAGCTTTGCAACCATTCTAGAAAGTCATTGTCTGTAGATGACTCGACTTAAGTCTGGAAATCGAAGACTGACAATATTTATACATAGAATTTAGAAAGATTGTACATAGAGTATTAGACCGTTGAAGAGCAGTATATTTGCTAGAAAGCTTGCAAATTTAAATTAAATGAAACTTTTTACCTGATATTTATTATTACCTTTTTCAAATAATTTCTGGATAACCATTTCTCACATAGAAATACATATGTACATTTTCTGAAAATTGGTGATCTATAGTGAGCTAATAGTAATGTGAAAAATAATCGATTATTTTTTAAAGGGCTAAAAATTTGTTCAGAGAGCGAGATTGAAACTACTTCATTACAACGTTCATATAAAGTTTTTAGATATTTTTATAAAAATACAGTTAAACCGGTCTATAGCGCCTCCTCTTGGGACTCACCAAAATAGGGTGCTATAGAGAGGTGGTGCTATAGACAGGTTACTTTTAATGTAAATCGCATCGTACTACGTATTTAAAATCGGGTGCTATAGAGAGGGAGGCGCTATTTAGAGGGGGCACTATAGACAGGTTTAATTGTATATCACAATTTTCTCTTAATTCTGAATATAAGGTTATAACACTAGCCTTTTTAGTGATTCGCTAACCATGACGTATGTACAAAGGAACATGTGGTCATTGGACATGTGTCGGACCAGGAGGCTGTTGTTGGGTTCCGTGCTACCTGGAGTATAGGAGCTCCATCTATGCTTCCTTCCTGTGGTGAATCTGTATAAGACTGGTGGTCTTAATAAAGCTTTGTGTATGTGAATATATGGTTATATAAGAGGTTAAATATATATATACAAAAATTGAACTAATTAGATTAAATTGGATTAAATAGAGAGATATACACAGCTTTTATATCAATATTTGGTATCTCCTCATTTTCTTTTAATTCCCCTTTTTTTTTTTAAATTTCATTTGTGCTTTTTTTTTTTAATATTCCAAGAAAGAGTTTGTATCTATCCCAAGTAGAACTACCTCTCTGTAAAGAACAACACCTAGTTGCATAGCTACAGTTTTTTTTAGAGAGAGGTTTCCTCTTATCCAGTCTTTCCAGTTGGTCTCGAGGACCACGCCATCACCATCTCCTTAGCGGCGAAGTACGCGATCTACGTATTCTTCGTAGATCGCGAAATACGTGGTGTCGCTGGAGACCCGCTGGTGATTCTCCACCAAACTCTGCAGCGCTGGCAGAGGCGCCATATTCATTGTACATAGTGTATATAATGCATCTTTTCAAAATAGTATAGACTGTGCACTTTGAATGTATTGAAAAGATGTCAATAAAATTATTTTAATTGTCAATTGTCTTATCAAAGAGTTGCTAAATAGTAAAATGGTAACTTTGGCGCTCTGTATTGTATTAAAAACTATCCTTCGCTATTGACCTAGCAACCTATCCTGGCAAAGGTAATGGTCATCATGGAATTGAGATTGGGCAGTCATATATCAACAATAGCGCGGAATGTCTGACTTGATCATACCCCGGAGATTTCGTCCATCCAGAATTATGCATGACTTCCATCTCATTTGTCCTTCCACGCACGTCCATAGCGGAACATGGCTGACTAAACGGCCATATATTAACTAATGATAATACTATTATCATACTCATTAATATGTATTATATCTTGATAGGTTATGGTGTGTATGTGTGAATGTCATAGTAATGTTTTTCAGTCAATATTTATATTCATTCTGCAGCCTTTCTTGACTTATCCTAAGTCGTAGAGAAACCGCTGGGAGACACTACTGATAAGTCCATATAATATTGTTATTATTATACAAGTATTTAGGGGCTAACTCTGATCCTCCTCCTTCGATGCCTTCCTCTACTGAGGGTGGGCCACATGGTCTCTCCATATCTCCCTCCTTCGATGCCTTCCTCTACTGAGGGTGAGCCACATGGTCTCTCCATATCTCCCTCCTTCAGTGCCTTCCTCTACTGAGGGTGGGCCACATGGTCTCTCCATATCTCCCTCCTTCGATTCCTTCCTCTACTGAGGGTGGGACACATGGTCTCTCCATATCTCCCTCCTTCGATGCCTTCCTCTACTGAGGGTGGGCCACATGGTCTCTCCATATCTCCCTCCTTCGATGCCTTCCTCTACTGAGGGTGGGCCACATGGTCTCTCCATATCTCCCTCCTTCGATGCCTTCCTCTACTGAGGGTGGGACACATGGTCTCTCCATATCTCCCTCCTTCAGTGTCTTCCTCTACTGAGGGTGGGCCACATGGTCTCTCCATATTTCCTCCGCCATCCTCTTCATCTCCTCGTGTCGTCCAGTCCATTGTTTTAGATCGTCTGTGTATCCCTGTCGTCTCCTTCCCTTCGGTCTCTTCCCCCGGAGCTTTCCCTCCAACACTGTCAGCAATGTCTCTCCTGCTGATCCGCGCTTCACATGTCCAACAAAAGTCAGTTTTTGTTGTTTTATGAACTTTATCAGATGGCGATCTGTACCCATTCGATCGAAGACTTGAATATTTATTACCATATCTGTCCAAAGAATTTTGAGAGGTCTTCTGTAAAGATAGGTCTCCAAGACTTCTATCCGTTTGATTGAAGATTTTAGTAATGTTCACGACCTCACAACCATATGTTAGTATAGGCCAGATTAGTGTCTTTATCAGTCTTTGTTTCATCTTAATATTGGTAGTTCCCCTCAATATATATATTTGTTGTTCCAAATAGTTACGCTGATAATGACAATTGAAACAAATTTATTGACAACTCAGTTAATATTTACAAAATGAGGAAGAGATCACAAAAATAATTAGAGAAAAAAAATAGCGAATAGCGTATTCGAACCAGGGACATCAGGTTCTAAAGTCTAAAGCTTTCGCAGCTATGTTATTTTGCCTTATTATATCATTAACCGCTGGGAGACACTACTGATAAGTCTTTCAATATTGTTATTCTTATACAAGTATTTAGGGGCTAACGCTGATCCTCCTCCTTCAATGCCTTCCTCTACTGAGGGTGGGCCACATGGTCTCTCCATACTCCCTCCTGAGGAAGAGAGATTACAAAAATAATTAGAGAAAATAAAAAAAGATTGCGAATAGCGTATTCGAACCAGGGACATCAGGTTCTAAAGTCTAAAGCTTTCGCAGCTAGGCTATTTTGCCTTATTATATAAATATTTAAATAAGAATTAATATTTACAAATTTAAATTTTCAGTCGGGGAGTCTTCCTTACCGTACGCTGATAATGATGATACATTGAGATTTTTCACAGAGTAATGGTGTGTCAGATTGACTCCTAAGACAGTTTGAATAAAAATGGTTACAAGAAACCTAAAACTGTTCTTTCAACAATTTATTTTTCAGCGTGCACCAATTCTTGCTTTATACAAACTCTTAACGTAACAAACCACATTATTGCTTATATTTTTTCAGCGTGCACCAATTCTCGCTTTATACAAACTCTTAACGTAACAAACCACATTATTGCTTATATTTTTTCAGCGTGCACCAATTCTCGCTTTATACAAACTCTTAACGTAACAAACCACATTATTGCTTATATTTTTTTCAGCGTGCACCAATTTTTGCTTTATACAAACTCTTAACGTAACAAACCACATTATTGCTTATATTTTTTCAGCGTGCACCAATTCTTGCTTTATACAAACTCTTAACGTAACAAACCACATTATTGCTTATATTTTTTTCAGCGTGCACCAATTCTCGCGTTATACAAACTCTTAACGTAACAAACCACATTATTGCTTATATTAACTCAATGATGCTCTTAATATAAGATATTCAAAAAACATTTAGTGTTTAGGGTTTTAAAAGTGATCAATAAATTCTACAAAATAAGAAGATTGTATTGCCAGAGTTTGTTTAGAAGATTCTTTGCTGGTTGGAAGGTTTGGTTGGTGTGGCTGTGTTTTTCTCCGAAGAAAATGCTTGGTCATTTAAGTTCTTTTCGCTGTTATCCTTGTTATGTTAGTTCACGTAAAGTATATATAATAATTAGAACAAACTGCTCTTCACCTTATCTATGACTGTCCGAACTTTACACAAGTGAGACATCGTTTGTTCCCTGATCTAAATGATTTAACTCTCTTACATCAGCCACTTTGTCTATATAAATTCTATGAACTCTGTCGATTAATATATGTAAATTTGTAAATATTTTTAATTCTAACTTTTAATTTGTTTTGTTTGTTTCCTCTGAAATATGCGCAAATATTTTAATATCGCGCCTGATTGATTAATAAATTAAAGAATAAACATAATAATTTAACAATATGGGGCGAAGATTGTGGTTTAGCTTACCTCTCATTACTTGGCCTCCCCTTCTCAACAACAATGAAGTCCTTGGTCAAATCTTTATATTCACATAATTCAGTGATCAATGAATTTACAAAATAATTATTAAAATTCGATAGAACGTATTTTTATTTAAACAAAGTATAAATACTTCTTAATGACTATCTTTCATTGGAATTTGTGTTAGGTCCCTTTAGTCATTTCGAATTTTAGAAAGGTGGTCCCTCAGGTAGATTATTTCTTATCATATGGGTCGCTTATGGGATATTTTATCGTAAGAATTACATAATTTACAAAACATCCAGTATAATATAGCTCAGATATAGCCACACACACACATCAACATGTAATTCTATGTCAATAATATAATTCCTTCGGTATAATTATTAATAAAAGACAATTCGCTGAGGGAAAAGTTTCTTTTATGTATATCGGCAATACAAGCTTTCGGGCTCAACAGCCCTTCGACAGGTATAACTATGTTACTGAGGTTTTCCGAATCTAATCCTATATATACAATGAAGTAGGAAATATAAGATAGATATGCAAAAAAACTCATTTACATAGTACCAAAAATGGATTATTGGTTAATGCTAATGCTCTATTGAGGTTATGTGATTACAGTAAATAACAAATTGGGAAGCCGGAGATATAGGTATGAGGAATTATACTATGGTATATGTCGGGCTATGGATCTATTGATTCCTTTGAGTTTTTTAGTGAGTATAGCTTCGAGTACTAGACGCTGGTGCTTGCTTTATATATCCTGATAATGGGTTGAGGGTTCACTAATATTAAATGAATGGTCTGTGATATGCTGGTATACGAGAGAACGGGGATCTTTTTTTTTTAAACAGATCTTTCATGCTCGGCCATTCGGATCCTCACCGTTCTCCCCGTCTCTCCCACATACGTAGCTTCACACTACAGGCATGGAATATATGACATTATTTTTGCTGAAGGAATCTGTAGGAGTGTTGCTTTTGGTTTTAAATTATTATATAAATTATAATATTATTATGCCTTAGTCTGTCTGCGAGGGTTAGTGAATTAGAAAAATAGGTATTAATGCCATGTAATATTCGTGCTATGGCGGTGGATTTAGAAGAGAATAATATAATTTAATAGGTATGGAGGAAGGTTTTTTGCCGCAGAATTCTACTGACTATCCGACATCCTTCATTTTTAAGCATTTTTATAACCCGTCCACGACAAGAACCCTAGTTCAAAACGTAAAAATGGTGATAAATAAAGTGTTTATTTTGGTACTTGAAACTACCTCTGTGTTTATAGCTTATTTTGTATTTTTATAATTTGACTAAAATTCTTTCTGTGATTTTTAAATAGTATTACAGTAGAACCTCCCTGTAAAGGACAACACCTAATTGCAGAGCCAACGTGTTTTTTAAGAAGAGATGTCCTCTTACCGGAGAGTTACTAAATAGCAAAAATAGTAATTTTGCAAATGAAAACTGTCCTTTGTGGAGAGGTGTCCTCTTACCGAAGAGTTACTAAAAAGTAAAAATGGTAATTTTGCAAATGAAAACTGTCCTTTGTGGAGAGGTTTCCTCTAGCGCGAGTGTACTCTCTTGGAAGTTCTACTGTAAATAAATTCTATTCATCATCAATTTTGGTATGTTTATGTTTTTTTTTTACTGTGGAAATATGTAAATAGAGAAAATTTTAAGTTTTTATGAGATCTCTATGTTTATGATATAAATGATATATTACCTTTCCCAAAACTTTGTTATATATATCATCCATTTTAAAGAGAATTCTAGGTGACTAAACTGTCGAAACTGTGTCAATAAAGAAAGAAATGTCAAATGTTGGACAAACGACAAATTTCCATCGATCAAAGGGTCAATTCCCTTGTCAACTCAAGTTCAACAGTTCACTCGCGTGTGACAAAACTTTGTCATTTTTCTTTGTTCAGGTCAATCAACCGCCATTCATGATTGCTAGTTTGATTATCGTTCCGTTGTGTAACACGCAAAGGATCCTTTTTGCATATAGGCTTCTTTAATCAAGTTGACGCTATGCAACTTTTTTCTTTTATTGAGATTAGGTTCTTAGATATTAGAATCGATAACTGCGAAGGGATTTTTTTTTATATTTTAGGCTCTAAGGTAGAACAGAGGGAAAGTAAAACTTTAATCTTACTTGAAGTTTGAAGTATAAAGAGCCGTGTGATTTCGATATCCAATTAAAGATCTAATATTTTTCGTAAATATTTCTTGTAAGATATGGTCGATGTTTTTATTGAGCCCGTTGAAGAGTGATTATCACTTGAAAGCTAGCATTTAAAAATAAGAAGAAAGTCATTATGGTAAAGTATTTTTGTGTATTTTTTAGACTTTTTGAACACTTTTATCATGAATATAGAACTAATATAACCATAATCATCATCTTTTTGCATCCTCTATTTCTGAAAATTTGAGTGGTAAAAAAAGGCCGAATGCCTTCTTTCTAAATTTGTGAATCGATATTGATCGAAAGCCTTGGATTAGTCTTTTTGAGATGATAGAAAAGTTGTTGTTGTCGTGTCCAATGAAGAGCCTCAGATGTTCCATGCATCTCTATTACAGAAGTCGCAAAGTCCTCTATATTGGGTATGTATACTGTATTGTTGTTGATGTTATTGTGTCCAATAAATAGCCTCAGATGTCTCCGTACATCTCTATCATAGTTGTCGTTATATCCTCTATCTTGGGTGTGTTAAGCTGCTGTTCTGGGTAGACATGTGTTGTTGTCGTGTCCAATGAAGAGCCCCAGATGTCTCCATACATCTCTATCCCAGCAGTCGCTATGTTCTCTATCTTGGGTGTGCAAAGCTGCTGTTCTGGGTATAACACAGACCAGTCTTAGGACTGATTTCTCTGAAATATTAAAACAGACTTCTTGGAATAGCGTTCTTTACGATTGAAAATATGAATGGCCGTGAAAAGGCATCGTGTCAAGACTACTCAAGACAAAACGCTGAACTACCCACATGGACAAAACTTAAACACGTTTCTTATTTTGATGTTGCCGGTTAGCTTTATTTTTAAGGAGACATTGGTAATTTTGTTGACACTTAGTTATCTCGTGTGTCTTCAATAAAGGTCACTGTATATCAAATATCTTTTAGAGTTATTATTTATATTCCGATATCTCTATATATAGATAAAAGTCAATGTATGTATATTTGTATGTGAAAAAAATAGTACAAATGTGATATTGTACAGGAATAAGGTACATAAATTATGAAAAAGACATCTCCTTATCGTGTAACTGAAAGTTGCTGATGGCTTGCGCCATCTATCGAAATAAATTTCAACTATTCTCGTTGATTTCAAATTATTCCAGAATTGGCCAATTAAATACCCATTATTGATTAATCAAGAAAAGCTAACCACGTACGCATTTCGGGCTGTTGGCCCTTGTCAGCGTGGTGTAAGCTATATCTCAACGACCAAAAAACTGGTTCATATTTGTGTGTGTTTGTCAGCTATGAACGTCCTCAATACATAACTAATCTGGCTAAAATTCTAATAGGATATAGAGTTAAATCTGGAAAAGTTTTTTTTTTCGCATTTTTAACCAATAAAAATTAACTAAGTGCATCCATGGTAAAAGGTACAACATCCTTAAGTTTTGTCCATGAGTGAATATTTGTATTTTGAAATTTAATCCATCTTTTTGACATTAACCCCTGAGATCACAATTAAATAAATGGAAGCTACATTCGGGGATAAGTTTCTTCCTCAGTTTATATTACATGAACTCAAGATTTTGGTATTATTAGTACTTCGACGAAGGTAACACAATAAACTTCAACTTTTATTTAGTTATTGAGCTACTCCGGTTGAAGGCTTGATAAGTCCGAAACCTTTAGTTAATAAAATTTAATAATGAAACTTATCCCCTTATGTATATGTAATGATTAATAATACGAAGTTTCGTTCTTTTGTCAAGTATTCCTGAACAGCTGACAAGGCTACATCTTACAAGGGCAGCCTGACGGATTCAACTAATTTACTAGTGGAAGACTCCACAATTGACTCAAGGTCGAAATGCTTACAAGTGAAGTCCAACCGGCAATGCCAAGGGCGGAGAAGATGACTAGGAGGAGTTCTACATAGCTAAGAAGTTTCAGAGCTGCTACCAAATAACTCCACAAGACCTAACACGAGAATCCGTGGTAAATTCATGTATAGTAACTTTCTTTACCTCCAATTTGCTCAGATTAATCTATTAGCTTGATTGTCTTTATATAATTTTCTCTGTATATAAATTTTTTATGTTACCATTAAATTCTATCATTATTTTCCCTGCATGTATCCTATATTTCTGCTTGGAGAATATGTGTAAGACTAAAGGGTCTTAATAAAGCTTTTGTTGTTGTATATGTAATGATTATTTTGTTTTGTTGTTGAAAAAGATAGAGAATTGAAGGTGAAGTCGTAAAAATAGGAAAGATAATTATTTACCCATCAAGTATTTTTTATTTTGAATTACCTGAAGCAAATTACACATGAAATTATTTTTCACAGTAATATTGAATTTATAAAATGAATCCTATATTCGTGATTTTAAAAATACATATTTACAACAATTATTCAAAGTGGTATCTTCTAAATCTATGGTCAAAAATAAAAGAATAGTCAATGAATGAAAATAAAATAATATGTTTTTAAAAAATAAAATAATCGCATTTTAGATTATATAATACACCTATCCCCCGATTTACACGGTAGATACGTTCCTGAGAAAAACGTGTAAATCGGGGGATAGGTGTACACAGAAATAAAAATAAAATGCATTTACAGGTTAAAATATGTAGTCAGCACATAAGCTCGGGATTCCTCGTGAGATGTGTACACAGCGCATGTGTTCAATCACAGTAGAATTTAGTATAGTGCGATAAAAACAAAAAAAAAAAAACTTATTTCGAAAACCGTGTAAAAGCGAAAACGTGTAAAACAAGTACCGTGTAAATCGGGGGATAGGTGTATATATATTTTTATTTATTTAATAACTAGCCGAATAACCCGGGCAACGCCCGGGGTTTACCCGATTAAATGCTTTTATTCAAATACTATTCGTTACAATTATAAATTGGCGCCGTGGATGTCATTCTTGTATAATATATAAATCCAAATTGTGCCTTATCACGCACTATTTATTTATTTGTATTAGGTCTTATTACATTGCCAGTAAATTTATTTGTGTAAAATTTTAACGATAGATGGCAATAAAATTTAATTTACTTATATATAAATGAGTTTTGAATATTGTAAAAAAAAAAAATGCATCGGCCGGGAATCGAACCCGGGGCGCCCGCGTGGCAGGCGAGCATTCTACCACTGAACCAAAAGCAAACGGTGACAGAATTAAGAACGCATGACGATGATAACTGTATATTATCCGTGACAGAGGCGGCCGATGAGGAAAGACGGTCGTGACTATATATAGTAATAATCCAAACTGTACCTTATCATGGATGTGGTCTTGTAACCTTGTGTTTATAATCTATAATCCAAATTGTACCTTATCATGGATGTGGTCTTATTACCTTGTGTTTATAATCTATAATTCAAACTGTACCTTATCATGGATGTGGTCTTATTACCTTGTGTTTATAATCTATAATCCAAACTGTACCTTATCATGGATGTTGTCTTATTACCTTGTGTTTATAATCTATAATCCAAATTGTACCTTATCATGGATGTGGTCTTATTACCTTGTGTTTATAATCTATAATCCAAACTGTACCTTATCATGGATGTGGTCTTATTGCCTTGTGTTTATAATCTACAACGCCTGGGGTTTACCCGATTGAATGATTTTATTCAAATACTATTCGTTACAATTATAAATTGGCGCCGTGGAGGTCATTCTTGTATAATATATAAATGAGTTTTAAAAATTGTAAAAAAAAAAAAAAAATGCATCGGCCGGGAATCGAACCCGGGGCGCCCGCGTGGCAGGCGAGCATTCTACCACTGAACCAAAAGCAAACGGTGACAGAATTAAGAACGCATGACGATGATAACTGTATATTATCCGTGACAGAGGCCACGACAGACGGTCGTGACTATATATATTAATATATATTCTAATAAAAGACTCAATTTGATGTTTATGGAAGAGCGATTGCTCGAAATATATTATATGTTTATAATTGTATTTCTATAATACCGTCCTCAAAGTTATGTCCATAGTTCATTTAAAATACCCATTCCAAGAGTCTAGCATCAGTATCACTATAAAAGAAAAACCATAAAATGCAATATAACAGCAGTATGGTAGATTAAACTGGCGAAACCGCTGGGAGTGTTCACCACTGATGAGCCAGGCCTTCCCATTAATTTTTCCTTTGCAGTAAGGACAGTAGAAATTGTTTAATTTTTAAAAGAATCATACGCGTCTATAATAGTTTCGAATTCTAATAATATATATAAATATATATAGACTCCGCTTTTGCCGGTCCCAAGCCCAGCTGAAAAAGGAGGAGGGGGATCAGTAACAAGCTCACTAAAAAACCTGGGCTCAGCTGGCCCGGCTGATAGTACCCTGTAAGGGCTCCTAATCCAGGGATACAGGATGAGCAGCGTTTGTACTCCATGTTAGGAGCGGCTGCATATGGCGTCTGTTCCTCATGTCAGAGGCGGCCATTTCGTTTGGAGATAAGTCGGTCTACCACTGAGTAGTGCCCCAGTCTTAATGACAAAGGCAGACGTATTCTACTTCACCCAGTGTGGAGATAAGAAAGAAGAAGAAGATATATAAATATATCTATAAAATATACTTTCCAAAAGAGTTTAAATGTGTAAAGTTTTAGCTATCTTTTCCAAGAAGCTACTGAACTATCATTAACAATATATATACAAAATTTTACCCTTTTTTCCTTCATTGATCAAACCCACTTTTAAAATATTGCCATAAATATAAGTATGAAAAAATAGTACAAATGTGATATTGTACTTGGGATAAGGTGCATAATTATGAAAAAGGCATCTCCTTATCGTGCAACTGAAAGTTGCTGATGGCTTGCGCCATCTATCGGAATAAATGTCAACTATTCTCGTGGATTTTTTAATTATTCCAGAATTGGCTAAATACCCATTCTTGATAAATCAAGAAATGCTAACCACGGACGCGTTTCAGGCTGTTGGCCCTCATCAGAGTGGTGCAAGCTGTATCTCAACGACCAAAAATGGCGCAAGCCATCAGCAACTTTCAGTTGCACGATAAGGAGATGCCTTTTTTTTATAAATATAAGTATGTAGTGGCAACTCTTCCTTTACTATGCATCAGAACGATTCACTGTTTATTACCTTAGTAAAAACCTTTACTAGTGATAATAGAAAATGAGCCACATCACCAGTTTGGGTATATTCAGACAAAAGGTCAACCTGTATACCATGGTATCAGGCTATGGCCTCCATCAGTACAGGGATGACTTCGATTCCATAACATCCTACGAGAGGGGTTTTGAATTTACCAAACTGCTGTTGAAGCTATATGTATATTATATAAAGGTATTATTTAAAATGTTATATTAAAATATTTAATTTAGAATTATGTTATATTAGGGTGTTATTTTATTTAAAATTATATTTCATCGATTCAAATACTCTGTTTAAATCGACCGCCAGTGGTCGTGCTTCCCCTATAAAAACTCGTTGTTGTTCTTCCCCGTTGGTCGGCTCAAAACATTTGTACATTATGTAAATAAGCTTTTCATTTTTTTATTCTTACGCCTTAAGCCAGGCAGTACTTTAATCAAATTATGTTCTTATATATTACTTTAGCTCAAATAAAACAATATATATCTCTGATCAAAACCTTTTTTTTTTTAAATTATACTTTCAAGATTTTAACCACGACTGCATCACCAATATCATTTAGTACCAAAAAGAACCAGCAAATAATTCCATACCATAATCCTCAAGATGATCAAAAATACAAGCAGAATCTCTCTTTTCTTTATATAAGATGTATATTAATCAATTTTTCTGTTATTTTTACCAATTTCATCATTATTCATTATTTTACAAGAAAAGGAATCACCAGACATCATCTTGAAGAAGGAACCAAAGTTAACAGCGACGTGTTTCTTTTATTAATGTTGTAAATTCGGCAAGTTTTCGGACTTTGACGTCCTTCGACAGGCAACTTTCCAAGAAACTGACAGATAATATATATCTACGTAAATATTTACATAATTAGAACTTTTCTTAATGAAATAAATGATTATAATACAAAAACCTTTCTTTTTATCTATGTAAAAAAAATTGTTCTGAGAAAAGGATAGCTGCCATAGAATAAAGGGAAAGGCAAAAACTTTTATTCCTTCTTCAAGATTTATTATTTTGTTTCTCTAAAAAATTATCATATATATACAATATGTATATAAAATAAATGTCACCTCTCTCATCAAAATAGACGGTATAATCTAAGTTTATCTATTGGACGTCTCTGCAAACTAACGGACTCTGGTAAGGGACAAAGACACAATACCAGCTTTGGCAAAAAGAGAAGTGCCTACCTAAAACCTTTAGCTCTTAGCGTCTATTTTGATCAAAGAAGCGACCTTCCTTTATATAGACTCATTGACAAAATTTAGGAAAGTGGATCTTCTTTGATGTCACCGGTCGTTTTTTTTTTTTTTTTTTTTTTTTTGAGGAGACAGAGGCAATTTTTTTTTTCACATTTGATTATATCGTGTGTCTTCAATAAAAGCCACTGTCTATCAAATATATTTCAGAGTTATTGACTGAATCTCGATATACATGCTAAAAAGTACAACTTCCTTGAGTTTTGTCTTTGCGTGTATCTTTCAGAGTTATTGTCTGAATCTCAAATATACATGCTAAAAAGTACAACTTCCTTAAGTTTTGTTTATAAGTGTATCTTTCAGAGTTATTGACTGAATCCTGATATACATGCTAAAAGGTACAACTTCCTTAAGTTTTGTCTATGAGTGTATCTTTCAGAGTTATTGACTGTATCTCGATGTACATGCTAAAACGTACAACTTTCTTTAATTTTCGCCCATGAGTGTATCTTTCAGAATTATTGACTGAATCCCGATATACATGCTAAAAGGTACAACTTTCTTAAGTTTTGTCTTTGAATGTAGATCAATATCCTCCAACTTCCATCTATAAAATATATTTGAGTAACATCAACAGAACTTTCAGAGAGAGTTTTAAAGTTTTAGGTTATCTCCACTGTGTGTGAAGATGGTAAATTATATAGGTGACTTTGAGTATATATTAATTTGAATTTGATCATATTGTATTCCTAATCTATAATACATATTGTACGCTATTAATTTATTCTAACAGTAACTATAGAAAATGTAATCCGAATTACATTTTTTCGCCCAACACCGAGAACTATCTACACTCATGGACAAAACTTAAGAAAGTTATACTTTTTAACATGTATATTGATATTTGATACACAGTGACCTTTATTGAAGACAGGCGAGATAACCAAGTGTGACAAAATTGTCTCTGTCTCTATCAAGAAAACATACGAAAGGCAACATCAAAGACGTTCCACTTTTTAAAGTTTTTTTCATGAGTGTATATGTCAAAACTTAAACAAATGGATAGATAATTATATATAAACGTTCTTCCCTGATTTATAATACACCTATCCCCCGATTTACACGGTAGATACGTTCTTGAGAAAAACGTGTAAATCGGAGGATAGGTGTACACAGAAATAAAGATAAAATGCATTGACAGGTTAAAATATGTAGTCAGCACATAAGCTCGGGATTCCTCGTGAGATGTGTACACAGCGCATGTGTTCAATCACAGTAACATTTAGTATAGTGCGATAAAAACAAAAAAAAAACTTATTTGGAAAACCGTGTAAAAGCGAAAACGTGTAAAACAAGTACCGTGTAAATCGGGGGATAGGTGTATTATAAAATAAATGAAGTTTTCAGGGTTAAGTTTCTTGTTCAACTTTTTATTTTCAAACTGATAATCCTGTTGAAGGACTGACAAGTCCGAAAGCTTGAAAATAAAAAGTTTGCACAAGAAACTTAACCCTGGAAGTTTCATTTATTTTATAAGATAATTATATATTGAGATGGTAGAATGCACAATGGAGCTATTCCCAAGTGAGTGGTGTTACGGCATGATACATGGGGGTGGTATCTGAGATTGCCTCTCTGGCCAAATCAAACCTCTTGCTAATTAATTCTCCCACTCTGACGACAAGCTGCGGCTCACGTCGCCTGGCAACCTGGTGTCAACACTGCAAGGGTCAATACTCGGTCCCGCCCCATGGCGGCAACAGGGTTCAACATGGATGGGTTCGATATGTTAGGGTTCAATATGGTAGGACTTAACATGGTAGGGTTCAACACTCTAAAGTTCAACATAACAAAATGTATAATTGATAGAATCCGTCACTACAAAATTCAGCACGACAATATTCATAACTGCTTGGCTTCAACAGGTCAGAGTTCATCACTGCAGCTTTCAACAGGGCATTGTTCATGATCTAGAGAGTTCATCACTGCAGGTTTCAACAGAGCAGAGTTCATCACTGCAGGATTCAACAGGGCATTGTTCATGATCTAGAGAGTTCATCACTGCAGGATTCAACAGGGCATTGTTCATGATCTAGAGAGTTCATCACTGCGGGATTCAACAGGGCATTGTTCATGATCTAGAGAGTTCATCACTGCAGGATTCAACAGGGCATTGTTCATGATCTAGAGAGTTCATCACTGCAGGTTTCAACAGAGCAGAGTTCATCACTGCAGGATTTAACAGGGCATTGTTCATGATCGAGAGAGTTAATCACTTCAAGTTTCACTGCAGGTTTCTGTAGTTCATGACTACAGAGTTCATCACTTCAGGTTTCAACAGGGCAGAGTTCATCACTGCAAGTTTAAACAGGACATTGTTCATGACTAGAGAACATGTCAGGATCCACAGCTACAGGGCTAATCACTGCGGAATTCAACAGGGCAGCCTCCACAGCTGTATATATATATGAAATATATTTAAATACAAATAAAATAGGTCAATGAATAAATATCGCGGCTTTTTATACTCTCAAAACAATTTTGAGACGAATGGTTGAATGGTCCACATTGAAGTCTTCAGCCAACATTTTCCTTGTTAAGCTTTCATCCTTTTCAACCGCTACCAGGACTTTCTGACCGTCGAAATTTGATGGTTGACCTCTTCCTTCTTCGAGGTTTGTATCGTCTGATTTCTCTACTTGGATATTACTGATTGATCCTTCACCAAAAAGTTCGTTGAGATCGCGAAATAACTATGCTGGATGTCAGCCCTTCCCAAAGTAAGGAATAATATGGCGAATAGGAATATATTTTGGTGACTTTTCACTCTATTTAAAAAGAGAAAATCATTTCATCAATAAATAATCAAACCACATTTTTTTAAGAAAAAAAAAGTGTGTCAGTGTAATCGCTATAGAATTGTGTGTTTGTTAAGGGATGTTTTACTCTATCAATGAAAATCTATTTATATATTTTTATTTAACTTGAGACAAAACTGACTACTCTAAAGCATTCAGATTCTTTATTCAACATTTCTTTATACAAAACGTTAGCTTTCAAGCCCCAAGTTCTTCATCGGATGCTACTACACAAGACCCTATCTACAATGATATAGCTATATTGATTTATATATAGGCCATTGTAGATAAGGTTTTGTGTAGTAACGTCGTATGAAGAACCTCTTGGCACTCGGAAGTTAACATTTTTGTCGGAAAAAGAGCTTAATAAAGAATCTGTATAAATTGATTAAATTTCCTGGACATTAATTAGACAATTAAAAAGGTTTCCAGAAGATGAGTTTCTTTTTATTTTATTAAAACTGTCTCAAGATTTCGGGCATCTCTGCCCTTCTCTACAGGAGAATGTAAATAATGAATAAAATGCCGTGGTATAATGCGACGTTTTATTTACTACTAGACGGGTGACCCGGGCTTCGCCCCGGGATTGACCCGTGTGCATATCTACCCGAGTGATATATATTTAGATAAGATTTTTTATTTTTTTATTTTTTGTTATTAGCATTATCTATTTGTTTGCATCAGCATAATTTAATCTAATCTTTGATAGAGGGCGCTGTTCGTGAGCTAAGTAGAATAATTTGAATATATAGTTTTAATAATTGATTTATATATTTTTAAAATAGCCTATCGTCTTCCCCGTATTTTTTTACCTATGTATGGAAATTTTTGTTTGAATTAGTGAACTACTGCGAATTTGTATACCGGACATACAAACAAACAAACATACAAACATTGATTTTTATATATATAGATAGAAGATAGATATATGTTCTCCTGGAGAAGGGCAGAGAGATGCCCGAAATCTTGAGACGGTTTTAATAAAAAAATTAATGAACTCATCTCCTGGAAACCTTTTTCATTGTTCAAAGAATCTGTATGTTTCACGTATTCAGTCAAAAATGTTGATATATTTACGTATATTCCAAATTGAAACTTTCACACAAATTCATCAAACTGACTAGTCTCTATTAATGTGTAGGTTGTTTGTTCCAGGCGGCATGCCATGCTCGCTCCTAAGCCCCCACCGCTAACCAAGTCCCAACGGACCCCTGGGGTTCTGTTACGGCTATGGTTGGCTTTGGGACTCGCTATGTTCCTAGGGGGCGCTGGAGCAGCTGTGGGAGGGGCTGTAGCCGGTGGGGGCCCTGCCTGGCTGGTGGCAGGGGTAGCATGTGCAGGGGCCGCTCTACCTCTACTGGGGGGCTATCTGTGGGCCTCACGTCGCGGCCTGCCCCCACTGAACCCTCCCCAGGACACCCTCCCCACCGTCTGCAGGGGTCCCGGGCCTCTCCTTGTACTCTCGCTGCCTCCAACTCGCCCCTCTCGTCGCATCCGCAAATGCTCCCTGGCCTGCACCCCTGACTTCACTAGAAGAAGGTTCAATATCTTTATTTAATTCTCTACCATCTTAACATATTCTTCTGTTTTGAAAATATAAAACAATCCATATTTATATTATTTTCGCTCAATAAGCTGATAAGACGTCCATGGCTCACCTGAAGCGCGTGATCTGCTGTGTAATAAGTTTACAGGCGTAATTAGTTTCGATATTCCAAAATTGATTGCTCAAGAAGGTGTTTGTTTATTTGATTGGTTGCTTATTGGAAAAATAGTTACTCTTTTTCTTATTGCGATTTCTTATCGTTCAAACTAAATTTAAATAAATTAGAATAGGGAACTTTTTAATAATCAGGTATAAAAGCCTCAGAAATCCTAATATTTTGTCATTTGAAGTGAAGATTATTTCCATGAACGGCTTCTTTACCAAAAAAGTGTATCAAGAATAGCGTCTGTTCAGAACAAGCAGATTATTATCATAAACTATTCTACAACACTTGTTTCGGATAATTCAGTCCAATAAGTTAACCTGTATACCATGGCTATGAGCTAAGGCCTCTTGTAGGATGTTATGAAATTGAAAGTGTCCCTTTACTGATTAGGGTCATAGCCTGAAATTATGGTATATAATAGTAGGTTGTGGCATGTTGGACCAAATTTACTAAAGGTAGCGTTGTGGGTTATTCACTTGGAGAAGTATGAAAGCTTATGTTAATAATAGTCTAATAAGGAAACACTTTTTTAATGTTTTCCTTATACAAAATGCCATTTTGTAGATTGGTTTTGTAATTAAGTTATATAAATGAATTTTTTTCAACCTTTTTATTTTCCTCGTTTCGGCGACCCACTGTCGCCTTTTTAAGGAAAAGGTTGCTAAAATGTTGGAAATAAAATATTTTTTTGAAAAGTTAAAGAAATTCATTTATAATTTAATGTTTTCCTTATATTTCTCGTTATGTAGCAACTTCAAGGAATTATCTGTTGTGAAAATTCGAAACTATTATAGAAGCGTATGATTCTTTTAGAAATTAAACAATTTCTACTACCTTTACTGCAATGGAAAAATTAATGGGAGGCTCTGGCTCATCATTCCATTTCAGTAAGGACAGTAGAAATTGTTTAATTTTCAAAAGAATCATACGTGTCTATAATAGTTTCGAATTTTCATAACAGATGGCGCGCAAATGCATCATAAGTATCTGTTGTGTGGTTGAAGTTATCTTCTTTCTTATATCAATACCTGGAAATTAGTTAACTTCATAATATGTAAATTTATGTTTGCTGTTGAATCAAAGAATCCGAAGCACATTCTGTGTCAGTTGGACGTAGCTACAGATTAAGTCGCTCCTAAAATCGAGAATGGACAACTTTGCTGTCGAGACGCTAATACCCTCGATTCCCGACAGTCATGAACCGGGATCGAATCCCGCGTTAACATTTTGTTTATTATGTGAATAACCTTCACATATTATTCATTGTTGCAAATATCTCAAACTAGGTTGCTCTTTTTGAGCGTTACCTAATAAAGTGATTTTGGAACAAGAACAAGAGACGTTAATATGATATAGATGTTGTTTGGTAGTGCTCATTTTTAATAGTGGAGTCTAATTTGTCATTCACCCAGTATCTTTATTGAGTTTTTAATCTTTTATAGGTCTAGCCTCATCACAAGCTAGACCATCACACTCTGTTGATCACACGATGTTTTTCCAGGAATGCTTACATTAAATTTTTGTAGCTAATCACCATATTTAATGCCTGATAGTATTCAGACTTCCCACAAAACTTGAATTTGTTTAATAAACAAATAAATGTTTAGGACATGAAAACATTAAGGAACGAATGTTTCTTTTATACATAAAACAAACTTACATTGTCCTTAATGCAATAAAAAAAAATATTGGGAGAGCTTGGGTCATCAATGGCAAACTCTCCCAGTAGTTTCTCCAATTTAATCTACCAGACCGCTTCTTAGAGCTTTAATACTGTATTGGATCATTCTGCTTATATATGCTACATTGAAGGATGAAATCTGAGAAATTCTATTCAATAAAATTATATACAGTTAAACCTGTCTATAGCGCCCCCTCTTGGGACTCACCAAAATAGTGTGCTATAGAGAGGGGGTGCTATAGACAGATCACTTCTAATGTAAATCGCATCGTACTACGTATTTAAAATCGGGTTCTATAGAGAGGGAGGCGCTATTTAGACAATTGACAATTAAAAGAAATTTATCGACATCTTGTCACACAATGCATGCAAAGTGCACAGTCTGTACTATTTAAAAAAAAAAAGATGAAAAAAAAAAAAAAGACCTTACTTCAAGGCGCTATTTAGAGGGGCGCTATAGACAGGTTTAACTATATATAAGCTTTTAGGGCAGTAGAAATATTAAACAATTATAGAACAATAAATATAAATGCTTACCAAACTATTGTTGTGTACAGAGAGTCCCTACCCCCCAAGTACATGCCTCCTCTTGCAAGTACAGAATCTCTTTCGCCTTCTTTAAGCTCCTCTTACCTCAGTCTTAAGAGCGTTCTCTGATTGGATACCAGATTTTGCTACATCATGATACCAAAAGATGATAAACTTATGCATCTCTTCAGCTTAATCTTCTCATTATAAACATCTTAGAGATGGCTCAAAAAAAGTCTGTGCCTCAAAAATACATCCCCAATGTTTATCCACTTGAACCATTCTCCCAATATGTATATAGATTTCACATATTTTCTCTGATCATTTCCTCAATGAACAAGAAAGAAAGATATGTAAATAGAGTTTATATCACAATTTAGTTTAATTTTCCTATTCCGATATACATAATTTGGCTTCGTTTAAATGAACTTGTAAGGCCTCAAAAAAACTTTTATATAAAAAAATCATAAATACCAAAAATTATAGTTACATAGATTTTAAAATATATATATTGCCTTACCTCTTCAATATTACCTCGATTTTGTGGATTTTTCAATTATATTGATTTTTCTGTATTTCTACCCCCTAAATATTTGAACTAACGAAAAAATATATATTTCGAAATCCCTCTATTATTTTCTAAGAAGTAGTAATGACATATTGGTAACCTAAACACCTAGAAAATTTCCCTAATATGAATTTTATTTTTGATTTTATTTATAATAAATCGGATATTTTTAACACAACAAACTGAAATTCTCAAAAAAATACTTAGAATTACTCTGTTATTTATTATTATTATTTAAATCAACTTTTTTTGAAAGTATTTTCATGTTAATTCCATTAAAATATATATAAAGTATATTTTTTATTTTACATTAAATTTTAAATTCAATAGTTATTTAAATTATCCGCTCTAGAAGAGAACATTTGGGTTATATATGTCACTCTCTTTAAATTGTTCTTTAGAATTTTAAAAAAATCTATATTTTATCTTTTTTACGACTTTAATACGGATATTCATTAAATTCGTTTTTTTTTTTTTTTTTTGTGTGGATTCTTGAAATTTACATTGGAGAGGTATTGCTATATAAAAATGTTCATAATAAACGAAAATATAAATTGTGTATTTTAAAATATTTATATAAATGAAAGGAGTTTCTATGCGAAAATGGAATACTTTGCTGAAAAAGAAACAAGAAGTTCATTTAGATAAAGTTCATACAACTGTGTGTGTTGTTCATATAAACGAAGCCCTTTTGTATAATTTTCACGCACTTTTTTTTTTTAATTTTCTGCATGTCAATGTGTGTGATAATAAGGTACTAATTGTTGTAAGTTAAAGAAAAATGGAATAGAGTAAATTGTGTGCGCGCACATAAGTATTCTAGAAAAGTTTTTTTTTTTTACATCTCCATGTACGAATGCTGAAAATTAAAAGAAAATACTTAAATAAATAGATGAGATTTATCAAACGGCAATTTTAATTTGAAATCTGTAACCATGAAAGTGAAATCATTTGACTACTTTAAATTTATTTTCTGTGAGATTGCTCTTTTTAAAATGAATTATCATCATATTTAAAAATCATTTTTTTATAATTATCAATAGAATCAATATCAATAATATCACACAAACAAGATGAATAATTAGTTCTAAAAATATATATAATTTTTACACTATGTGTATATAAAAATATTTTTATTTCGATAAAAATATTAGAATATGGAAAACCCTATATTAATAACGTTTTTAAAATGTTTTCTTATAAACAAATTTAGTTTAATCTCTAAAATTTATTTGCCCATCTACTATATATATATTAATAGGTCTAAAAATCAGAATATTTTATAAAATCTAATCCATTTAGTAAAATAAAATTTTACAAGTGTATATTAATTTATATTTTTAAAAGATATGTGTGTGATGGTATAAGAATTCATTCAAAATAAAAATTGTAAATCAAATTTGGAAAAAAATAGCCTATTTTAAAAGATTAAATATTTTATAATTAGCAAATAACAAATACACACACAGACAAAAATTTAAAAATATATAAATACATAAAATATATTTTTTAGCATGTTATCGCCTTGGTTTTCCTGCATTTTTACGATTTTTGATAATTAAGTATATGAAATCATACGAATATTTATTTCAATATTTATATAGTTTCATATACAAAATGGACTAATTGCCCCTTGGAAAATGGTGTCCCAACGTATCTAGTTTTTTTTTTCAAATATTTTATATATAGCTTAATATATATTATAAAAATGAAAATGAGTATGAATATGATAGCTAAATATATATATAAATATATTCTTGGTGAAGGAGAAAAGATGCCCAGACTTTTTAAAAAATTAGATTTGAGTTATGATAGAAATAATTCATTTGGAGGTATGCCAAACGCTTGCACACATAATTCTGTGACTAATTTTAAAAATATGAAGAAAAAAAAGTTTTTTATTCTTATAAAGTTTTGACTTTAAAAAATCAAAAGACAAATTTTTGCAAGCTTTTTTTTATTCTTTAACACTGCCTTTATATAAATGAAAATAAATTTTTTATAAATATTTTATATTTAAGTGAATTATATATATATATGAGTTAAGGTCTGCATTAAATCTTTTATTATATTTTAATTATATTATATAAATAATTTTGACATATTAATTTGTTGCGCTTTGAATTATCTAGTCTAATATTTTAATATATATTTGAATTTTTTCCTTCTTTTTTTTATACAGAAACAAAATTTAAGTCATAATTTTTTTAATAATTTAAAATTTAGGGGAATACATATTGGAATTGAAATTTAATAAAATATAAGTAAGGCATTTTGGAAGGAAGAAATTGCTGTGCTATTACTGCCCTTTCTTATATAATGTACAGAGCTCTTGTATTCTTGTAATAAAGCTTGTTATTGTTTTATGTGCCTCTGTAATATTATTTAAAACATCCACATAACCTTAAACAGTATCATTCCAATTTACAAATTAAACTTGTTGATGATTTTTAAAAAGGTTGTCCCAGTGTTTCAGTGATTCGTTGTCACTCTTCACAAGAGTGACTGCCTCCCTAAGTAGAATGACAGCCAACCACTGAAACATCGGAACTACATAAAATATTGGTTAAGGTATCCATATTTTTCCAAACTTATTAATGAAGTATTATCTTTAATACACCCAAGATAGTGGACATTGTGACTGCTGTGATAAAGATGCATGGAGACATCTGAGTCTCTTCATTGGACACGACAACAACAACAGAAAATTGACATGGACCCAGAGCAGCAGCTTTACACACCCAAGATAGAGGACATTGCGACTTCTGTGATAGAGATGCATGAAGACATCTGAGGCTCTTCATTGTACACGACAACAACAACAGAAAATTGACATGGACCCAGAGCAGCAGCTTTACACACCCAAGATAGTGGACATTGTGACTGCTGTAATAGAGATGCATGAAGACATCTGAGGCTCTTCATTGAACACGACAACAACAACAGAAAATTGACATGGACCCAGAGCAGCAGCTTTACACACCCAAGATAGTGGACATTGCTGCTGCTGTGATAGAGATGCATGGAGACATCTGAGGCTCTTCATTGAACACGACATTGTCTTTAATAATAAGCTTTCTCTCCTTTTTTTGAAAAGGGAGAGAGAGTGAGTCTCCAAAACGTCAAAAGACAATTAACTCTCTCTTTTATAAAAAGGTTAATGGGAAGTCTTCACAACTTGAATTAATCAAATTCCAACTTACACTATTCATGGTATTCTATATATGTAATACTTTTAAGAGGGGGTCGTTGGAAGGATGGTCTAAACCGTTGGTTTTCGACCGCTACGACCCGGGTTCGATTCCCGCATTGGGAACTTTTTTTTTATGATTGAAAAAAAAAATATGTTTAAGAGGCCCAAGTTCTTGAAAAAGTCCAACCCCACCAGCGAGTGCAAGTAATCAAATGAGCTCTGGCACATTTGTAAGTGCAAAGTCGAACTGCTTTTTAATATGTGTAGACATGTGGTATACTTACAGTAAAAGCAGTCGCCTACTTCTACCCACCATGATTAGCATGGCCTGTACCACGTATACTAGGGATAAGCAAATAAAAACTATTGTTAAGAGCGATTAAATTCTCAATAAAATATTTTCATTTACTTCTGTGATGTTATTGAACTTACTCATTAACTGCACAAAAATATAGAATCATAAAAATAACTGAAAGTAACATAATTGTAATTCTGAAACTTGGACTATCTACTGATTGGCCACCCTTAATATAGAACATCAGGCTTCTAAGGATAAGTTTTTTAATGTTAATTCAAATCTCTCTAGCTTTCGGACATAACAGCTAGACATTTGAATCAAACATTTAAAAAAAAAGATGCGTATTCATAGATGTGAAAAAATATAAGGTTATCCCAAATGTTCGTAAACAGATTATGATTCATATTTTGAAAATGTTTACGAACTTTTGGGACAACCTTGTAATTCTGAAACTTGGCCCACCAGTTGATTGGCCAACCTTGATATAGAACATCAGAGATTAAATCATTCTTCTATAAGAATTCTGTTATAATTTTACCAAGGTTACTAATATTACCAGGGTTGTCTCAAAAGTTCGTAAACACTTGCAAAATATAAATCACAATATTATGATGCATTAGCGCGCCATCTGTTATGAAAATTCGAAACTATTTTAGACGCGAAATATTCTTTTTGGAATTAATCAATTTCTACTGTCCTTACTTGATTTTTCCATTACAGTAAGGGCAGTAGAAATTGTTTAATTTCAAAAAGAATCTTACACGTCTATAATAGTTTCGAATTTTCATAAATCATAATATGTTTACGAACATTTGGGACAAACTTATAAAATTTTGAATTATTTGGTGATATCAAGTTCTTTTCACGCCATGTCTGAGTCATTTGAAACAGTATATTATTTAAGGCAAACACCAAAAAACCGTTACATCAATTTGATATGGATGTGTGTTACCTTGACATCCATTGTTATGCTCCAATTTATCCAAGGTTGTTTATGATAAAAAATAATGCCAACTGAAAAAAAATAACCAACTTTGTCAATGTTTCTATTTATAAAATGTTAGTTATTGATTTATATTGACTGTTTTTATCTGATATAGATTGTTAAGTCTTTCGTGTTATTTCTAAGAATGACTACCAGTCATTAAAATCCTAAAGAAAGATGACTATCAGCCTTTCTAATAATATTGAACTTTTTATTTACTAATTTGCAAATCTTAATCTTAATAGGCTTTATTTACATATGTACATTTCATAATATTGCCAATCTTGCCAAATTTATCTTCTTTGACTTTATCTTCTTAACATTAGATCATTGTTATATATTTATTTGATTGTATATAACTCATTTAAAAATCAATATGTTAAAGCTATGAGCATATAGTGTTTTTAGTTCATATATATATACATATATTAAAAACAAAGTAGGCATATCCTGACCAGGAGCACATGTACTTTTCAGAAGGCAGAGCGCCATCTGGTGAAACAGAATTCAATTAAACATTGATTTAGCCTGTTCCCTGATATTTGGCTAACCCAATTTCTTGATAAATCAAGAAAAGCCATCCACGAACACGTTTAGCGCATTTTTGGTTCATTTCTGTTCCACCAGATGGCGCTCTGTCTTCTTAAAAGCGCATATGCCCTTGGTTAGGATATGCCTACTTTGTTTTCAATATCAACATCTGATCTTTTTATTTTATTTTTCTATTGTTTTTCATATATATATATATATATATATATATATATATATTATATAATCTAAAAACTCAAATATTTCTATATTTTAAAAAATATATATTTCATTTTATTCATTGATAATTTTACTTTTTTTATCATCGTTTTTAGATTGTTTTTTCACCTGTTAAGCGTATTTACGCAAGTTTGGTCTTAAATACCCATTTCTTGGTTTCTCAAGAAGCCTCTGGTACCAAAAATATTTTGGGTCGCAGTGGTACAGTCGGCTCCACGCTGACGAGCGTCAACAGTGCTAAACGCGTTCGTGGATGGCTTTTCTTGATTTATCAAGAAATTGGGTTGGCCAAATATCAGAGAACAGGTTAATTTAATTTAAGACAAGTAATCCTTTCTAATATATTAAAACACGAATAAAATCATAAAGCATGAGTTTCTTTATTAGTAAAAAATATAATTATTACTTAATAAAAACTATAAATAATCCTAGGTATGCAAAAATTTGTTGTATATATGTATATATTTAAGTCTGATTCACTTGTTTCCTTTAAATTCCTGTAGAAGGGCTGCATGCGCCCGAAAGCTCGAAACGGTTTTTTTACCAATAAAGAAACTCATCCTTTATGATTTTATTCGTGTTTTAATAGGTTAATTTAATGTTTAGTTGATTTCTGTTCCACTAGATGGCGCTCTGCCATCTAAAAAGCACATGTGCTTCTGGTCAGGATATGCCTTCTTTATTATTAATATTAACACCTGACCTTTTTATTTTTCATATATATGTATATATATATATACATCAATGTATCTACAGTTAAACCTGTCTATAGCGCCCCCTCTAAATAGCGCCTTCCTCTCTATAGCGCCCGATTTTAAACATTAAAATGTACATTTTACATAAAAAATGACCTGTCTATAGCACTCCCTCTCTCTATAGCACCCTATTTTGGTGAGTCCCAAGAGGGGGCGCTATAGACAGGTTTAACTGTA
>CP092876.1:22004957-22056461 GCA_030710605.1 Cordylochernes scorpioides
TGTTCGTTTATAATTCTTACAAGTTTTCTCAATATTTAATCAATCTGGCTGAAATTTTAACTGTATATAGAGTTAAATCTGTAAGAATTTTTGTCACATTTTTAACCAATCAGGATCATTCAAAGTCAGTATATACAGTAGAACCTCCCTGTAAAGGATAACACTTAATTGCAGAGCTGAAGTATCTTTTAGCGAGAGGTGTCCTCTTACTGGAGAGTTGCTAAATTGTAAAAATAGTAATTTAGCAAATGAAAACTGTCCTTTGTAGAGAGGTTTCCGCTAGCGGGGTGTCCGTTAAATGAAGGTTCTACTGTAATAATAAATATATATATTGGAAATAGAGCAATCCATATATAAATCTTTAATTAAAAAAGCATATATTGGATCAAAATATCATTTATTTTACCAATATTTCAGTTGGCTGAACGCCAACCTTTATCAAGGCCAACTAAAAATAAATGATATTTTGATCCAATATATGCTTTTTTATTTTTAAAAATAAATATTATATTTTACAACTTCCTAAAATATGCAAAATGGTTTATTTGTCTAATTTTAGTCTTTGATTAATTTATATTAATATTTTTATCAGGAGAGATTTGTTTATAATCCAAGTACCTGGAGCACAGAGATCCAACTACCCGGGATAATATCCAGATTTGATATTTGCGGAAGAGCGATTGCTCGAAGCATATTATATATTTATAAATGTATGTAATTCTACTGTCCTCAAAGCTTATGTTCATAGTTCTTCTAAAATACCCATTCCAAGAGTCAAACAACAGTATCACTATAAAAGGAAGTTCCAAAAATGCAATATAACAGCGGTATGGTAGATTAAACTGGCGAAAGCGCTGGGAGGGTTTACCACTGATGAGCCAGGCCCTCCCTTTAATTTTTCCATTGCAGTAAGGGCAGGAGAAATTGTTTAATATCAAAAAGAATCTTACGCCTTTAAAATAGTTTTGAATTTTGATATCCAGTTTTATTCAGTAGTATTGGTGATGTGTAGAAATTTATTTTAAGACAAGAAATTAATATGATGTATTATCGCGACGTCTGTTATAAGGAATTTTAACTATTTTTGACCTGTATGATTCTTTTATAAATAAATCCATGTTCATTTTGCTTATCCCTAGTACACGTGGTACAAGCCATGATAATCATGGTGAGCAGAAGTAGGCGACTGCTTTTACTGTAAGTGCACCACATGTATACACATGTGAAAAGCAGTTCGACTTTGCACTTACAAATTTGCCAGAGCCCCGTTTGGTTACTTGCACTCTCTGGTGGGGTTGGACTTTTGCAAGAATCGGGGGCCATTGGAGCATTTTTTTTTTATCAGAAAAAAGTGCCCAATGAGGGAATCGAACCCCCGGGTCGTAGCGGTCGAAAACCAACGGTTTGGACCATCTTTCCACCGACCCCCAAAATCCATGTTCTACTCCTTTACTGTAATGATAAAGTAATCAGAGGGCCTTGTTCATCAAAGGTGAACCCTCCCAGCGATTTCGCCATTTTGATCCACCATACCGCTGTAATATTGCATTTTTCGGTTTTCCTTTTATACTGATACTGAAGCTAGACTCTTGGAATCATACGCGTCAAAATTGTTCATTTTTTAATAATTTAAATATTATTTTGACAAAAAGAGATTCTCAGTAGAGATTGGATGTTTGTCCTGAAAATATTATTTTTTCAAATGTTGGTGATATTTTTGTCGTGTGACAAAAACTATAACAAGACTTAGAACAAAACACTATAAAGGAATGACAATACATCCAGATGGTACAAGAACCTATAGGACATGCAACAACTGTCCTGGTGTGGAACTAACACCTGCTCACATATTCATAGGCCCAGCAATAGCTGCAGCCTTGCAGAAAATTGACATAGACCCAGAACAGCAGCTTTACACACCCAAGATAGTGAACATTGCTGCTGCTGTGATGGAGATGCATGGAGACATCTGAGGCTCTTCATTGGACATAACAACAACAACAAATGTTGGTTAGGCAAACTTTCACTCGGGTAAAAACCGAGAGAAGGCGGATACATTCGCTATTAAATAAATAAAAGTGAAGGAGGAGCTATGTATTATTAATTTATATAGAATTAACTATTAATTGCTAAATAGAGTGGGTTGGAGAAATAAATTGATTGAAGCCAGCGGTATGGACCAAATATCAGCTCGACGGTGGCGTTCGAGTGGCGGAAGTGGGAATTAAAATAAGCCTAACAATTTATAAGAGCATAAGGCGCTATCTCGTCAAAATAGACGTCTAAACCAGACGCCATCTATTGACCGTCGCCGCAGACTAGCGACCTCGGGTCGGTAACAAAGCCACAACACCAGCTTTGGCAAACTAAGAAGTGTCCACCTAGAGACCATGGTTTCTGGCTAATGGTCCTCGTCAGTCTAGGGCGAACTTTATTCCATGAGATCCACAAGGGACCTAATGGAATCTTCACAATCCGCCAAAGAGGTGTTTAGCTGGCAAAGTGGCTGTGCCAGATTGGCATATTGTGAAGATTCTATTAGGTCCATTGTGGATCTCATGGAATAAAGTCCGCCTTAGGTTGACGAGGGCCATTAGCCCGAAACCATGGTCTCTAGAAGGAAGCAAAAGAGAAAGAGAGGGGGGAATGGCCATTGGAAGAGCAAATGTCAAGTCTTAGATGGAGAGTCTACCTGAGAAGATAGTAAGAAGTTATTCAGGAAGAAGTCCGATAACATCTCTGTGTTAACTATAAAATTGATTTTATAGATGTAAACTTTGCCTGGAGGAAAATTGAGGAAAAAGGCGTCTCTCCCGTCAAAATAAATGTCAAAACTAGACGCCATCTATTGATCGTCGCCGCAAACTAGCGGCCTCGGGTCGGTGACAAAGCCACAACACCAGCTTTGTCAAACTGAGAAGCGTCCACCTGAAGACCTTGGTTTCGGGCTCGTGGCCCTCGTCAGTCCGAGGCGGACTTTATTCCATGAGATCCACACGGGTCGTAATGGAATCTTTACAATCTGACAAAGAGGTGTTTAGCTGGAGTCTAGTTTTGACGTTTATTTTGACGGGAAGATGCGCCTTTTTCTTTTATAGAATTGATTTTATTCGTCGAGAATCCGCAGAACCAAATACCTTCAAGTAGCGTGAGAACGATTAAAGCTCTAGGCGCGACACCCTTCAGCATAGACTGAAGTAAATGCATTTTGGCTTCCGTCGCTAGACCTAAGACCTTATTTCCTTTTCTCTTCTCTACCTCAATTTAACGTCGATTTATTGAACATTTAAATATTATACAGAGGTAGATTACATCTTCTATATATATAAAAACCAATGTTTGTATGTTTGTTTGTTTGTATGTTCAGTATACAAATTCGCAGTAGTTCACTAATTCAAACCAAAATTTCCATACATAGGTAAAAAAATACGGGGAAGACGATAGGCTATTTTAAAAATATATATAAATCAATAATTAAAACTATATATTCAAATTATTCTACTTAGATCACGAACAGCGCCCTCTATCAAAGATTAGATTAAATTATGCTGATGCAAACAAATAGATAATGCTAATAACAAACAATTATTTTAAAAAATCTTATCTAAATATACATCACTCGGGTAGATATGCTCACGGGTCAATCCCGGGGCGAAGCCCGGGTCACCCGTCTAGTATGAAATAAATAACACCTATCTTGTCAAAATAAAAGCTAAAACTATGAACCATCTAATCAATATTTGAGAAATAAATTTGTAAATTAATATACTCAATGAAAAAAATTGTAAAGTGTTTCTTTTTAAAAATTATACGAACCATAAATTGACAATCTCCACAACAAACAAACCTAAGTCGATGACAAAGCCACAACACTAGCTTTGGTAAATTCAAAACGGCCTGCTGGAGACCATGAAGTCGGACAATGAGAAATTCAAGTGTCATGGAATTCTCATAATTTTTCAAAGATGTATTTAGCTGCCAATGAATCTAGAACCATTCTATAGTCAAAATATAGATAGACTTTTTTTGCAGAAGGATTTTTTTATCTAGAAAAAGGTCACCTCTCCGTTAAAACTGAACGCCAAAAGATGAAATTTTTGTGGTTGTGGGTTTGTCACCTATTCAGGGTCGGCTAGTTTCCTGAAATGAGGCTGCTACACAGTAATTTATATCATATATTTTTAAATGGAGCTTTCTTGCTTGTTGCTTTGATACCAAAGTTTTCATATTTAGCCTAAGTCGTTGAGTGACTTTGAAATCTAAATTAATTTCCTCTTTCTATTTTGTTCTAAAGGTTTATATATTCAAAAATCGTTTTTTTTTTTCTTATTAGCAACAATGAGGAAAAGAGTTTATGATTATAAAAAGTATATATAGAGACTGTGACACTATAAGTATCTAAAGGCAATCAATTTATTATATATTTTTAAAATCAATAATATATTTTATAGAAAATTACAAATCGCCCTCTCTTTCTCTAAAATAATTATTTATCAATTATGAGAATACTAAGTACCAAGATGTATACCAAATCGAAAGAATATGAAAGTATTAGTGCCAGAACAAGATTCCAGAAAAAGATTTGGAATTATACAGAAGAACCTTGTCACAAAAAGCACAATTGAGCCAATAAATAGACAAAAAGAGAGATGAAGAATAAAAGTAAAAACCATCTACATATATCGCGTATAACATATCAAAGCTCAAGTGATCAAATTTGAAATTTACAATAATCAAGGATCGCATTTAATTATTTTGAAGATTGGGAAACCAATATGATCAATAAAGAATGCGTTTGCATCTACTACCAACTAAGCTCAAAAGGGGAAAAGGTATCAATAGTTCAAGACTTGATTATTAAATCGACAAAAAATTAAATAAATTATTTACCTCAAGATTTTTTAATTAAAAAGACTTGCGGTAAGTCATTTATATAATTTTGTGTCAATACAGTATTTCGCGCAATTACCAACATTTCAACTAAATTATTAGATGGTTAAAAAGATTTGAAGCCATTCAATATGGCTGATAATAATAAAATTCACCGCGCGCACCTGCGCGATCGTTATAAGTGGTGAGGGGGACTCTAAGCTTGCCAGCGACGCCAGGTTCAGTTGCGTACAAGAGCGGTGGGACATCATTTTTAGTGTACCTCCGCCCAGAGCTTCATCATTGTTAGGATGGAGTGAACTTTGAAGCAAGGCTATGCAAAGAATATTTGTGTCAAACTCCAAAAGACGCCGAAAGAAACGTTTGATTTGCTCACTCAGGCATTCAAAGATGATTTCTTGTCGTTCTCGCAGATCAAAAAGTGTCAAAAGGAAGGCCAGGAAGAAGTGGCCGATGAGGCCCATTCTGGGCGTCTATCAACTTAGCGAACAGACGATAGTAGTGGATAGTAGTGTCACTCATATGCCGAGATTTGCTGAACAAAGGCCGCCGAATAATTGAGTATGTGCTTGATGTCAGAACAATTAAATTTTACGCAAAAAATTTTGATGTTCATCGAATTTTTTCAACCATGGTAAGATTTGCGCGAAACTTGTGCCAAAGTATTGTCCAACGCTCAAAAACAGCATGGGACTTGCTAATTCTTGCTTTCTTCAGACGCAGTGACAAAGTCGCGTGTCACTCTGCACTTTGCATTTTCGTCTCATGATCAGTATTCAAAGATCCATGACTCACCTCGTATGATGGTAGTCAAGGAAATTTGGGCCCTCCTAACGGAGTTCAAGCACCTCGTTGCATACTTCCCCGCGCTGCTATTTTGAGCGCAGGACAAGACTTTTGGTTCAAGTTTCAGCAAATATTACGCATTGCCAAGTCTTCTGAAACAATTTGATGAACATCAACATTCATTTTCGGCAAATTCAATTGTACATTGAACGAACGCGGCGGTCTTTGTTCAGCAAATCTACACTATCGTCCTTCGCAAAGTTGATGGACCTCATGGCCACCTCTAACAACTTGTGCCACTTTTTGACCTGCGAATACAACAAGCAATCATCCTTGAAGACCTGAGTGAGCAAATCAAACGTTTCCTTTCTCGCATTTTGAAGTTCGACGCAAATTTTATCGCATAGCGTTGCTTCAAAGTTCTCTCCATCCTAACCATGACGAGGTTCTGCGCGGAGGCTCACTAAAATGACTCCTACAGCTCCGAGAGGCTCATATGCAACTGAATCTGGCGTCCCTGGCAAGCTTAGAGTCCCTCCTCCCCAACACTTCCACCCGTTCGCGCAGGTGTGCGCGGGAGAGTCGCGTGGGAAAATAATGAGGCTCATTACTTTTGGGACAATCCCTATATGTTAGAATTTGAAATTATTTCAGTAGAAAAAAAAAGTATAATAAAAAGTAAAAATAATAAAAAGGATAATTTATTTTGTAATAAAATATTTTACATTTAATTTTAAACATCATAAAGTGTATTTTTCTCAAATTAATTTCTATAGGATAATTAGTATTTTTTTTATCATCTCAAAATATTCCTTCATAGAAATTTCTTCTGTTGTTTTGATTACAATTTATGAAGCGCCCTCTGTAAACAGGCAAGTATTTCTCTATATTTTATTTTCTACGCTTTTAAAACCATTTAAATAATTATTAAAACACTTAATTTAGTTGGATATTTGTCTATATTAAATCAATTATACGATAACTGTTTTAATTAATATATTTTACGCTTATTAATCGCTTATATAAAATGAATTTAATATAATTCGCACTTCCTTTATTGGTCACTCGCATAAAATAATAGTTTTTATAAACAAATTCTAAAATGGCCTTCTTAAAATCAATTTCACTACGCAATGTAAAATCTATTTATAACCCATTATATACCGCATTTAGTCATTATAGTCTGGGAAGTTGGCAAAGTGTAGTAGGCCTAGAAATTCATGCACAAATAAATTCAGAATCAAAATTATTTTCAAACTCTTCAACAAAACCTTGTGCACCACCAAATACACAAGTTTCCTATTATGATGCATCTTTACCAGGAACTTTACCAGTTTTAAATAGAGAATGTGTTGAAGCAGCAGTTAGAGCTGGGAAAGCACTTAACTGTACATTAAATAAAGTATCTCATTTTGAAAGAAAACATTATTTCTATCCAGATTTACCATCAGGTTATCAAGTAACACAGAATAGTAATCCAATAGCAAGTAATGGTTATCTAGAATTTGAAGTCTTTAATAAATATGAAAATATCGGACCATATTCTTATAAATCTTGTATTAAACAAATACAACTTGAAGAAGACTCTGGAAAGACAATTAATAGTATTCAAGATAATGTTTGTTATGTGGATTTAAACCGAGCAGGAATGGGTTTAATGGAATTTGTATTTGAGCCTGATCTTACAAATGGTACAGAAGCCTATGGTCTTGTAAAAGAACTTGTAATAATATTAAGAAGAATTGGTTCAAGTCTTTGTATGATGGAAGAAGGTGGATTAAGAATTGATGCTAATATCTCAGTTAACAAACCTGGTGAACCCTGGGGCATTCGTACTGAATTGAAAAATCTTAACAGTATCAAAATGCTTGCACGTGCAATTGATTATGAAATTGAAAGACAAATTAAAGTATTAGAAAATGGAGGGAAAGTGATAAATGAAACTCGTTCCTTTGATAAAGCATCACAAAAAACTATCTCTCTCAGAGATAAGGAAGTTGTTCTAGATTATCGATTCATGCCAGAACCATCATTGCCTCCTCTTCGTCTTGTTGATAAGAATGATCCCATTGGAAGCCATCTTGTCAACATTGATAGTTTCACCCTACCTAGATTACCTAAAGATGAACGTAGAATATTATCTATGGATTACCAACTACCACAAGATCTTATTGTACAGATTGTTAATGAAGAATACTTTGATATGTTTATGGATATCATGTCTATAATGGATTTACCAGCAAAATCAGTTGCAGAATTTCTGATAATGTATTATAAGAAATATACAGGTCATACTAATGTAATCCCAGCAGATAAATTAGCAGAATTAGTGAAATTACTTACCAATCGTCAAATTCATACAACTAAAGTTAAACCAACATTAGATATATTGAAAATGAACCCACAACAATCTCTAACAGAATTGATAGCTGACAAAGGATGGGATGTTTTAACAGATGAGAAAATCTTGCGTGACTTGTGCCAACAAGTAGTTAACTCACATCCAAACCATATACGCAAGTTCCATAACAATGGCAATCCAAATATTCTCTATTCCCTCAAGACAACAGTGATTAAGATGACCAAACAGAAAGCTGAGTTAGACCAAGTATCTGATATCATTATGGAAATGGTCCATGCTACCAAACCACAGCAGAAATGAATATAATAAAAGTTTATCTCTCTTTATATCGTTTTACCTATTGTCTTTATTGTATTATCACCCCCATTGTTATCCACTACAAGGTATAAACTAGATGTTAACATACTTATTTACACATTTACATAAGCTAACAATACCAAATTCAAATAATTAAACAATATATAACAAGGTCTTCTTCTTCTTCTTCTTTCTTATCTCCACCCAATCACACTAAGGTATCAAGCCTGTAAAGCTTGAGATTTTTGATGGTGTCTGCCGGGGAAGAGTAGAGCTCATCAATGGATGAGTCAATACAGTCAATAATATGTCTTGGAGTTGCAGGCTGAGAATTGCACTTGGTACATAGTGGGAAAACCTTGCAACCATTCTGGAAAGTCATTGTCCGTAGATGACCAGACTTAAGTCTGGAAATCAAAGACTGTTGTTCTCTTGGGAGGACAGAACCGGTGCTTGTCCCTCCTGCTCTGTACCAGTCATGTGCAGCATCAGATTTCCATTCCTGCAGGCATTGGGTTTTGATGGTACGGAGGAGGTCTCTTTCGTCTAGTTGGGTGGTGGATTCTCTTGCTTCAGGTAGGCCAAGAGCACCAGCCTTTGCCAGAGAGTCTGCCAGCTCATTACCAGGAATTCCAACGTGAGCTGGAAGCCATTGCACTGTGACTGAGCTGTTGGCTGGGAGTCGGTTTACAGACTTAGCAATGCTCTTGAGGAGGGGTTCTTGACTGGAGAAGCAGCTTTGAAGGGTATAAATGGCTGCTCTTGAGTCGGAGTAGATTATTATTTTGCTTGGCGAGTTGATGTTGATGTTTTTTAGAGCCGTATCTATAGCAGAGAGTTCTGATTTATAAACTGAAAGATGTCTAGGGTGGGAGAGGCAGATTTTTTCCAGGATCTTATCTTTGTAGATAGCAATTCCACTGCCAGACAGTCCAGTTTCAAGTTGGCTACCGTCAGTGTAAATTGTGATGTCGAAGAGGGAGCTGTTTTCCTCAATGATTTGGAGGCCAAGAGCTTTAAGTAATTCTGGCTGAGTTTCATGTTTGTGGGGATTGTCTGGCAGATGAGGGAAACAGATGAGTTTGTTGCGAGTTTTGTGTGGGGGATAGGAAGTTCTGTGTTTGGGATTAATTGGGATGTCTAAAAGATTAGAGTTGTGAGCCATGTTAAGAGGAGTGGGGCGTTTTAATCTTTGGTTTGGGACCCAATTTCTTATAAATTTTCCTGTAAGATGTTCTTTTGGAGAGTTGATCTTTTTTGTTATAAATTTTGAAAAGCAGATTTTTCTCCTTAGGTGCAGGGGAAGAAGGTTGGATTCGAGTTCAGCAATGCGATTTGGGCAGGATCCTCGAAGTCCGCTGATGATTTTAGCTGCGCTTGCTTGGATTCTATTTTGGATAGGTTAGTTTTACTTGCATTGATCCAGGCTAGTGTAGCATATTCCAAAATAGGTCTTACGAGTGCAAGGTACGTTGTGCGTAAGATATTGGCATTTGCACCCCAGTTTAAGCCTGATATTTTTTTCAGGATTTTGAGCCTATTTTTGGCTTTGCTTATCATGGTGTCAATATGTTTTTTAAAAGTGAGCGCAGGGTCGAGTGTGACACCAATATATCTTGGGGAATCTGAATATTGAAGTTTTATAACAAATCCAAATAAATAAATCTACTTATATAATTTATTCTGTCTGTGTGAAGTTCACGGATAGATTTTGGTCAGAATGGATAAAATAAAAAAAGTGTCAAGGGATGGGAATCGAACCCACTACCTTCCGCTTACCGGGCAGATGCCATGACCACTAGGCCACATGACCACAATTTATAATTGTAACAAATAGTATTTGAATCAAAACATTCAATCGGGTAAAACACGGGCGTTGCCCGGGTCATTCGGCTAGTAGTATATAATGGACCTAAGAAGTTATTCCACTATTTATTTGTATTTGGTCTTATTACCTTGTTTTATAAGCTATAATCCAAATTGTGCCTTACAATTTAAACTGTATATGATGTTTTGGTAACAGTATTGTTACCATCTTTAGACAAAAGTAATGAATTTGAGTACAGTAGAACTTCTATTAGTGTAAAAGACGAACTGCTTTTCACATATGTAGACATGTGGTGCACTTACAGTAAAAGCAGTTGCTAACTACCCATCATGATTATCATGGCCTGTACCACTTGTACTAGGGATAAATAAAAAAGAACTTCTATTAGAGGACACTTGCTAAAGGGCACCTCTTCCTCTACAAAGGACAGTTTTCACTTCATAAAAATTACTTTTCTTCTTGATAAGGCACAATTTGGATTATAGATTATAAACACAAGGTAATAAGACCAAATCCAAATAAATAAATATTGTGTGACGTTTTGGTAACAGCGTTGTTACCATCTTTAGACAAAAGTACTGAATGAGAAATTTTACCACAGCATGGTTTAAATTGTGGTATTTGGTAAAATTTCTCATTCAGTACTTTTGTCTGAAGATGGTAACAATGCTGTTACCGAAACGTCACACAATATTAATTTATTTGGATTTGGTCTTATTACCTTGTGTTTACTTCTCTTCTTCTTTCTTATCTCCTCTCAACAAACATATCAGGGTATCAAATCACTAGAGCTTGATAGCCTGTAAGAGCACACCAATGTACACTTTAACTCTGCAACTAAGTGTTGTCTTTACAGAGAGATTCTAGTGTACTGTACTACATTCAGTACTTTATATCTGAAGATGGTAATAATGCTGTCACTGAAATGTCACACACAGTTTAATTATTTGGATTTGGTCTTCTTACCTTCCGCCTTTGCCAGTTCCAAGCCCGGATGAAAAAGGAGGAGGGGGAGCAGTAACAAGCTCAATAAAAAACCTGGGCTCAGCTGGCCCGGCTGATAGTACCCTGTAAGGGCTCCTAATCCAGGGATACAGGATGAGCAGCGTTTGTACTCCATGTTAGGAGCGGCTGCACATGGCGTCTGTTCCTCATGTCAGAGGCGGCCATTTATTTCGGAGCTAAGTCGGCCTGCCACTGAGTAGTGCTCCCAGTCTTAATGACTGTTCTACTTCACCCAGACATGATCTCAAACTTTACAAGCTTGATACCCTAATATGATTGAGTGAAGATAAGAAAGAAGAAGAAGAGACCTTATTTGTATGTGGTTTCTTATCTGTAATCAAAATTGTACCTTATTTACAGATCTACTTCTTCATTTATTCTATCAAAAAGTCTTCTTCAGTTTCTCAGTTCTTAGGCAGGTCCCAGTACGATACCATTGTGCCTGTCTTATCTTTAATTGTGACAATATTTTGTTCTGTACAATGTGTTTTTTTTTGCTTATTCCTAGTACACGTGGTGGTACAGGCCATGATAATCATGGTGGATAGTTAGCGACTGCTTTTTCTGTAAGCGCATCACATGTCTACACATGTGAAAAGCAGTTCGACTTTGCACTTACAAATGTGCCAGAGCCCCGTTTGGTTACTTGCACTTGCTGGTGGGGTTGGAGTTTTGCAAGAATCAGGGGCCATTGGAGCATTTTTTTTTTGTACGATGTATACTTGCGGGATGTGTGAAAAGAATATTTCTGTGGCAGGAGGGTCTGCTCTACCATATACAGTAGAACCTCCCTGTATAGGACAACATCTAATTACAGAGCCAAAGTGTCCTTTAGGGAGAGGTGTCTTCTTACCAGAGAGTTACTAAATAGTGAAAATGATGATTTTACAAATGAAAACTGTCCTTTGTAGAATGGTGTTCGCTAGCGGGGTGTCCGCTAAAGGGAGATTCTATTGTATTCCTACTATGAATATTGTGATTAAATTTGCATATTGTATGTTTGTAAATAGAAACTAAATTGAAATCAATTGCTTAGCTAATATGTAAATTTAGGAGAGCTTTTCCTCTTTTTTTCACAAGATTGTTGTATCGAGAACAAATCTATCTCTTTTCCAGTTTTGGAAATTCAACAATAAAATAGGAGGGTCAGTGGAAGGATGGTCTAAACCATTGCTTTTCGACCTCTATGACCCGAGATCAAATCCCGCATTGGTCACTTTTTCTAATTCAAAAAAAAAAAAAAAATGCTCCAATAATCCCTGCAATTCTTGCAAAAGTCCAATCCCACCAGAGAGTGCAAGTAACCAAACGGGACTCTGGCACATTTGTAAGTGCAAAGTCTAACTGCTTTTCACCTGTATAGACATGTGGTGCACTTACAGTAAAAACAGTCGCTAACTATCCACGATGATTATCATGGCCTGTATCACATGTAGTAGGGATAATAAAAAAAATAAAATCCCAGTACAATTACATTATTCACCTCTTATCTTTAATTGCAACTGTCCTGTACGATGTATACTTGTGGGATAATTAAAATAATAGCATATTTCTGAGTGTCAGGAACTCTACCCCATATCTCCATCTTGGACTACACAAGAACATTGAGGAGCTACAAGTTTCCTTTATGGGAGATTTGAATGGAATACTCACATGATAAGGCGCAATTTGGATTATAGATTATAAACACAAGGTAATAAGACCAAATCCAAATGAATAAATAGTGTGTGACGTTTCAGTAACAGCATTGTTACCATCTTCAGACAAATGTGCTGAATGAGAAATTTTACAACAGCATTTATCTGTGTTTCTCAGAAAACTATCTTCTTCTTATCGGCTATCTTGTTTACACACTTGATAACAGTAACTATTTGAAACATGCTGTGGTAAAATTTCTCATTCAGTACATTTGTCTGAAGATGGTAACAACGCTGTTACTGAAACGTCACACACTATTTATTTATTTATTTGGATTTGATCTTATTACCTTGGGAATACTCACATCTTAATTCTGTGGTATATTTACTCTGAATCCCAATTATTTGTTGTCCTGTTGTTTTTTTATCCTCTTGTGTAAAGATTACACAAATTCATGAGTTCATGCTCCTCAAGCTGTTTTATGATAAGCAGAGGCCTCTCCCAAAGGTCCTGTTTAGTGCAACTAATGCAAGCCAAAATGTGTTCTGGAGCTGCAGGTACCAAGCTACATTTTGGGCAAGATTTTGTTATTATTTTCTATCTTCAATAGTTTGAGATGGTCTGTTCTAAATCTTATTAGTGTTGTTTGATGCTGTCTGAGGTTCAGAGCTCCTCCTGGGTCCACTCCACTGTACCAGCTGTGCTTAGGATCTGTAGTCCTAATTAACAAATGTGTATTTATACAAGAAAATACGACCTAATCCAAATAATTTAATAGTGTGTGACGTTTTGGCAACAGCATTGTTACTATCATCAGACAAAAGAATAATCGGCTGTTGCCGAAATGTCACTATTAAATTATTTGGATTAGGTCTTATTTTCTTGTATCTATAATCCAAATTGTGCTTTATCAAATGTGTATTTAAAATACTCTTAAATACTCAAATCCATATAAAAATCTTAACTTTTGATTATCTAGGCACCACACTGATCATTGAAAACCACACATAATTATAACAATTGGGACTATTGTTACAGTAGAACCTCCATGAGAGGACACTCACGCTAAAGGATACCTCTCTACAAAGAACAGTTTTCATTTGCAAAATAACATTTTTACCAATTAGCAACTCTCTGGTAAGAGGACACCTCTCCATAAAGGACACTTTGGCTCTGTAACTAGGTGTTGTCCTTTACAGGGAGGTTCTACTGTATTGCTAATAGGGATAAATGATAAATGCAGACACTGAGAATTGGGTTTCCAGATAATTGAAGCTGATTTTTGCTCTCTTAGCTAAAATCCCCCAATAAATTAGTAAAGATTTTATTAATCAGAATATAAAAACAATATTATTTAAATGATTAGGTACAATTTGGATTATATAGGTTTAAAACAAAAGGTAATAACACCAAATCCAACATTCCACAAAAACATTGGTCTTATTAGAGGGTCTGTGGAAGGATGGTTTAAACCGTTGGTTTTTGACCACTACGACCCGGGTTTGATTCCCGCATTGAGCACTTTTTTCTTATTTAAAAAAAAAAATGCTCCGATGGCTCCCGATTCTTGCAAAAGTACAACCCCACCAGCGAGTGCATGTAACCAAACGGGGCTCTGGAACATTTGTAAGTGCAAAGTCGAATTGCTTTAGACGTGTGTAGAGATGTGGTGCACTTACAGTAAAAGCAGTCATCTACTTCTACTCACCATGATTATCATGGCCTGTACCACGTGTACTAGAGATAAGCAAAAGATATTGGTTTTATTATCTTTTGTTTCTAATGTTGCTAAACATTAGAGTTTGAAAAAATACACTCAGAGATCCTTTACAAACATGAGCTCTCATCTATACCCATTGTTACTCTGTGGAATATTCCAACAATTAAAACATCATTTGGGAATCAAGATTTTATGGTGTTATAACACCATGGTTGAAACTTGTGACTTTTATTTAGATGTGTTATAGTTACTGTTATAACAATGATTTTTATAATGAGGTTCTTTTTTTTTTTGTTTATCCTTAGTACACATGGTACAGACCATGATAATCATGGTGGGTAGAAGTTGGCGAGTGCTTTTACTGTAAATGTCTACACATGTGAAAAGCAGTTCGACTTTGCACTTACAAATATGCCAGAGCCCCGTTTGGTTACTTGTACTCGCTGGTGGGTTTGGACTTTTGCAATAATTGGGGGGGCCATTGAAGCATTTTTTTTATCAGAAAAAAGTGCCCAATGTGGGATTTGATCCCAGGTCGTCGCGGTTGAAAACCAACAGTTTTGACCACCCTTCCACCGACCCCATAGGTTCTTTATATTAAGAAATCATAAACAATAGAATCCTTCATGATAATAAGAACAAATCCAAATAAATTGTGTGTGACGTTTCAGTAACAGCGTTGTTACCATCATCAGACAAAAGTACTGAATGTACTAAATATATAAATGTTTGAATGTGCTGAAAAAATACATTCAGTACTTTTTTGTATGATGATGTTAACAATGCTGTTTACCGAAACATCACACACTATTTATTTGAATTTGGTCTGATTACGTGTTTAGAATCTATAATTAAAATTGTAACTTATGAATAGAACCTACCTGTAAAGAATACCCAGTTGCAGTATCTAAATGTTCTTTAGGGAGAGGCATTCTCTTACCAGCGAACAGCATATTAGTAAAAATGGTGTATGTTCTACTGTATAAGGCATTTTCCAACACCTACTCTCTCTGAATATGATAAAGAACAATTTGGTTATTTATTATAGATACAAGAAAATAACACCTAATCCAAATAATTTAACCCTTAACTGGACGGGTTGGGTAGATTCCGCCCATGCATAAACTTAATATAGGAAAAAAAAATATTTTTCGTTTACTGAGAGCTAACAGCTTTGGGGTATTCTAATTTTACAGTGATACAAACAATTTCCATTCATCGTTTAAAAATATAAGTTTTGGGAGGGCGGTTAAATTTGCATGTGTGGGCGGATTCCGCCCATGCCGTCCAGAAGCGTGAGAATTTTTCATGTTAGAGTTATAGCTGATTGCTCATTCTCGAGTCGCTTTCTTCCGCTATTTTTTAGCTTCCATTCCTAAAATAAGACTTCTTTCTTTGGCTAAGTAGAATTTATTCTTTTAGATTAAAAAAAAAAACAACTTCCTTAATTTTTTTTTATCAAGGTAAGACTTTTTATTTTTGAAATTTTATTTATAATGGAAGACGAAATTTTGAATAAGAATTTTGACGATGATTCTGAAACTGAAAATTATTCATTGAACGAATCTTCAGATATCAGTACAGATGAGGAATGTGATTCAATTCTTACCACTGTTCAAATGTCTTCAAGTAATTGTTTCATTGGGAAAAATGGCTATAAGTGGAACAAGAATCATGCAATAATTGGAAGAACCCGTTCTCATAACATAATTACACACCTAGTCTGAAAGGCCCTGCTAAACCGAAGCCAAATTGTGGCATAGATATATTCAACTTATTTTTTACTGCCACAATTATAAAACAAATATCTGAATTTACAAATGCAAAAATTGAAGAATTTCGCCAAAGAATTTCAGATTTGACCAAAAGTACTTACTCAAATTTTACAAGTGAAATAGAAATAAGAGCATTCTTAGGTTTGTTGTATCTAGCTGGAGTTTACAAATCAGGTCATGAAAATGTAGAATCTTTGTTTGCCTCAGATGGAACAGGCCGTGACATTTTTCGCTTTGTAATGAGTGTGAAGCGTTTCCTTTTTCTATTACTTTGTATTAGATTTGATAATTTCAAGACAAGATGCAAAGAAGATAGACTCTCACCCATAAGAGATATTTTCCAAACCATTATTGAAAAATTTCAAAGTTGTTATACACCTGCTGAATACCTTACTGTTGACGAAATGCTTGTAGGGTTTCGGGGAAAATGTCCATTCAAAATTTATATACCCTCAAAACCTAATAAATATGGGATAAAAATAGTAATACTAGCAGACTCAAGAACACATTATATGTATAATGCAATGGTATATACAGGAAAATCTAAAACTCCAAAGTCAAAAGAACTATCCCTGCCAACCCAAATAGTTTTAGATATTAGTCGACCACTTTGGAAGAGTAATAGAAATATTACAGCAGACAACTGGTTTACTTCAATAGAATTAGTTGATAAGTTGAAAGAACATGGCCTTACATATTTTGGAACGATGAGAAAAAACAAACCTCAGATTCCACCACAATTCCAACCACATCCTAAAAGAGAATCAGGAACATCTATTTTTGGTTTCTCTGGAACAAAAACTTTAGTCTCCTATGTTCCCAAAAAAAAAGAAAATCAGTAACCCTTATATCTTCGATGCATCATGACAATAAATGTGATGAAACAACAGGAAAACCTGACATTATAATGGACTATAATGTAACAAAAGGAGGTGTAGATACCATTGACCAAATGGTCTCTAATTTTTCTACCTCTCGTCGATCCAGAAGATGGCCTTTGGCACTTTTTTATGCCCTCTTAGATATCACAGCTCTGAATTCTTACATCATCTTCAACTATCATATTGATAAAAAGGATCAAAAAGAAAGAAGTACCTTTATTGTTGATCTTGGGAGATCCTTGATTGATGAACACCTGTGGCCACACGTAATCTAAATTCCCTCCCGCTGGAATTACAGACGACAATAAAAAAAATAAAAAATGATGATGGTTCAAGTACATCAATTCTACGTCCATTCTACGATGCCACAAGAATCTGATACTCCAAAAAGGTGCTACAAATGTCCATCAAAAAATGCGGGAAAAGTGAAAACCTTATGCTCTGTATGTCAACTAAGCGTCTGTAAAAAACATTTCTTAATTATTTGTGAAAACTGTAAATAGATTATATTTAGAATTTTTAGAAGTCAAAATCTGTATATTAACATTTGTAATCATTAAATAATCTTTCAAATAATTGATTTAATTCATTATTTAGCGCTTATTTCGTAAAGGTACATAAGTGGGTTGAATCTACCCACACCGTCCAGTTACGTAAGAAAAAATCACCTGTCCAGTTAAGGGTTAATAGTGTGTGATGTTTCGGTTAACAGCATTATTACCATCATAAGACAAAACAATAAAAAATAATTTTTATTCTTTTGTTTGATGATGGTAATAATGCTGTTGCTAAGAAACGTCACACACTATTAAATTATTTGGATTAAGTTTTATTTTCTTGTATCTCTCTGAATAGAAGATGAAACAAAGACTGGAAGGTTCATCAATAATGAACTTTCCCAGCAGTTTTCTCCATTCTACAACTGTTGCATGGTTTATTCTGTCTATGTAGTTTACAGTAGAGGATGCTACTATTCACCGCTATATTGCTTTTCTGTAATACACAGGACACATTTTTTCTACAATTAGAGAACTGAATACAAGGTAATAAGAACAAAATCCAAATAAATAAATAGTGTGTGATGTTTCGGTAACAGCGTTGTTACCCTCTTCAGACAAAAGTACTGAATGAGAAATTTTACCACAGCATACTTTATATAGTTACTGTTATCAAGTGTGTACACAATATAACAGATAAGAAGATAGTTTTTTGATAAACACAGAATATTATTCTTTGGAATTCATTTTCTTCAGTTCATAGGAAGAATAACTTCTTAGGTCCATTGAAATTTATAAAAAGGCGCAGTGCCAAATTGTGCCTTTTCATAGAGAACTGCATATGAAATATTCTTCTGTGAACCTTCCCAGCGATTTTGTAAATTTTATTCTACCAAATTTTCAATTAGGAGGAAATCAATCAACTTACAGATTGCTCTATTTATTCTGTTTAATATCTATCAGAATAAAGGTTTACAAATCTACTCTTTTTCCAATTGTGGAGTGTAGTCAATGTGTGTGGTTGTCTGTCTCAGTTTGGAAGCTTACAGAAGTGTGTGTTACAGGATGCGGCTTGCAGGCCACAGGTCTGTGGTGCTTCTGGCCGCTGCTCTGGTGCTCTCTCTACTTGCCCTTGCCCAGGTGGGTCAGTGTTTCTACATACCACTGGTGGGTCAAACTCCACCTTTACCGGTCCCAAGCCCGGATGAAAAAGGAGGAGGGGGAGCAGTAACAAGCTCGGTAAAAAACCTTGGCTCAGCTGGCCCGGCTGATAGTACCCTGTAAGGGCTCCAGGGATACAGGATTAGCAGCATTTGTACTCTATGTTAGGAGCGGCTGCACATGGCGTCTGTTCCTCATGTCAGAGGCGGCCATTTCTTTTGGAGCTAAGTCGGCCTGCCACTGAGTAGTGCTCCCAATCTTAATGACAAAGGCAGATGCATTCTACTTCACCCAGTCATGATGGTTGTTAAGTCTCAAGCTCTACAAGCTTGATACCCTAATATGATTGAGTGGAGATAAGAAAGAAGAAGACAGGTGGGTCAGTGTTCCCACACACATGCACAGAACCACATGTCCATTAACATTGAGCCATTTGGTGACTTCAATCTGCGATTGACTTGTTTTCATCCTTTCAATAACTCTCCATGGTAAACCACAGGATAAACAACTATGTGAAGCCATTATTTCCAGATTTCTTTTAAAACGTGAGAGAGATTTTATAGAAGAATAACATGTGTTATAATATGTTAATATAGCAAGTGTTTAGTAAAGCATTATTAAAAAAATGTATTTTTTCAGTTCAAAAAATAAAATTTTTGGAATAGCTCAACTTATCAGATAATTTTGGCATATGTTCACCAATTTGGGTCTCTTTAACATCAATCAATATATCTGCTATCTTTTTTTTAGGGGGGTCGGTGGAAGGCTGGTTAAACTGTTTAGTTTTCGACCACTACGACCCGGGTTCGAATCCCGCATTGGACACTTTTTTCTGTTTAAAAAAAATGCTCCAATGGCCCCCGATTCTTGCAAAAGTCCAATCCCACCAGCGAGTGCAAGTAACCAAACGGGGCTCTGGCACATTTGTAAGTGCAAAGTCGAACTGCTTTTCACATGTGTAGACATGTGGTGCGCTTACAGTAAAAAAGCAGTCGCTAACTACCCACCATGATTATCATGGCCTGTACCACGTGTACTAGGGATAAGCAAAAAAAAAAAAAAAGAATTCCAAACACAAGGTAATAAGATCAAATCCAAATAAATAAATAGTGTGTGATGTTTCGGTAACAGTGTTGTTACTGTCGAAACGTCACACACTATTTATTTATTTGGATTTGGTCTTATTACCTTGTGTTTATAATCTATAATTCAAATTGTGCCTTATCAATATAGAATTCTATTAAATAAAACCATTTGTTCACTTAATTTTGGACACCAGTATGGGTCTGGTTACTTTTGTGAACAATTTGAGACTTTCCCTTTGTCTCATAAATATTCAGAGAGGACCATAAAAACTTTAATACAGTAGACTTCCCTTTAACAGACAACACCTAGTTGCAGAGCCAAAGTGTCCTTTAGGGAGAAGTATCCTCTTACCGGAGAGTTACTAATTTGTAAAAATGGTCTTCTTCTTTCTTATCTCCACACTGGGTGAAGTAGAATGCATCTGCCTTTGTCATTAAGACTGGGAGCACTACTTAATGGCAGGCCGACTTAGCTCCAAAAGAAATGGCCGCCTCTGACATGAGGAACTGACGCCATGTGCAGCCACTCCTAACATGGAGTACAAACGCTGCTCATCCTGTATCCCTGGATCAGGAATCCTTACAGGGTACTATCTGCCGGGCCAGCTGAACCCAGGTTTTTTAGTGAGCTTGTTACTGCTCCCCCTCCTCCTTTTTCATCCAGGCTTGGGACCGGCAAAGACGAAGTAAAAAGGGTAATTTTGGCAATGAAAACTGTCCTTTGTAGAGAGAGGTGTCCTCTAGCACGAGTGTCCTCTCATGGAGGTTCTACTGTATATATTTATAAATTGTGAATATTTTAAACACAAGGTAATAAGACCAAATCCAAATAAATAAATGTGTGTGACGTTTTGGTAACAACGCTGTTACCAAAACGTCACACACTATTTATTTATTTGGATTTGGTCTTATATTACCTTGTGTTCATAATCTATAATCCAAATTGTGCTTTATCAATTGTGAATATTTTCTTTTTATAAATTTAATTGCCATCTATCGTTAATATTTTACACAAATAAATTTACTGGCAATGAGTTTCTTTTAAATTTCATCAAATATTATCTCTTTCAGACCTTACTGAAATGATATGAGTCATTGAATGAGAGAGAGGGCTTGGCTCATCACTACTGATGAGCCAAGCCCTCTCATTCAATAACTCATATCATTGCAGTAAGGTCTGTAGAGATAATATTTGATGATATTTAAAAAAAAACTCATTGCCAGTAAATTTATTTGTGTAAAATATTTTCTTTATTATCTAAAAATCTGTTGACAAAAGGTTATAATCCATATAAAAGGCACAACTTGTAAGTGTCCGTGATATTTCATGCAAATTAAGTCAATTTTACATAGATATTGCTCTATGGAGGATATTTGTCATAACTGTGTCATCTGGACTAATTGCAGGAATTTCAGTAAAGGATTTCATTCTATAACTCCGCCTTTGCCGGTCCCAAGCCCGGATGAAAAAGGAGGAGGGGGAGCAGTAACAAGCTCACTAAAAAACCTGGGCTCAGCTGGCCCGGCTGATAGTACCCTGTAAGGGCTCCTAATCCGGGCATACAGGATGAGCAGCATTTGTACTCCATGTTAGGAGCAGCTGCACATGGCGTATGTTCCTCATGTCAGAGGCGGCCATTTCTTTTGGAGCTAAGTCGGCCTGCCACTGAGTAGTGCTCCCAGTCTAAATGACAAAGGTAGACGCATTATACTTCACCAGTCATGATGGTTGTCAAACAGACACCATCAAGGGTCACAACTTGATACCCTAATATGATTGAGTGGAGATAAGGAAGAAGAAGAAGAAGAAGATTTCATTCTATAGCTGCAATATGGTTTTGGCTTATTTTGATAGACTTTGTCTTTTAAATACGTAACCCCACTATATTCAGTCGAACCTCTTTAATTCAACACCCCAAAGGATCAGAGCTTTTGGTCGAATTAAGGGAAGTGTTGAATTAAAGTTAGTTTAAAGTAAACCGCCAATCGTCGCCGCTTGCCGCCGCTGTTATACCTTTTTAGTGGTAAAGTTATATGTAAAAAAAACATTCAACTGTCGAAATTCAAATTTTAAAATGGTCGAACTATCAGAAGTGTCGTATTATCGATAGTGTCGAATTATGGTTTGTTATTTGTAAGGCTGGAGGTAGGGACATCAGAACATGGTCAAATTATCGCCAAGTGTCAAATTGGCGTGTGTCGAATTAACAAGGTTATACTGTATATAATCAACCATCAATCTTGGACATGTTTTTCTTTCCTTGTGATGTGTGATGTATTATCTCTTGTGTAAGCACAATGTGGAGGAATTATTTTCTAAATAAAATTTTTATTTTCTATCTTATTTCTGATTGTAATTACTAGCATCTTTTTGTAATCTCAAACTCGCCTTATTTGACTCTGAAACAAACAATTTTTTTATAGAAAGAAAGGTCACCTCTCCCATAAAAATAAACACTTAACGCTTTTCTTGAATAATCAAGAAACGGTATTTGGCCAATTTTGGAATAATTAAAAATTAACGAATAGTTGATATTTATTCCGATAGATGACGCAAGCCATCAGCAACTTTCAGTTACACAATCAGGAGATGCTCTTTTTCTCAATTTATCTACCTGATCCAAGTACACATGCACTTTTGTTCTATTTTTCACTTGAACTAAGTTACATTTATTGATCGTCTCCATTAACTAGTGGAAGCTGGTCTGTAATAAAGCCATAACAACAGCTTTAGTGAATTCAGGGTGTCTACCTGGAGACACACCTGGAGACAATGATTTCAGACTAAAGGCAATGATAAGGCACAATTTGGATTATTCTATATACAGTTACGAGCGTCATGCGTTCTTAATAATTTTTCATCTCTGTCACCGTTTGCTTTTTTTTTTGGAATGGCGCTCTCCTATTGGTTGGCTACGATCACACCACCTTTGCCCCCCACTCGCTTCTTCGTTTTTGTAACTATTGTGTTGGAGCGGGTCGCTCCTTAAATAAATGCATATATTAGTTAATAACTAAATGGAATCCTCTCTTTCTTTTTCCCAGTAAGAGACGCCTACGGAAGCCAACAGTACATAGACAGATAAAGCACATAGGCTATAGTTATTAACTAACATATGCAATTATTTAAGGCGCCAATTTATAATTGTAACAAATAGTATTTGAATCAAAACATTCAATTGGGTAAAACATGGGCATTGCCCGGGTCATTCGGCTAGTAGATTATAAACATAAGGTAATAAGACCAAATCCAATGGATTTGGATTTGGTCTTATTACCTTGTGTTCAGACTAAAGGCCCTCATCAGTCTAGGGCAGACTTTGATTTTATGGGATCCGCATGGGATTTTCTTTAATGAAGTCCCCAGAATCAGCCAAAGAGGATCTAAGTGACTAGGCCAAAAATCAGGTAGCCTTTCTTTTAATATATCAATGTCCTCCAAATCAAAATTGAACAAGTACTAGAGGATCCCACTTAAGCACAGCTGGTCTAGTGGAGTGGACCCAGGAGAAGCTCTGAACCTCAGACAGCACTAAACAACACTAACAAGATTTAGAACATAGATACAAGCCATTGAAGTTAGAAAATAATAACAAAATCTGCCCCACTCGCACAAAATGTAGCTTGGCACCTACAGCTACAGAACACATTTTGGCTTGCATTAGATGCACTAAACAGGACCTTTGGGAGAGGCCGCTGCTTATCATAAAACAGCTGAAGGAGCATGGAATCATGAAATTTGTATAATCTTCGCATAAGGGGATTAGAAACAACAACAACAATTTTTTTTAATCTATATACAGGGTGTACCAGGTAAATTGGGACTAACTTTGACAGTCCATAAAACAAAAACTACTTGAGATTAAAAACTTGGTTTTTTTTTCATTACGTAGCCATATTCATGTAAAATGCAACAGTACATGTGTGCGCAGTGTAGTGATGAAGAGTAACCGAGAATTTGAAAATCGAGCTGCCATCATCGTTGCTCTGCGCGCCGGAAGGAGCCTCAAAGAGATAGTGGATTTTCTTAAGTTGCCCAAAACCACTATTTATCGTGTCAAGAAGCAGTTTGATGAGGCCGACAGTAACAAAGAGGGGATAGCTACAAGGAAAAAGCACTCGCGTCGATCGGACAGGGTAAGAGGCGAAGAATTTGTCAAAAATGTCAAGGAGAAGATTGATGGAAACCCTGGGAAGAGCATGAGGGCCATAGCCAAGGAAATGGACGTTGGCTCTATGACAATTGTCAGAACTATCCATGAGGACCTTGGTCTCAAGTCTTATGCCCTTCGGAAAGGTCAGTTGCTGACTGAGAATATGAAGAATAACAGAAAAGGAAAGGCTGCTGCCCTCCTCAACAACCTGAAACACGACTCTTTTGGCATGCTAAGGTTCTTCTCTGACGAAAAGAACTTTGACGTGGACCAAAAGGTAAATCCCAGGAATGATCGCTGGATCTGTAAAGACCCCTCAGAGATACCTGTCGTGATGCACACGAAATTTCCTGCCTCCGTAATGGTCCTTGGCGTTATCAGCAGTGAAGGTGATGTCATGCCTCCCCATTTCTTTGAGAAGGGCCTTAGGATGAACGCTGACACCTACATCAATGTTCTGGAGACCGTTGTGAAGCCTTGGATGGACATGGTGGCCGCAGGAAGGAAGTATGTCTTCCAACAGGACTCAGCTCCAGCCCATAAGGCAAAAAAGACACAATCGTGGCTGACACTTAACGTCCCTAGTCACTGGGGTCCTGATATTTGGCCCCCTAATTCTCCAGATTGCAATCCCCTCGACTACTATGTATGGGGCGTTGTTGAGAGAGATGTCAACAAAGCTCCTCATACCACCATCCAATCTGTCAAGAAAGCAGTTCACACGGTGATGACCCAAATGGACAAGGTCATCGTCGCCAAGGCCTGTGCTTCATTCCGCACTCGCCTCGAGACTGTTGTAGCTAATAATGGAAACTACATTGAATAAATAAAAACTATATCCTTTTATCTACTACTGTGTCAAATTTCATTCGGGTATTTTAATTTTTACTTGCAAAAAATTTCAGTTAAAATACCATTGTTGAAATTCCCAATTTACCTGGTACACCCTGTATACAGCTAAACCTGTCTATAGCGCCCCCTCTTGGGACTCACCAAAATAAGGTGCTATAGAGAGGGGGTGTTATAGATAGGTCACTTTTAATGTAAATCGCATCGTACTACGTATTTAAAATTGGGTGCTATAGAGAGGGAGGCGCTTTTTAGAGGGGCCGCTATAGATAGGTTTAACTGTATATATATATATAAACAAACTTTAAACAATCTTCTGGCCCACCTAAGAGAATCTAAAGAATATATAGCTTTTATCTTTATTTGATTTTCATTTCTCTCAGATAGGAATTTCTGACTACAATCTCAGGAAGATGTTGTGTGCAGGTGGCAGTGAGGCGATACCATGAACTACGCAAGCTAGCACGGCTTCAGGGCTATGCCGCAGAGGTCGCGGACATTCAATCTGCTCTCCAGACTCTGGAGCAGCATTCAGAAGAGCTGAAGAAAGAAGCGCAGGATCTACGGCGGGTATCGGAGCAAGCACTTCAGCGTCTCGGCCATCACTGACAACAATCCATCTACCTACCCAACATGCTCTCTCACACTTTTGTATTGCCATTGCCTTTCTCAGCTCAACTCTTTGTATTTTTCTATCTCATCTATTTCTATACTCCAGCAGAGATTGTGTCATAGGCTGGTCTAGCATATATCTTTGTATATGATATGTGTGTGTTGTACCTCCTTTTTTTTACATCTTTTAGAATGCGAGATTTTTTTTTCAAATTTTCAATTCTTTTAGAAGTTGAAAATCCTCCTGTGAAAATTGAGCTTGTGTCTTTTTTTCTAAATACAGTAAATCTCTGCTAAAGCGAACCTGGGATATAGTGAATCTGAAATATTCTCTATTATAAATTTATAATACAGTGAACTATGGCTATAGTGTACCACATGTTCAGTCTCATTGAGATTTTGCTATAGAGGGATGTTTTACTGTATTATTATTTCTTATTATTACGTTATATATTGTGATGGAGATTGAATATGTTTACAAATCTTGGTAGAGTTGGAATATAGTCTTGAGGCTTCCATACATTCCAGATGGTGGTTTGATGAAGTCTCTTTGGTTCTGTAGATGGTGCCATTGTAGAGTCTTGATACCAATACCTACACCAATAGGATTGTGGTCTTGACACCATCCTGGAATAGGATTGTTGTTTTGGTTGTAATTCTAATTATTTAACTTTTTGTTTTTCACACAGTAATATTCAGCTATTATCCTTTTTTGTGGATTTATATTGAGATTTATCTTCTTCTTTCTTATTTCCACTCAATCATTTTAGGGTATCAAGTTGTGTCCCTTGATGGTGTCTGTTTTACAACCATCATGACTGGGTGAAGTAGAATGCCTTTGTCATTGAAACTGGGAGCACTACTCAGTGGCAGGTCGACTTAAGCTCCATTGAGATTTGTAAAAATGAATACTTGAAAAACGAATATTTTTTTTCTAGTTTGATTTAATCAAAAAGTAATGAAAGGTTTCTTTTTCTTATATCGTTTATTGCTTAAGCTTTAAAGTCAACATGCTCTTCAACACAGAGATTCTGAAGTTGTACAACTTCTGGATCTTTGTGTTGAAAGGCATGTTGGCATGAAAGCTTGAGAAATAAAAAAATAAAAGAAGAAACCCTTGTTGATTCCTTTTTGATTTAATCAAAGTATAAAAGCAAGGAAGAACAATATTTATTTATTTATTTGAAGTTGATAAGGCACAATTTGGATTATAGATTATAAACACAAGGTAATAAGACCAAATTAAAAAAAAATAGTGTGTGATGTTTCAGTAATAGCATTGTTACCATCTTCAGACAACTTGTACCTTTGTACTTTTGAACTCGGTACTTTTGTCTGAAGATGGTAACAATGCTGTTACCGAAACGTCACATATTATTTATTCGAATTTGGTCTTATTACCTTGTGTTTATTTGAAGTTTATCTCGCTCTGATGTTAAATTGGAAATTAATTTTGTATATTTATTTAATTATTTATAATGGGCTCTCTTAAATGATGCTGTAGATAATCAAATATGTTGTGTGTGTTTTTTTTTAAATAAATGCAAATTTCTTTGTTCAATGAAAGTTTTTATATATATATGTCCTATGCTACGATGCACTAGCGCGCCATCTGTTATCAAAATACGAAACTATTATAGACGCGTATGATTCTTTTAAAAATGTAAGCAGTAGAAATTGATAAGGTACAATTTGGATTATAGATTATAAACTCAAGGTAATAAGACCAAATAAATAAATAGTGTGTGACGTTTCGGTAACAGCGTTGTTACCATCTTCAGACAAAAGTAATGAATTCAATAGTTTTGTCTGAAGATGGTAACAACGCTGTTACCGAAATGTCACACACTATTTATTTATTTGGATTTGGTCTTATTACCTTGGGTTTAGCAGTATAAATTGTTTTATTTTTAAAATAATCATATGCGTCTATAATAATTTCGTATTTTGATATGTCCTATATGTAATATATAGAGTTGTTGGCCTTTTATTGATCCTATCGTGCTATAGATAAGTATTATTTAAAAAAAATGCAAATTTATTTCAATGAATATCTACCTAGGATATATATATATAGCCTCTTTAATTCAACCGACTATAATTCAACACTTACTGTAATTCAACCAATATTTAAAATGCCAACCTCTTCCAAAGTTCCATCTCTCTCTCTCTCTCTCTCTCTCTCTTTTACTCAACCATCTATAATAGTGAAGTACAACTTGTGGATACAAGAAAATAAGACTTAATCCAATTGGGATTAGGTCTTGTTTTCTGGTATCTAAATTCCAAATTGTACTATATCATTTTTGATAGATTTCAATGGAACCACCAACTATAATTATAAACAATTTACTATAATAAAGAGACAAGGGGCACCTCTCCCGTCAAAATAGACGTCTAAAACCAGACGCCATCTATTGGCCATCGCCACAACTAGCGGCCTCGAGTCGGTGACAAAGCCACAACACCAGCTTTGGCAAACTGAAAAGCGTCCACCTAGAGACCATGGTTTTAGGCTAATGGCCCTCGTCAGCCTAGGTCGGACTTTATTCCATGAGATCCACATGGGATCTAATGGAATCTTCACAATCTGCCTATTTTAGACATCTATTTTGACGGGAGAGACGACCCTTGTCTCTTTAGATCTACTTCCTCCCGGCAAAATTTCCATCTATATTTTTTATAATAAACATTAACCATAACTGGCTATAATTTAAGACAGGCAGAATGACATCTAGTGGAACAAAACTAAACTAAACGTTGATTTAACATGTTCCAATTTCTTGATTAATCAGAAAAAGCTAACCACAAAGGCCTTTTTATCAATGTTTAATTGAGTTTTGTTGCACTTAAATGTCATTCTGCTATCTAAAATACTCATGTAAGCGGTCAGGATATGTCTTTTTTTGTTTTTAATATCAACATTTGACCTTTTTTTTCTATTTTTTTTTTCACATATATACATAGTAGACCCTCTATTTGTCGAACTGCTTTTCACATGTGTAGACATGTGGTGGCACTTAAAGTAAAAGCAGTCGCCAACTTCTACCCACCATGATTATCATGGCCTGTACCACGTGTGTTGTTGTTGTTGTTTCTTATCCCCTTGTGTAAAGATTACACGAATTCCATGAGTTCATGCTCCTCGAGCTGTTTTATGATGAGCAGCGGCCTCTCCCAAAGATCCTGTTTAGTGCATCTAATGCAAGCCAAAATGTGTTCTGGAGCTGCAGGTGACAAGCTACATTTTGGGCAAGTGGGGTAGACCACGTGTACTAGGGATAAGCAAAAAAAAAAATACCCTCTATTAGAAGACACCTCTCTACAAAAGAGTTTTTAAAATCACTAAAATTACAATTTTTATTATTTAGACACTATTTGGTAAGCAGACATCTCTCCTGGTTCTGCAAATAGGTGTTGTCTATTACAAAGAGTGTGTAAATATTATTTAAATACAATATAATGCGGTTTGTGATTGTAAAACAACACTTGAAATTATCCCGCATGTGTTTCTTTTCAACGAAAAATCAAAATTTATTTTTTAGGAGAAATAACGATTATTTCTAACCTTAGGGATGAGATATGAAAGGATGAATTGTGAAGAGTAATGATAAACAAGAAAAATAAAAGTGTTCAGGGATGGGAATCGAACTCACTGTGTTCCGCTTACCGGGCAGATGCCATATCCACTAGGTTATCCTGAACATATTTAAGTATTTATTCTTATTATAGATATCACTAATTACTCTCTCTATAAAAGGTTAAATCTTGATAAAATTTCATCTTAAATTACTGTGTTGTTTGAATTATCGTAAAGATAGACGCTTCCTGGCTGGAATTCATAGTTCTTAAAATTCAAGATACTTTGGCCAGTAAATTCTTTTTTATTATCTCGACATTTTGACAAAAATCTTTTGTCCTTGTCAGGAGCAAACAAAAATTAAAACATTTGGCAATACATTAAACATTTTTAACGCTTTGCCAAATGTTTTAATTTTTGTTTGCTCTTGACGAGGACAAAAGATTTTTAGACCTTTGAGAGAGGCCACTACTTATCATAAAACAGCTTGAGGAGCATGAATTCATGGAATTTGTGTAGGGGATAAGAAACAACAACAAAAGGTTTTTGTCGAAATGTCGAGATAATAAAAAAAAGATTTACTGGTCGAATTATCTTTAATTTTAAGAACTAGTTTGAATTAATAGAAAAGTTTTATTAAAAAAAAAAATGAAGGAATTGGTCAGGAAATATGAAAATAGCAAATTGTGAATTATAGTCGGTTCAATCAGTATAGGGTTATATTCAGAAAGAAAAATAAGGTAACAAGACCAACTCCAAATGAATAAATTATACATAACATTTCAGTAATAGCGTTGTTACCATCTTCAAACAAAAATATTGAAAAGTCATGTATTATTTATCTCAAATAGGTCTTGTTACCTTATGTTTCTAATTTCTATAATGTAATGATAAAGCACAATTTGGATTATAGATACAAGAAAATAAGACCTAATCCAAATAATTTGATAGTACAGTTGATTGAAACAGGAGAATGATTGATAAGGTACAATTTGGATTATTCAATATACAGTTACGAGCGTCATGCGTTCTTAATTCTTCATCTCTTAATCATTTTTCATCTCTGTCACCGTTTGCTTTTTTTTTTGGAATGGCGCCCTCCTATTGGTAGGCTACTATCACGCCACCTTTGCCCCCCCCCATCATGCCCCCCCCCCCCCCCCCCACTTGCTATTTCGTCTTTGTAACTATTGTGTTGGAGCTGGTCGCTCCCTAAATAAATGCATATATTAGTTAATAACCAAATGGAATCCTCTCTTTCCTTTTCCCTGTAAGAGACGCCTACGGAAGCCAACAGTGCATAGACAGATAAAGCACATAGGCTATAGTTATTAACTAACATATGCAATTAATTAAGGCACCAATTTATAATTGTAACAAATAGTATTTGAATAAAAACATTCAATCGGGTAAAACACGGGCGTTGCCTGGGTCATTCGGCAAGTAGATTATAAACACAAGGTAACAAGACCAAATCCAATTAAATAAATAGTGTGTGACATTTCGATAACAGCGTTGTTACCGAAATGTCACACACTATTTATTTATTTGGATTTGGTCTTTTCAGTACTTATGTCTGAAGATGGTAACAACTCTGTTACTGAAACGTCACACACTATTTATTTGGATTTGGTCTTATTACCTCGTGTTTACCAGAATGATTCTTTTGTCTGATGATGGTAACAATGCTGTTACCGAAATAGCACATACTATTAAATTATTTGGATTAGATCTCATTTTCACATTTCTATAATCTAATTTGTAAACCTTATCCTGTATTTAGAAAGAAAAGTGCTATAAATACAAACTTGAATCCTATTAAAATGCCATCACGTATTTAAATTGTTTGCCGATATGCATATTTTATATTGATTCTACTTATGTTTGCATGTGTTATGCAATATAAAGTGCCAGGTTACTACATATATATATATATATATATATTTTTTTTTTGTCAATTATGTATAATTTTTTTAAAAATTGATTGCAATATAATGTTTGCTGGTTATATATATATTATATTTACGGTTGTTTTAGTGCTATATATATTTATATAATAAAAGGTGTTTTTTTTTTCTTTATGTTTCTATCTTGTCATCTTTTTTAACCAACTATAGAAATAATATGGCTTTTTGATTGGGTTCTGTTAGAGAGTAAATGTTTCTCTAAACCAATTGTAAATATGTAAAATAGTTATGGAATAGAGGCCTGTAAATATAGTTAAGGATTTGCATTGTAATTAAGAAAAAAGCTTCTCTCACTGGCGGGTGGTCGCGTGAAATTGCTCTTGCTAGCAGGCAGGCGTACACGCAGGAAGTCATGTGCTAGTGTTCTCACCGGCAGGCATGTGCGCACGCCGACAGTCGCTTGCTTTTTGTTCTAAAACGTTTGAAAATAAACGAGCGGTAAACAATGGTCTTCGTTTGTTTTTAATTTTAGCTTTCGAGGTGTAAAGGGAAGTGACCCTACGCTCGCAAAACTACACCAATATTGTGTAAAAACAAAGTTTTTAAAATTATTATTATAGTAGAAATGCCATGAGTAGGCTCTCCTACAAGCAGATACTTTTATACAAAGGATCTTCATCTTCTTTCTTATCTCCACTCAATCATATTAGGGTATCAAGCCTGTAGAGCTTGGGACTTTTGACAACCATTAAAATTGGGTGAAGTAGAATGTATCTGTCTTTGTCATTAAGACTGGGAGCACTACTCAGTAGCAGGCCGATTTAGCTCCAATATGAAATGGCCGCCTCTGACATGATGAACAGACGCCATGTGCAGCCGCTCCTAACATGGAGTACAAGCGCTGATCATCTTGTATCCCTGGATCAGGAGCCCTTACAAGGTACTATCAGCCAGGCCAGCTGAACCCAGATTTTTGTAACAAGCTTGTTACTGCTTCCCCTTCTTCTTTTTCATTCAAGCTTGGGATCAGCAAAGGTGGTATACAAAGGATAATTTTCATTGTTAAAATGATAATTTTTACTAATTAGTTGCTCTTTTGTAAGAAGACGCTTCTCTCTAAAGGATCCTTTGGTTCAGCAGCTAGGTGTTGTTCTTTAGAGACGGTTTGTTCTACTCTATTAGTTGTAGTGATGATAGGAGAATCCATGTGAATGCATTTCTAACTCTGAAATATGCAAATTAGCCAGTTATGAATTTAATTTGCATATTCCAGGGTTAATCCAGACCTGAATCTATATGGTAGAACTTCCATGACCGGACATCTCTATACAAACAGCAGTTTTGACCAATTAGCAAATCTTTGGTAAGAGGACATATTTCTCTAAATGACACTTTGGCTTTTCAACCAGGTATTGTCTTTTAGAGAGAGAAGTTCTACTGTATATGCAAATAAGCTTAAATTTCTTATTGTATTGTTGCGATTAGTTAAGTTTCTGTAGAAGAAGAATGAGGAAAAAATAGGAAACCTCTATGCAAAGGACAGTTTTCAAAGTTTCAAAAGTTACCTTTTTTACTATTTAGCAGCTTCATGGTAAGAGGACACCTCTCCCTAAAGGACATTTTGGCTCTGTAACTAGGTGTTGTCTTTTAGAAAGAGGTTCAGAGGTTCTACTGTATTTTCAAATGGAATGGGATGAATAGCAAAGAAAGAATTTATTCTCCAACTTCTTGTCTTCCATTAGAGATTGGCCTCTGCTGATGTTGTGTTGATCAATGGTCCGAGAAGATCACGTGTTGAGGTGGATTTAATTTCAGGATTCCATAAACGAGGTTTTGGTGCAGTCCACCATTGATTAGGAGAGAAATGGTCACGTCTATGGCAGGGGGCAAGCCAAAGAATAAATAAACAGATAAGAAGAGTAAATAAACTACTGCATGTCATTAGGATCAATACCTGTTTCTTGGTGAAATATTGCTGATTCAACAGGGATTGTAGATACTGACAGGTTTGTTGACCTGATGAATGTGACGAGAGTTCTTGATCATTTTCCAGCTTTGATGATTCAACAATCAGTTTTCTAGAAGTATTATTTTTTCTGGATTCTGAGATTTGATTGATCTTCTCTGTAAATTCCTGTATGTCAGTAACTTTCAGATACTGGAGATCTGGTTGTAAAGGATTAATTATCTCTTGAGGATTCCATTCTGCATCATAGTGATACTCCAACTTCTGGGGTATTTCTTGGATGAAATCTGCAGCAGTCTACACTTGAATACAGTGAGAGGACACCTTTCTACAAAAGACAGTTTGCATTACTAAACTACCTATTTTTACTAATTAGCAATTGATAAGGCACAATTTGGATTATAGATTATAAACACAAGGTAATAAGACCAAATCCAAATAAATAGTGTGTGACGTTTCGGTAACAGCGTTGTTACAATCTTCAGACAAAAGTACTGAATCTGTCTGAAGATGGTAACAGCGTTGTTACTGAAATGTCACACACTATTTATTTGAATTTGGTCTTAATACATTCAGTATTTTTGTCTGAAGATGGTAACAATGCTGTTACCGAAACGTCACACACTTTATTTATTTGGATTTGGTCTTATTACATTCAGTACTTTTGTCTGAAGATGGTAACAACGCTGTTACCAAAACGTCACACACTATTTATTTATTTGGATTTGGTCTTTTTACATTCAGTACTTTTGTCTGAAGATGGTAACAATGCTGTTATACCGAAACATCACACACTATTAATTTATTTGGATCAGGTCTTATTACCTTGTTTTATAATTAGCAATTCTTCAGTAAGAAGACTACAAAGAAGTTTTTTAATACAAAATTACTATTTTTAATGAGCTGTGCTCTCCAGTAAGATAATATATTTCTTAAAAGAATAAAATAAGGTAATAAGACCAAATCCAAATAAATGGTAACAACACTATTACCCAAACATCACACACTATTTATTTATTTGGATTTGGTCTTATTACCTTGTGTTTATAATCTATAATCCAAATTGTGCCATATCAATAATCTATAATCCAAATTGTGCCTTATCATTCTTAAAAGAATACTTCTGCATTTCTTAGGTGTCTTTTAAAGAAAGGTTCTACTGTATTTTACCAGCAAACAAAAAGAGAGCATTGCCTCAAAATATTTGACCCATCCCTATATTTTTCCCTTCACCTACAAATTCAATAAATCTCCAATGAACTCAAAATTTTAAAAATTCAATGACCTTGTATAAATATACAATGGGATTATAATAAAAAAGAATGATGATCTAATAGCTAAGTTGATGTGTTATAAAAGTCTGTCATAATGAGATTCCACTGTACAGTAGAACTACCTCTCTAAAGGACAACAAACCCAGTTGTAGAGACAAACTGTCCTTTAGAGATCCTCTCTATAGAGTGAGAATTGGCAAAAATGGCCATTTGGTGATGAGAACTATCCTTTGTAGAGAGATAAGTAATGGCAGAAGACCTAAATAAACTTGAAGAGTTGTATAAGGGTCGCCTCTACCATCATAAAAGATGTCAGAACTGGATGACACCTATTGACGGTTGCCGCAAACTAGCGGCCTTGGGTCGGTGACAAAGCCACAACACCAGCTTTGGTAAACTGAGAAGTGCCCACCTGAAGACCATGGTTTCTGGCTTATGGCTCTCATCAGTCCAGAGTGGAATTTATTCCATGAGAGAGATCTACAAAGAATCAAATGGAATCTTCACAATCTGCCAAAGAGCTGTTTAGCTGGTAGAGTGGCTAGGCCAAATCTATGAACAAAATATAGATGGAAATTTTGTCAGGAAGAAATTGATCTATAAAAATAAAGGTCACTCCTCCTGTCAAAATAGATGTCAAAACCATGTTCTCCTTGTAGGTGCTTCTCAGATTCCCAAAGCTAGTGTTGTGGCTTTGTAACTTCTCTTCTTTCTTATCTCCACTCAATCATATTAGGGTGTAAAGCTTGAGACTTCTGAAAAAGAGATTTGACAACCATCATAATTGGGTGAAGTAGAATGCATCTGCCTTTGTCATTAAGACTGGGAGCACTACTCAGTGGCAGGCCGACTTAGCTCCAAAAGAAATGGCCGCCTCTGACATGAGGAAAAGATGCCAAGTGCAGCCGCTCCTAATATGGAGTACAAACGCTGCTCATCCTGTATCCCTGGATCAGGAGCCCTTACAGGATACTATCAGCTGGGCCAGCTGAGCCCATGTTTTTTAGTGAGCTTGTTACTGCTCCCCCTCCTCCTTTTACATTTGGGCTTGGGACCGGCAAAGGCGGAGTTTGTAGTACACATTATTGACTGTATTGACATTGATGAGCTCTACTCATCCCCAACAGACACCATCAACAAACTCTACAAGCTTGTTACCTTAATATGATTGAGTGGAGATAAGAAAGAAGAAGATTTAGGTAGTGGCGGTGTCTTGTCTATGAAGTGGTTCACATCAATCCATGTACTCTGTGTACAATCTTGGCTAACCAAGATGTCCAACTGTCCAGAGGCAGCTAGTTTGTGGCCGCTGTCAATAGATAACGTCAATTTTGACAGGAGAAGTGAATTTTATTTTTTTTAGATAAATCTTCTACTGGATAGAATTTTCAATTTAAGAGCTGTGTTTCTCTGCAGTTTCCCATAATCCAAATGATGGTAAATACATTAAAAACTCCATAGAAGAACACACTTTCTGAAGGCCATCTCTCTACAAAGGATAGTTCTCATCACCAAATGGTCATTTTTGCCAATTCTCTCTTTATAGAGAGGATCTCTAAAGGACAGTTTATCTCTGCAACTGGGTTTGTTGTCCTTTAGAGAGGTAGTTCTACTGTACAGTGGAATCTCATTATGACAGACTTTTATAACACATCAACTTAGCTAGTGGATCATCATTCTTTTTTATTATTATCCCATTGTATAATTATACAAGGTCATTGAATTTTTAAAATTTTTAGTTCATTGGAGATTTATTGAATTTGTAGGTGGAGGGAAAAATATAGGGATGGGTCAAATATTTTGAGGCAATGCTCTCTTTTTGTTTGCTGGTAAAATACAGTAGAACCTTTCTTTAAAAGACACCTAAGAGATGCAGAACTATTCTTTTAAGAAATATATTCTCTTACTGGAGACTATATTCATTGATCAAATTCACAATCTTGGGGGTCGGTGGAAGGATGGTCTAAACCATTGGTTTTCAACTGCTATGTCCCGGGTTCGATTCCCACATTGGGCACTTTTTTCTGATTAAAAAAAATGCTCCAATGGCCCCCCGATTCTTGCAAAAGTCCAACCTTACCAGCGAGTGCAAGTAACCAAACGGGGCTCTGGCACATTTGTAAGTGCAAAGTCGAACTGCTTTCACATGTGTAGACATGTGGTGCGCTTACAGTAAAAAGCAGTCGCCTTCTTCTAACCACCATGATTATCATGGCCTGTAATTCGTGTACTAGGAATAGGCAAAAAAAAAAACAATCTTGGTAGGATTGGAATACAGATCCTGTCTTGAGGCTCCCATACATTCCAAGAGATAAACACAAGGTAATATAACTAAATCCAAATAAATAGTGTGTGACGTTTCAGTAACAGCGTTGTTACCATCTTCAGACAAAAGTGGTAATAAGACCAAATCCAAATAAATAAATATTGTGTGACGTTTCGGTAACAGCGTTCAGTAACTTTTGTCTGAAGATGGTAACAACGCTGTTACTGAAACGTCACACACTATTTATTTATTTGGTGTTATTACCTTGTGTTTATAATCTTTAATCCAAATTGTGCCTTATCATTCCAAGAGGTAGTCAGGTGAGTCCACTTAAATTACATTGAAGAATCCCAACATTGATGTTTGGGATGACAAGTATCGACCTTGTTGTCAACCCTGGAACATGGGTCACGTTGGCTTCCTCGGATATAGTAGCATTTATATCCATACTAGCCGAATGACTCGGGCAACGCCCGTGTTTTACCCGATTGAATGTTTTGATTCAAATACTATTTGTTACAATTATAAATTGGCGCCATAAATAAATGCATATATTAGTTAATAACTATAGCCTATGTGCTTTATCTGTCTATGTACTGTTGGCTTCCGTAGGTGTCTCATACTGAGAAAAAGAAAGAGAGGATTCCATTTAGTTATTAACTAATATATGCATTTATTTAAGGAGCGACCCGCTCCAACACAATAGTTACAAAAATGAAAAAGCGAGTGGGGGAGGCATGATGGGGGGGAGGGGCAAAGGTGGCGTGTTCGTAGCCAACCAATAGGAGGGCGCCATTCCAAAAAAAAAAGCAAACGGTGACAGAGTTGACCAATAGGAGGGCGCCATTCCAAAAAAAAAGCAAACGGTGACAGAGATGAAAACTGATGACTGATTGATTAGGAGATGAGGAATGACGCTCGTAACTGTATATAGAATTCAGTCCATAAATCTCCATAATGGGGAGCTGCTGTCATTGGTTGGCAATCCACCACATGACAGTCAGATTTAGATCCCCAGATCATCATTCTAAAGAGTTACATTATCTCAACTATGGTTACAGAGTAGAATCTCTATAAGAGACATCCTTGCTAGAGGACACTTCTCTACAAAAGACAGTTTTCCTTTTTTACTATTTACCACTGTAAGTGCAGTCGAACTGCTTTTCACATGTGTAGACATGTGGTGCATTTACAGTAAAAGTAGTCGCCTACTTCTACCCAACATGATTATCATGGCCTGTGTCACGTGTACTAGGGATAAGCAAAAAAAAGCCGAATTCCACTTTTGGTGACACTATGGCCAAATATTCTTTAATTTTATCTGTTACTAGCCGAATGACCCGGGCAACGCCCGGGTTTTACCCGATTAAATGTTTTTATTCAAATACTATTCATTACAATTATAAATTGGCACCGTGGATGTCATTCTTGTGAAATGTGCCGCTCCAAACTTTGTGTGTTTTTAAAATATAAAAATGTAAATTTTCACAAGGATATTTGAAAATTATATTATTTTGATTTTCAAATACTATTCGTTACAATTATAAATTGGCTCCGTGGATGTCACTCTTGTGAAACGTCCCGCTCCAAACTTTGTGTCTGAGAAGCGATATTTTTATAGAAAGATGATCTGGCTTTTGTTTTCTGCTCGAATGAATGTTTTTCTGTTAGAATTTTGTTCCTGCGTACAAAAAAATGAACTGGTTTCACCCGTGGTTTCTGCTTTTTGGAATTTTTCCCGATATAATTTTGTATCTGATAATCAAACATAATACAGCAATATTGTCATCATCATTTTCTGACTAAAAAAAAAAACAACTATTTTTGCCCAGAACCTGTAAATTTTATTTTTTAATGTCTAAAAATCTGATAAATATATTTTCCAGATTTTTCTCTATGTCCTGTCAAAACACGTTTTACATGTACATTAGGTCAGCTGATATTACCTAACTCCCATCTTCACCGCTAGAGGCGCTGCTTGCGAGCGAAAAGGCAAATTTGCAACGCAATTTGCAAATAACTCGAAGAATATTCGGGATAGAGACCTGAAATATTACTATAAGTTTTTCCAGATTCTACTCTATATACTGTTAAAATTTCAGTCAGATTAGTTACGTATTGTGGACGTGTATAGCCAACATAGATACCCACATATATAGTACATACACTAGCCGAATGACCCGGGCAACGCCCGTGTTTTAATTTAGACACGTGGACCTGTTGGATCATTAACGCCCGTGTTTTACCAGATTGAATGATTTTATTCAAATACTATTTGTTACAATTATAAATTGGCGCCTTAAATAAATGCATATATTAGTTAATAACTGTGCTTTGTCTATGTACTGTTGGCTTCCGTAGGCATCTCTTACTGGGAAAAAAAAAGAGAGGATTCCATTTAGTTATTAACTAATATATGCATTTATTTAAGGAGCGACCCGCACCAACACAATAGTTACAAAAACCAAAAAGCGAGTGCGGGCAAAGTGTCTCGCGCAGTGGCGGCGCCATCGTAGCGAACCAATAGGAGAGCGCCATTCCAAAAAAAATGCAAACGGTGACAGAGATGAAGAACGCATGACGCTCGTAACTGTATATAGAATACACTGACTTTTTATATATAGGGATTAATCATCACTCGCAGTTCATCTAGTGACCTTCTGGTAGTTTTCTTGACCCCTTCTAGCCAGCTCATTATAGGTCTTCATCTCTTTCTTCTTTCCCCAATTTACTCTACAAATTCCCTCTACAAAAGACAGTTTTCCTTGCTAAAATTATCATTTTTACTATTAAGCAACTCTCCAGTAAGAGGATACTTCTCCCTAAAGTGTGTTTTCCTTTACAGAGAGTTAGTTCTACCGTATATTGATATAAAATATTTGCCCCAACTGATGTTTTTACAATAAAATTTGATTCAAGTTTCTATGCCATGTTTACCCAAACATTTGCCTAATGAACAATTCTCATTTCTGATTGGCTGATGGGATTACTCTGTCAGTAACAAATTTTACACTGAATTATATAATCATAAGATGATAATAGGGGGATCGGTGGAAGAGGCTGGTTAAATCATTAGGTTTTCGACCACTACGATCTGGGTTCGATTCACGCATTGGACACTTTTTTCTGTTTAAAAAAAAAATAATAATAATAAAAAATGCTCCAATGGCCCCCCCAATTCTTGCAAAAGTCCAACCCCACCAGCGAATGCAAGTAACCAAACAGGGCTCTGGCACATTTGTAAGTGCAAAGTCGAACTGCTTTCACATGTGTAGACATGTGGTGCGCTTACAGTAAAAAAGCAGCCGCTAACTACCCACCATGATTATCATGGCCTGTACCACGTGTACTAGGGATAAGCAAAAATAGATGATAAAGCACCATTTGGAATATAGATTATAATAAATGTATTCTTTTGTCTGATGATGGTGACAATGTTGTTGCCGAAACGTCGCACACTAATAAATTATTTGGATTAGGTCTTATTTTCTTTTATTATAATCATAAGATGTAATCTGCTTGAAAAAAACAAAAAAAAAAATTGAACAAATGACATTTGGACCCTTGGAATATTCGACCAAATTCTGGTTCGTTTCCAAGGTGACTAACGTGGCAACGGCACCCATTTTCCAATGAAGAGCAAAGATAGTAGACATTGCTGCTGCTGTGGTGGAGATGCATGGAGACATCTGAGACTCTTCTTTGGACACGACAACAACAACAACATGGGCATAGGGATATTGCAAATCTTCAATGAAAGACCGCAGCTTTTCTTAGTTTCACAGAAAAATTCTCCTGGAAGACGGATATCTTGTCCATAAACCATTTTAGCAATTGTGAGGTTCGTGTCTTCCTGTAACGCAGTGCGTAATCCTAGAAGAACAGTTGGAAGCGTTTCACTCCAGGCTAAATTATCATGAGTTCTCAGTGCTGCTTTTATTGTTCTATGAAGATGCTCCACTTTACCATTGCACTGTGGGTGGTAAGCTGTAGTAAAATGTCTAGACTTAGCCTCTTTTTTGGAGGTATCTTTTTTATCAGAGACTTTCTCTCTCTCTATACGGTAAAAAGACCAAATAAATAGTGTATGACATTTCGGTAACAGCATTGTTACCATCATCAAACAAAACAATAAAAGAGAATGATAAGGCACAATTAGGATTATAGATTATAAACACAAGGTAATAAGACAAAATCCAAATAAATAAATAGTGTGACATTTCGGTAACAGCGTTGTTACCATCTTCAAACAAAACAATGAAAGAGAATGATAAGGCACAATTAGGATTATAGATTATAAACACAAGGTAATAAGACAAAATCCAAATAAATAAATAGTGTGTGACATTTCGGTAACAGCGTTGTTACCATCTTCAAACAAAACAATGAAAGAGAATGATAAGGCACATTTTGGATTATAGATTATAAACACAAGGTAATAAGACCAAATCCAAATAAATAAACAGTGTATGACATTTCGGTAACAGCATTGTTACCATCATCAAACAAAACAATGAAAGAGAATGATAAGGCACAATTTGGATTATAGATTATAAACACAAGGTAATAAAACCAAATCCAAATAGATAGTGTGTGACATTTCAGTAACAGCGTTGTTACCATCATCAAACAAAACAATGAAAGAGAATGATAAGGCACATTTTGGATTATAGATTATACAGTTAAGAGCGTTATTCCTGGCCTCTGTCACGGTTTTTTTTTGGAATGGCGCCCTCCTATTGGTCGGCTACGATCACGCCACCTTTGCCCCCCCCCCATCATTTGGTGCCGCCAATGCGCGAGACACTTCTGTCACCGTTTGCTTTTGGTTCAGTGGTAGAATGCTCGCCTGCCACGCGGGCGCCCCGGGTTCGATTCCCGGCCGATGCATTTTTTTTTTTAAATTTTTAAAACTCATTTATATATTATAGTGGCGGGCGCCCCGGGTTCGATTCCCGGCCGATGCATTTTTTTTTTTTTTTACAATTTTTAAAACTCATTTATATATTATACAAGAATGACATCCACGGCGCCAATTTATAATTGTAACGAATAGTATTTTAATAAAAGCATTTAATCGGGTAAACCCCGGGCGTTGCCCGGGTCATTCGGCTAGTAGATTATAAACACAAGGTAATAAGACCAAATCCAAATAGTGTGACGTTTCAGTAACAACGCTGTTACTGAAATGTCGCACACTATTTATTTATTTGGATTTGGTCTTATTACCTTGTGTTTATGCTGTTGATTGTATTATTCTGTGCTGGGCATACTCAACTGTTGGAAAAAATAAAAAAAACGGGGTCAATAAACAAGTGGTCTAAACCGTTTGTTTTTGACCGCTGCGACCCGGAATTGAATCTCGTTTTGAGAACTTTTTTTCTAGTTAAAAAAATGCTCCAATGGACCTCCCCATTCTTAAAAAAGTCCAACCTTACCATAGAGTGGAAGTAACCAAATAGGTCTCTGGGCACAGTTGCAGATGCAAAAGTTGAACTGCCTTTCACATTTAAAGGTAATAAGGTCAAATCCAAATAAATAGTGTGTGACGTTTCAGTAACAGCATTGTTACCAATTTCAGACAAAAGTACTGAATGAGAAATTTTACCACAGCATGTTTCTCATTCAGTACTTTTGTCTGAAGATGGTAAAAACGCTGTTACCGAAACGTCGCATACTATTTATTTATTTGGTCCTATTACCTTTGTTTATAATTTATAGCCGAATGGCCCGGGCAACGCCCGTGTTTTACCCGATTGAATGTTTTTATTCAAATACTATTTGTTACAATTATAAATTTGTGCCTTAAATAAATGCATATATTAGTTAATAACTATAGCCTATGTGCTTTATCTGTCTATGTACTGTTGGCTTCCGTAGGCGTCTCATACTGGGAAAAAGAAAGAGAGGATTCCATTTAGTTATTAACTAATATATGCATTTATTTAAGGTGCGACCCGCTCCAACACAATAGTTACAAAAACGAAACAGAGTGGGGGAGGCATGATGGGGGGGCAAAGGTGGCGTGACCGTATCCAACCAATAGGAGGGCGCCATTCCAAAAAAAAAGCAAACGGTGACAGAGTTGATTGATTAGGAGATGAGGAATGACGCTCGTAACTGTATATAGAATGATCCAAATTGTGCATTATCATTGCCTTTCCCATTTGTTAATAAGTGGTGCACTTACAGTAAAAGCAGTCTCACCAAATTTACCCACCATGATTATCATGGCCTGTACCATGTGTAGTACAGTAATCCTCTCCATGAGAGGACACCGCTCTACAAAGGACAGTTTTCAGTTACAAAATTACAATTTTTGCTATTTTGACACTCTCCGGTAAGAGAACACCTCTCCATAAAGAATATTCTGGCTCTGCAATTAGGTATCCTTTACAGTGAGGTTCTACTGTAGTGACATAAAGGTAACTCAGAATCCTGGAGTGTATCCATAGATCACCAACTACCCGGTCTGTCCTGTAGTTTAGCAGTCTGTCTTGGTAGCCTTAGTAAACCAGTTCACCAAGTGTTTCCAGGCCGGTTTGTTTCTTGGTAGATTCAATAGGGCAGTGTCATTGAATATAACATAAAGGTAACCCAGGCTCTTGGAGTGTATCCATAGATCACCAACTACCCGGGCTGTTCTGCGGTTTAGGAGTCTGTCTTGGTAGCCTTAGTAAACCAGTTCACCAAGTGTCTCCAGGCCGGTTTGTTTCTTGGTAGATTCAATAGGGCAGTGTTATTGAATATAACATAAAGGTAACCCAGGCTCTTGGAGTGTATCCATAGATCACCAACTACCCGGGCTGTTCTGTGGTTTAGGAGTCTGTCTTGGTAGCCTTAGTAAACCAGTTTACCAGGTGTTTCCAGGCCAGTTTGTTTCTTGGTAGATTCAATAGGGCAGTGTCATTGAATATAACATAAAGGTAACCCAGGCTCTTGGAGTGTATCCATAGATCACCAACTACCCGGGCTGTTCTGTGGTTTAGGAGTCTGTCTTGGTAGCCTTAGTAAACCAGTTCACCATGTGTTTCCAGGCCAGTTTGTTTCTTGGTAGATTCAATAGGGCAGTGTCATTGAATATAACATAAAGGTAACCCAGGCTCTTGGAGTGTATCCATAGATCACCAACTACCCGGGCTGTTCTGTGGTTTAGGAGTCTGTCTTGGTAGCCTTAGTAAACCAGTTCACCATGTGTTTCCAGGCCAGTTTGTTTCTTGGTAGATTCAATAGGGCAGTGTCATTGAATATAACATAAAGGTAACCCAGGCTCTTGGAGTGTATCCATAGATCACCAACTACCCGGGCTGTTCTGTGGTTTAGGAGTCTGTCTTGGTAGCCTTAGTAAACCAGTTCACCAAGTGTTTCCAGGCCAGTTTGTTTCTTGGTAGATTCAATAGGGCAGTGTCATTGAATATAACATAAAGGTAACCCAGGCTCTTGGAGTGTATCCATAGATCACCAACTACCCGGGCTGTTCTGTGGTTTAGGAGTCTGTCTTGGTAGCCTTAGTAAACCAGTTCACCAAGTGTTTCCAGGCCAGTTTGTTTCTTGGTAGATTCAATAGGGCAGTGTCATTGAATGAGGGCAGTCCAAGAAGTAAAACCAACTGGAATTGCTCTAGTTGGAAGGCTGGTAAATTAATACCAAGGGTACTAAGAATAATAATAAAAATTGTTGGAAAAATATTACCCTTTTTTTTTTTAAACTTCTAAACCTATCTGAAAATAACCAGGCAGAACAAAACACATTACCACACTGGTCACATAAATTAGAATCTCACAGGGGGTCGGTGGAAGGCTGGTAAACCGTTTGGTTTTCGACCACTATGACCCGGGTTCGATTCCCGCATTGGACATTTTTTCTGTTTAAAAAAAAAAATGCTCCAATGGCCCCCGATTCTTGCAAAAGTCCAACCCCACCAGCGAGTGCAAGTAACCAAACGGGGCTCTGGCATATTTGTAAGTGCAAAGTCGAACTGCTTTACACATGTGTAGACATGTGGTGCGCTTACAGTAAAAAGCAGTCGCTAACTACCCACCATGATTATCATGGCCTGTACCACGTGTACTAGGGATAAGCAAAAAAAAAAAAAAGAATCTCACAAAGTTGGTTATTGTGTTTCTTATCGCCTTGTGTGAAGATTACACGAATTCCATGAGATCATCTTCTTCTTCTTTCTCTTATCTCCACACAATCATATCAGGGTGTTAAGCTTGTAAAGCCTGTGGCTTTTGATGGTGTCTGCTGGGGAAGAGTAGAGCTCATCAATGGATGAGCATGAAATCAGGATCTCATGGAATGGGGTGTAACTTTCGTTGATTAAGGCACCATGATCCAGGTACACTTTGGTGAAAGTCTGATATTGCCTGTAGTTTGAGGCCGTTCCTAACATCGAAACCTTTGCTGCTGACTCTAACATAAGTACAGACACAGCTCTTCCGTATCCCTGGAAAGGGACCCTTGCTGAGGTCTATCAATTGGGTCAGTTGAACTTGAGATTTTTAAAGAGGTCTTTCTCCTCTTCTCACAAAATTTTATTAAAAAATGCAAAATATTTTAAATAATTCTTTATTTGCCCTTTTATAAATATTTTAAAATCTTACCTTAAAAAAAATATATATATATATTTAATTTGATAAAAATGTTCTGTTGACATAAAAAAAAAATAAATATAAGTAAATGTTATACATTGATAAGAGTTGGAAAAAAAAAAAAAACAAGCAATGAGAACTGTAATCTAGGTATATATAAGTAAGTTTTATTATTACAATAACTATTACATATTCATATGGTTGAAAAACATTTTTGTTCAAAATTTATACAGATTCCGTATGCCTGAATTCACTTCCTTGTGGCACTGGAACAATGTTGATACATTTTTTGTATGTTGGAGCTTCGGGTACATCCCCGATATACTTTTTAATATAATGATGGTCTTCTTTTATCTTGACTTGTTCATATGATAGAAGCACCATACCATCACAAATGGCATATAAATTTAGATTTCTTCCGATTCCAACATTCAACCCTGGATGATACCGAATTCCTAATTGGGTATATAAGAGTGCACCTTTTCTTACAAATTGCATGTCGTTTACTTTGGCACCTCTAGCAATATTTCTAGTAGGTATATTTAACAAAAAGGCCTTTGATTCTTTTAAGTGCCTAAGTGATTTAAGTATGGCGAATGACATCTTAAGTTAGTATATGGATTAATTTAGTTTTTAATGAAAAAGTAAATAACCTTAAATTGTTTTGGAAAATGTGGAGTTGTTTATGGTCAGCGGGACTAATTCATAAGTTATTATTCTGTTGCCTAGAGGCCTTAATTAGAAAAATATATATATATTTCGAATTCTTAATTGAAAATTATATTTATTTGATAATTTATTTAAAATGTTATATGGAATATTAATAATACATATTTTTTGAGTCACTTTAATATTAGCCGATCACAATAAAATAGGAAAAACGAAAATACCTTTTGAATATTTCGATAATTCATTCGCATTAATATATCGAAAAATTATTGCTAGCATAATTAGTCTTATAAACATGATTATTGCTGTTAATATTTTTCGAAAATTCGATAATAGGGTTAAAGACCCCTTACATTTAAATGTTCCAAATTATTTGATACCTAACATTTTTCTAATATTTATTTTTAATTTTTAAAATCAACAATAGAAAGTAAGATAAAGAAACTATAAAATCCAAGATATAATTAAAAAAATATTTTTTGGTGCTGCCATCTTCATGACCATAATAATTGGTATTAATCTGTGCAATTTCCCACAATGCATTTATTTATGTAGCCACGTCAATTGAAAGTTCGCTTCCTATTTATTTTTTAAAAAATATTAAAACATGAATATATTTCGGTTAGCAGGAGATTTGTCTCATCTTTTGGCTATAATTATTCTTTTAGCCAAAATCTGGAAAACACGATCATGTGCAGGTAAAAATTATTGTTCACGTAGCATTTTTACCCGGCTTTAATTTAATTTAGTGTTAACCATATTTAAAAGATGTAAACATATACTTCATTTCAGAAATAAACTATTACTAAATACATTAATACGCTTACTTAATTGAAGTTCGATTATACCATCAAAATGGAATATTACATACTTGCAGAATTTAAATGGGCGAGCCAGTAGGTAGAATTTGAAAAAAAAAAGAAGAATTATTTAAAAAACACGAATACGATACCCAGATACCACCAATTGTATTATAGATTTAACATCATATTTCAATAAAATATATAAAAACGTTAATCATTATAAAATGCATTGAAACTTTAGGTCTGTTTTAAGATAAACTTATAAATCTGAATATTTTGCACGAACTTTTAAATAACATATATATTAATTAATCTTTTAAAATACTTTTTTTAAAAATCAATAAAGTTTCAAAATTCAAGTGCCTGAAAACTATCAAATAATAAAAAAAAATAGATTTTTAAAACATATAACTAATAAAAGAAGCTAAATTGCCTAATTTATAGTGTTTCTAATACTTAACTACATTTTATATTAAAAATAAAAAGATACTTTGTATGTTTATATTTCTACCTTTGGCTTTCCCATACCTCTTAAACCTTCCTAATAAAGTAAAATACAGATTTCTGATGTTTAATAGAAGTATCTTCTGGTTAGAATGATGTTGTGGAACCTAATTTTCCAATCTTATTTTAATTACAAATTTTACCATATGGTTATTTTGAAAGTAAGTGTGAAAAATAACTATATCCAATATTTGTTTAAAAAAATAAATGAAAGAATACCAATATGGTAAAATCTTGTGTAAGATGCATTTATACAGACAACAGAAAACATATCGGTGATTTGTATTATTCCGCGCAAAGTTTTTCTCTCTCTCTGCGGTAAACAAAAATGGTTTAAACACAAGGTAATAAGACCAAATCCAAATAAATAAATAAGTGTGTGACGTTTCGGTAACTGCGTTGTTACTATCTTCAGACAAAAGTACTGGAGATGGTAACAACATTGTTACCGAAACGTCACACACTATTTATTTATTTGGATTTGGTCTTATTACCTTGTGTTTATAATCTATAATCCAAATTGTGCCTTATCAAAAATGGTTTAATTTTTGAAACAACCTAAACTAACTTTATAAGGTACAATTTGGATTATAGATTAGAATTACAAGATAAATAAGACCAAATCCAAATTGAACACATACAAGATACACACATGAACAAAATTGCCTCTGTCTCCTTTAAAAAAAAATTACCAGCGACATCAAAAACCTTCCATTTTCTCAAGTTTTTTCCATGAGTTTAAATTCTTCAACTTATTTGCAGGTCCATCATTTGAAACCTCAAACATAATCTCAAAAAGTCACACACTATTTTTTGCGTGTCATCCTTGCGCAGGGGCCATGCTAATCTTCTCTGTATCGTTCCAATTTTTAGTATATGTACCGCCCAACAAGCGTGCACACTATTTATTTTTTTGGATTCGGTCTTATTACCTTGTGTTTATAATCTGTATTTTATGCCTTATCAGCGAACACATTAATTAAATACCACCTTCATGGCTGAGAGAATCCCATGAGAGGAATGCTATGGCTTGAACTAGTTTTTCTGCAAAAACAGAGATTTCTTCAAACTGGGACCTTACTGTTTTTGTAAGCCCGGATGAAAAAGGAGGAGGGAGAGCAGTAACAAGCTCACTAAAAAAACCTGGGCTCAGCTAGCCTGGCTGATAGTACCCTGTAAGGGCTCCAGGGATACAGGATGAGCAGCGATTGTACTCCATGTTAGGAGCGGGCTGCACATGGCGTCTGTTCCTCATGTCAGAGGTGGCCATTTCTTTTGGAGCTAAGTCGGTCTGTCACTGAGTAGTGCTCCCAGTCTTAATGACAAAGGCAGACGCATTCTACTTCACCCAGTCATGATCTCAAGCTTTACAAACTTGATACCCTAATATGATTGAGTGGAGATAAGAAAGAAGAAGACTGTTTTTGTAAACACTGTGGTGGGAGTTTTCCATATAAATCCCACCATTTTAACAATACTACCCTATCTTACAATCTTTTACAACATGGTGTTTGCATGTGGGGGGAAATAAAAGATTGTTATATAATTAGGTGATGCATTTTAACGCGCCATCTGTTATGGAAACTCGAAACTATTATAGACGCGTATGATTCTTTTAAATTTGACTACATTACCATATACCACTGAGTAGTGCTCCCAGTCTTATTGACAAAGGCAGACGCATTCTACTTCACCCAGTCATGATGGTTTCAAGCTTTACAAGCTTGATACCCTAATATGATTGAGTGGAGATAAGAAAGAAGAAGAAGAAGACCATAATAAAACTGATTAAACTGGCGAAACCGCTGGGAGGATTCACCACTGATAAGCCACCAGGCCCTTCCATTATTTTTTTTCCCTTTTCAGTAAGGGCAGTAGAAATTGTTTAATTTTTAAGAAAAAATAATCATATGTGTTTATAATAGTTTAGAATTTTCATAATAAGGTCTTGATAAGGCACAATTTGGATTATAAAACAAGGTAATAAGACCAAATAAATAGTGTGTGACGTTTCGGTAACAGCATTGTTACCATCTTCAGACAAAAGTACTGAATGAGAATTTTTTTTTACCACAGCATGTTTTATAAATAGTTACTGTTATCAAGTGTGTAAACAAGATATAAACAAGGTCTTCTTCTTTCTTATCTTCATGACTGGGTGAAGTAGAATGCATTTGCCTTTGTCATTAAGACTGGGAGCACTACTCAGTGGCAGGCCGACTTAGTTCCAAAATCCTGTATCCCTAGATAAGGAGCCCTTACAGGGTACTATCAGCCAGGCCAGCTGAGCCCAGGTTTTTTAGTAAGCTTGTTACTGCTCCCTCTCCTCCTTTTTCGTCCGGGCTTGGGACCGGCAAAGGCAGAGTTCATAATAAGGTGAGGACAGCAAGCAGAACCTAATGCCAGTACGTTGGTATTAACATCTTCAGTTTATCTCTAACCTCCGCTGTGTAGTTTAGATAAATGTCTTGTGTGTGAGGATGGATGTATGCAAACATTCATCATAACAATGATGATAACAGATTTTAATGGTAATAATGGCAGTTGTAAGAGTGTCATTGATGATGTTATCATTGATGCGTACTAATGTATTAATGAGATAGAGAACATAGTGACTGCTGTGATAGAGATGTACGAAGACTTCTGAGGCTCTTCATTGGACATGACAACAACACATGTCTACCCAGAACAGCAGCTTTACACACCCAAGATAGAGAACATTGCAACTGCTGTGATAGAGATGTACGGAGACTTCCGAGGCTCTTCATTGGCAACAACAACAATACATATCAACCCAGAACAGCAGCTTTACACACCCAAGATAGAGAACATTGCAACTGCTGTGATAGAGATGTACGGAGACTTCCGAGGCTCTTCATTGGCAACAACAACAATACATATCAACCCAGAACAGCAGCTTTACACACCCAAGATAGAGAACATTGCAACTGCTGTGATAGAGATGTACGGAGACTTCCGAGGCTCTTCATTGGCAACAACAACAATACATATCAACCCAGAACAGCAGCTTTACACACCCAAGATAGAGAACATTGCAACTGCTGTGATAGAGATGTACGGAGACTTCCGAGGCTCTTCATTGGCAACAACAACAATACATATCAACCCAGAACAGCAGCTTTACACACCCAAGATAGAGAACATTGCAACTGCTGTGATAGAGATGTACGGAGACTTCTGAGGCTCTTCATCGGACACAACAACAACAATACAGTATACATACCCAAGATGGAGGACATGGCGACTGCTGTGATAGAGATGTACGAAGACTTTTGAGGCTCTTCATTGGACACAACAACAACACATGTCTACCCAGAACAGCAGCTTTACACACCCAAGATAGAGGACATAGCGACTGCTGTGATGTATGGAGACATCTGAGGCTCTTCATTGGACACAACAACAACACATGTCTGCCCAGAACAGCAGCTTCACACACCCAAGATAGAGGACATTGCTGTGATAGAGATGTACGGGGACATCTGAGGCTCTACATTGGACATGACAACAACACATGTCTGCCCAGAACAAGAGCTTTACACACCCAAGATAGAGGACATTGCTGTGATAGAGATGTACGGAGACATCTGAGGCTCTTCATTGGATACGACAACAATGTATTAATAAAATTATTAGTAAAGGTTTAAGCTTATATGAACAGGGATGTTTCAAATTAGTAAATGTTTGAAAATAAAGAGCCAACACTCTTAGAAAATTAACTCAATGTATTATTAACTCTGGGACATTTGCATCACACTGTACATAAATGTACTCTGCCTATATGCTTGATTTTTTTTTGTCTCTACTATATTTAATGTAAACACAAGCTAATAAGAACATGTCCAAATAAATAAATAGTATGTGACGATAACAGCGTTGTTACCGAAATGTCACATACTAATTCATTTGGGTTTGGTCTTTTTACCTTGTGTTTCTAATCTATAATCCAAAATGTGCTTTATCATATTTAATGTAAAAAAATAATACATTACTAAATTGTCAATATAGGGTTAATAAGGTTTCGAGAAATGTTTGTTATTCTAGATCCATCCCTAGAATAGGTATTGATCTAGTATATGTGATGCAGTAAGACCTCTCTCTCTCAAGGACAACACCTTGTATCAGAGCCAAAGTGTCCTGTAGAGAAAGATGTCCATATATAGGAGAGCAGCTTATTGGTAAAAATGGCACAGTAGAACTTCTCCAAGAGAAAACACTCCTGCTGAAGGACATCCCTCTCTAAAGAGTACTTCAGCTCTGAAACTAGGTCTTGTCCTTCTTAGAAAGAGGTTCTACTATACCATTGAAACCGAGTTGATATTCCCAAAAGAACCTTGAATTTCATTTTACCTGCCTTTAGGTGTGTTGTCCTTTTGAGAG
>CP092876.1:22056561-22233361 GCA_030710605.1 Cordylochernes scorpioides
GGCGACATTGGGTTGCTGAAACGTCAAAAGGACAATAAACTAAAAAAAGTTGATGAAGTCTTCAACTTGATTTAAACTCTAATATTGAAGTCTGTGGATGAGTGGGTAAAACCCTCGATTCCCGATAGCCATGAACCGGGGTCGAATCCCGTATTGGACACTTAGTTTTAATATATAAATAACCATCATATATTATTCATTGTTGTAATTATCATAAGCTAGGTTGCTTTTTTTGAGTGGTACCTAATAAAGTGATTATGGAACAAGAAAGAAAGGCTTAAAAGCAAAGAGTTGGTGGACGAGTAGGTAAAACCCTCGATTCCCGACAGCTATGAACCGTGATCTAATCCTTCATTGGACACTTAGTTTTAATATGTAAATAACCTTCATATATTATTCATTATTGTAAATATCATAAGCTAGGTTGCTCTTTGTGAGCGGAACCCAGTAAAGTGATTATGGAACAAGGAAGAAAGGCTTAAAAGCAAAGAGTCGGTGGACGAGTGAGTTAAAACCCTCGATTCCCGACAGCCATGAACCGTGATTGAATCCTGCATTGTAAACTTTGTTTTAATGTGCGAATAACCATCACATATTATTCATTGTTGTAAATATCATAAGCTAGGTTTCTATTTTTGAGCGGTACCTAGTCAAGGTATTTTGGAGAGAGAAAACTCTAATAGGTATATTTTGCGAATTTTAATTCCAATATATTTTTTTTGTTTGAGATATTTAGACAAAATTGACAATTAAAATAATTTTATTGACATCTTGTCAATACATGCAACGTTCACAGTCTGCACTCATTAAAAAAGAAATAATATGGATTATATACACTATGTACAATGAATATGGTGCTTCTGCCAGCGCTGCAGAGTTTGGTGTAGAATCACCAGTGGGTCTCCAGCGACACCACGTATTTCGCGATATACGAAGAATACTTATATCGCGTACTTCACCGCTGAGGAGATGGTGATATTTAGATATTTAGAGCAGAAATGATGCACATGTAATCTTTAAGCATATGTGGTAATCATGAGATGACGTATATAAAAGCTATCTTAAAAAAAAACCCTTAATTATCTGAATTGAATATATGCATATATGCATTTATATGATACATTAGCGAATGCCATATGTTATAAGAAATCTAAACTATATTTTGACGCGTATGATTCCTTTTGAACTAAAACAATTTTCTACTGTTTACAAATATACCTAAAGAATTCTTCCTGAATTGAAATAAGACGAAAAACATGGTGAAGGAAGACGAGTTTCTTTTATTGATGCATAGGTTTATTTCAATAGCCCTAATCATGCACCGTCTCGTGGTTTCAGACCGCAGATTTAATATTTACTTTTCTCAAAACGGTCTTCTGTTACTATTAACATATATAAATAGTTTAAAAACTTTCCTTTATATATATATATATATTCCTTCCTACCAATTGTACCATAGTTCTTATAAGTAGCGCTTCATTGCTCGCCTGTTGAAGGGTTTTTACCCGAAAGCTTGCACCTATGCATCAATAAAAGAAACTCGTCTTCCTTCACCATGTTTTTCGTCTAATTTTCTACTGTCCTTATTGTAATGATAAAACAACTGATGAGCCAGGCCCTCCCCATTATTTTTATCATTGCAGTAAGGGCAATAGAAAAGAATCATACAGGCGTCAAAAATAGTTTAGAATTCCTTTAGAAATTTAATATACAGTTAAACCTGTCTATAGCCCCCCCCTCTTGGGACTCACCAAAATAGGGTGCTATAGACAGGTCACATTTTAATGTAAATCGCATCGTACTACATATTTAAAATCGGGCGCTATAGAGAGGGAGGTGCTATTTAGAGGGGGCGCTATAGACAGGTTTAACTGTATATATATAAAATAGATAGAAGACAAAAAATAAAAAAGGATGGCAGCCATCTTGTTGATGGAGATAAAAGAAAGGAGTGATTGGTGCGGTGGCGTATTGATCTTTATCGATGACCAAATCTGCCGTTACAACTTTCCTCAGTCGTTAGTCAGAACATGGACAAGCTCAAGAAATGGATCTTTGGTAAGTGGGTACTGAAATATACCAATAGTACACCCGGCTATTCTACTATTAACACAAAGCAATAACGCGCCATCTATACATATAAAATGAAAGGATTTAAAAGCACGAATGTTTCTTTTATACATAATACAAACTTCTACTCTCCTTACTGCGATGAAAAAAATATAGCTCTGAGAAGCGGCCTGGTGAATTGACGAAACCGCTGGGAGGGTTTACCACTGATGAGCCAAGCCCTCCCAATATATTTTTTCATCGCAGTAAAGACAGTAGAAGTTTGTATTATGTATAAAAGAAACATTCGTGCTTTTAAATCTTTTCATTTTATATCTATTCTAATGTGTTATCAGTATTCCTTTATTTTGGTGGAGAGAGGACCCAGAATGGGTTGGTAGATATCCAGTAGAATGGATAGAGAGATGATATGTATATACAGTAGTAGATTCAAGTAAAGGCTTCGTCTATTACGCGTCATAGATACGGAATAATAATAATAAAAAAGGAATAAGTGAAGATAGAGTAAAAATATTATTTGATTTTAAATTATAATTTCATAGATACAAATACTCTGCTAAATCGACCACCAGAGGTCACTCTTCCCCTATAAAAATCATTGTTGTTTTATCCCCGTTGGTCGATGTATTCCATTTCATCCCTGAACTCCGCGGATCACCACCCTGCTCCCCCCCCGGTCCTCCTCTACATCCAGGCTCTCCTGGCCTCACCTGGCGATGATCCCTGGCCACCCATCCCCAGGCCCCTCCAACTATGCTTTGTATATATTCCGCTTTATGCGTCCATCGGGGCTCAAAAATCATTCATTTTGGTTAGCAGCCCCGTAAAATAAAGATATTTTCTCTATCCCCGTTGGCGAGAACCGGTGTTTTCAACGTGGTATGGCCGTAAACGGGGTCAAGTTTTGGGCTCAAAAATCATAACTTTTGGTCAGTAGCCCGTAAAACCATATTTTCTCTATCCCCGTTGGCCGGCTCAAAATCTTTATACATTATGTAAATAATATTTTGTTTTCCTTGTTTATTCGCCTTAAGCCAGACAGTACTTTTATCAAACCATGTTTTTTATATATATTCCAGAAGTTCAATTAAAACAATATCTGATCAAGACTATTATTATACTTTCAAGATTTAACCACGACTGCATCACCATTACCATAATCCTCAACATGATCAAAAATCAAGCAGAAAATCTCATTCATTTGTTTTTATATAACATATATATAAAATAAATTCAGGAATTGTATATGATCCAAAATAACTTTATTAGGTACCGTTCAAAAAGAGAAAGTTAGCTTGTGTTATTTATAATGAATAATATATGAACAGGTTATTCTTAGAAGATATTGTATTCATGATAAATTTGTGAAAAAAGGTTTAAAATTACAAAATATTTTCTCACAATGAGTTTCTTTTTATTACAAAACGCTAGTTTTCAAGCGATAATCGTTCTTCAACGGGCTTAATAAACATCGACTATATCTTACAAGAAATATTTACAAAACGCTGCGCGCGTTTGTTTTTGTAAATATTTCTGGTAGGATATAGTCGATGTTTTATTATTGAAAAGCGATTATCGCTTGAAAGTAACGTTTTGTAATAAAAAGCATTGTGAGAAGAAATTGTACAGTACGGGATTCGATCTTGGTTCATGACTATCGGAAATCAAGGGTTTTAACCACTCGTTCACCGATTTCTTATTGTGTATGATAACTCTTGACAAAGAATTGTCTCCATTAATACAGTAGCTTTGGGTAATGTAACTTTCATATTGTATAGAGAGAAATATCCATTCCATAGTTATAGGTTATGTTTTGGTAACTTGTTACGATAGATTCTCTCTGTCAGGTGAAGACGAATAGCTTGAATACATTTTCTTGTGTAATATATTTTTATTATGATACTACTGTCCTCAAAGCTTTTGTCCATAGTTCATCTAATATACCTATTCCAAGAGTCTACCATCAGTATCATTATAAAAGGAAGATCGAAAAATGCAATATAACAGCGGTATGGTAGATTAAACTGGCGAAACCGTTGGGAGGGTTCACCACGGATGAGCCAGGCACTCCCATTAATTTTTCAATTGCAGTAAGGGCAGTAGAAATTGTTTAATTTCAAAAAGAATCTTACTCGTCTAAAATAGTTTCTAATATATTTTCATAATATATTTTTATATTTTAATAATTTCATTATGTTTTGATAATCTACAAGTACGTATACGTATTACACACACATTTGTCTTGAAGCTAGAGGTTTGCCTGACAGGCATTCAGAGTTCTGAAAATAACAAACACTCTTCATCTAGAAAAGTTTTCATTTTTTAGACGTTTCGACAAAAATCTTTTGTCCTCGTCAAGAAAAAAATCAATAACATTAATAATAACATTTTTTTTAAACGCCTTTCAATAATTAGACGAAAAACATGGTGAAGGAAGACGAGTTTCTTTTAATGATGCATAGGTGCAAGCTTTCGGGTAAAACCCTTCAACAGGCGAGCAATGAAGCGCGACTTATAAGAACTATGGTACAAATATTCTTATAAGTCGCGCTTCATTGCTCGCCTGTTGAAGGGTTTTTACCCGAAAGCTTGCACCTATGCATCAATAAAAGAAACTCGTCTTCCTTCACCATGTTTTTCGTCTAATTTCAATTCAGGAAGAATTCTTTATCTATATTTGCCTTTCAATAATGTTTCAATAAGCAGTTTTTTTTTTTTTTACCTGACGAGAACAAAAGATTTTTGTCGAGAAATCGAAAAAATGAAAACTTTTCTTGCCTTAGTGTCTGTTATTTTAATTTCACGAATTTGCTCATGCTCAATATATAGGGTCACTATTAGGCTTATACTGTGTATTTTTTTATTTTAATTTTTGAAATAAAAAGTACAACAAAAAGACATATCGTACTTTAGAGTAAGACAATTTTAGATGCGAAAATGATTTTTTTTTTCAAACTTAAACAAACAGTTGTTGTTGTTGTTGTCGTGTCCAAAGAAGAGTCTCAGATGTCTCCATGCATTTCCATCAATACTGTGTACTAGGGATAAGTAATAAGGGGTAAAGGATAATAAGGGGTAAATGTAATAAGGATAGTAAATAATAATAGGGATAAGTAAACAAACTGTGTACTAGGGATAAGAAAAAAACAACAACAACATATGTAAGCCTTTATTAATACCTTTTGTCATATGTCCAGGATAGTTAGCGACTTCAGTACGCTCTAGAAGTCCGGTTTAAGCACAGTTAGAGATCTTTTATGCAAAAATTCTTTAATTGAAGAAAAAAATTTGGTAATGCTTTTAAAATACCCGATTTTTAAAAACAGAATCGGATTTCAGACAGATACTTTCTTCAATTCAACAAAATTAAGCAATCCAGGAACAGGTCTCTTTTAACCACTCTTTATTTATCAAGATTTCTTGGGCCAATATGTCCTTCAACAGGAGACCTAGAAGTTACCACTTCCAGCCAGGGATGAATATGTATTATAGATAAACACAAGGTAATAAGACCAAATCGAAATAAATAGTGTGTGACGTTTTGGCAACAGCGTTGTAACCATATTCAGACAAAAGTATTGAATGAGAGAAAATGAATTCTTGAATTCCGGGCTAATTGGCCTATCAAATAAGGCCTTCTAGCCCCAACATGGCTGCAGAACGCGATCTGGTGGCAAGGGATCCTAGGATCTGGCAGTGGAGGTGTCATCGCAGGGGTGGAGGAAGCTGGAGAGGTCAGGGAAACAGCGCCTGACCTCTCCAGCTTCCCTGTGAATGAGAAATGAATTCTTGAATTTCGGGCTAATTGGCCTTTATGGTAAGGTCTTCTAGTCCCTATAGGGGAATGAGAAATTTTACCACAGCATATTTTAAATAGCTACTGTTATCAAGTGTGTAAACAAGATAGCAGATAAGAAGAATTTAATTTTCTAAGACAACCTAAAATATTATTCTTAGAATAAGAAGTGGGAAAACCCCACTTTTTAAAAAAATATATATTGTAGCAAATTATTTATTATTTAATTAACAGAGTATTATTTCTTATGTTTATATTTTGTTATTCTGTAAACTTGCCTCGTTACTTATCTTTTGTTTATCATTCATAGTTTGTTCTTGCCTTAAATAAATTGCTGTGTCATCCTGAAGTTTGTCTTCCCTAATTTTCCACGTGGAAAATATAATTAAAAGAATATCTGTAAATATCATTGATATTTCTTCTTTTTAATTGTCTATTATATTAATTTTTTAATTATAATCTAGTATCTTTGTGTCTTTTAGATTGGAATTATTATGTCCTATGAGTTTTCTAATGTTCTACAAGTGTAGAATTCTTAATTTTTATCCCATTTTAGAGAATATTCATGGTTTTTCATTATTTCTTTTATAGGTACTTTCTTGTCCCTTGATAGACAATGCCGTCAATATGTCTGTGATGATCAACCAAAGAGATCAATGGAAGGATCAATTCTCTTCAAGACATTCGATATCTTCAGGAAATGGCGGTCTCAATCCGAAGGTCGGTTATATAACAAGATGGCGTCGTTTAGGTCTTCTTAGTGAGTATCAAACGTGAAAATTACTATGTTTAATACATGGCATCGTTTAGTTCTAGGTCTTCTTAGTGAGTATCAAACGTGAAAATTACTATGTTTAATACATGGCATCGTTTAGTTCTAGGTCTTCTTAGTGAGTATCAAACGTGAAGATTACTACGTTTAAAACATGGCATCGTTTAGTCCTAGGTCTTCTTAGTGAGTATCAAACGTGAAGATTACTATGTTTAAAACATGGCATCGTTTAGTTCTAGGTCTTCTTAGTGAGTATCAAACGTGAAGATTACTACGTTTAAAACATGGCATCGTTTAGTCCTAGGTCTTCTTAGTGAGTATCAAACGTGAAGATTACTACGTTTAAAACATGGCATCGTTTAGTTCTAGGTCTTCTTAGTGAGTATCAAACGTGAAGATTACTACGTTTAAAACATGGCATCGTTTAGTTCTAGGTCTTCTTAGTTTTTTTTTTTTTTTTGCTTATCCCTAGTACACGTGGTACAGGCCATGATAATCATGGTGGGTAGTTAGCGACTGCTTTTACTGTAAGTGCACCACATGTCTACACATGTGAAAAGCAGTTCGACTTTGCACTTACTAATGCCAGAGCCCCGTTTGGTTACTTGCACTCGCTGGTGGGGTTGGACTTTTGCAAGAATCGGGGGCCATTGGAGCATTTTTTTTCTTTAAACAGAAAAAAGTGTCCAATGCGGGTTCGAACCCGGGTCCTAGTGGTCGAAAACCAAATGGTTTAACCAGCCTTCCACCGACCCCCTAGGTCTTCTTAGTGAGTATCAAACGTAAAGATTACTACGTTTAAAACATGGCGTCGTTTAGTCCTAGGTCTTCTTAGTGAGTATCAAACGTGAATATTACTACGTTTAAAACATGACGTCGTTTAATCCTAGGTCTTCTTAGTGAGTATCAAATATGAAGATTACTACGTTTAAAACATGACGTCGTTTAATCCTAGGTCTTCTTAGTGAGTATCAAACGTGAAGATTACTACGTTTAAAACATGACGTCGTTTAGTTCTAGGTCGTATTGAGTATCAAACGTGAAGATTACTATGTTTAAAACATGGCGTCGTTTAATCCTAGGTCTTCTTAGTGAGTATCAAACGTGAAGATTACTACGTTTAAAACATGACGTCGTTTAGTTTTAGGTCTTCTTAGCGAGTATCAAACGTGAAGATTACTACGTTTAAAACATTACGTCGTTTAATCCTAGGTCTTCTTAGTGAGTATCAAACGTGAAGATTACTATGTTTAAAACATGACGTCGTTTAGTTCTAGGTCTTCTTAGTGAGTATCAAACGTGAAGATTACTATGTTTAAAACATAACGTCGTTTAGTTCTAGGTCATCTTAGTGAGTATCAAACGTGAAGATTACCACGTTTAAAACATGACGTCGTTTAGTTCTAGGTCTTCTTAGTGAGTATTAAACGTGAAGATTACCACGTTTAAAACATGACGTCGTTTAGTTCTAGGTCATCTTAGTGAGTATCAAACGTGAAGATTACTACGTTTAAAACATGGCATCGTTTAGTTCTAGGTCTTCTTAGTGAGTATCAAACGTGAATATTACCGTGTTTAAAACATGACGTCGTTTAGTTCTAGGTCTTCTTAGTGAGTATCAAACGTGAAGAATACCACGTTTAAAACATGGCGTCGTATTGTTATTCTCACGATTCAGCCCGTCTTCTGGGGTTGGTTTGGTGAAGGAGTGATGTAAACAGTTGATTTTCGACAACTTCCACCCGGGATCGAATCCCCCCCGCAGTGAACATAAAAAAAAAAACAAAAATGCTTCAATGGTCACCGACTCTAGCCAAAATCCAACCCCACCAGTGAGTGCAAGTAACCAAACGTGGCTCTCTGGCACATTTACAAATGCAAAAGTCGAACTACTTTCTTAATATTGTAGCGTAGAAATCAGATCTTGGAATATCTTAAGATGTGAAAGTATTTATTGATGACGTCAGTACGACTAGTCGACAATTATTAAGAAAACTATCTACAGCTAGAGAATCTTGAACAAGCAAGCTAGGCAACTAAATGATGATTTTACAAATATAAAATAATAAAAATATCTTTGAAATATTTTCTTTGAGAGAGAGAGAGATTGAAACTGATTTATTACATATAAAATTATATATGGTAGAGAGAAGGACTTTTCAAGTCTGCGCCGACCGTGGTGAAGCCGGTGATGTCAACCTCCAATGGGAGTTGTTTTTCCTGGTCGACGAGCTCGGCCCAGTTGGTTGAAGGTTTGCCTGTTCCAGGCCCAGGATGCTCTGTTTCCCCATCAAATGCCGCAGGGGCCTAACAATATAGTGCACATGCATAGGGTGCTGCAGGCTGTATTTTGAAGACTCACCAAGTGATGGTGTAGATTACGATTGCGACCTTGATTTAATTTGCATATTTGGCAAAGACTCAAAGTATTTTCAGAACTAATGAGGTAAAAGAAGGAATATATATTTATTTACACCATTAAATAAATTAGGAATTGGTGGAGGTTTTGTATAAACCGTCGTATTTCGACAGCCACAACACAACCCGGGATGGAATCCCGCATTGGGCACCTTTTTTAAAATAAAAAATTGCCTCAAGGGACCCGATTCTTGCGATCCAACTCATCCAATTCAGAAGGGCAATACTAGAATCACGCAGAAAATACACTCATTACTTACCCAACTGGAAACATTGGAGAAGAACTGCACTCTACAATGGATTCCTGCCCATGTTGGGATTGAGGGTAATAAAATGGCAGATGAATTGGCAAAGGAAGCCTGAAAGCTGAGCCAAAGGAAAGAACAAATGTCAGTATTTGACGCTGATGCTTTGGCAAAATACAAGATAATCAAACAAAAAATAAGAAAAGATCAAATATGTGAAATAAACTTTGAGAGAAAACTGACAAAAACTATAACAAAACACTATAAAGGAATGGCAATGCATCCAGATGGCACAAGAACCTATAGGACATGCAACAACTCTCCTGGTGTGGAACTAACACCTACTCACATATTCTCATGCCCAGCAATGGCCGCAGCCTTGCAGAAAATTGACATGGACCCAGAGCAGCAGCTTTACACACCCAAGATAGTGGACATTGCTACTGCTGTGATAGAGATGCATGAAGGCATCTGAGACTCTTCTTTGGACACGACAACAACAACAACAACGGGGCTCTGGCATATTTGTAAGTGTAAACGTCGAACTGCTCTTTCTACAAATGGTGCACTTACAGTAAAAAGCACTCACTAAATTCCCACTATGATTAACATGGTATGCACTATGTGAATTTGGGATAATGTTTGGACCATTTTGATTCATTTCCCTGAGGAAATGAAATGATCGTGCCTCCAGGAATTGAAAAGGATTGTGTGTTTGTGGGAATGCGCAGCGAAAAAAAAAATTGGATGGTACAGACGTCAAAGTCTGACTGGTCCATAAAGGTCAATGGAAGAGAGAAGCAGTTCGGATGAAGGTAAGATTTGGTGATGGGGCATGTTTTGGTACATAAATTCAAAGCGAAATATAAATTAAGAAAAAGGAATGTACTTATCGTTCAACTGAAAGTTGCTAATGGCTTGCGCCAACTACCGGAATCTTCATTCTTATCCCCACACTGGGTGAAGTAGAATACGTCTGCCTTTGTCATTAAGACTGGGAGCACTACTCAGTGGCAGGCCGACTTAGCTCCAAAAGAAATGGCCGCCTCTGACATGAGAAACAGACGCCATGTGCAGCCGCTCCTAACATGGAGTACAAACGCTGCTCATCCTGTATCCCTGGATTAGGAGTCCTTACAGGGTACTATCAGCCGGGCCAGCTGAGCCCAGGTTTTTTAGTGAGCTTGTTACTGCTCCCCCTCCTCCTTTTTCATCCGGGCCTGGGACCGGCAAAGGCGGAATTATCTATCGGAATAAATATCAACTATTCATTGATTTTAATTTGATTTTGATTCGTTGATTTTTTTTTCATTAATCAAGAATGGGTATTTGGCCAATTCTGGAATAATTAAAATCAATATATAGTTGATATTTATTCCGATAGATGGCGCAAGCCAACAGCAACTTTCAGTTGCAAGATAAGGAAATGCCTTTTTCTCTTAATTTATGAACCTTATCCCATTACAATGTCACATTTGTACTATTTTTTTTCACGAAATATAAATGTTTTTCTGTCAATTCAATACATCCTGAATGGAAAAGAACTTCCCTTTGTTGTTCTGATATAAAATAATCTTAAACTTCGTTCTCCTAAACTTTGCTCTTTTCTTTAACAAGATTAGAAATAAAAATTGGAAGGATATTTTGGTCGACTTTTAGTTTTTATTTTCCCCTTTTTTGATTGTTTCTCTTCCATTCTTGCACCGTCAGCAGTTTGTTGCGTCAATTTGAACGTTTCCCCCCCCCCCCCCCGTCATTTTTGTAATTAATTAATTAGTTAGTTAGTATATATTTGTGTTTTTAGCTAATTATATATTGCACAGAGTATATGATGATATGTTGTTGACGTGTCCAATGAAGAGCCTCAGATGTCTCCATACATCTCTATCACAGCAGTCGCAATGTTCTCTATCTTGGGTGTGTAAAGCTGCTGCTCTGGGTCCATGTCAATTTTCTGTTGTTGTCGTGTCCAATGAAGAGCCTCAGATGTCTCCATGCATCTTTATCACAGCAATGTTCTCTATCTTGGGTGTGTAAAGCTGCTGCTCTGGGTCCATGTAAATTTTCTGTTGTTGTCCTGTCCAATGAAGAGCCTCAGATGTCTCCATACATCTCTATCACAGAAGTCGCAATATTCTCTATCTTGGGTGTGTAAAGCTGCTGCTCTGGGTCCATGTCAATTTTCTGTTGTTGTTGTTGTCGTGTCCAATGAAGAGCCTCAGATGTCTCCATACATCTCTATCACAGAAGTCGCAATGTCCACTATCTTGGGTGTGTAAAGCTACTGTTCTGTGTCCATGTCAATTTTCTGTTGTTGTCCTGTCCAATGAAGAGCCTCAGATGTCTCCATGCATCTCCATCACAGCAGTCGCAATTACCTCTATCTTGGGTGTGTAAAGCTGCTGCTCTGGGTCCATGTCAATTTTCTGTTGTTGTCCTGTCCAATGAAGATCCTCAGATGTCTCCATATATCTCTATCACAGAAGTCGCAATGTTCTCTATCTTGGGTGTGTAAAGCTGCTGCTCTGGGTCCATGTCAATTTTCTGTTGTTGTTGTCGTGTCCAATGAAAAGCCTCAGATGTCTCCATACATCTCTATCACAGAAGTCGCAATGTTCTCTATCTTGGGTATGTAAAGCTGCTGCTCTTGGTCCATGTCAATTTTCTGTTGTTGTCGTCGTGTCCAATGAAGAGTCGCAGATGTCTCCATACATCTCTATCACAGCAGTCGTAATGTTGGGTGTTGGTTCTTGGATATATAAAAGCTGCTGCTCTGGGTCCATGCCAATTTTCTGCAAGGCTGCGGCCATTGCTAGACATAGAAATGAATTGAATGGTGATTATATTGTAATTTTAGCGGGAGAATGCATATATGTGCTATGTGCTCTACCTTAAAAATATACATCAAAACATCGCATTTTTCTTGAATTTCCTTGCTTTAAACGCTCAGATTTGGATATATGAATAAGACACAACACCAGCTCTGGCTCACGTCGGTATAGGAACGATTTCGTCATTTCTCACGTAAGGAGTTGTGATAATATCGGCCGTTTTTGCCAAAAAATTGTTCAAGCTGGTAAAGTGTGATACGGTTAATTTCAAGCCAAAAATACGTTGCAAAATTCAGTGAGAGAATGATATTCATGTACATAAAAAAAGGTGTATCACTTCTTAGTTCTTAAAATTAAATATACTTCAGCCAGTAAATCTTTTTATTTGAAATATCGCGTAAGAACGCCCTTGCAACCTTAGACTAATGACTAACGCCTTGCCAAATGTTTTAATTTTTATTTGCTCCTGACGAAGACAAAATATTTTTGTTGAGAAACGTCGAGACAATAAAAAAGATTTACTGGCCGAAGTATCTTCAATTTTAAGAACTATGAATATCGGCCAGGCAGCCTCTATCTTTACAATAATCAGTTCTTAATTTATTTTGACACTTGTTAAAAAAAGGGGGAAAGGTATATCAATGTTTGTTAAATAGAGAAAATTTGTGCTGAGTAAATAAAGAAATAATGCTTTCTCATGGCTAAGAGAATCAATGATAGGATGCTACAAGATTATAAACCCTACATAGGATATGGATGGCTTTTATACAATACTTTCTTTTTGAAAATAGATCAAATCCATAAATAAATCTTTAAAAGGCATATATTGGATCAAAATATCATTTATTTTACCAATATTTCAGTTGGATGAACGCCAACCTTTACCAAGGTATTATAACATATTGCCACCTGGAAAATTAGGGAAGACCAACTTCGGGATGAGACAACAATTTATTTCAGGCAAGAACAAACTATGAGTGATAAACAAAAGATAAGTAAAAGAGGGAAGTGTACAGAGTATAGCAAAATATAAACATAAAAAATAATAATCTGCTAATCTATATATATAATTGCCTTATTCTGTCTGAAGCTCACGGATAGAATGCGCGCCCATTGGCTGCCGGCGAACACGTGTCCTCCCTGCCCCCCTCTAGACAACCCTGTTATCAGCTGTGTGATACATACACCTGTCTATAGCGGCCATTCTAGACAACCCTGTTATCAGCAGTGTGTTACATCCACCTGTCTATACAGACCACCCTGTCTATAGCGACCACTCTAGACAACCCTGTTATCAGCTGTGTGATACATCCACCTGTCCTTACAGACCACCCTGTATATAGCGGCCATTCTAGATAACCCTGTTATCAGCTGTGTGATACATCCACCTGTCTATACAGTCCATCCTGTCTATAGCGGTCACTTTAGGCAACCCTGTTATCAGCAGTGTGATACATACACCTGTCTATACAGACCACCCTGTCTATAGCGGCCACTCTAGACGACCCTGTTATCAGCTGTGTGATACATACACCTGTCTATACAGACCACCCTGTCTATAGCGACCACCCAAGACAACGTTTTTAAAATATATTCGCACTCGGGTAAAACCCGGGCGTTGCCCGGGCCATTCGTCTAGTAAAATAATAAATACTTTGTTACAATATTAATGTGTGCCAACAACAAACTTCAGCGCCACATAACGTCACAATATATTTTATAAACTTATTTCTATCGAATTCTATAACACCTTGATAAAGGTTGGCATTCAGCCAACTGAAATATTGGTAAAATAAATGATATTTTGATTCAATATATGTCTTTTTAATTGAACAGTACTTTCTGTAAACTGGGAGTTCCACGACCTGAGACTATAAATACTGTGGTGGAAGTTCTCTGGATAGATATTCACCATCACTTTGTCTATTGTTCTTTTATAAATCCTTACATTTTTAACGTAATCTTTCTACGGTGCTATGTGCAAAAATAAAGAAACAGTATTAGGTTGTCCCAAAAATTCATAAACACTTGCAAAAAAATTAAAACACCAATATTATTCGCCGTTATGTATAATGTCTTTGTATTATGCATTAAGTAATTGTATTATGTATTCGCCGTAATAATTCGCCAAGTAATAAGATAAAACAACGTTTTAATAAAAACACGAACTTTTAGGACAACCTTATAAAAATGATGGAGTAGCTTTACCTTTTGCCTATCTATATATACGATCATCCTACAATTTTTACCGAGTTGTATACAGTTATGTCTCACCCTTTTTACATGACAAGCAAACGTCCTTACAACACTAACTAGCTATACATTTTTATACTTTTCTTGAAACATATGTTTATTATTATACTGTATACACTCATGGATAAAACTTAAGGAAGTAAAAAATCTTTATTGGCGGTCATCTGTGTTTTTGAAGGAGACAGAGGTTGTTCACACTTGGTTATCTCGTGTGTCTTCAGTAAAGGTGTCACTGTGTATCAAATATCTTATCCTCAGAATATTGGGTAATACCTCCTTTTTGTTTTTTTAAAGCCCAGCCAACCTTGTACGCTTTTTGTACTGTTGGCCTACGTCAGGACGGAGATTAGAAGATACCTTTGCTTTAATCACCTAATATTTTTTTTCTATTTGTTCTATTATATATATAGTTGACGGTAAAACCTTTTTATGTTGTAAAAAAAGTATAAGACTCAGTCATATCTTTAATAAAACACTAATGTTTATTTTTTTTTGCTTATCCCTAGTACACGTGGTACAGGCCATGATAATCATGGTGGGTAGAAGTAGGCGACTGCTTTTACTGTAAGTGCACCACAGTGCATATATATATATATATATATATATATATGCAAATTTCCTATAATATTCATTCTGTAGTTAAAAAAAGATGTTTTTATTATTTGATGAAAAAATCTTTCTCTCTCTTGCCGGGAGGAAATTGTCTATGAAATCATAGGGCGCCTCTCCCGTCAAAGGCCGCTAGTTTGCGGCGACGGTCAATAGATGACGTATAGTTTTGACGTATATTTTGACGGGAGATGCGCCCTATGATTTTATAGATCAATTTCCTCCCAGCAAGATTTCCATCTATATTTCGGCCATAGATTTGGCCCAGCCATTTTGTCAGCTAAACACTTCTTTGACAGATTGTGAATATTCCATTGGATCCCGTGTGAATCTCATGGAATAAAGTCCTCCCTAAGCTGAAAAGGGCCATTAGCCTGCAACTATGGCCTCTCGGTGGACGCTTCTCAGTTTGCCAAAGCTGGTGTTGTGGCTTTGTCACCGACTCGAGGCCGTTAGTTTGCGGCGACGGTCAATAGATGGCGTCTATTTTTGACGTTTGTTTTGACGGGAGAAACGCCCTATGCTTTTATAGATTTTATTGTTTGTATCTCTTTTGAACAGAGAGTACATCTTAAGAATTTGAACACATGAAAGGGTAAATTCTCTACAGAAATAGTGATTGTTTTTCTTCAGTGTATACAGATGACCGGTATTTCATGGAATAATCTAGAATGCTCTAAGCATACCAGCTAATGGCTATTGCTACAGATTTCGATAAAGGGAGCGATATGATAAACGTATAGGACACGTAGAACGTTCACTATCCGGGATAAGAAACAATATTTCTTAAAAATAACAATGGCCTTAACACACACACACGGGATAAAGAGATACACAAGTAATTTCCTCATTTAATATTTAAAAAAGTCCTTTCTCAACAACGTTGCCTAAAACACTAATGGTCTATTTAAGGATAAATTTGTATTTTCAATATATCCCAGTGCTTTGATCGAATTGTCCTGGAAATATAAATGGCCTATTGGCAAATCAGGTGTTTTAGAGCACTACCAGTCTATTGCACCAATCAAAAGCGGTCTACTAGCAAGAAAAAAATGTATATTTTCACTGAATTCCAATGCTTTTGTCGAATTTTCTTAAAAATATAAATAGGCTTTTGGCAAAACAAGTGTTCTGGAGTACATTAGGAAATATAGATGGGCATTAGACCAATCAGGTATTCTGGAGCACTAGTCTATTGCACTAAATCAAAAACGGTCTCTACTAGAAGGGAAAATGTGTATTTTCAATGAATCCCAATGCTTTTGTCGAATTTTCTTGAAAATATAAATGGGCTTCTGGCAAAACAAGTGTTCTGGAGTACATTAGGAAATATAGATGGGCATTAGACCAATCAGGTATTCTGGAGCACTAGTCTATTGCACTAAATCAAAAACGGTCTCTACTAGAAGGGAAAATGTGTATTTTCAATGAATCCCAATGCTTTTGTCGAATTTTCTTGAAAATATAAATGGGCTTCTGGCAAAACAAGTGTTCTGGAGTACATTAGGAAATATAGATGGGCATTAGACCAATCAGGTATTCTGGAGCACTAGTCTATTGCACTAAATCAAAAACGGTCTCTACTAGAAGGGAAAATGTGTATTTTCAATGAATCCCAATGCTTTTGTCGAATTTTCTTGAAAATATAAATGGGCTTCTGGCAAAACAAGTGTTCTGGAGTACATTAGGAAATATAGATGGGCATTAGACCAATCAGGTATTCTGGAGCACTAGTCTATTGCACTAAATCAAAAACGGTCTCTACTAGAAGGGAAAATGTGTATTTTCAATGAATCCCAATGCTTTTGTCGAATTTTCTTGAAAATATAAATGGGCTTCTGGCAAATCAAGTGTTCTGGAGTACATTAGGAAATATAGATGGGCATTAGACCAATCATGTATTCTGGAGCACTAGTCTATTGCACTAAATCAAAAACGGTCTCTGCTAGAAGGGAAAATGTGTATTTTCAATGAATCCCAATGCTTTTGTCGAATTTTCTTGAAAATATAAATGGGCTTTTGGAAAATCAAGTGTTCTGGAGTATTTTGTATATCGAGTTTATGGCATATTTTTTATATGATAATGCCCTTGTGCTTAAAATAGAAAGGCAAAGTTGAATGTTGGATATGCCATATGAAGCTTAGGCTGGATCAGGCAGTAAGACCTAGAAAAAATGGCATTATTTATTTTAAAACATTTTTTTTCAAGCTTCCATATTTTTTCACAGGAGTGTGGCATGTGTAAAATTGATCGAATACCATTACTCTGCCGACCCTACCTTTTCATTTAGCACATTGTTGCCTCGCCTACCAGCTCATTCAACTAGTCTATTGTTGCACCGCCTACCAGCTCATTCAATTAGACCATTGTTGCCACACCTACCAGCTCATTCAATTAGGCCATTGTTGCCCCGCCTACCAGCTCATTCAATTAGTCTATTGTTGCCCCGCCTACCAGCTCATTCAATTAGTCCATTGTTGCCACACCTACTAGCTCATTGAATTAGTCCATTGTTGCCCCGCCTACCAGCTCATTCAATTAGTCCATTGTTGCCCCGCCTACCAGCTCATTCAATTAGTCTATTGTTGCCCCGCCTACCAGCTCATTCAATTAGTCCATTGTTGCCACACCTACTAGCTCATTCAATTAATTCATTGTTGCCACACCTACCAGCTCATTCAATTAATTCATTGTTGCCTCGCCTCCTATATCACCCTATATTTGTCCATGTTACTACAACTTGAATATTGTAAAACTTTACACATTCCAAGTCATTCTCTAACGCTATGTCTTAAACCAGAACTCAAACATCCAGTTAAGAAAGTATGGGTGTACTAGAGTTATACAATTCTCTTCAAGAAGGAATCCAATCCAAGAGAGATGTAAGAGATGATGATATCGGATGTATAGATGTCGTCACAAAGACAGCTTTTATACGACATGTCGGATGGAGTGGTCTGGTGTCTTTTTTTTCCGTTTGAAGCTGACCTTGATTTTATTGGCGCCGACTGAAGGTTTAACGTTCAATTACTCGCGCCAACTTTTGTTATATTAAGTCTTAGTGTGTTGAGACCCCACTTTATCCACACTTTATTTTTTGCTTATCCATAGTACACGTAGGTTTCCTTATCCCTAGTATACTGTTTTTCACATGTGTAGACATGTGGTGCACTTACAGTAAAAGCAGTCGCACACTACTACCCACCATGGTTATCAAGGCCTGTATCACGTGTACTAGGGATAAGCCAAAAAAAAGTGTGGGCAAAGTGGAGTATCAACACACGAAGATTTAATATAACAAAAGTTGGCGCGTATACAGTTAAACCTGTCTATAGCGCCCCCTCTTGGGACTTACCAAAATAGGGTGCTATAGACAGGTCACATTTAATGTAAATCGCATCGTACTACGTATTTAAAATCGGGCGCTATAGAGAGGTTTAACTGTATGTAGAAAGCCGACTTTTGCATCTACTAGTGTGTTGGAGCACCGTTTGGTTACTTGACCTCACTGGTGGGACTTTTGAGAAAAATCAGGAGCCATTGAAGCAATGTTTTCTTAAGATAAAAGTGTATAATGAGAGAGGGGGAGCAGTAACAAGCTCACTAAAAAACCTGGGATTAGCTGGCCCGGCTGATAGTACCCTGTAAGGGCTACTGATCCAGGGATACAGGATGATCTGTACTCCATGTTAGGAACGGCTGCACATGGCGTCTGTTCCTCATGTCAGAGACGGCCATTTCTTTTGGAACTAAGTCAGCCTGCCACTGAGTAGTGCTCCCAGTCTTATTGACAAAAACAGACGCATTTTACCTCTCTCACCCAATCATGATATTTGTCAAATCCCCCATTTTTTTTCTTTTGAGATAAGAAAGAAGAAGATCATTCAGAATTTATATAACAGTAAACAGTAGCCATATAGTTCCTTGAAAAGGACAACAGAGGGTTGTTGAAAATTTAGAATTAAAGTGTTAAAGAAAGGTTAATAATGTAAATAATTCACAACTGATAATCTTAAGAATTAGTTTTAGAGTATTAATTTACCTCAAATAGATTTAAAAATTATGGGAAATACATCATTTACACATTTTCAACAACAACAAAGCCTTGATTAGGGATACTCATCCCATACAGGATTCTCCTAGATGGTTTAACAAAATTAAACATAATAGTTATCTATATAAAATATATATATATAAACCGTAGCAATATGCGTTTCGTTATTCGTTGCAAAGTACAAACTTTCTGATCTTTATAATCCTTCTACAGACATAGCTATATCCTCATTTTCTCAACTTATAGCTATGTCTGTAGAAGGATTATAAAGGCAATTTTGACAATTAAAATAATTTTATTGACATCTTGTCAATACATGCAAAGTGCATAGTCTGCACTATTTTAAAAAAGATAATTATATATATGGAATATTTGCCGGGAGGAAATTAATCCATGGAAGCAATGGTCGCCTCTCCCGTCAAAATAAACGTCAGAATCTGACGCCATCTAAAACACCTCTTTGGTAGATTGTGAGGATTCCATTAGATCCCGTGTGGATCTCATGGAATAAAGTCCGCCCTAGACTGACGAGGGCCATTAGCCCGAAATCATGGTCTCTAGGTGGACGCTTATCAGTTTGCCAAAGTTGGTGTTGTGGCTTTGTCACCGACCCGATGCCGCTAGTTGCGGCGACGGTCGATAGATCGCGTCAGATTCTGACGTTTAATTTGACGGGAGAGGCGACCATTGCTTCCAATTATATATATATATATATATATATATATATATATATATATATATATATATGCATCATACTATGTACAAATAACATGGAAAAAAGGATTATAAAGATACGAAAGCTTGTACTTTACACAAATAAAGAAAAACATTGCTACTGTTTATATTCTTGTTTTATAGTTTATAGAAATCTTCACTTCTAATAACAGTTATCTACAGAATGTGGAGAATAGCATCAATCATTTCCCTAAGTTGGATCCATCTTCTGTGTTAAGTCTTTTGACTATGCTGTTCTCTAGAATCTGTGAGAAGCCAATATATTGGTCCTGCTTTCATATATACATTACTAGCCGAATGACCCGGGCAACGCCCGTGTTTTACCCGACTGTAGATGTTACAACGGTGATACTTAGGTCGCTGGTTCAAATCCGGCTCGAGGGAGCCGGCGAGCACGTGACCTCCCTGTGCGCGCGCATCCGTGACAGAGGCCGATGAGGAAAGACGGTCGTGACTATATATAGGGATCATTTAGCTTTAAAAAGTTAAAACTAATACCGCTTAAGAAAATTGAATATTCTAATGTTCTAATACCGTATCATTTTATATAAACTCTAGTGTGCAACTCTAAAGTGCAAAGTCGAACTGCTTTTTACATGTGTAGACATGTGGTGCACTTACAGTAAAAACAGTCGCCTACTTATACCCACCATGGTTATCATGGCCTGTACCATGTGTACTAAAGATAAGCAAAAAAATATATTACAATATAATATAATGCGGCTTGTGATTGTAAAACGACATTTGAAAATTATCCCGCATGAGTTTCTTTTCAACAAAAAATCAAAATTTATTCCAAGGAGAACTAACGATTATTTCCAACCTTAGGGATGAGGTATGAATGGATGAATTGTGAAGAGTAATGATAAACGGAAAAATAAAAGTGTCCAGGAATGGGAATTTCCGTTTATCCATTCATACCTCATCCCTAAGGTTGGAAATAATCGTTATTTCTCCTTGGAATAAATTTTGATTTTTCGTTGAAAAGAAATTCATGCGGGATAATTTTCAAATGTCGAGATTTACAAAAAAATATATATTTCAAAATTCAAAATCTGTTGTTCTTAATAGTTTACTTTTCCTCTATTTTCCAAATATAAAAACAATTACTATTAATATATATATACATATAAACTCTAATTCATATACACTACACATATATGTAACTTTTTACTTTTTTTTTACTGAAATTTGTCGGAAACCCTTTTACATATTTACAAGAATGTATGTTAAACTTTCCAGTCCCTTAGGTGTGACAAAGCTAACATACATATAACAAAGTATTTTCATGATACTGGTTTATCTTTCAGATTTTTTGACGAAATCTTCACGTAGGAATTTTTTTTTAATAATAATTTTGTGCACTGATTAATATATTTTCTAGAATATATTGTCCAATGACAAGTCATTCTACAAAAGTAGGCGTGGCTTAATAGCAATTTAAGCTATGTTCATTAGCAACTTCATCTATTATTCTGAATTGTCATTTGTTTGTATTTATCAATAGGTAAGTTGTTTGTTAGGCAACGATACGTAGTGTAATTATTATAGTTAATTATTTTCTCTTTAATTATTTTATATTGAGAGTCCTCGTGGCATCATCTATCACCGAAAATCTGTACTATTTTTAACGCTACCTTTTTAATAAATACATATATTTCTGGAATAATAAAAAATAAACGATTAGTTGATATTTATTCCGATAGATGGCGCAAGCCATCAGCAAACTTTTAGTTGCACGATCAGGAAATGCTTTTTTTTTTCTTAATTTATCCACCTGATCCAAGTACATATTCACTTTTGTACTATTTTTCAATTTTAGTACAAAATCTCGTAAGGCGAAAAGTTTGTTGTAAGGTTTTTTTTTAGCCGAGCTTTTAAGTATTTCTGTTCTTCTACAGGAGTAAAATCCTGTAGAAGAACACAGAAATATTCGAAAGCTCGGCTAAATATAGAAATCTTACAAGAAATTATTCGCCTTACGAGATTTTGTACTTTTAATAATTTACTATTCCAGGTGTTTATCCAGTTTGTGATAATAAAAAAAAAGCTATCAATAAATGATAATCGTTTATTTTATAACTTGGTTTAACATTAATAATAAGTCTATTTGTGTCTTATGGCTTGTGTGTGTGGTTTAATATTAATGTTATTGTTGTGTCGTGTCCAATGAAGAACCTCAAATACATCTCTATCACAGCAGTCGCAATGTCCACTATCTTGGGTGTGTAAAGCTGCTGCTCTGGGTCCATGCCAATTTTCTGTTGTTGTTGTCGTGTCCAACGAAGAGCCTCAAATGTCTCCATACATCTCTATCACAGCAGTCGCAATGTCCTCTATCTTTGGTGTGTAAAGCTGCTGCTCTGGGTCTATGTCAATTTTCTGTTGTTGTTGTCGTGTCCAATGAAGAACCTCAAATGTCTCCATACATCTCTATCACAGCAGTCACAATGTCCTCTATCTTTGGTGTGTAAAGCTGCTGCTCTGGGTCTATGCCAATTTTCTGTTGTTGTTGTTGTCGTGTCCAACGAAGAGCCTCAAATATCTCCATACATCTCTATCACAGCAGTCGCAATGTCCTCTATCTTTGGTGTGTAAAGCTGCTGCTCTGGGTCCATCTCAATTTTCTGTTGTTGTTGTCGTGTCCAATGAAGAGCCTCAAATGTCTCCATACATCTCTATCACAGAAGTCGCAATGTCCACTATCTTGGGTGTGCAAAGCTGCTGTTCTGGGTCCATGTCAAATTTCTGTAAGGCTGCGGCCATTGCTGGACATAAGAATATGTGGATAGGTCTTAGTTCCACACCAGGACAGTTGTTACATGTCCTATAGGTTCTTGTGCCATCTGGATGTATTTTAATTCCTTTTTAGTGTTCCATTCAGAGTCTTGTTATTGCTTTTAATATGAATGATGGATATAATTGATAATAGTGACAATTTCTCGTAGATAAACCTGACGTATAAAACAGAGAGAGGTATTAGGTTTTTATAATGATAAAGGTACGATTTTCAAGCTTATGTCAAATAAATAAAGCAAAATCAGATCTTGCCTTGACTTTCACCCTCCAAAAGGAAAAAAAATCCTGAGTTTCTTTTCTTCCGGGCTAATTGGCCTTTTAGTAGCAAGGTCGTCTAGCCCCAAGAAGGAAAAAATTCCGTCCATAGGTGGGTGGAGGGGTGACAACTTTAGAATCACTTGATTGGACATGTTCCCAACCCCCCTTTTCTTTCCCTCTTATTCACTTGGGGGAAAGGGAACATTCTTGTGTGTCTCTCCTTGCTCTGTGCGACTTTTATCCACCGTCTTCAAGATTAGCTGTGTTTCTTCAATTTACTTTCTTGTTACACTCTAATTTAAAGCTCCACACATCATGCGTTTCAAGATGGGTAAGTTTATCATTTATTTATTAAGGAAGAGATTTAGCTACTTTTTTTTTTAAATAGAAAAATAGCATTTCTTGATTGTGTGTGTAACTAAAAGTGGCTGATTGTGACTTGTGGTTGGAAGTGACTGATGGCTTGCACCATCTATTGGAATAAATATTAACTAATCGTTTATTTATTTTTAAAAAGTCCAGAATATAAGCCAAATACCTTTTATATTATGATGCACTAGCGCGCCATTTGTTATGAAAATTCGAAACTATTTTAGACGCGTAAGATTCTTTTTGAAATTAAACAATTTCTACTGCCCTTACTGCAATGGAAAAATTAATGGGAGGGCCTGGTTCATCAGTGGTGAACCCTCCCAGCGGTTTCGCCAGTTTAATCTACCATACCGCTTTTATATTGCATTTTACTTTATTTAATTTTTCAATTGCTGTAAGGGGGCAGTAGAAATTGTTTCATTTCAAAAAGAATCTTACGCGTCTAAAATAGTTTCGAATTTCCAAATACCTTTTCTTGATTAATCAGTTACACGATTAGAAACTTTTCCTTCCTTAACTTATCAATCTGATTTCAGAACAAAATCACTTTTATGTTATTTTGTATAGTAGAACATTTTTAAAGTTGGTTTTTAATATACTTGCGTGAGGTTTTCTTAAATTTCTAGACGTTAAGTTCTCTTAAACTTGTAGTGTAAAGGTACAATTTGGATTATAGATAAGAAACACAAAAGGTAAAAAGACAAAATCCAAATTAATAAAATGTTTATGACGTTACGTTAACACCATTGTTACCATCATCAAAGTACTTTTAGCATTGTTACCGAAACGTCACAAACAGTTTAATAATTTGGATTTGGTCATGTTACCTTTTGATTTTGAACTGGAGGTCTTTTCTTTCTTTTTTTACCATTTTTTTTTGGGAGTAATGTATTATTTCTCCTACACTAAAAAAAAAATCCTATTTGTAGAATATATATATTATAATATATATTTGTACACTTGTTATTTTGGTTAATCAAATAATTCTATTCTTTTTTTTTTTAAACGCATGCTAATCGCTCAGAGAAAAATTGACGGAGGTCATTCAACGTTTAATATCACTATAGGACAGAGGTCTGTAAACTGCTGCTCGCAAGCAACATGTGGATCTTTGGATGTGAAGCTGAGTGTAGTACTCATAAATAAAAAAACTTTATTTATACAAGTACTATTTATTGTTGGCAAGAAAACTATATTGTGGCTCTTTAAAAACTTTGAAATTTTGTAAATTGTAATTTTTGACCCTTCCAATTCAAAAGTTTGCCAACCCCTGGTTTAGTGTATAAAAGGTTTCTTTTAATATACAACATTAGACGGGTGACCCGGGCTTCGCCCCGGGATTGACCCGTGTGCATATCTACCCGAGTGATATATATTTAGATAAGATATTTTTTTTATAATTGTTTGTTATTAGCATTATCTATTTGTTTGCATCAGCATAATTTAATCGAAATTGTACTGAAATAAAAATATCCAAGTAGAATAATTTTAATATATAGTTTTAATAATTGATTTATATATTTTTAAAATAGCCTATCGTCTTCCCCGTATTTTTTTAACCTATGTATGGAAATTTTGGTTTGAATTAGTGAACTACTGCGAATTTGTATACCGGACATACAAACAAACATACAAACATTGATTTTTTATATATATATAGATATTACAACATATACAACATAACAAACTTTCGGACTTTAACGTTATCTTCTACATGTATTCTTTAAAACCATATAATAGATGATGCTATATATAATAAACAATCAATAATACTATATTTTTAAACGTTTCTTTTAATATACAACATATTGGTACAAGCTTTCGGACTTTAGCGTTATCTTCTACAGGTATTCTCTTTAAATAAAAATAATGGATTATAATACAATATAATGCTGCTTATGATTGTAGAACGACATTTGAAAATTATCCCGCATGTGTTTCTTTTGAACGAAAAATCGAAATTTATTCCAAGGAGAAATAACGATTATTTCTAACCTTAAGGATGAAGTATGAAAGGATGAATTGTGAAGAGTAATGATAAACGGAAAAATAAAAGTGTCCAGGGATGGGAATCGAACCCACAGTGTTCCGCTTACCGGGTAGATGCCATGTCCACTAGGCTACCCTGGACATATTTTTCGTTCGTAAATATAATAAATATTAGAAATAATCGTTGTTTTTCCTTGGAATAAATTTCGAATTTTCGTTCAAAAGAAACACATGGGGGATAATGGATTATATAACACACGAACGGCGATATCAAAGACTTTCCACTTAAGTTTTATCTACGAGTGTATGTATATATTTGAACTACCATTGTTGTTGTGTGTTTTTGAAGTATGAAAAATGCTTTTAAAGCTTCAATGGGCCTCCTTATTGTTGCACTAACTAGTGAGTGTACGTTGTTGTTGTCTCTGTTGTATGTGTAATTGTTGTTATATGTGCAATTGTTGTATATGCAAAGATTATGCAAATTCCATGAGTCCATGCTCCTCTAGCTGTTTGATGATAAGCAGCAGCCTCTTCCAAAGGTCCTGCTTAGTATATCTAATGCAAGCCAAAATGTGTTGTGGAGTTGTAGGTTCCAAACTACCGAGGTACACGTCCCGTAGAATTGCAAAATGTCGATCCGCTTTTACCCGTTTAAAATATGTAGTGTGCTTACAGGCAGTTGGCGCACCAATAATGATTATTGTGACCGTATAGGAATGTGTGTGATAGGTAAAAATAATAATTTTGTAAAAAATATATATGTATTAGATGAAGTTATTCTTTATTTAAAGACGAATCCAAAGATTTATGTTTAAAAATGGTAAAATTAGGTGTGAATAGGGGGAAAAAGTATGAAAAATAAAGATTCAGCGAGATTTACATTGAGATATATACACTCACGGACAAAACTTAAGGAAGTTGTACCTTTTAGCATGTATATCGGGATTCAGACAATAACTCTGAAAGATATTACAGTGACCTTTATTGAAGACACACGATATAACCAAGTGTGAACAAAATTTTCTCCATCTCCATAAAAAAAAAAAAGACGACCGGCGATATCAAAGACTTTCCATTTCTTCAAGTTTTATCCATGAGTGTGTATTATATATTTAAACTATCATTGTTGTTGTGTGTTTTCGAACATGTGAAAAGTGATTTTATTTAATCGCCACAATGACCAAGGAGGAATTACTAAGCAATGACGGGTGTAAAAAAGGCACAATTGCTTTTTAAAATTATAATGTACCATGCTTACAGTGAATAAGCATTGCTGTGTATGTGCAATGATAAGGTAAAATTATGGATATAGAAATATAAGGTAACAAGACCACATCCAAATAAATTAGGTGTTTCGCTGTAACAGCACTGATGGATAGAGATGGTATATGTTGTATATAGTATAATCTGTGTAAATATAAAGATCCGATTGATCAATTGGCATTCCACTTAGAGAAAGCCTAAATAGGATTGATCAATTGGCATTCCACTTAGAGAAAGCCTAAATAGGATTGATCAATTGGCATACCACTTAGAGAAAGCCTAAATAGGATTGATCAATTGGCATTCCACTTAGAGAAAGCCTAAATAGGATTGATCAATTGGCATTCCACTTAGAGAAAGCCTAAATAGGGTTTATCAATTGGCATTTTACTTTAGAGAAGACCCAGTGTTTACCGAGAGGAGGCCCAGAAGACCGTCCAGTGGTCAAGAGGAACCAGGAGAATTCTCCCGCCTGTACATCGGTTCAAAATATATGACCCCGGACTTTAATTAAAAGGGGAACAACGCTGTTACCGTCACATCTAATTTATTTATTTGGATGTGGGGTTGTGTGTGTCCTGAAATTTCCAGTATTTTCTGAATTGAAACATATTATACGAGTAGATATGTAAACTATTTAGTACGGTTTAGTTTTTTTTTAAATGTTGATACAAACACGAAGGTTTTGATTTTATTAATTAGAGACACATTTATTTAGATTATATTTATTAAAAGAGACACAAGAAACTAGTACTGAAAGTACTCGAGGGAGAGATGAGAAGTACACTCATGGATAAAACTTAAGGAAGTTGAAAGTCTTTGATGCTGCTGGTCGTCTGTTTTTTTTTTTTTGAAGAAGAAGAACGAGACAATTTTGTTCATGCATGATTATCTAGTGTGTCCTTAATAAAGGTCACTGTATATCAAATATTTTTGAGAGTTATTGTCTGAATCACGATATACATGCTAAAAGGTACAACTTTCTTAATTTTTGTCCATGAGTGTATCTTTCAGAGTTATTGTCTGAATCCCGATATACATGCTAAAAGGTACAACTTCCTTAAGTTTTGTCCATGAGTGTATCTTTCAGAGTTATTGTCTGAATCCCGATATACATGCTAAAAGGTACAACTTTCTTAAGTTTTTCCATGAGTGTATCTTTCAGAGTTATTGTCTGAATCCCGATATACATGCTAAAAGGTACAATTTCCTTAAGTTTTGTCCATGATGTATCTTTCAGAGTTATTGTCTGAATTCTAATATACATGCTAAAAGGTACAACTTCCTTAAGTTTTGTCCATGAGTGTATCTTTCAGAGTTATTGTCTGAATCCCGATATACATGCTAAAAGGTACAACTTCCTTAAGTTTTGTCCATGAGTGTATATATAACAATGTCATATTGTCTTCACTTGCTATCTTACCTTCCTTCACATTGCAGTAAGGTCAGTAGGAACTTGTTTTATTTGGTAAAAAAGAAACGATCGCGCTAAATATTTCAAATTTATAAATATTATAACATAGTATTTATTAATTTTATGTATGTAACATAGTATTTATTAATTTTATTATTTTTTATTAACAGAGTGGTCATTTTTTATGTTTATATCTTGCGACTCTGTAAATTTCCCTCGTGGCTTATCTTTTGTTTACCATTCTTAGTTTTTTGCTTGCCTTGAATAAATTGTTGTCTCCTCCTGAAGTTTTTGTCTTCCCTAATTTTACACGTGGCAATATAGATGGCGCTCTTTCGAAATATACTTATGTTACATCCTGCCGTTACAATTTAACAAAATCAATAAGCAATCCTTTTAACCACTCTTTATTTCCAAAGCTTTCGGGTTATAATTGACTGGAAGTGGTACTTCTAGGTCCTCTGTTGAAGGACATGTTGGCCCAAAAGCTGAGAAATATAAAAATAGTTAAAAGAGACCTGGCCTTGGATTGTTTATTGATGTTGTTAAAATATATTCTATATACAGTTACGAGCGTCATTCCTCATCTCCTAATCAACTCTGTCACCGTTTGCTTTTTTTTTTTTTTTTTTTGAAATGGCGCCCTCCTATTGGTTGGCTACGAACACGCCACCTTTGCCCCCCCCTCCCCATCATGCCTCCCCCACTCGCTTTTTGGTTTTTGTAACTATTGTGTTGGAGCGGGTCGCTCCTTAAATAAATGCATATATTAGTTAATAACTAAATGGAATCCTCTCTTTCTTTTTCCCAGTAAGAGACGCCTACGGAAGCCAACAGTACATAGACAGATAAAGCATATAGGCTATAGTTATTAACTAATATATGCATTTATTTAAGACGCCAATTTATAATTGTAACAAATAGTATTTGAATAAAAACATTCAATCGGGTAAAACACGGGCGTTGCCCGGGTCATTCGGCTAGTATATTATAAATAGAAAAAAAAAGAGATTTTCTGCTCGAATTTAGATCATGTTGAGGATTATGGTAATGCAGCTGTGGCAAAAATCTTGAAAATAAAAATTGTTAAAATAATTAAGGATTAGAAATAGCTTTAATTGAGCTTATGGGATAAATAAAAACATGATTTGATAAAAGTAATGCCTGGCTTAAGGCGAGTAGAATTAGGAAAACAAAATATTATTTACATAATGTACAAAAGATTGGAGCCGGCCATCGGGGAAGAGAAAATATCTTTATTTTACGGGGCTGCTAACCAAAATGAATGATTTTTGAGCCCCGATGGACGCATAAAGCGGAATATATACAAAGCATAGTTGGGGGGCCTGGGGATGGGTGGCCAGGGATCATCGCAAAGGATCCTAGGATCTGGCAGTGGAGGTGTCATCGCAGGGGGGAGGAAGCTGGAGAGGTCAAGGAAACAGCGCCTTGATGGGTGAGAAGCCTGGATGGAGGCCAGTTGAGGAGGCAGGAGGTCCTGGAAGCCTAGAACTTGAGGGCTCTAAGCTTCAAGATGGGGCAGCTTGAGGCTCTCGCCTCGTGCTTGTCTGGGAGGCCCTTGGCACAGCAGTTGGCGCACTTGGAAGAGTGCCAGTCGGCAACTGAGGGGCAGGCACGGCCTTCATGGCCGCCTTCACCGCAGTGGAAGCACGTGGGAGCTCTGGTGCATTGGACAGAGTTGTGGCCGAAGCCACAACAGCGGAAGCAGACTCGTGCGCGGATGGACTCCTCGAAGTTGAGGATCACACCATCCACCACGATCCTTCCACGATTTCCCAGAGCTCTGAAGGTCGTGAGGTCCACCTCGATGAAGGCGGTGCAGGTCCCGTTTCTGGGTGCAGAGCGATGCGCCACGCGCACCACCTTGTCCCCAGGGAGTTGGCTGACAGCAGGGGTTTCCAGCAGCGTCTCTTCAATGGTGGAGTTGGATGTTTCCTCATCCACTTTGAAGAGGCAGATGCGAGGCAGGATCACCTTCTGTTGGCGGACCTTCATGCCATCCAGCTTGTTGGCCAGGGAGGTGGTAACAGCTGGGATGGTATCGGGGTTGCTGGAGTGGAGGACAAGCTTCCCTTTGGTTCGCAGGGAGGCCCAAACGCCTTGGGGTAGAGTGTGGGCAGCGCGGACAGCTTTAAGCATTGCTCTTGGGTCAGCCTGTGGGTCATCAGAGATGACCACTGTGTGGGCCGCCGATTTTTCCCCATGGAGGACCACTTGGGCGGCCGCAGGCTTGGGGACTCGGGAGGGCGCAGGTTTTGCGGGACCATTGAGGTTGGTCCTCTTTGCGGGCGGGTAGGGAGCCTCAGGCTGCTTCCTTTTGGTTGGAGCGGGAGTGGCGGGCTTGGTGGGGTCAGTCTGAGTGCTGGTTTCCTTGCAGGAGGGAGAAGGGCTGGTTTGAGTGCTGTGGCAGGCTGTCTGTGGCTTGATTTCGTCCAGTTCCTTAAAGGACGCGAGGGTGCCAGAGAGGTTCTCTACCTCGGCAATGAGGGCCTTGATCTGCTCAGACCGTAAGTTGATGAATTCCATTAGGCTTTGGAGCAGGTAAAATCGGGAGGTAGGGTAAGGATTCTGTATTTTCTGCTCGAAGTTCTGCTTCACCTCTTCGTTCTCCATCTCCAGTTGGTCGAGGGTTACGAGGGGCTTCTCGGCATTCTTCTTCTTCTTCCTAGGAGCCATGGCAGGAGCAAATTGTTGTGACCAACGATCTAACGTATATTGGCCATCGGGGAAGAACAACAACGAGTTTTTATAGGAAGCATGACCTCTGGCGGTCGATTTAACAGAGTATTTGGATCTATGAAATATAATTTTAAATAGAATTCTAATATAACATATATATATATAAGTATGTGTAGATAGGTGATATTCCTATAGGTAGATGCTGCCTCAATTCTCTACATTTCGTAGTTATAATTTGTTTTGGTCCAATAGATATCTCCAATGGGAGGACAGTTGAATACAATCGATACACTCCTGGTTTATCATTGGATGTCGGTTTAGAATAATCCTTTTTAAAAATATATAATTAGCAAAAGTAGTCGCTCATGGAGGTTGTCGCTTCTGGGAGATTGTACTGAGCAATATCAAGATATTACAATTTGGAGGAGTCGCCGGGTATCATTGGTAAGAAGAGACCAAAGGTAAAAGTGACAAGTTTCTTTATTGAAGAGGTGTGAGTTTGGTGAGCTTTCAGACAATAACGTTCTTCAACAGAGTATTCGTATTACAGCCTGTTGAAGGAGGTTATTTTACCCGAAAGCTTGTGCCAATCTCATACCTCTTCTATAAAGAAACTCGTTCATATTAGGGTATCAAGCTTATAGAGCTTGAGACTTTTTATGGTGTGTGTGAAGTAGAATGTGTCTGCCTTTGTCATTAAGACTGGGAGCACTACTCAGTGGTAGGCCGACTTAGCTCCAAAAGAAATGGCCGCCTCTGACATGAGGAATAGATGCCATGTGCAGCCGCTCCTAACATGGAGTACAAACAATGCTCATCCTGTATCCCTGGATTAGGAGCCCTTACAGGGTACTATCAGCCGGGCCAGCTGAACCCAGGTTTTTTAGTGAGATTGTTACTACTCCCCCTCCTTTTTTTTCATTCGGGCTTGGGAACTGGCAAAGACGAAGTTTTTGGTCACTTCTTAATATTTTAAATAATTAACTACTACACAAAAAGTTTCTTTTCTCACATTACTGCATCATTTGGTGTTCTGTTGAGAATTTCTATAACTTCTACTTTCCTTGCATTGAAATATCTTGATTTGTGGAGAAATACTAGTAGGTCTTGTGTCGGCTACTGAAATGGGAAAAGGGTTCCATTTTTTTGTCTGAATCATGAGTGATCATGATAATAATGGACACAATGAATATTGGTAGATAGTGTACAGTAGTGTTTGAGATTAAAAGGACAATTCTCTTATCGTTTTTTTTTTTTTTTTTTTTATAATCTTGTGATTAGATACGGATGGGATCTAACACCAGTTCCATTTTATAGAAAACATCCCACCTCTGATAGTTTTTCGGGTAGTTGGAGATTTCTGTACGCTCCGGGAACCTACTGGGTTAACTAACTAAAAAAAATAGAAAACATTGTTGGCATTGTCAGAGTACTGTATTGAGTATAATTAGCTGTTAATGAGACGTCATTGAACATTTACTTATTTAGATGGGGTCTCTTGGTCACCTTGTGGGTTGGTTCAAGGGAGAACCCGCGTTACCTCTGTTTCTTTCTACTCATATTTAGGCGAATAAATAATTTAATTTTTATAATTATTATTATTTTTTTTTTTTTTGAGTTAAATAAATTTAAAATATTTGCAGAGTTTCTTTATTAAGGTATCGGGAGGCAAGCTTTCGCGTGGTCGCGCTTCATCAGGCCACTGGCTCCGTGCAACAGATACAATAGAGATTCAGAGAAATACATTTGAAAAAAAAATCAAAAATAAAAATAGTTTCCAACTGGAAAATACTATTATATACAACAACAAAATGATCTTTTTACAAAAATAAATGAAATGCTTTATCAAAAATCTAATTTTCTTTTTCTCAAATAATTTCTGAGTAACTAATTTTGCTATCATTAAATGTTTTAAATATAATATTTTCTCTTAGAAAGAAATTTAAAACACACCGACACAATATCGTTTATTCATCATTTATTGTAACAAAACACTATCTCCGAGGATAAGTTCCATGTCTTATTTAAACTATCTCTCAAGTTTTCGGATATCACAAACCTCTATACATGACTATATAACGTTATATACTCCTGTAGAAGGGTTTGCGATACCAGAAAGCTTGAGGGATCGTTTAGATAAAACAAGAAACTTATCATTGGAGACAATGTGTTGTTGCAATCTATTATAATAAATTTGGATTTGGTCTTATTAAAAAAAAAAAAAAAGAAATGTAAAAGTTCGGTATAGTTTGATTCAGTAGTTTTATCACGAACAGAGACAACGGATTTTTTTACTTGCATCCTACTGAGATGTTTTAGTGCCTATTTTTGTATGTAGAGTTGATTCCTTTTTTAAAAAATATTATCTATCTTGTTACGTCTATCTCTCTCTCTCTCAAGTCAAGTTCTGTTCACGGGATGTAGTGGCTGACGTGAGATGTGTGTGACAGGCACGATGTCGGCCACGGACGCCTTCCTAGAAAAACACCAAAGAGACGAGAAGTCCACTAGGGAGTTGAACTCCTGTGCGGACCACGAGACAGAGTCCGGGGGACTACCCGTGCTCCTCAAGGATCGTTACAGCCTAGTCCTGATCGCCAGTTTCCTGCTGGGCGTGGGCACGCTGCTTCCATGGAACGTCTTCATCACCGCCAAGAGCTACTGGGACTACAAGTTCAGGGACCCGGCCAATGAGACTGTCACAACGGACCTTCAGATCAAGTTTAGCTCTTACATGATCGTCACTTTTAACCTTCCCTACATTATCTGTATGACCCTGACTACCTTGTACAGCCACAAGATCCGACATATTGTGGCTAACAGCATCTGTCTGTGTATGATCCTGGCTACCTTCGTGGCGGTGACCATCCTCGTGCCACTGAACAGCGATACCTGGCAGAATGCATTCCTGGCTGTCACACTCTGTCAAGTCGTGATGATCAGTGTCACCAATGGTGTTGTCCAGACAGGAGTAATGGGCCTGTTGTCCTTGCTACCTCCACGTTATATCTACTTGGCTCTTAATGGTCAGGCTATTGCTGGGATCTTCACTTCCGCTCTGAGTGTGGGGATTACCATGATGGGCCATGATCCTATCCATAGTGCTCTGATCTACTTCATTTCTGCCGTGGTGGCTCTAATCATTGCTGTCATCTCCTACGCCGTCCTTCATAGCTCTCGTTACTTTAAGTATTACTTCCACTCGTCCCACAATCCGGTGAATAAGTCCCTAGATTCCAATGAAGAACAAGATCTTCCTTCACCTTCCATGAAAGTCCTCTTTAGAATGATCTGGAAGTATTGTCTATCCATGATTATCATCTTCTGGGTAACCATTGCAGTCTTCCCTGCCATCTGCGGTAATGTGGTGTCAACTTCTGCTATACCTGGCTCAACATGGGCTAATCTCTACGTTCCTCTGGTGTGCTTCCTCATCTTCAATGTGGGAGACTTTGTAGGCCGTTTTATCAGTAGTTGGGTACCTATTCCTCAAGGTAGACCTAACATGGTTATGGCACTCACTATCTCTCGAGTGATTTTCATCCCTCTCTTTATGCTCTGTCATCTACAGAAGCATGTTTATCTACCGTCCTTCTTCAACCATGATGGTTTCTATGTAGCTTTCATGGTGGTCTTTGCTCTTACCAATGGATACCTGGTTACAACCATCTTCATGCTCGGTCCAAAATGTGTCAATCTCGAGTACCAACAGAAAGCCGGCTCTCTTCTAGTCACTTGTCTGGGAATCGGAATCACATTGGGAGCACTTACATCTCTTCTGCTTGTTCAGATGATCTGATCTCCCTCTTTTTTTTTTTTTGCCTCTTACACCGGTACCACTTTATACCACCTACACTTTTACACATGACAACTAATCATGTTTTTTTAGGATTTTTTTTTTCTTAATGTCATTTGTGTGTGTTTCATTCTATTCATTTTTCCCTTCTTATGTTCTCATTTTTATTTAATTTTTTTTTTTGCTGTAAAAAGTTTGTCATATTTATAAAAAAATATATATTACAATAATAAATATATCTCTTTTTTCCCCCCCATATTTCAAATTATTATTTTTTAATATATTTTGTTCTTTTTTTTTAAATTTTTGACTGTGGTTGTGAAAGATTAATATGGAGAGAGGCAAAAAAAAGCTGAATACATGTGTTAAAATATTGTGGTTTATCTTTTATGTTTTATTAAATGCAATTTATACTCTATGAAAAATGGATGTTTTAGTGTTATGTTTTACACACATGTCTTATATGCACTATTTACTCTCTGTTGTACCGTTAAACCGTTTGGTTTTCGACCGCTACGACCCGGGTTCGATTCCCGCATTGGACACTTTTTTCTAATAAAAAAAAATGCTCCAATGGCCCCCGATTCTTGTAAAAGTCCAACCCCACCAGCGAGTGCAAGTAACCAAACGGGGCTCTGACACATTTGTAAGGGCAAAGTCGAACTACTTTTCACATGTGTAGATATGTGGTGTACTTACAGTAAAAGCAGTCGCTAACTACCCACCATGATTATCATGGCCTGTACCACGTGTACTAGGGATAATTAAAAAAAAAAACTATCTGTGATTGTAAACAAATTTATAAGAGAACTAAGACAAGGTAATAAGACCAAATCCAAATAAATAAATAGTGTGTAATGTTTCAGTAACAGCGTTGTTACCATCTTCAGACAAGTGTAAACGTCACACACTATTTATTTATTTAGATTTGGTCTTATTATACCTTGTATTTATAATCTATAATCCAAATTGTACCTTATCACTTATAAAAGAACTAATTCAAATGTGGTGTGTTTCAGTAAGATGTAGTGTGTCATCTGATTATAAGAATTGACTATTGACCAAAACAGGCACCTCTCCCTTTAAATAAGTTTTAGAACCATGAGATAAGGCACAATTTGGATTATAGATTATAAACACAAGGTAATAAGACCAAATCCAAATAAATAATTAGTATGTGACGTATAGGTAACAGCGTTGTTACCATCTTCAGACAAAAGTACTGAATAAAATTCAGTCATTTCATACATTCAGTACTTTTGTCTGAAGATGGTAACAATGCTGTTACCGAAACATCACACACTATTTATTTATTTGTATTTGGTCTTATTACCTTGTGTTTTAAAACCATGTATAATAACTACAAGGTAACAAGATCAAATCCAAATGATTTAATAGTGTGTGACGTTTTGGTAATAGCGTTGTTACCATCTTTAGACAAAAGAATAAATTAATAAAAGTTTTATTATCTTTTGTCTCTCTGATGATGGTAACAATGTTGTTACCAAAATGTCACACACTATTTATTTAGATTTGTGGTCTTATTACCTTGTAGTTATAATCTAAATTGTGTCTTATAAGCAATGTATTATGTTTATCATCACAGTAAACAACACCAAGGTGGTGATAAAGAATCAGCTATGACACCAGTTTTAGAAAATTCAGACAATAGTTAACCTATTCATGATAAGATTGTGAAAAAAGTTTTAAAATTACAAAATATTTTCTCACAATGTGTTTCTTTTTATTTCAAAACGCTTTCTTTCATAACATATTCCATCACATTGTTAAATTACATACAAATTTAAAATTTCAGTTGTAAATATCCACGCTGTATGTTTTTGTAAAAAATTTCTTGTAAGATATAGTCGATGTTTTATTAAGCCCGTTGAAGAGAGATTATCACTTGAAAGCTAGCGTTTTGTAATAAAAAGAAACTCATTGTGAGAAAATATTTTGTAATTAAAAAAAAAAAATAGTTAAACCGTTTTCCATGGTTTTGGGATATTGGCTAGCTTTCAAGTGATAATCGCTCTTCAACGGGCTTAATAAAACATCGACTATATCTTACAAGAAATATTTACAAAACATACGTGCGCAACGTGGATATTTACAACTGAAATTTTAAATTGGTATGTAATTTAACAATGCGATGGAATATGTTATGAAAGCATTTTATGTATAAAAGAAACATTCGCGCTTTTAAATCCTTTTATTTTATATGTATAGATGGCGCGTTATTATTTTGTGTCAATTTATTCCTAACTGGCCTTGTCTTTATAGTTTGCTTAAGAGCATTGCTCGAAGCAAATATTTGAATGTAATTCTACTGTCCTATAAGCTTAAACATAATGCGCATTGTTCTCTCTGTATTTAAAGGGAGAGGTGCCTCTTTTGATACATGAGTATAATACTACTGCAACTTTATGTTATATATTATAACAGTAACTATTTAAAACATGCTTTGATATATTTCGATGCACTAGCGCGCCATCTGTTATCAAATTGCAAAACTATTTTAGACGCGTAATATTCTTTTTAAAATAAAACAATTTCTACTGCCCTTACTGCAATGGAAAAATTAAAGGGAGGGCCTGGCTCATCAGTGGTGAACCCTCCCAGCGGTTTCGCCAGTTTAATCTACCATACCGCTGTTATATTGCATTTTTGGAACTTCCTTTTATAGTGATACTGATGCTTGACTCTTCGAATGGGTATTTTAGATGAACTATGGACATAAGCTTTTAGGACAGCAGAATTACATATAATTATAAATATATAATATGCTTCGAGCAATCGCTCTTCCGCAAATATCAATTTGTGTCTTTTATTCGAACAATTATATTTCGATGCACTAGCGCGCCATCTGTTATCAAATTACAAAACTATTTTAGACGCGTAATATATTTTCTCATTCAGTACTTTTGTATGATGATGGTAACAACACTGTTACCGAGACGTCACACACTATTTATTCATTTGTATTTGGTCTTATTATACCTTCTATAATCCAAATTGTGCTTCATAATTTTTTTATGTTATACAGTAGAACCTCCACGAGAGGACACTTGCGCTAGAGGACACACTAAGGACCACAAAGGACAGTTTTTATTTGCAAAATTACCATTTTTACTATTTAGCAACTCTCTGGTAAGAGGATACCTCTACCTAAAGGGCACTTTGGCTCTGTAATTAGGTGTCCTTTACAGGGAGGTTCTACTGTATATAGAATTTCTATTAAGAAGATACTCCTGCTAGAGGACACCTACTCTACAATGGAGAGTTTCCATCACTAAAATTACCATTTTTACTATTTAATTGCTCTTTGGTAAGAGGATACTTCTCTCTAAAGGCTCTGCAAATAGGTGGTGTCCCTTAGAGAGAGGTTCTACTGTATATGTCAAATTCTCTGTCAGTTTATGTGAGGTGTGATAAGATGCAGAAAATAATTGTCTCTAGATAAGTTGTGTGTGTAACAATATTCAGATTGACTTAGTCGCTTCAAATGTATGCACTACAAGGTAATAAGACCAAATCCAAATAAATTGTGTGACATTTCGGTAACAGTGTTGTTACCATTATCAGACAAAGTACTGAATGAATGGCGGTATGTTACCATCACCATAACTATTTTTGACGGTTATTTTAGAAGTAAAACAATTTTCTACTGCCCTTACTGAAATGATAAAATAATGAGAGGGCCTGGCTCATCAGTGGTTAACCCTTTCATCATTTTTGCCAGTTTAATCTACCTGTAATATTGTATTTGGCTGATAAGTCACAATTTGGATTATAGATCGAAAACATAAGGTAATAAGACCAAATTCAAATAAATAAATAGTGTGTGATGTTTCTGTAACAGTGTTGTTACCATCATTGTTTCTCATCTCTTCTTCTTCTTCCTTATCTCCACTCAATCATATTAGGGTATCAAGTTGTGACCCTTGATGGTGTCTATTTGACAACCATCATGACTGGGTGAAGTAGAATGTGTCTGCCTTTGTCATTAAGACTGGGAGCACTACTCAGTGGCAGGCCGACTTAGCTCCAATATGAAATGGCCGCTCTCTGAAATGAGGAACAGACGCCATGTGCAGCGGCTCCTAACATGGAGTACAAACGCTGCTCATCCTGTATCCCTGGATTAGGAGCCCTTACCAGGTACTATCAGCCGGGCCAGCTGAACCCAGGTTTTTTTAACGAGCTTGTTACTGCTCCCCCTCCTCTTTTTTCATCCGGGCTTGGGACCGGCAAAGGCGGAGTTTTTTGCTCCTCATGATATCATGAAATGGGGTGTAGAGGTGCAGCTTTTGTTGATCATGGCACACTTTAGTGAAAATCTGACTTTGCCTGTAATTTGAGGCTATTCCTAACATGGAAGCCTTTGCTGCCGACTCTAACATGAGTACAGATGTAGCTCCTCCGTATCCCGTATTGCGATGTTTTAGTAACAACGTTGTTACCATCTTAAAGGTAAAAATACTGAATTAATTCAGACAAAGGTACTGAATTTTGTCTGAATCAATTCAGTACTTTTGTCTTAAGATGGTAACAACACTGTTACCGAAACATCACAAACATTTCATTAATTTGGTCTTATTACCTTCTATATTACTCACTTACTCTATAAGGAATGCAGTATGAACCCTCAGAAAGAAGCACACCCTTTGTTAAGTGTGTCAGCTTCGCTAAGATAGTGAAAATATTTGAAAAAAGGTGTTCCACATTTTACAAGGGTTTCTTCACCATGATGAGTGGACAGACCTTCCTGGCACTTCTATTTATATACTACTAGCCGAATGACCCGGGCAACGCCCGTGTTTTACCCGATTGAATGTTTTTATTCAAATACTATTTGTTACAATTATAAATTGGCGCCTTAAATAAATGCATATATTAGTTAATACCTATAGCCTATATGCTTTATCTGTCTATGTACTGTTGGCTTCCGTAGGCGTCTCTTACTGGGAAAAAGAAAGAGAGGATTCCATTTGGTTATTATCTAATATATGCATTCATTTAGGGAACGACCCGCTCCAACACAATAGTTACAAAGACGAAATAGCGAGTGGGGGGGGGGGGGGGGGGCAAAGGTGGCGTGATCGTAGCCGACCAATAAGAGGGCGCCATTCCAAAAAAAAAAAAAAGCAAACGGTGACAGAGATGACTGATGAAGAATGACGCTCGTAACTGTATATAGAATGTTTGAAGTATAAAACATAGTACATGAGCTCTTGCTCTTGGTTTCTTGTCTACTATGTTTCATATGTATTCTTCTTATAAACTTATTGGCTATTTCTGGTAGACTTGTAGAGTACTTAGCAAATTTTCTCTCATCCAGTAACATACATATATACCTCTCTGTAAAGGACAACACCTAGTTGTCGAGCCAAAGTGTCCTTTAGAGAGAGATGTCCTTCTACAAGGGAGTTGATAGTAATTCAAAATTTGTCATAATTTGTCACCTAAATGTCACACACTATTTATTTATTTGGATTTGGTGATAAGGCACAATTTGGATTATAGATTATAAACACAAGGTTAATAAGATAAAATCTTAAAAAAATTAATAATATATGACGTTTCGGTAACAGTGTTGTTACCATCTTCAGACAAAAGTGCTATTTTTTTCTGATTCAGCACTTTTGTCTGAAGATGGTAACAATTCTGTTACCGAAACGTCACACACTATTTATTTATTTGGATTTGGTCTTATTACCTTGGATTAGGTCTTATTACCTTGCGTTTATAATCTATAATCCAAATTGAACACATTCAGTACTTTTGTCTGAAAATGGTAACAATGCTATTACTGAAACATCACACATTTATTTATTTGGATTTGGTCTTATTACCTTGGATTTGGTCTTATTACCTTGGATTAGGTTTTATTACCTTGTGTTTATATTCTACTAGCGGACCCGCCCGGCTTCGCCCGGGTTTTACCCGAGTGAATGTTTGTCTAACGAACATTTGTTAAAACAATTCTCTTTAAACTTATAAAACGTACTCGGCTTCGCCCGGGGTTTTACCCGAGTAAAGGTTTGTCTAGCGAACATTTGTTAAAACAATTCTCTAAAAACTTATTAAAAAATAAAAAAGATATATTTTGATAATTTGAAACTCGTAAATTTGAATCTCTCGATAAAGTGAACATTTTTTCCCGGTCCCTGTGTGCCTTGTCATCCTGAATTTTGTCTTTCCTAATTTTCTACATTAGAAAATCATAGTTTTATCTTTTTATATAAAAAGTAGACACTTCGGCCAGTTGGAGTTTTTTATTTTCTCAACGTTTCAACAAAAATCTTTTGTCTTCGTCAGGGGAAGTAAATAAAAATAAACATTTGGCAAGGCGTTAAAAATTGTTCTGAGGTTTGCAAGGGCGTTCTCACGTGATTCTTCGAATTTAGTACAACATCTAAAGCGCGAGTCAAAAACAAATATTAAACTCGTCAAAGACTATGATCTTAGAAATAAAAATATATAATAATATAATTATAACAAATTAAGTAAAAATAAATAAATAAAGTAATATAATAATAATCACAAAGATTATTATATAGATTTATAACTATTATGTTCAATTTTTTATCTAGCTTATTAACTACTTTTTAAATTTAAAAATGAAGCATATTGTTGCGGAATATCTTCAAAAGTATTTATAGTTCTTTTCCCAAATTCTCGTGATACCCATCCCTCTAAAAATAATCTTTCCTTTTTAAATTTTATATTCCTATGAAATATCTCAATATCATTCCAATCTGGCCTATGTCCTGAAAATAATGCATGTTCCCCAATTTTGCTTAACGCCCTTCTCCCCAATAAACCCTGTTGGTGTTCCTTAATTCTGGTCTCTAAATTTCGGCCTGTTTCTCCTACATAAATTTTGTCACATTCTGTGCATTTGATCCCATAAATTACGTTATTTGGTTTTGATGTGCCTATGTTATCCTTCATTATGTTATTTCTAGTTAAAAATTCCCTTTTTGTCCCAGTACTATACCAAATATTATATTTACATTTTTTCAAAATTTATGTAGGAGAAACAGGCCGAAATTTAGAGACCAGAATTAAGGAACACCAACAGGGTTTATTGGGGAGAAGGGCGTTAAGCAAAATTGGGGAACATGCATTATTTTCAGGACATAAGCCAGATTGGAATGATATTGAGATATTTCATAGGAATATAAAATTTAAAAAGGAAAGATTATTTTTAGAGGGATGGGTATCACGAGAATTTGGGAAAAGAACTATAAATACTTTTGAAGATATTCCGCAACAATATGCTTCATTTTTAAATTTAAAAAGTAGTTAATAAGCTAGATAAAAAATTGAACATAATAGTTATAAATCTATATAATAATCTTTGTGATTATTATTATATTACTTTATTTATTTATTTTTACTTAATTTGTTATAATTATATTATTATATATTTTTATTTCTAAGATCATAGTCTTTGACGAGTTTAATATTTGTTTTTGACTCGCGCTTTAGATGTTGTACTAAATTCGAAGAATCACGTGAGAACGCCCTTGCAAACCTCAGAACAATTTTTAACGCCTTGCCAAATGTTTATTTTTATTTACTTCTCCTGACGAAGACAAAAGATTTTTGTTGAAACGTTGAGAAAATAAAAAACTCCAACTGGCCGAAGTGTCTACTTTTTATATAAATATGAATGCCGGCCAGGCAACCGCTATCTTTTCGATAGTTTTATCTAGTGAACATTTTTTCCCGGTCCCTTGAGAAATACTCGATAAGTTGAATAAAATCAATATTAATTGGTTCCCTCGGTAATTGGAAGTTAAAGGAATAATATCTTCGCCTTGGAATTGTATCATTATTCTTGTCGCAAATAAATTGCCGTGTCATCCTGAGATAATCTTACTTTTGATAAATAATATTTAAGATTACAAACTTAGTGATAAGAAAACTTGTTAACATCGTCACAATGGGGGCGCTGCTTGCGAGTTAAATCTACAAATCTGCAAATAACTCTAAGGATATTCAAGATATTCATGAAATTATTTTTCAAAAACCTTCCCGGTGATATACCTAATAATATCCCAAAATTTCACGGCGATTGGATGTATGGTTTTTGAATCTATAGAGTACAGACAGACAGACATTCAATTATATATATTTAAGATAATATAAAAGAGTTTTAAAAATTGTAAAAAAAAAAAAAAAATGCATCGGCCGGGAATCGAACCCGGGCCGCCCGCGTGGCAGGCGAGCATTCTACCACTGAACCATCGATGCTTAAAAAAATGGCCATATTTAGGTATTCATTCCATTCCGGATTAGTCCGCGTAAAAAAAGTTCTTCAAATGAAAAAAAAAAGAAATAGCCAAAAAACTAATCAAAATGCAGCCGAAAAATTTCCTCAGGTTTATAAAAAGCGACATGCAAAATATGGTACCAATTGGTTCAGTAGTTTTTGAGTTTATCGCGAAACAGACAGACAGACAGAAATTGACTTTTATATATATATATATAGAGATCTACTCTTCATTGTTGGCTTTTTATCTTACATTCATTCTTCATTGTTGACTTTTTATATTACATTTACTCTTCATTGTTTGCTTTTTATCTTACATTCACTCTTCATTGTTGGCTTTTTATCTTACATTCATTCTTCATTGTTGGCTTTTTATATTACATTCACTCTTCATTGTTGGCTTTTTATCTTACATTCATTCTTCATTGTTGGCTTTTTATATTACATTCACTCTTCATTGTTGGCTTTTTATCTTACATTCATTCTTCATTGTTGGCTTTTTATCTTACATTCACTCTTCATTGTTGGCTTTTTATCTTACATTCATTCTTCATTGTTGGCTTTTTATATTACATTCACTCTTCATTGTTGGCTTTTTATCTTACATTCACTCTTCATTGTTGGCTTTTTATATTATATTCACTCTTCATTGTTGGCTTTTTATCTTACATTCATTCTTCATTGTTGGCTTTTTATATTATATTTACTCTTCATTGTTGGCTTTTTATCTTACATTCATTCTTCATTGTTGGCTTTTTATATTACATTTACTATTCATTGTTGGCTTTTTATCTTACATTCACTCTTCATTGTTGGCTTTTTATCTTACATTCATTCTTCATTGTTGGCTTTTTATATTACATTCACTCTTCATTGTTGGCTTTTTATCTTACATTCATTCTTCATTGTTGGCTTTTTATATTACATTCACTCTTCATTGTTGGCTTTTTATATCATATAGAAAATCATAGTTTTATCTAGTGAACATTTTTTCCCGTGTCACATTGCCGTGTCATCCTGAGATAATCTTACTTTTGATAAATAATATTTAAGATAACAAACTTAGTGATAAGAAAACTTGTTATCATCGTCACAATGGGGGCGCTGCTTGCGAGTTAAATCTACAAATCTGCAAATAACTCTAAGGATATTCAAGATATTCATGAAATTATTTTTCTAAAACCTTCCCGGTGATATACCTAATAATATCCCAAAATTTCACGGCGATTGGATGTATGGTTTTTGAATCTATAGAGTACAAACAAACAGACAGACAAACAGACAGACAGACATTCAATTTTATATATATAGATAATCCAAATTATGTCTTATCAAAAATGGGGAATGTTTGCGAAATATGAAAACTGTCATTTGAAGGGAGGTGTTATCAATTCTATGGTTAGAGGACACCTTTCCTTACAGGACACTTTGGCTCTGCAACTAGGTTCTACTGTTGAATGAAATAGAATTCTGTGTTGGCATGATATTGAAAGAGAAGGTACGATGATAAAAGAAGAAATAATATAACTTGGTGTAGAAATCTTCATTATAAGTTTTCAATGACCGAAAAATGAATTTCTCTCAATTCTTTTTCACAGATTACTTATCAAATGAACTCCGCCTTTGCCGGTCCCAAGCCCGGATGAAAAAGGAGGAGGGGGAGCAGTAACAAGCTCGCTAAAAAACCTGGGCTCAGCTGGCCCGGCTGATAGTACCCTGTAAGGGCTCCTAATCCAGAGATACAGGATGAGCAGCGTTTGTACTCATTGTTAGGAGCGGCTGCACATGGCGTCTGTTCCTCATGTCAGAGGTAGCTATTTCTTTTGGAGCTAGGTCGGTCTGCCACTGAGTAGTGCTCCCAGTCTTAATGACAAAGGCAGTAGCATTCTACTTCACCCAGTCATGATGGTTGTCAAGTCTTAAGCTCTACAGGCTTGATACTCTAATATGATTGAGTGGAGATAAGAAAGAAGAAGAAGACTTTTCAAATGTCATCTATGATAATGCAAAATTTCGATTATAGATTATAGATACAAGAAAATAAGACCTAATCCAAATAATATAATAATGTGTGACGTTTCGGTAACAGCATTGTTACCATCAGATAAGAAGAGCAAATGTTTTTCATTTTATTCTTTTATTATATATTCCTTATATTTCATGTTATTCATTTTTTCTTTTGTCTGATGATGGTAACAATGCAGTTACAGAAACGTCACACACTATTTAATTATTTGGATTAGGTCTTATTTTCTTGTATCTTCTTTCTTATCTCCACTCAATCATATTAGGGTATCAAGCTTGTAAAGCTTGAGATCATGACTGGGTGAAGTAGAATGCATCTGCCTTTGTCATTAAGACTGGGAGCACTACTCAGTGGCAGGCTGACTTAGCTCCAAAAGAAATGGCCGCCTTCTGACATGAGGAATAGATGCCATGTGCAGCCGCTCCTAACATGGAGTACAAACACTGCCCATCCTGTATCCCTGGATTAGGAGACCTTACAGGGTACTATCATCCGGGCCAGCTGAGCTCAGGTTTTTTTAGCGAGCTTGTTACTGCTCCCCCTCCTCCTTTTTCATCCGGGCTTGGAACCTAGGCAAAGGCGGAGTTTCTTGTATCCAAATGCCATCTATACAATCCAAATTGTTAAATCTATTTGAACTTTTCAAATTAGAACCATTTGTCTTTATTGATAACTTTAAATACAATAGAAGAGCTCTGATGAATAAAAACTCTTGCAAGTGGGCATTTCTCCTTTCAGGTTAGTTATAAGGAAAGGTTTGCTATATCCCAGGTTCATTTTAGATGGGTATTATTGTATATTGGTGTTTTACCTTGGATATATTTCACTTTTTAAATTCTGATACATGTGAGGTTTAAAATTAAGATAGTTGGACTGTACTCTAGGAATACACTGCGTGACATTGAAAATGGAACACCAAGAAATAGTGGCCAGAAAGTGATGAAACTCGGCAGACAGAGAGAGACAGGGACGAACAATAAGTGATCCTTATTTCAAAATGATAGTCATAATACAGAGCGAGAACGGCGTCGGCTTAGTGGCAAGTAGGACCACCGCGGACGGCGATGCACGCAGCAACACGTCTAGGTAGAGAATCAATCAGAGTACGGATGGCGTCCTGAGGGATGGCTCTCTATTCCCTCTCAACCATTTGCCACAGTTCGTCTTCTGAACGCGGCTGTGGCAAGGCATGCAAACGGCGTCCAATGATGTCCCAGACATGCTCGATTGGTGAGAGATCAGGAGAGTACGGTGGCCAGGGAAGCATCTGTACATCTTGAAGAGCTTGTTGGCTAATGCGAGCAGTGTGCGGTCGGGCGTTATCCTGCTGATAAAGGGCATTGGGTACCCCCTGAAGGTAGGGGAGTGTCACCGGTCGCAGCACATCATCAACGTATCGTTGGGCCGTCATAGTGCCCTGAATACGAAGTAAAGGTAACCTGGAATCATACGCGATTGCGCCCCAAACCATGATTCCACGTTGTCCTACGGTGGGGCGTTCCACAATTGCTGCCGGGGGGGAGGGGGGTCGGTGGAAGGCTGGTTAAACCGTTTGGTTTACGACCACTACGTCCCGGGTTCGATCCCCGCATTGGACACTTTTTTCTGTTAAAAAAAAAAATGCTCCAATGGCCCCCCGATTCTTGCAAAAGTCCAACCCCACCAGTGAGTGCAAGTAACCAAAATGGGGCTCTGGCACATTTGCAAGTGCAAAGTCGAACTGCTTTCATATGTGTAGACATGTGGTGCGCTTACAGTAAAAAGCAGTCGCTAACTACCCACCATGATTATCATGGCCTGAACCACGTGTACTAGGGATAAGCAAAAAAAAAAAAAACAATTGCTGCCGGATTGGACCTTTCTCCACGTCGACGCCACACGCGTACACGGCGACTATCACTGGACAAGCAGAAACGCGACTCATCTGAGAACACGACCCTGTGCCATTCCGTCATCCACGTCGATCTAGCCCGGCACCATTCCAAACGTTGGCGCCTATTCGGTGGGGTCAATGGCAGTCTTCTTAGCGGACGGCATGAGTGCAAGCCATTAGCAACCAATCGACGGGAAATGGTTCTGGTCGAGATGGAATGATCTAGGGTGTCTTGCACATGTTGCAGGATGGCGGTACAAGTGGCTTGTGGGGCCGCCACTGCTTGTCGAAGGATACGCCGATCCACACGTGCTGACGTCACTCTGGTTGCACCGACATTCCTATAAATTGCCACATTTCCTTGTTCCAACCATCTTCTCCACAGTCGGTGCACCGTGGACGCACCAAGGTGTGTATCAGCTGCGATTTGACGTATGGACCAACCTGCCCTTTTCAGTCCGATCACCATGCCCCTCGTAAAAGCGTCTGTCTGCTTGAACTACCTCCGTTTACGATGACCTGGCATTCTCTGTTATTACACGTGTCTTTTGACACAAGATCAACATTTCTACAATGATTTTCCTTGAAGAAATAACGACACGAATACTGTCCTTTCTGCAAGTTCCTTCCCTTATATCTTACTCCATGTGCGCACGAGAGCTGCGCATTTTACATCATTTGCATAACTCGGTTAGGCGCGTCTACCCTGAAATTTGCATAATTTTCTGGCCACTATTTCTTGGTGTTCCATTTTCAATGTCACGCAGTGTATATATATGTCGTAACTGTCGTGGTCGAATGGAAGGGCGCAGCCGTAGTGCATGTATGCTTCGAAAAAGAACTTGTTCCACACTCGTGAGCGCGCGCTGGCTCCCACGTTTATTTTGTACAGATTTATAGATTAATTTGTATTTACATTTTAACATATTAATTAAGGCGAAAATAAATTATATCTCTTGGGCATTAGGCAAATTATGACATATATTTTTTCAAATTATAGTTTTAAGATGATTTTTAGAAGCCGAAATGCTACGGTTTTATTATTCAATTTGCTCTGATGATGTCTGCACCAATGATCTTATTGTGTCTGAAATAGCAAGTTTACTTTATTTTTCGCCTCTTGTCATTATTTTTAGAAAACACACACACACACTGTGTACATCTTTCTTACAATGGATATTCCAATACAAGGGACATTTTCAACCAATGACCAATCACCAAAATGACCATTTCTTCTGATATAAAGAACATTTTGACTCCACAACTAGATGTTGACCTGTAGACAATTTGACAATTAAAATAATTTTATTGACATCTTGTCAATACATGCAAAGTACACAGTCTGCAATATTTAAAAAAAGATAATATGGATTATATACACTATGTACAATGAATATGGCGCCTCTGCCACCGCTGCAGAGTTTGGTAGAGAATCACCAGCGGGTCTCCAGCGACACCACGTATTTCGTGATCTAAGAAGAATACGTAGATCGTGTGCTTCGCCGCTGAGGAGATGGTGATGGCGTGGTCCTCGAGACCTACTGGAAAGACTGTTGATCTGTAGAGAGATACTGTACAAAGGAGAGATAACGAATTCAAATAATCTAACTACAGTAGAACTTGGATAATTTGAAGCTCAAGGGACCAAAAAATAATCGAATTATCCAAAAATTTGAAATAAAAAACGGAAATTCTATTTATAGGAAATTCTAGGGACCAAGAAGATAAATATTCGAATTTTAAAGACGTTAGAATTATATAAGTTCTACTGTATTTTGATATAGTAAAATGGAAATATCTTTATTTACGGGTCTATTTTTGAGCCCCAATGGCCGCATAAAGCGGAATATATAAAACCACTATGACCAGGCTGGGGAGGCTAGGGACAGAATCTCCGTTAAGAAATTGGGTCCGCGGAAAAAAATATTCCGACACCGGGAATCGAACCCGGGCCTCCTGGTTGAGAGCCAAATATGGTAAAATCCCATTAAAGGATGGCCTAATTGATACACATTATTGTAATTTTAAAAAATGACGAATTTTGGAATAAATTGACTTCCAATAAAAGACCCCCTCCAGGAGTATCTATGTTTTTCAGGCTATGGTCTCTCATGGGAGGTTCTATTGTATATGTGATAATTTAATATCATAAATGAAGTATTGCAGGATAAATAATGCTGTTAGTAATGATTTGATACTGAAAAATATTGTTGATTAGTCCATATTTAAGAAAAAAGAAATTGTGTGTGTCCTGGGATCAGAATCAATTTCACTTTGGTACTTGTTTTCTTATAGGTTTGTGTTCTCACATTGGAAGCCCCATTCTTTGATTTTTCAGCAAACCTCTACGATAATCATCTTTTTTTTTTGGTCGTTGAGGTACAGCTTGCACCATTGCTTACGAGGGCCAATAGTCTGGAATGCACACATCGTTGGTTTTTTTTTTCTTGATTTATCAAAAAGGAGGGTAATTGTGGCTAAAAAATATTCAATAAAAATATAAACGATATAAATGTGTTTCTTTATTAATTCTTTATAATAAATAAATGAATAAAAAATAAACAATAAAGTAATGAATAAATAAAGAAACGCCTTGCTACCGTTTATATTTTATGCTTTAACGCAATTTATTGTAAGTGCAAAGTCGAACTACTTTTCAAATGTGTAGACATGTGGTGTACGAAGTGTGTTCAAAAAGTATCGCGACCTTTATGTTTTTTCAAAAATTATTTATTTATTGAAGGCATGTTGAATATGCCCACTTCCGCCTGAGAGGACCTACGTCACCACTACGTCACGGCCAGCCAATCACCGAGCTGCCCAGCGGGCAGTCCATCCCCCCTCTCCCTTTTAGATAATATAATAAAGATAACTTTCCTCTTGTTCACGTCGCCTCCATGTGCTTCATATATATCCACTTCAATCGGCAGATGTAGTGGGATATTTGACTACTTCCTTATACTATTACATCATCTAGTCCAGCTTCAACTAATAGCCCAACATCTGGTAGCAGAGCGTGGTTAATTCGAGACACCACGTGCAAGATGACCTCGACGATGATCAAAACGCCCCTCGAGAAACTCAATGATCAGAACTACAGAAGCTGGAAGTATAATACGAAGATGATGCTAATCGAAAGAGAACTCTGGAAGTATGTTACGGAGCCAACACCCGATGAAGAAGCCTCAAGAACAATCTTCAACATGAAGCAAGAAAAGGCGTTGGCTATGATAGCACTGACGATCTCACCGAGCCAACAGATTCATATAATGGACTGTACCACTGCACGAGAAGCATGGGATACCTTGGAACAAGTATACGAACCCAAGTCAAGGTCAAGAATCCTCCAACTGAAGAAGCAGTTCATCTCCATAAGATTCGAAGAACAAGAGACGATGACGAACTATTTGGGGAGACTGAAGATCTGTTCGGATCACTTAAGAGAGGCAGGCGCAGAAATGCAGGATCAAGACCTCGCCTATTCAATGCTTGCTGGCCTACCGGAGTCATACGACGGAATCATCATGACCTTCAGCAACGTAGAAGACAAGGAATTCACCTCTAGCAAGGTAAAACATGTGCTGCTAGCAGAATACGAGAGACGGATGGCCCGACGTGTGAATAACACAAATGAAGCTTTGCAGTTCGGGACAACGACCAGGAAGGAAGACAAGAAGAAGAAAAATTTCACCTGCTACAAGTGCGGCAAGGAAGGACATATCGCGAGATCATGCAGAGGAAAGGCTAAAACTCCAGCTCCAAATTTCCAACCACCGAGATGTAGCACTCACGAGATAGCGGGAAGCGAAATGCTAACAGCCCTATCCTTCACCATCCCTGACAACTCTTGGGTGATCGACAGCGGCGCGACTCACCACGTGTGTAACAAAAGGGAGTGGTTCACCAACTTCCAAGGAATAACGTCGGATCCGATCCTAACAGCGAGCGGGACTACACGAGCGGAAGGATGCGGCGACATCAAGTTCAAGGCCTATGTGGGTAAGCACCACGTTGACCTAAAACTATGTAATGTTCTGTATGTCCCTAATGTGCGACGAAACCTATTGTCAGTCTCGAGCATGGAAAATAAGGGCAAGATAGTTAATTTTGCGAACAGAAGAGCGCAAGTTTTCGATACGGAGAACCGAATTGTTGCAATAGCACATAATGAAAATGGATTGTATGTCATGAAGGGTAGAGTCATTTTACCAAACGCTGAGTTGTTTAACAGTCAAAAGAGTTCACAAAAACAAACATTAGAACTATGGCATCAGAGATTCTGTCATGTAAACAATGACGCAATTGAGAGAATGGCAAAGGGGGAATTAGTTAAAGGGTTAGAGATCTCCTCCATGGATCGAAGTCTGTGTGATGATTGTTGTGTAGCAAAGTCCACAAAAGAGCCACACAAACCCATTAGGAATATAAGATCTAAAAGGCCGTTAGAATTAGTTCACACTGATATTTGTGGTCCAATGCCTGTTAGATCTATTGGAGGAAGCGCATATTTTCTAACATTCATTGATGATTATTCTAGAAAGATAACCCTGTTTTGCCTTAAACATAAAAACGAAGTGCTGAAACACTTCGACTCGTATCTCGCTAGGGCTGAGAGAGAAACCGGACATAAGCTAAAAGTGCTAAGATCCGACAATGGACTCGAATATTGCAACCATGAATTTAAGACTAGGCTAGAGCAACTTGGCATCAAACACGGGCTAACGAACACATACTCGCCACCTATGAACGGCGTTGCAGAAAGAGCTAATCGAGTGTTGTTGGACATAACCCGATCTTGTTTACATAGCGCCGAACTCCCTCAGAGATTCTGGGCAGAGGCAGTAAACACTGCAGCTTATATAAGAATCAAGTGCTACAATAGCGCCCTAGGAGATAAAGTACCCGATGAACTTTGGTCATCAAGAAAACCGAGTGTTCGCCACTTAAAAGCTTTCGGGTGCTTAGCATATAGCCATATCCCCTCAAAAAGGCGAAAGAAACTGGACAATCGAGCAAATAGGTGCATTCTTGTTGGTTATTCTTCCCAGACTAAAGGCTATCGTCTTTGGTGTCCAGAAACTCAACACGTAATCCAAACGAAGCATGTCAAATTTGACGAATCCAAGATAGGACTGAAGTGGACTAAGGTTGAGGATGAACCTGAAAGATACAACCATATTTGGATAGAACCCGATAACCAGCTTGAAGGAGATATAGATCTAAAACCTGAAGCGGAAAGAGAACGTAATGATGATACGAGTGATCAGGATTTAGTGGGGGTAAACAACGACGACATTGTTCAAACTAGGCCTAAAAGAATTGTACGAAACCCTTATGGACGTGCTGGAAAGCCAAAAGCAGAACTGCATTTCCTAGATATCATCGAACCCACAACTTTCGAACAAGCCATAAACAGCAAAGAGGCACCGTACTGGAGAAGGGCCATGAAGGATGAATTGAGAAGTCTTGAGGATAGAAATACATGGACGTTGTCCGACCTACCACTTGGCAAGCGCCCAATTAGCAGTAGATGGGTATTTAAAATAAAGACTAACTCAAAAGGGGACGTTGAAAGATTTAAAGCGCGACTAGTTGCGAGAGGTTTTTCTCAAAAACGAAACGTTGACTTTTTTGAGACATATTCGCCAGTAATAAATTTTTCGGTCATCAGAATGATCTTTGCATTGACGATAAATAAAAATTGGTACAATCGACACCTCGACGTCGACAATGCATATCTGTACGGCGAACTGAATTTTGAAGATAAGGCGGTTATCGCCGTATATGTCGACGATCTAGCTTTGTTCGCGGAAAGCGAGGACATTCTGACAACTGATAAGGAAAAGGAGGAGATAAAACACGTCCCTTACAGAGAACTTATAGGGTCTCTGCCATATCTTGCAAACTCATCGAGACCTGATATGACGTTTGCCGTAACTAAGTTAGCACAATTCTGTAGTAACCCAGGCGAACGACACTGGCAAGCTGCTAAACATATACTAAGATATCTTCAAGCTACTAAGAATGTTTCACTCATCTATAAAAGAGGGTCCGATGATATACTAGCATTTAGCGACTCAGATTGGGCTAATGACATAGATGATAGACGATCAACTAGCGGGTCAGCTGTTACTATTAATGGTTGTTTAGTGTCATGGAGATCTAAAAAGCAAAATTGCGTATCATTATCTACAATGGAGTCTGAATACATTGCTCTCGCCCAGACCACTAAGGAAATATTGTGGATAACACAAATATTAGAGAATTTGAAATGCCTGACTAACGCCTCACGCCCAATAACAATATTCTGTGATAATAGAGCTGCCATCGAGTTTTCTAAAAACAACATAGAAAACAATAGGTCGAAGCACATTGACATACGGTATCATTATATAAGAGAAAAGGTCAACAGTGGAGACATCCATGTGAATTACATCTCTACCAACGACAACCTGGCCGACATCTTCACCAAGGGCCTCAAAAGGACTGCACATCAGAATGCTTGTGCAGCTATGAATTGTCTGGATACTGGCATACTACCCGACATATCCAAAGTGGGGGAATGAAGGCATGTTGAATATGCCCACTTCCGCCTGAGAGGACCTACGTCACCACTACGTCACGGCCAGCCAATCACCGAGCTGCCCAGCGGGCAGTCCATCCCCCCTCCCCCTTTTAGATAATATAATAAAGATAACTTTCCTCTTGTTCACGTCGCCTCCATGTGCTTCATATATATCCACTTCAATCGGCAGATGTAGTGGGATAATTGACTACTTCCTTATACTATTACATCATCTAGTCCAGCTTCAACTAATAGCCCAACATTTATTCATGAATACCTATTTTATTCCCTTTAAAGTAATCCCCATGAGATATTATACACTTGTGCCAACGGTTTTTCCAATCTTCGAAGCACTTCAAAAAATCATTTTTTAAAATATTTTTAGCTCCTCCTTCGATGCCGTCTTTATCTCGTCAAGCGTAGCGTAACGTCGTCCTTTCATGGGCCTCTTCAGTTTAGGGAACAAAAAAAAGTCACAGGGGGCCAGATCTGGGGAATACGGTGGCTGCGGCATCATTAGTGTGTTGTTTTTGGCCAAAAAGTCGCGCACAAGCAACGATGTGTGAGCAGGGGCGTTATCGTGGTGCAAAAGCCAATTTTTGTTCTTCCACAAATCCGGGCGTTTCTGGCGGATTGCGCATAACTTGCAGGTAATATTCCTTATTGACCGTTCTACCCTGTGGCAAGAACTCATGATGCACCACGCCCCTGCAATCGAAGAAAACTGTCAGCAAAACTTTCACATTCGACCGAACTTGGCGCGCTTTTTTCGGTCTTGGTTCGTGCGGTAGCTTCCATTGAGATGATTGAGCTTTGGTTTCCACGTCATAACCATAAACCCACGCTTCGTCACCAGTTATGACCCTCTGGAGCAAATTTGGGTCGTCGCGGACAGAGTCCAACATCTCATTAGCAATGTTCATGCGATGCTGTTTTTGGTCGCAATTGAACAATTTTGGTACGAATTTCGCGGCGACCCGTCTCATGCCCAAATCATTGATAAAAATCGAATGGCACGAGCCAATCGATATGTTTAGGTCCTCAGCAACTTCTCTAACGGTGATTCGACGATTGGACAATATAATTTTCTCCACTTCATTAATTTTTTTCGTCTGTTGTTGAAGTGCTCGGGCGTCCGGCACGCTCTTCGTCGTTCACATCTTCTCGGCCTTCTGAGAACATTTTGTACCACCGATAAACGTTGCTTCGGTCCAAGGTAGCTTCTCCGTATGCCACAGTCAACATTCGGAATGCATCCGCGCACTTAATTTCGTTTTTCACACAAAATTTGATACAGGTTCTTTGATCTATTTTTTTTTAATAGGTAAAAATCGAAGACGATCCAAAACACCTGCAAGCAAAGCAGCTGTCAACAATTAAGTGAACATTCAAAATGGCCGAGCTTGTCGGCATAAGTGAGAGACATGAGTACCAACATAAAGCCACAAAAAGATCGAAATTCGAATATACGTAACCCACGAAAATTCAAAAGTCGCGATACCTTTTGAACACACCTCGTATTTACAGTAAAAGCAGTCTCCTACTTTTACCCACCATGATTATCATGGTCTATACCACGTGTACTAGGGATAAACAACAACAAAAAAGCAATTTTAACTTTTAATAAAAAAAATATTCTGGAATAATTAATTGAGGAGCCTCTTTCAACTGAAACAGAGTTTCTGATGAGAGACCACTTCCAGGAGAGACCTAGTTTTACAATGTTCTCTCATGGCAGTCTCTCAAAAGAGACTGTTATAACATAGCTAGGTATTTTTGTAACAATTAAATTTACTAGCAATATGTTTCTTTTCATCAAATATTATCTCTACAGATCTTACTGCAATGATATAAGTTATTGATTGAGAGAGCTTGGATCATCAGTAGTGAACCCTCTCAGCGGTTTCGCCTAATTAATATCCAGACCGCTCTACTCTTCATTGGAAAATGGGTGCCATTGCCACGTTAGTCACCTTGGAAACGAACCAGAATTTGGTCGAATATTCCAAGGGTCCAGGGGGGACCGCAGGGAGGTGTGGTCGGACTTCTCCGAAATAAACTCTGAGAGAAAACTGACAAAAACTATAACAAGACTTAGAACAAAACATTATAAAGGAATGGCAATACATCCAGATGGCACAAGAACTTATATAGCATGCAACAACTGTCCTGGTGTGGAACTAACACCTACTCACATATTCTCATGCCCAGCAATGGCCGCAGCCTTGCAGAAAATTGACTTAGACCCAGAGCAGCAGCTTCACACACCCAAGATGGTGGACATTGCTGCTGCTGTGATAGAGATGTATGGAGACATCTGAGACTCTTTTTTGGACACGACAACAACAACAACAACCGCTCTACTATTATATTGGACTGTTTTAGGATATACCCTGCATTTACTATGGAAGGGCGCTTAGGGGTGCTTATTGAATCTATGGACATAAGGTTATAGGTCTGTAGAGGTACATACATATATGTATATATTCAAGGTATTGCATCGAGCAAAGCTCTTCCATAAATATGGTTTCAAAACAAATACATACTAGTTAATTAAATTTATAAATTTAATTGCCGAGCGGCCTAGAGATTAATTTGACGAAACCGCTGAGAAGATTCACTACTAATGAGCCAAGCCCTCTCATTCAATAACTTATATCATTGCAGTAAGGTCTGTAGAGATAATATTTGATGAAAAGAAACATATTACCAGTAAATTTATTTGTTATGAATTTTATCGATGGATGGCAATTAAATTTATAAATTCAATACCTAAGTATGTAAGTAATATGTAGGGGATGGTTATTGAAGAAATTTTTGTCGTTTTAAAATATTTGCCATGGAGAAAATACACTCATGGATAAAACTTAAGGAAGTAGAAAGTATTTGATGCCACTGATCGTTTTTTTTTTTTTTTTTTTGAAGGAGACAGAAGCAATTTTGTTCACACTTGGTTATAAAACGACAACTTGAAGTTACACCTCATGAGTTTCTTTTCAACGAAAAATCAAAATTAATTTCAAGTTGAAATATTGACTATTTCTAACCCTTTTGGATGAGGTATGGAATGTGGAATTATGAAGAGTAATGATGAACGGAAAAATAAAAGTGTCCAGGGATGGAAATCGAACCCACAATGTTCCACTTACCGGGCAGATGCCATGTCCACTAGGCTACCCTGGACGTATTTTTCCGTTCGTAAATGATACATAAAGTAACTTATAATACAATATAATACACTGCGGCCTGTGATTATCTCGTCTTCAATAAAGGTCACTGTAATATCTTTCAGAGTTATTGTCTCAATCCCGATATACATGCTAAAAGGTACAACTTCCGTAAGTTTTGTCTATGAGTGTAGTTGTAAAAGAGGGTGTATAAATAAAGAATCCTAAAGAAATATCCTTCACAAATCAGTAGGGTCTATAATATCTCGGCAAAAAGGCAATCATCAACAATAACTTCCACCATACAAATACACAATACAAACTTAAACAATAATAACGAATGAAGATATTAAGACGCGTATGTTTCTTTTCACAAATAAATCAAACTTCTGTCTTTACTGCGATGAAAAAATATTGGGAGGGCTTGGCTCATCATTGGTAAACCCTCCCAACGGTTTCGCCAATTTAATCTACCAGACCGCTTCTTTAGAGCTCTAATAATCCCCCTCTCTACTTCCTATTTTTTAATTATGTAAAGAACAACTTGAAGACCCGCCCAGAAATCCTCCTCTACGTGGCGGGCGGGAGAAGCAGCACAAGTAAGGGAATGCCCTGTAGTACGGTGTCGTGAGCCGCTACGGTAACCGTGAACAGGGAACTCTGAAATGTGGCTGACTAACTGGGCACCATCTTTCCATGGAGGGACAAGACACCACCACTACTTGAAGAACTTTATTTTTCAAAGTTTTTTTTTTTTTTAATGATATATATTTAAAAATTTTAATACAAAGATCTATAAAACAACAACCAAAAAAGGGTTTTTCCTATAAGTTAAAGTATATCTAAAAATGTAAAAAAAACTCTTGGAATGCAATTATTGTCGAAGTTTTTGGTATAAACTGTGTGTGTACTCGGCTTGTCAGAGTATGTGTTCATGTTTAAAGTTCAATACTTTTACTTAAAAATGAAATCATATAAGCACGAATGTTTGTTTTATACACAAAACAAACTTCTACTGTCCTTACTGCGATGAAAAAATATTGGGAGGGCTTGGCTCATTAGTAGTGAACCCTCCCAGCGGTTTCGCCAATTTAATCTACCAAACCTCTTCTTAGAGCTCTAATACTGTATTTGATCATTCTTATTTTATACTAGCCGAATGACCCGGGCAACGCCCGTGTTTTATCCGATTGAATGTTTTTATTCAAATACTATTTGTTACAATTATAAGTTTGGCGCCTTTAATAAATGTATATATTAGTTAATAACTATAGCCTATGTGCTTTATCTGTCTATGTATTGTTGGCTTCCGTAGGCGTCTCATACTGGGAAAAAGAAAGAGAGGATTCCATTTGGTTATTAACTAATATATGAATTTATTTAAGGAGCGACCCGCTCCAACACAATAGTTACAAAAATGGAGGGGGGCATGATGGGGGGCAAAGGTGGCGTGATCGTAGCCGACCAATAGGAGGGCGCCATTCCAAAAAAAAAAAAAGCAAACCGTGACAGAGGCGACGTAGAATGACGCTCGTAACTGTATATAGAAAGCTACACTGAAGGGTGAAATCTTAGAAATGGTATTTAAGCAAACTATGGACATAAGGTTTTAGGACAGTAGAATTACATTTAAAAGTTTGATTAATGTGCCAAAGAAACATTCGCGTCTTAATGTTTAAATTGACTGCATATAAATGGCGCGTTATTGCTTTATATTAAGTTAAAATATATACACAACAAAACAAACAAAAATCTTTATTAAGACCTTACAGTCTTATACAGATTCTCCAAGCAGAAATGTAGGATACATACAGGAATAACAGTAATAGTACCAGTAATACACAACAAAACAAACAACAAGCTTTATTTTAAGGTCTTAACCTTTTAGTCTTATACAGATTCTCAAAGCAGAAATGTAGGATACATGCAGGAATAACAGTAATAGTACCAGTAATACACAACAAAACAAACAACAAGCTTTATTTTAAGGTCTTAACCTTTTAGTCTTATACAGATTCTCAAAGCAGAAATGTAGGCTACATACAGGAATAACAGTAATAGTACCAGTAATATACAACAACAAAAAGCTTTATTAAGACATTTTAGTCTTATACAGATTCTCCAAGCAGAAATGTAGGGTACATACAGGAATAACAGTAATAGTACCAGTAATACACAACAAAACAAACAACAAGCTTTATTAAGGTCTTAACCTTTTAGTCTTATACAGATTCTCAAAGCAGAAATGTAGGATACATACAGTAATAACAGTAATAGTACCAGTAATACACAACAAAACAAACAACAAGCTTTATTAAGGTCTTAACCTTTTAGTCTTATACAGATTCTCAAAGCAGAAATGTAGGATACATACAGGAATAACAGTAATAGTACCAGTAATACACAACAAAACAAACAACAAGCTTTATTAAGGTCTTAACCTTTTAGTCTTATACAGATTCTCAAAGCAGAAATGTAGGATACATACAGGAATAACAGTAATAGTACCAGTAATACACAACAAAACAAACAACAAGCTTTATTAAGGTCTTAACCTTTTAGTCTTATACAGATTTTCCAAGCAGAAATGTAGGATACATACAGGAATAACAGTAAGAGTACCAGTAATACACAACAAAACAAACAACAAGCTTTATTTTAAGGTCTTAACCTTTTAGTCTTATACAGATTCTCAAAGCAGAAATGTAGGATACATACAGGAATAACAGTAATAGTACCAGTAATACACAACAAAACAAACAACAAGCTTTATTAAGGTCTTAACCTTTTAGTCTTATACAGATTCTTAAAGCAGAAATGTAGGATACATACAGGAATAACAGTAATAGTACCATTAATACACAACAAAACAAACAACAAGCTTTATTAAGGTCTTAACCTTTTAGTCTTATACAGATTCTCAAAGCAGAAATGTAGGATACATACAGGAATAACAGTAATAGTACCAGTAATACACAACAAAACAAACAACAAGCTTTATTAAGGTCTTAACCTTTTAGTCTTATACAGATTCTCAAAGCAGAAATGTAGGATACATACAGGAATAACAGTAATAGTACCAGTAATACACAACAAAACAAACAACAAGCTTTATTAAGGTCTTAACCTTTTAGTCTTATACAGATTCTCAAAGCAGAAATGTAGGATACATACAGGAATAACAGTAATAGTACCAGTAATACACAACAAAACAAACAACAAGCTTTATTTTAAGGTCTTAACCTTTTAGTCTTATACAGATTCTCAAAGCAGAAATGTAGGATACATACAGGAATAACAGTAATAGTACCAGTAATACACAACAAAACAAACAACAAGCTTTATTAAGGTCTTAACCTTTTAGTCTTATACAGATTCTCAAAGCAGAAATGTAGGATACATACAGGAATAACAGTAATAGTACCAGTAATACACAACAAAACAAACAACAAGCTTTATTTTAAGGTCTTAACCTTTTAGTCTTATACAGATTCTCAAAGCAGAAATGTAGGATACATACAGGAATAACAGTAATAGTACCAGTAATACACAACAAAACAAACAACAAGCTTTATTAAGACCTTTTAGTCTTATACAGATTCTCAAAGCAGAAATGTAGGATACATACAGGAATAACAGTAATAGTACCAGTAATACACAACAAAACAAACAACAATCTTTATTAAGGTCTTAACCTTTTAGTCTTATACAGATTCTCAAAGCAGAAATGTAGGATACATACAGTAATAACAGTAATAGTACCAGTAATACACAACAAAACAAACAACAAGCTTTATTAAGGTCTTAACCTTTTAGTCTTATACAGATTCTCAAAGCAGAAATGTAGGATACATGCAGGAATAACAGTAATAGTACCAGTAATACACAACAAAACAAACAACAAGCTTTATTAAGGTCTTAACCTTTTAGTCTTATACAGATTTTCCAAGCAGAAATGTAGGATACATACAGGAATAACAGTAATAGTACCAGTAATACACAACAAAACAAACAACAAGCTTTATTAAGGTCTTAACCTTTTAGTCTTATACAGATTCTCAAAGCAGAAATGTAGGATACATACAGGAATAACAGTAATAGTACCAGTAATACACAACAAAACAAACAACAAGCTTTATTAAGGTCTTAACCTTTTAGTCTTATACAGATTCTCAAAGCAGAAATGTAGGATACATACAGGAATAACAGTAATAGTACCAGTAATACACAACAAAACAAACAACAAGCTTTATTAAGGTCTTAACCTTTTAGTCTTATACAGATTTTCAAAGAAGAAATGTAGGATACATACAGGAATAACAGTAATAGTACCAGTAATATACAACAACAAAAAGCTTTATTAAGACATTTTAGTCTTATACAGATTCTCCAAGCAGAAATGTAGGATACATACAGGAATAACAGTAATAGTACCAGTAATACACAACAAAACAAACAACAAGCTTTATTAAGACCTTTTAGTCTTATACAGATTTTCAAAGAAGAAATGTAGGATACATACAGGAATAACAGTAATAGTACCAGTAATACACAACAAAACAAACAACAAGCTTTATTAAGGTCTTAACCTTTTAGTCTTATACAGATTCTCAAAGCAGAAATGTAGGATACATACAGGAATAACAGTAATAGTACCAGTAATACACAACAAAACAAACAACAAGCTTTATTAAGGTCTTAACCTTTTAGTCTTATACAGATTCTCAAAGCAGAAATGTAGGATACATACAGTAATAACAGTAATAGTACCAGTAATACACAACAAAACAAACAACAAGCTTTATTAAGGTCTTAACCTTTTAGTCTTATACAGATTCTCAAAGCAGAAATGTAGGATACATACAGGAATAACAGTAATAGTACCAGTAATACACAACAAAACAAACAACAAGCTTTATTAAGGTCTTAACCTTTTAGTCTTATACAGATTCTCAAAGCAGAAATGTAGGATACATACAGGAATAACAGTAATAGTACCAGTAATACACAACAAAACAAACAACAAGCTTTATTAAGGTCTTAACCTTTTAGTCTTATACAGATTTTCCAAGCAGAAATGTAGGATACATACAGGAATAACAGTAATAGTACCAGTAATACACAACAAAACAAACAACAAGCTTTATTTTAAGGTCTTAACCTTTTAGTCTTATACAGATTCTCAAAGCAGAAATGTAGGATACATACAGGAATAACAGTAATAGTACCAGTAATACACAACAAAACAAACAACAAGCTTTATTAAGGTCTTAACCTTTTAGTCTTATACAGATTCTTAAAGCAGAAATGTAGGATACATACAGGAATAACAGTAATAGTACCATTAATACACAACAAAACAAACAACAAGCTTTATTAAGGTCTTAACCTTTTAGTCTTATACAGATTCTCAAAGCAGAAATGTAGGATACATACAGGAATAACAGTAATAGTACCAGTAATACACAACAAAACAAACAACAAGCTTTATTAAGGTCTTAACCTTTTAGTCTTATACAGATTCTCAAAGCAGAAATGTAGGATACATACAGGAATAACAGTAATAGTACCAGTAATACACAACAAAACAAACAACAAGCTTTATTAAGGTCTTAACCTTTTAGTCTTATACAGATTCTCAAAGCAGAAATGTAGGATACATACAGGAATAACAGTAATAGTACCAGTAATACACAACAAAACAAACAACAAGCTTTATTTTAAGGTCTTAACCTTTTAGTCTTATACAGATTCTCAAAGCAGAAATGTAGGATACATACAGGAATAACAGTAATAGTACCAGTAATACACAACAAAACAAACAACAAGCTTTATTAAGGTCTTAACCTTTTAGTCTTATACAGATTCTCAAAGCAGAAATGTAGGATACATACAGGAATAACAGTAATAGTACCAGTAATACACAACAAAACAAACAACAAGCTTTATTTAAGGTCTTAACCTTTTAGTCTTATACAGATTCTCAAAGCAGAAATGTAGGATACATACAGGAATAACAGTAATAGTACCAGTAATACACAACAAAACAAACAACAAGCTTTATTAAGACCTTTTAGTCTTATACAGATTCTCAAAGCAGAAATGTAGGATACATACAGGAATAACAGTAATAGTACCAGTAATACACAACAAAACAAACAACAATCTTTATTAAGGTCTTAACCTTTTAGTCTTATACAGATTCTCAAAGCAGAAATGTAGGATACATACAGGAATAACAGTAATAGTACCAGTAATACACAACAAAACAAACAACAAGCTTTATTAAGGTCTTAACCTTTTAGTCTTATACAGATTCTCAAAGCAGAAATGTAGGATACATGCAGGAATAACAGTAATAGTACCAGTAATACACAACAAAACAAACAACAAGCTTTATTAAGGTCTTAACCTTTTAGTCTTATACAGATTTCTCAAAGCAGAAATGTAGGATACATACAGGAATAACAGTAATAGTACCAGTAATACACAACAAAACAAACAACAAGCTTTATTAAGGTCTTAACCTTTTAGTCTTATACAGATTCTCAAAGCAGAAATGTAGGATACATACAGGAATAACAGTAATAGTACCAGTAATACACAACAAAACAAACAACAAGCTTTATTAAGGTCTTAACCTTTTAGTCTTATACAGATTCTCAAAGCAGAAATGTAGGATACATACAGGAATAACAGTAATAGTACCAGTAATACACAACAAAACAAACAACAAGCTTTATTAAGGTCTTAACCTTTTAGTCTTATACAGATTTTCAAAGAAGAAATGTAGGATACATACAGGAATAACAGTAATAGTACCAGTAATATACAACAACAAAAAGCTTTATTAAGACATTTTAGTCTTATACAGATTCTCCAAGCAGAAATGTAGGATACATACAGGAATAACAGTAATAGTACCAGTAATACACAACAAAACAAACAACAAGCTTTATTAAGACCTTTTAGTCTTATACAGATTTTCAAAGAAGAAATGTAGGATACATACAGGAATAACAGTAATAGTACCAGTAATACACAACAAAACAAACAACAAGCTTTATTAAGGTCTTAACCTTTTAGTCTTATACAGATTCTCAAAGCAGAAATGTAGGATACATACAGGAATAACAGTAATAGTACCAGTAATACACAACAAAACAAACAACAAGCTTTATTAAGGTCTTAACCTTTTAGTCTTATACAGATTCTCAAAGCAGAAATGTAGGATACATACAGTAATAACAGTAATAGTACCAGTAATACACAACAAAACAAACAACAAGCTTTATTAAGGTCTTAACCTTTTAGTCTTATACAGATTCTCAAAGCAGAAATGTAGGATACATACAGGAATAACAGTAATAGTACCAGTAATACACAACAAAACAAACAACAAGCTTTATTAAGGTCTTAACCTTTTAGTCTTATACAGATTCTCAAAGCAGAAATGTAGGATACATACAGGAATAACAGTAATAGTACCAGTAATACACAACAAAACAAACAACAAGCTTTATTAAGGTCTTAACCTTTTAGTCTTATACAGATTTTCCAAGCAGAAATGTAGGATACATACAGGAATAACAGTAATAGTACCAGTAATACACAACAAAACAAACAACAAGCTTTATTTAAGGTCTTAACCTTTTAGTCTTATACAGATTCTCAAAGCAGAAATGTAGGATACATGCAGGAATAACAGTAATAGTACCAGTAATACACAACAAAACAAACAACAAGCTTTATTTTAAGGTCTTAACCTTTTAGTCTTATACAGATTCTCAAAGCAGAAATGTAGGCTACATACAGGAATAACAGTAATAGTACCAGTAATATACAACAACAAAAAGCTTTATTAAGACATTTTAGTCTTATACAGATTCTCCAAGCAGAAATGTAGGGTACATACAGGAATAACAGTAATAGTACCAGTAATACACAACAAAACAAACAACAAGCTTTATTAAGGTCTTAACCTTTTAGTCTTATACAGATTCTCAAGCAGAAATGTAGGATACATACAGTAATAACAGTAATAGTACCAGTAATACACAACAAAACAAACAACAAGCTTTATTAAGGTCTTAACCTTTTAGTCTTATACAGATTCTCAAAGCAGAAATGTAGGATACATACAGTAATAACAGTAATAGTACCAGTAATACACAACAAAACAAACAACAAGCTTTATTAAGGTCTTAACCTTTTAGTCTTATACAGATTCTCAAAGCAGAAATGTAGGATACATACAGGAATAACAGTAATAGTACCAGTAATACACAACAAAACAAACAACAAGCTTTATTAAGGTCTTAACCTTTTAGTCTTATACAGATTCTCAAAGCAGAAATGTAGGATATATACAGGAATAACAGTAATAGTACCAGTAATACACAACAAAACAAACAACAAGCTTTATTAAGGTCTTAACCTTTTAGTCTTATACAGATTCTCAAAGCAGAAATGTAGGATACATACAGGAATAACAGTAATAGTACCAGTAATACACAACAAAACAAACAACAAGCTTTATTAAGGTCTTAACCTTTTAGTCTTATACAGATTCTCAAAGCAGAAATGTAGGATACATACAGGAATAATAGTAATAGTACCAGTAATACACAACAAAACAAACAACAAGCTTTATTAAGACCTTTTAGTCTTATACAGATTCTCAAAGCAGAAATGTAGGATACATACAGGAATAACAGTAATAGTACCAGTAATACACAACAAAACAAACAACAAGCTTTATTAAGGTCTTAACCTTTTAGTCTTATACAGATTCTCAAAGCAGAAATGTAGGATACATACAGGAATAACAGTAATAGTACCAGTAATACACAACAAAACAAACAACAAGCTTTATTAAGGTCTTAACCTTTTAGTCTTATACAGATTCTCAAAGCAGAAATGTAGGATACATACAGGAATAACAGTAATAGTACCAGTAATACACAACAAAACAAACAACAAGCTTTATTAAGGTCTTAACCTTTTAGTCTTATACAGATTCTCAAAGCAGAAATTTAGGATACATACAGGAATAACAGTAATAGTACCAGTAATACACAACAAAACAAACAACAAGCTTTATTAAGGTCTTAACCTTTTAGTCTTATACAGATTCTCAAAGCAGAAATGTAGGATACATACAGGAATAACAGTAATAGTACCAGTAATACACAACAAAACAAACAACAAGCTTTATTTTAAGGTCTTAACCTTTTAGTCTTATACAGATTCTCAAAGCAGAAATGTAGGATACATACAGGAATAACAGTAATAGTACCAGTAATACACAACAAAACAAACAACAAGCTTTATTAAGGTCTTAACCTTTTAGTCTTATACAGATTCTCAAAGCAGAAATGTAGGATATATACAGGAATAACAGTAATAGTACCAGTAATACACAACAAACAAACAACAAGCTTTATTAAGGTCTTAACCTTTTAGTCTTATACAGATTCTCAAAGCAGAAATGTAGGATACATACAGGAATAACAGTAATAGTACCAGTAATACACAACAACAACAACAAGCTTTATTAAGGTCTTAACCTTTTAGTCTTATACAGATTCTCAAAGCAGAAATGTAGGATACATACAGGAATAACAGTAATAGTACCAGTAATACACAACAAAACAAACAACAAGCTTTATTTAAGGTCTTAACCTTTTAGTCTTATACAGATTCTCAAAGCAGAAATGTAGGATACATACAGGAATAACAGTAATAGTACCAGTAATATACAACAACAACAAGCTTTATTAAGGTCTTAACCTTTTAGTCTTATACAGATTCTCAAAGCAGAAATGTAGGATACATACAGGAATAACAGTAATAGTACCAGTAATATACAACAAACAACAACAAGCTTTATTAAGGTCTTAACCTTTTAGTCTTATACAGATTCTCAAAGCAGAAATGTAGGATACATACAGGAATAACAGTAATAGTACCAGTAATACACAACAAAACAAACAACAAGCTTTATTAAGGTCTTAACCTTTTAGTCTTATACAGATTCTCAAAGCAGAAATGTAGGATACATACAGGAATAACAGTAATAGTACCAGTAATATACAACAACAAAAAGCTTTATTAAGACATTTTAGTCTTATACAGATTCTCCAAGCAGAAATGTAGGATACATACAGGAATAACAGTAATAGTACCAGTAATATACAACAACAACAAGCTTTATTAAGGTCTTAACCTTTTAGTCTTATACAGATTCTCAAAGCAGAAATGTAGGATACATACAGTAATAACAGTAATAGTACCAGTAATACACAACAAAACAAACAACAAGCTTTATTAAGGTCTTAACCTTTTAGTCTTATACAGATTCTCAAAGCAGAAATGTAGGATACATACAGGAATAACAGTAATAGTACCAGTAATATACAACAACAAAAAGCTTTATTAAGACATTTTAGTCTTATACAGATTCTCCAAGCAGAAATGTAGGGTACATACAGGAATAACAGTAATAGTACCAGTAATATACAACAACAAAAAGCTTTATTAAGGTCTTAACCTTTTAGTCTTATACAGATTCTCAAAGCAGAAATGTAGGATACATACAGGAATAACAGTAATAGTACCAGTAATATACAACAAAAATCTTTATTAAGATCTTTTAGTCTTATACAGTTTCTCCAAGCAGAAATGTAGGATATATACAGGAATAACAGTAATAGTACCAGTAATATACAACAACAAAAAGCTTTATTAAGACATTTTAGTCTTATACAGATGATCCAAGCAGAAATGTAGGGTACATACAGGAATAACAGTAATAGTACCAGTAATATACAACAACAAAAATATTTATAAAGACACTAGACGAATGGCCCGGGCAACGCCCGGGGTTTACCCGAGTGCGAATATATTTTAAAAACGTTGACTTGGGTGGTCGCTATTAACAGGGTGGTCTGTATAGACAGGTGGATGTATCACACAGCTGATAACAGGGTTGTCTAGAGTGGTCGCTATAGACAGGGTGGTCTGTATAGACAGGTTTATGAGAGAGGCACAAACTTACAGGTTGTTGACGCCGCAATTCCCAGAGAGAGTGTTTTTTGTTGCATCATGCTGTGACTCACACGACGACCCAAGGTCAACAGGGGTGGAGCAGCAAGCTTAAGTCTATCACCGTCTGGCGGCGCTGCTTGCGAGTTATATCTACAATTCTGCAAATAACTCTAAGGATATTCAAGATATTCAAGAAATTATTTTTCGAAAACCTTTCCGGGGATATACCTAATAATATCCCAGAATTTCATGGCGATTGGATGTATGATTTTTGAATAACAGGGTTGTCTAGAGGGGGGCAGGGAGGACACGTGTTCCCTGGCAGCCAATGAGCGCGCATTCTATCCGTGAGCTTCAGACAAACAGACAGAATAAGGCAAATATATAAGTAGATTTTAGTCTTATACAGTTTCTCCAAGCAGAAATGTAGGATATATACAGGAATAACAGTAATAGTACCAGTAATATACAACAACAAAAAGCTTTATTAAGACCTTTTAGTCTTATACAGATTCTCCAAGCAAAAATGTAGGATACATACAGGAAAAAAGTAATAGTACCTTAATGGTAATATGATATTAATATTTATATAAAGAAAAAATTATATAAAGACAATAAAGCTAATAGATTAGTCTGGGTAAATTGGAAGAAAAGAAATTTATTATACATGGATTTACCGCGGATTCACCGCAAATGAAGGTAAAAAAGCAAAAGCTAATCACAATCAATTAAAAAATGTAAAAAAAAAAAACTCAGGAATGCAATAAAAAACTAATATAGATAAAATATATTTATCGATATATAAAAAGATCCTATAATACTGTAGGTTTATTTAAGTAAAAAAGAAAAGAATGACTGTTTTAATTCAAGTCAGCTTTATGGACCAACTATCACTCGACTGGGGCGCTCGAGTGGCTAAAATTGGAACTAAAATTGACTTTAACACATACTGCTTAAAGTGGAATTCAAATGTAATAATAATAAAAAACTATTCGAAACTATTATAAAGGCGTATGATTATTTTAAAAATTAAATAATTTATACTGCCCTTACTGCAATAAGGGCAGTAGAAATTGTTTAATTTTTAAAAGAATTATACGCTTCTATAATAGTTTCGAATTTTCATAACAGATGGCGCGCCAGTACATCATAAAGAAATTATTTATATATATCTTATATAATTAATATAATCTAATATTTTTATATCTTATAATTAATATTATAAATTATATAATCACAGTTATAATATATGGCTTCCAATCTAATACATGTGGCCCCTTACTTTGAAATGAACGTAATAAATATCAAGTCATTTTTAGTTCCCATTTCTGCCACTCGAGCGCCACCGTCGAGCTGATATTTGGTCCATAAAGATCGTTTGTGATTAAATTTCTTTCTCGTTTTAAAAATAGTTTGTATCAATTTTATAGAATGTAAATTTATTAGTTAATCTATTAAAATTTATTCTAATATGTATTCATATGTTTTTTTTTGTTGTTGTTGTTGTGGAGGTGATATATTATTAACGTGGTATTTGTTTAGTTGTGATATGTCAAAACACCCATTTTTCTGTTGGAGAATATTTTAAAAACAAACCGATTGCTCATTCTTCTTACAAACTTCTCTTTATAACTATTTAGAAGATAGTCTTAAGTCTTATTAAAGTTTCATCTTAATTTTTATCATACTTTTATATTCAGTTCCAGTGTAAAATCTCTTTACCAGGTACCGCTCAAAAAGAACAACCTAGCTTATGTTATTTACAACAATGAATAATATGTATAGGTTTATTCACATCTACATCATTCTCATATATATATTATTTTGTATAAAAATTGTATTTAATTTTAAAATATATTGTCACGGTAGTGATAACGAGTATTACAAAAGTTTTAAGTAAAAATAATTTATTGATTAGAATGCAAACTATTTTAAAATTTAATTTACAAGTGATAATATACAAGCATGGTAAGGGGTGATGACTAGGCAAATATTTATGATGATAAACAACAGAATATTCAAAATAATTATTCTGTGGCAATATTATTATAGAATAGAATTCTAGAACTCTGTGAAGTCGACCGCCAGATAACGACGCTTTGTACTACATACATATATTGTTGTTGTTTTCTTTTGGCCGGCATTAAACCTTTTGTAAATATGCAAATATAAATTGTTTAATTTTTTAGATTGAACAAGGCGGATAGCGGTAGCTTTGTTTTGACATTTGGTGTCTAAATATTGATTTAATCCTTCAATTAATTCATTATTTAAAATTACTTTCAATTTGGAGTTAAATTTTCTAAATTTAATCGATTAATCGATTGCTCTATTTTCAATATGCAAATATGTAATCAAGTATTTTATTTTTTTTCACGTCTCAAGTCAGGTATTTCTTTAATTGTTTTATCAGCTTAATTAAAACAAATAGTGTGATTTAAAATGTTTTTATTGTATTTTACAAGATGATATGTCTGTATACCATTGGCAAAATGCTCTTGTATTCAAAACCAGTAGCCAATTTCTATCTCTATCTCTCTCTTGCTTGCCTTAATTCCATTCCTATCTCTATATAATGGACACCATTCCTTGCATAATTCTTGGTTTGCATGCTGCGCATATTTTCTCTATGATTCTATTCTTTGGATCACCAAGGAATTTGGGCAATAAATCTGATGACTATGTTTGTCTCTCTCTCGAAAAAAAAAAAACGACAGTTAAACCTGTCTATAGCGCCCCCTTCTAAATAGCGCCTCCCTCTCTATAGCGCCCGATTTTAAATACGTAGTACGATGCGATTTACATTAAAAGTGACCTGTCTATAGCACCCCCTCTCTATAGCACCCTATTTTGGTGAGTTCCAAGAGGGGGCGCTATAGACAGATTTAACTGTATATAACATATATTCAGTATTATAGGATTTACGGATTTCGAAAAATTACAAAAAAAATCACATAACGCCCGCAACTCTTTTTTTATTTACCCGATCAAAGGAGGGTTTCAAGCAAAAGTTAATGGAAAGTCTTTGATATCGCCAGTTGTCTGTTTTTATTTTAATTTTTAAGGAGACAAAGGTATTTTTTTCACACTTGGTTATCTCGTATGTCTTTAATAAAAGTCACTGTAATATCTTTCAGAGTTATTGTCTGAATACCAATATACATGCTATAAAGTACAACTTTCTTAAGTTTTGTTAATAAGTGTATTTCCATTCACTTCAGAACAAAGGCGGAGTCTTTCCTGCGGTGGGCGCCACCAATGAAGACCTTGTATATATTTTTATATTGTTGCATCAATGCGCCCTACATTTATTCAAAATATTCTATGATATTTAATATTTATTTAAAACATATTATTTAGATTATCATCATTCCTTTTTATAGTTTCATTCCTTTTGTAATATTTTATTGTACATATATCTTGATTAGTTATTGGAGCGAGAGAGGACCTAGACCAAGACTGCGGTCCGCGACCTACGAGGAAGACAACGAATAAATAAACGTAATAACTTTAAAAGGTAATTTATTTCCATTTACTTTTCTTTATTTGCTTTAAGTATGGAAACCCGCTCGGGGGAAGAAGGAGGAAACCAAGGTCGACGACCCTGCAAAGCTTCAACTTGGTGCAACAATATGTATGTATATTGATCAATTATTTATATTTATACTATTTAATCATATATTTATCATTATATAATCTTATTTATTCACATTTATATTTATTCTGTATTTAACCTTATATAATCTTATATGGACATTGAAATAAATCAGTTTCAATCTCATTTCAGAAAAGAAGGCTCCCCCACCTAGAGAGAGAGAGAGAGAGAGAGTATTCCTACAAACAGGAAGAGTGTCTTCTTGAACATCCTTCAGTTTTGAACTAAAGAAGAACTTGTAGATGAAGGTCTTTGCAGACGCCAGGATGGCCAGGGTGTCATTATCCAGGACATGCCTGAAGACCCAGCTCTGCAGGTCAGGGTGCCGCTGGACGATGGTGAAGACCTCCTGGATGAAAGGGATGACTCAGTGGCAGGACTGGTGAGTGAACGACATGTGTTTGCTCTATTTAAAAAAAAAAAAAAGAAGCAAACATGTAAACGGAAGCTGTAGGTATTTCTGGACCATATCTTAGATAGAAGTGCGATATAAAAGGAATGTGCAAATAGAACATCAGGATGTGGTACAATAGAATCATAAAAGGAAATTATGAACAATGGTGTTTGCTGTCCCATAATTTAACCTGACGGAAGTATGATAGGTGAAGGGGACCATGGAAAATGGCAGAAAACATATCTGAAACGGAATCACTACCGCGACGAGAGGATAGTCTTACACTCATGGACACAACTTAAGGAAGTTGTACCTTTTACCATGTATATCAGGATTCAGATAATAACTCTGAAAGATAGATTCATGAACAAAACTTAAAGAAGTTGTACCTTTTAGAATGAATATCAGGATTTAGACAATAACTCTGAAAGATACACTCATGGACAAAACTTAAGGAAGTTGTACCTTTTAGTATGTATATCAGGATTCAGACAATAACTCTGAAAGATACACTCATGGACAAAACTTAAGGAAGTTGTACCTTTTAGCATGTATATCGGGATTCAGACAATAACTCTGAAGGATACACTCATGGACAAAACTTAAAGAAGTTGTACCTTTTAGCATGTATATCGGGATTCAGACAATAACTCTGAAAGATATTACAGTGTCTTCTATTGAAGACACACGGAATAACCAAGTGTAAACAAAATTGTCTTTGTTTCCTTTAAAAAAAAAAAAAAAAAAAAGACGGATAGCGACATCAAAATATAAAACTTCCTTAAGTTTTGTCTATGAGTGTAAACTGTGTTTTTTTTTTTATTGTGCTATATACTAAATTGTAATTTTTTTGTTTTTTTTTTATGAATGTTGTAAACAAATATTATTTTTAAATTGAAAACATATTTTTAAAACATTGTTCGAACACATACAATTCTTATTTACATTTTAAAATAAAAATATAACAACAACAAAAAAAGAAGTTCAGTTTTTTTCCTTCTGTGAATTATTGTTAATTAATTTTGACCATGACCATTCTGTAAATATGTGGAGACAATCATTCGTAAACATTGTTTTGATGCGTTAGTAAGTTGTTGACATTTTTGTTTGTTGACATATTTGTTTGTTGACCTTTTATGAACGTAAATAAATAATTGGCAGCTTTCTCACACACCCATAAAATCTACTTTTATGTGTTTAAAACAATAAAATAATTATTTTTTTATAGGAATTCCAAGGCCATATTTAAAAACCATTGTCTTTATAGGGACTTCCAAAATTTGCATATTGCCAATGTATGTATTCACATTAGGAATCTAATTCCTTAATCTATCAGAAAAGCCTGCACCACGCTGACGAAGGCCAACAATCCGAAACGCGTTCGTGGATAGCTTTTCTTGATTCATTAAGAAAATGGGTTGGTCAAATATCAGAGAACAGGCTAAATCAATGTTTAGCTTATTTCTGTTCCACTAGATGTGATTCCACTCTGCCACCTAAAAATCTCATGTGCTCCTGGTCTGGATATGCTTTTTTTAATTTTAACATCGTTTTATTTATTATTAAAGGCCTAACCTAACTTTAAAACACAGTAATACCTTTCTAATGGATTTTTGAAAAACCATTTATAACTAAATGTATTATAAATTTTTAAAAATATATAAAATAAATTTTATATGTTTTGAATGAGAGAGAGAGAGAGAGAACTTGAAATTTTATTATTTTTTAATTTTGTTTTAATGTTCAACTTGATGGTGTTCTGCCATCTAAAAAAGTACGTATGTTCCTGGTTAGGATATGCCTTCTTTATTTTTAATATGCATATACATGTCAAGTAAGAATACAGTTAAACCTGTCTATAGCGCCCCCTCTAAATTTCGCCTTCCTCTCTATAGCGTCCGATTTTAATAAATGCGTAGTACGATGCGATTTACATTAAAAGTGACCTGTCTATAGCACCCCCTCTCTATAGCACCCTATTTTGGTGAGTCCCAAGAGGGGGCGCTATAGACAGGTTTAACTGTATATTATGTGTGTGTGTGTGTGGAAAAATAACAATAAAATAATAAAAAAAGGTCAAGTGTTGACATGAAGAATTTTCATGATTACATGAGGGTTTTCCAAACATAGAAAAAAAGAAAGAGGAGAAGGATTGGTAGGTGAGATGTCTATGGGTGGGAAACAGATTGGAGGCTGTTCTGATGGGGATTTGCAGGTTACAGCCTGTTGAAGAATATTATTGTCTGAAAGCTCGCCAAGATCTTCAATAAAGAAACTTGTCACTTTTACCTTTGGTCTTTTCTTAGTAATAATATCTGGCGATTCCTCTCATTGTAATATCTTGATATTGTTCAGTACAATTTCCCAGAAGCGACAACCTCCATGAGCGACCAAATTTGCTAATCCAATAATAAACCAGGAGTATCCATATATCTCTAACTGACCTCCAAATACAAGTTGGTGGACGAGTGGGTAACACCCTCGATTCCCGACAGTCATGAACCGGGATTGAATCCCGCGTTAAAATTTTGTTTAATATGTGAATAACCTTCATATATTATTCACTGTTTCAATTATCATGAACTAGGTTGCTCTTGTTGAGCGGTACCTAATAAAGTGATTTTGAACCGATAACTGACCTCCCATTGGAGGTATCTATTGGACAAATTATAACTACGAAATGTAGAGAATTGAGGCAACATCTACTTATAGGAATATCACCTATCTACATATAATTATATATAAAAAGAGCGCCATTCATAATTATTGTAATATATAAACTTTTTATAAAACAGATAACCTAGAATTCTATTGAACAAAACTAACGTCATACAAAAAGAACGTAAGAATGAGAAAGATACAATAGCCCATTATCACAATACATTCACATAAAAAAAACTATCCTTTACTAAAAGATGTCCTTACATGACCAACGTACTGGTTATGTCGAGAAACAATATAAAGGATTTATCATCAAGGAATAAAAAAGAGAGGTTAAAAAAGACTGGTTTGTAAGAACATTTAGAGAAAAGAATGTTTGGGCGGTCTTGCTCAAGACCTTCTCACCAAGCTTACGTCAGAAAGAAGAGAGATTGTGGAGTTATCCAAGAATCTTCAAAGACTTCGTAAATCATTCAACTTATCGGCAATTACTTAGCAATGATGGAGAGAGGTGGAAGACCTACTTTGGTGATGTACAATGAATCTAATCCTTCACTCTTGCATCACGTAGAGAATTACTCACCATTTCGAGAGATAGAGAAAAACACAATTGTTTTTATGGTCTTTTGTAAACTTCCTTTTTCTATATTGAAATTAAGGTAGATTGAGATTGAAACTTTTTTATTACATTGTTCATATAAGTTTATTTAATTAAATTGGCATATATTGGATCAAAATATCATTTATTTTACCAATATTTCAGTTGGCTGAATGCCAACCTTTATCAAGGTGTTATAATATATTTAATGTGTGTCAACAACAAACTCAGCGCCATATAACGTCAATAGAATTAATTTTAAAAATATTTTGTTATATTCAATGAGGAGAAAAAATATATCAAACTTTCCCCCTCATTGAATACAACAAAATATTTTTAAAACTTAATTCTGTTGACGTTATGTGGCGCTGAGTTTGTTGTTGACACACATTAAATATGTTATAACACCTTGATAAAGGTTGGCGTTCAGCCAACTGAAATATTGGTAAAATAAATGATATTTTGATCCAATATATACCTTTTTAATTAAAGATTTATTCATGGATTGCTTTATTTTCAAAATGTTTATTTTTAGTAATTATTATAAATTTTATGGATAGATGGAAATTGAATTTATAAATTATTTTTATTCTATTAATATCATTCTTATCTTAGAAATATATCACTTACAATTCCAATTCAATAATAACTTTATTGTAAAACGACATTCGAAAATTATCCCGCATGTGTTTCTTTTCAACGAAAAATCAAAATTTATTTTAAGGAGAAATAACGATTATTTCTAACCTTAGGGATGTAGTATGAAAGGATGAATTGTGAAGAGTAATAATAAACGGAAAAATAAAAGTGTCCAGGGATGGGAATCGAACCCAACAGTGTTTCGCTTACCGGGCAAATTGCATGTCTACTAGGCTACCCTGGACATATTTTTCCGTTCGTAAATAATACATAAAGTAATTTATAATACAATATAATGCGGATTGTAATTGTAAAACGACATTCGAACACAAGCGGCATTATATTGTATTATAAATAACATTATTAGATACCACACTTAACCTAGTTTATGCTAATTACAATAGAGAGTATGTACATCACATTTACACTGTAGTTACATATTACTACATCTCTGAATGTACGTTGTTAACGAGGAACGGAATAAGATCTTAAAGAACATTATCCAAGTCTACGTGAACCCAGTTCAGCTAATCAGAATAATGTCCGAGAAAAAATATATAGCGATAGAATTGTTTAAATTTCATAAAGCGTTAGAGAACAAGGTAATCTCTAAGAACTAAAATTACAGAACAATTTCCTTCCATAGTTTTTTTTGCTTATCCTCAGTACACGTGGTACAGGCCATGATAATCATGGTGGGTAGTTAGCGACTGCTTTTTTTACTGTAAGCGCACCACATGTCTACACATGTGAAAAACAGTTCAACTTTGCACTTACAAATGTGCCAGAGCCCCGTTTGGTTACTTGCACACGCTGGTGGGGTTGGACTTTTGCAAGAATCGGGGGCCATTGGAGCATTTTTTATTTTTAAACAGAAAAAGTGTCCAATGCGGGAATCGAACCCGGGTCCTAGTGGTAGAAAACCAAACGGTTTAACCAGCCTTCCGGCCTTCCATAGTTAATTTGTATAGTTATGTTGAATACTTTGATTTCTTTTTCATTTTCCCTTCTCTCCTTTGTTTATGTCCCCCCCCCCCTTTCTTAATGAAAATGATGTATGGCGAGTCCTTACAGGACGGAAATGTCCTAATAAAGCTGCTGCTGTTGTTGTATTTATATATTTACATGAATTCATTTAAATCTCCTGGACATTAATTAAACATTAAAAAGGTTTCTGAGTTTCTTTTTATTTAAACCGTCTCCAGCTTTCGAACATCTCTGTTCTTCTTCAGGAGAACATATATAATGAAAAAAACGCCGCCTGATGCCGGGAACCTTTTTAATTGTAGAACGACATTTGAAAATTATCCCGCATGTGCTTCTTTTGAATGAAAATTGGAAATATTTTTAAAGGAGAAATAACGATTATTTTTAACCTTAGGGATAAAGTATGATAGGATGAATTGTGAAGAGTAATGATAAACGAAAAAATAAAGTTTATATTGTATTATAAATTACTTTATATAATATTTACGAACGGAAAAATATGTCCAGGGTAGTCTAGTGGACATGGCATCTGCCCGGTAAGCGGAGCACTGTGGGTTCGATTCCCATCCCTGGACACTTTTATTTTTCCGTTTATCATTACTCTTCACAATTCATCCATTCATACTTCATCCTTAAGGTTAGAAATCATCGTTTTTATCCTTAAAATAAATTTAGATTTTTCGTTCAAAAGAAACACATGCGGGATGATTTTCTAATGTCGTTCTACAATCATAAGCCGCATTATATTGTTTTATAAATTACCTTTTTAATTGTTAATTGACATATATACATAGTTAGAACCTTGTTGTACGAGTTCTTATATTCTGGTTGCACTTTCTTCTGAAATGAACTTGCTTTTCTCATTTTTATCTTTTCTTTTTTTTTTCTGACTACATGTTTACTTTCTTTAAAAATATCACTTACAATATACGTTTACTCGACTTTTCTTTTAAATAAAAAAAAAATTAAATTGTTATATTATTTCAGTATAAGATCTGTTGAAATATCTCTTTTAATTATACACTCATGGACAAAACTTAAGGAAGTTGTATCTTTTAGCATATATATATCGAGATTCAGACAATATCTCTGAAAGATATTTGATATACAGTGACCTTTATTGAAGATACACGAGATAACCAAGTGTGAACAAAATTACCTTTGTCTCCTTAAAAAAAAAAAAGACAGACGACCGCCGATATATCAAAGACTTTCCATTTCCTTAAATGTTGTCCATGAGAGTATATATTAAGGATGAAGCTATAAACACGACTATTAACAATTATGTATATTCGAAAATATATCTACACTTCCGATCGTCAGTTGATAACATATAGCCAAGAAAAAGAACAATAATCACAAATGTTTCTTTTTCAAACAATATAAACTTTCTTCTGTCTTTACTTCGCGATGAAAAAATATGTAAATATATGTAATTATGCAATTATATGTACCATTATATGTAAATAGAATGTCCTACAAGCCTATGTCCATTGTTTTTTTTTATATACTATAACTAAGATTCCACACATCTTATATAATCTTATATAAAGTAGAATCGTCCAAATATAGTGTTAGAGCTCTAAAGAAGCGGTCTTGTTGATTAAATTGGCGAAACCGCTGGGAGAGTTCACTACTGATGAGCCAGGCCCTTCTCACTATTTTTGCATCGTAGTGAAGACAGTATAAAGTTTGTTTTACGATGCACTAGCGCGCCATCTGTTATCAAATTACAAAACTATTTTAGAGGCGTAATATTCTTTTTTAAAATAAAACAATTTCTACTGTCCTTACTGCAATGGAAAAATTAAAGGAAGGGCCTGGCTCATCAGTGGTGAACCCTCCCAGCGGTTTCGCCAGTTTAATCTACCATAATACCGCTGTTATATTGCATTTTTGGAACTTCCTTTTATAGTGATACTGATGCTTGACTCTTCGAATGGGTATTTTAGATAAACTATGGACATAAGCTTTTATAGGACAGCAGAATTACATATAATTATAAATATATAATGGTAGATTAAACTGGCGAAACCGCTGGGAGGGTTCACCACTGATGAGCCAGGCTCTCTCTTTATTTTTTCCATTGCAGTAAGGACAGTAGAAATTGTTTAATTTTAAAAAGAATATTACGCCTCTAAAATAAAGTTTGTTTTATTTATGAAATAAACATTTGTGCTTTATGGTTGTATTTGTTACATGTAGATGGCGCGATATTGCTTTATAGATAAGATGCTCTAAGTCTATTTTGATGGAAATGGTACCTTTTCTTTTTATTGATAAATATCCTCCAAGAAAAAAAAAATAAAATTTATCTATATGAAAAAAAGCATAGACAACACATTACATAACAAATAAACCACTTTTTAGTTGTTTCCAGAACACTTTAACATCTCTATTGTGTTATTTTTAGATTATGCAAATATTATTTCATATTTCATACACCAATTTACATATAAAACTAAAAAAAAAACTGAATATATAAATTAAAATGAAATATTTATCTCTAAAGTTGTTCCATCGTATGCTCCAATTACATAGAATTGTTGGGTATTCAGGTAACCAACAAATAATTACATTTTTAGCTGTAAGATGGCAGCATATTCGCTTGGCTAGAACCGGCCTAGAAGAAATGGCAGAAGACAATAAAGTCGTGCCATAATTTCATCCATTAAAACGTTTTTCTCAATATTTGAAGCATTCAAAGAAAGACCTTGGACTGGTCATTTTGTAGTCTACAATAGCTGAGCGGTCAAGCGGGAGTTTTCTCTTCTAAAGAATTCCATCATAATTATCATTATTTCTTTTCTTTGTCTGATTTTACTTGAATCTTCTTGAAGGGGAAGTTCCTTTTTTTTAGAATGATTATATATATAGAGTTGAATTTCAGTAATAGATTGGATATATTTCTGCCTATTTCTGATTTTCTATATAATATTCAATATGGAATATAACAGAGTCGTTACATACAGTTTAAACTCATAGACAAAACTTGAGGAAGTTGTACCTTTTAGCATGTATATCGGGATTCAGGCAATAACTTTGACTCATGCGGTGAAACTTCAAGTGTCGTTTTACAATTACATGCCGCAGTGTATTATATTGTATTATAAGTTACTTTATGTATCATTTACGAACGGAAAAATACGTCCAGGATAGCCTAGTGGACATGGCATCTGCCCGGTAAGCGGAACATTGTGGGTTCGATTCCCATCCCTGGACACTTTTATTTTTCCGTTCGACATTACTCTTCATAATTCATCCTTTCATACCTCATCCAAAAGGTTAGGAATAGTCGATATTTCACCTTAAAATATAATTTTAATTTGTCGTTGAAAAGAAACTCATGCGGTGAAACTTCAAGTGTCGTTTTACAGTGATCTTTATTGAAGACACATGAGATAACCAAGTGTGAACAAAATTGCCTCTGTGTCCTTAAAAAATAGTCCACTGGATATATCAAAGACTTTCTACTTCCTTAAGTTGTTGCTGTTTCTTATCCCCTTGTGTAAAGATTACACGAATTCCATGAGTTCATGCTCCTCTAGCTGTTTTATGATAAGCAGCGGCCTCTCCCAAAGGTCCTGTTTAGTACATCTAATGCAAGCCAAAATGTGTTCTGGAGCTGCAGGTATCAAACTACATTTTGGGCAAGTGGGATAAATTTTGTTATTATTTTCTATCTTCAATGACTTGAGATGACCTGTTCTAAATCTTGTGAGTGTTGTTTGATGCTGTCTATTTCTGATGTTCAGAGCTCCTCCTGGGTTCACTCCACTGTACCAACTGTGCTTAGGTGGGATCCTCCAGTTCTTGTTTATTTTTGACTATTGTTTCTATTTCTTTAAAAGTAAGTTTATTTTTCTGTGGCAAGAGTTCTTTTAGTTTTGTCTATGAGTGTAGGTTTATTAAAAGGATATCAATTATTTCTACCTCCAAAATGTCTATATGTAAAAGTGATGGATATATTATCCCGATTACTATGTTAAGGGATTCAATAAAATAATCTCTTGTATCAATATTGCTGCATCAATGCGCCCTACATTTATTCAAAATATTCTATGATATTTAATATTGATTTAAAAAACAGATTATTTAGATTATCATCATTCCTTTTTATAGTTTCATTCCTTTTGTAATATTGTTATCGTACATATATCTTGATTGGTTATTGGAGCGAGAGAGGACGGAGAGGAAGACTGAGGATCACGACCTACGAGGAAGAATAAATAAACACAATAACTTTAAAAGGGTATTTATTTTTATTTACTTTTCTTTATTTGCTTTGAATATGGAAACCCGCTCGGTGTAAAACACCAAGAAGGAAGAAACCAAGGTCAACGACCCTGCAAAGCTGAAACTTGGTGCAACAATAGTGAATAAAATTAATCATTCCTCCAGGGAAAAGTATCTTTTCAAAACATTTTTATTCTTCTCTAGCTTTCGGGCACGGACGTCCTTCTACAGGAGAAAACATGGTATAATGATTCGCCAATAGAACACAAGTTAACTGAGAGAACAACTCATGTTCTATTGGCCAATCATTATACCAGGTTTTTTCCTGTAGAAGGTCGTCCGTGCCCGAAAGCTAGAGAATAAAAATGTTCTAAAAAGACATTTTTCCCTGAAGGCCTGATTAACTTTACTCAACATGTTAAGGAATGTAAAGAAAACTTATTCTGCAATGTTCGTGTTTGGAAAACGATCATTGATGTCATTTTTGGTAAACTCTAAACTATAAAACTACACAATTGTGTTTTCAACTATATTGATAGCTCCCTCTATCGCTGAAAATTAGAAATACATTTTAGCGATACTTTTATAATATTGTCAAGGAGCTCCACCCACAGATGGGACACCTGTCAATCATCCCTGGACCCCGGGGGAGACCACAGGTGTGAGGGGTTCTTGGAAGCTGAGCTGAAAATAAGAAAAACGGGACGTTGGCTGACGTCATTCATGAGGATTATCTTGAACTTGGGGTAAGTTGTGCTTTTCTCTCTCTCCCTATAAATACCCCTTATAATAAATTAATTATTCCCAAATTTGCCCTTGCTTTATTTATCTCCGCGACAATATTGAAATCTATATTTTTTTCAGTTCCTATACTGCAATGATTAAAAATCGGAAGAGGGAAAACACAAGTAAGTGCACATCACCAATCGAAGTTCTGGTACATGAACATGTACAAATAAGTGGAAAATTCGAACTGCTTTTTACATGTATTAACATTGTATATACTTACGGTAAAAGCAATTTCTAGCTACCCATCATGATTATCATAGCCTGTACTATGTGTACTTGGGATAGGGTAAATAAGTAAAAACAACATTGTGTCAAGGATTATTTGAATTAAGAATTCTTATAGACGGTTCCAAAATCACTTTATTAGGTACCGCTCAACAAGAGCAACCTAGTTTATGATATTTGCCACAATGAATAATATGTGAAGGTTATTCACATATTAAACAAAATGTTAACGTGGGATTCAATCCCAGTTCATGGCTGTCGGGAATCGAGGGTGTTACCCACTCGTCCACCGATTTCTTTTTAATTCTTATAAAATAATGGCAAAAGTAAACACACATTTATATCATCAAGAAAAATTGTAAAATGTTTATTTATTTAAATAAAGAAACTTATTGGAATTTTCGTGATTGATAAATTATTGTCTGAAAGTATAATACAGGAGCTGTGGTCTAGAGAGGGCTTGGAGCTGTCGAGAGACGACGGATAAATAATGATCGCTTAGAGAGGTAGTAGTCACTCATGGGTGGTTTTGGTTGGGAATATTGTTTAAGTTGACAGACCTGAATTTATGTTGACAACGTTAGATATGGGATTGGGGACATATTTTACTGCGGACATCATAAAATTTCACTTAAAACGGCAACTTGCCCCGAATTTGATGTCACGCTGGATGCTGGGGAAATTTGTACTTTTCTCTGAATTGTTTTACAGTAGAATGCTGTAAATTCTGCGGGGGCCATGATAATCTTCTCTGTATTCTTACTATTGTAGTAGTTGTACGGCCGTTCAAGAAAGATTTCAGACAATCTCCTTCTAAAATAAAATAAAAAAAAACTTCAAAAGAAAGTAGAAAGATAGAAGAGAAATCTCGAAAGAGAGAAATGTTGAAATAGAAGAAAGAACAAGAAACACCTTCACAAAGCCAGGGTGACCGAGAAAAGAATTGGACTCCCACAGAGAGAGAGAGACCAAAATTAATTTTCTGTTGATATTCCACCACCCTGGCGTGGGTGGCTCCGGAAGTGACGTCAGAAAGCTATGTTGCCATCCGGGTTAGGTGGGTAGCTCAGAGGTCGGTTTGGTGTCTAGACATTTGATAGATCACGTTTCTCATCCCCACACATTGTGGTGTTCTTCTAACCAATGGATGACATATATCTTTGGTGACCTAGTATGGTGGTGGTGTCTTGTCCAATGGAAAGAGGGAGGGGAGGTGTCATTGCCCCGTTAGTTAACCACATTTCAGAGTTCCCTGTTCACGGTTACCGTAGCGGATCAGGGCTCACGACACCGTACTACAGGGCAGTCCCTTACTTGTACTGCTTCTCCCGACCGCCACTTAGAGGATGACTTCTGGGCAGGGGTGACCAAGCATAGCAGTATCAATAGGAAAATCTGCTTTCATCCATAGTTTGTACTAATTGAAAAGAAAGTAACATAGAATTGCTAGTACAACATCATTGTCTTCTTATAACGGTTTGTAATCATAAAGATAAAGTTGTAATAGATTTTGATTACTCACAGCATAACAGCATCAAAAGGAAAAATCGACATCCCTCCATAGTTAGTACTTATTGAAAATAGAGCAACATAGAATTGGTAATACCACATTGTGGTCTTCTTATAGATTAGCGGTTTGTGACCAGAAAGATGAGTTTTAACAGATTTTGATTACTCACAGCATAACAGCATCAAAAGGAAAAATCGACTACCACCCATAGTTTGAACTTATTGAAAAGAGAGTAACATAGAATTGCTAATACCACTTTATGGTCTTCTTATAGATTAGCGGTTTGTGACCAGAAAGATGAGTTGTAATAGATTTTGATGACATTTTCCAGCATAATAGCATCAATAGGAAAATCTGCTTCCATCCATAGTTTGTACTGATTGAAAAAAGAGCAACATAGAATTGGTAATACCACATCGTGGTCTTCTTATAGATTAGCGGTTTGTAACCAGAAAGATGAGTTGTAATAGATTTTGATGACATTTTCCAGCATAATAGCATCAATAGGAAAATCTGCTTCCATCCATAGTTTGTACTTATTGAAAAGAGAGTAACATAGAATTGCTAATACCACATTGTGGTCTTCTTATAGAATAGCGGTTTGTAACCAGAAAGATAAGTTGTAATAGATTTTGATGACATTTTCCAGCATAACAGCATCAAAAGGAAAAATCGACATCCCTAGTTTGTACTTATTGAAAAGAGAGTAACATAGAATTGGAGTAATACTACAGCGTGGTCTTTTTATAGATTAGCGGTTTTTAACCAAGAAGTTAAAGTTGTAATAGATTTTGATGACATTTCCCAGCATAATAGCATCAAAAGGAAATTTCGGGCAGACATTATTTCAGAAGACCATCTACGATTGTATCATACCGTGATAAGCCTACTCGTTTTAAACAAGAATAGTTTCAATTCAATAAAAATGATCCCTTGAATCAATATTAAAGTGAAAACATCCTACTTCCAGGAATACGTTTCTTTTTAAGATTTTTAATTCAAATCCCTCGCTTTCGGGCATGAGAGCTCTTCTTTTGATGCCGTCGGTCGTCTGCTTTTTTAAAGAAGACAGGCAATTTTGTTCACACACTTGGTTATCTCGTGTATCTTCAATAAAGATCACTGTAATATCTTTCAGAGTTATTGTTTGGATCCCTATACACATACAAGGTACAATTTCCTGAAGTTGTGTCCATCAGTGTATACAAGTAGACAGTAGTTTGACTTTTGCACTTTTAAGTGTACCATAGCACCCCGCTTAATTACTTGCATTCACACGTCGTCAACAACAAGGCTTGCTTCCAACGGCCGTTACTTCTTTTCTCTTTATACACTGCGTGACATTGAAAATGGAACACCAAGAAATAGTGGCCAGAAAGTGATGAAACTCGGCAGACAGAGAGAGACAGGAACGAACAATAAGTGATCTTTATTTTAAAATGATAGTCATAATACAGAGCGAGAACGGCGTCGGCTTAGTAGCAAGTAGGACCACCGCGGACGGCGATGCACGCAGCAACACGTCTAGGTAGAGAGTCAATCAGAGTACGGATGGCGTCCTGAGGGATGGCTCTCCATTCCCTCTCAACCATTTGCCACAGTTCGTCTTCTGAACGCGGCTGTGGCAAGGCATGCAAACGGCGTCCAATGATTTCCCAGACGTGCTCGATTGGTGAGAGATCAGGAGAGTACGGTGGCCAGGGAAGCATCTGTACATCTTGCAGAGCTTGTTGGCTAATGCGAGCAGTGTGAGGTCGGGCGTTATCCTGCTGATAAAGGGCATTGGGTACCCCCTGAAGGTAGGGGAGTGTCACCGGTCGCAGCACATCATCAACGTATCGTTGGGCCGTCATAGTGCCCTGAGTACGAAGTAAAGGTGACCTGGAATCATACGCGATTGCGCCCCAAACCATGATTCCACGTTGTCGCACGGTGGGGCGTTCCACAATTGCTGCCGGATTGGACCTTTCTCCACGTCGACGCCACACGCGTACACGGCGACTATCACTGGACAAGCAGAAACGCGACTCATCTGAGAACACGACCCTGTGCCATTCCGTCATCCACGTCGATCTAGCCCGGCACCATTCCAAACGTTGGCGCCTATTCGGTGGGGTCAATGGCAGTCTTCTTAGCGGACGGCATGAGTGCAAGCCATTAGCAACCAATCGACGGGAAATGGTTCTGGTCGAGATGGAATGATCTAGGGTGTCTTGCACATGTTGCAGGATGGCGGTACAAGTGGCTTGTGGGGCCGCCACTGCTTGTCGAAGGATACGCCGATCCACACGTGCTGACGTCACTCTGGTTGCACCGACATTCCTATAAATTGCCACATTTCCTTGTTCCAACCATCTTCTCCACAGTCGGTGCACCGTGGACGCACCAAGGTGTGTATCAGCTGCGATTTTGACGTATGGACCAACCTGCCCTTTTCAGTCCGATCACCATGCCCCTCGTAAAAGCGTCTGTCTGCTTGAACTGCCTCCGTTTACGATGACCTGGCATTCTCTGTTATTACACGTGTCTTTTGACACAAGAACAAAATTTCTACAATGATTTTCCTTGAAGAAATAACGACACTAATACTGTCCTTTCTGCAAGTTCCTTCCCTTATATCTTACTCCATGTGCGCACGAGAGCTGCGCATTTTACATCATTTGCATAACTCGGTTAGGCGCGTCTACCCTGAAATTTGCATAATTTTCTGGCCACTATTTCTTGGTGTTCCATTTTCAATGTCACGCAGTGTATATTTCTGGCTTTAAATATAATTAATTTATTTTATAAAAATAACTAGCGGATGTACCCGGCTTCGCCCGAGGTTTTACCCGAGTAAAGGTTTGTCTAACGAACATTTGTTAAAACAATTCTCTATAAACTTATAAAAAAAAATATATGTATATATATTTTGATAATTTGAAACTCGTAAATTTGAATCTCTCGATAAAGTGAACATTTTTTCCCGGTCCCTGTGTGCCGTGTTATCCTGAATTTTGTCTTTCCTAATTTTCTACATTACAAAATCATCATTTTATCTAGTGAACATTTTTTCCCGGTCCCTTGAAAAATACTCGATAAGTTGAATAAAATCAATATTAATTGGTTCCCTCGGTAATTGGAAGTTAAAGGAATATTATCTTTGCCTTGGAATTATATCATTATTCGTGTCTCAAATAAATTGCTGTGTCATCCTGAATTTTGTCTTTCCTAATTTTCTACATTACAAAATCATCGTTTTATCTAGTGAACATTTTTCCCCGGTCAAATATTTGCCGTGTCATCCTGAGATAATCTTACTTTTGATAAATAATATTTAAGATAACAAACTTAGTGATAAGAAAACTTGTTATCATCGTCACAATGGGGGCGCTGCTTGCGAGTTAAATCTACAAATCTGCAAATAACTCTAAGGATATTCAAGATATTCATGAAATTATTTTTCAAAAACCTTCCCGGGGATATACCTAATAATATCCCAAAATTTCACGGCGATTGGATGTATGGTTTTTGAATCTATAGAGTACAGACAGACAGACAGACATTCAATTTTATATATATAGATTATAATTTCATCAGCGGCCTTTCCACAAGCCACACCAACACGCACGCAAACATCCCACAAACTTTTTCAAGAATTGAGGCTATTAAAGCATTTTTTTCTTTCGGAAAAAAAGTTCCAATTACGGGATTCGAACCCGGGTCTTTGCTGACGAAAACCGACGGTTTATAGCACTCTTCTCAACCAACCCTCTCTTTCTTCTTGAATAGGAGAGGAATTGAAAAGAGAGAGTGTCACTTCGTCCTATAATGCATTTTCAGACAGATCATGCGTTAATATCACTTTTACAGCGTTTCTTTATAATAATAATAATAAAAATATATTATAATATTAAAGATGATTATCATTATTTGAATCAATTTTTTTGTATTGAATAGGTAATTAAACTTCGTGTAATTGGCATAGTAATATTTGAAATTTCACAATTTGCAGTAATTTCATGCACTTTTAGAAGTTCTTGTTGAATTTTTCGAAGAATTAGAAGTATTTGAAAATATTTCAGGTCTTGATTGATATTCTTTGAATGCCTTTCGTTAGCGATATCAAACAAAACATAACTTGATCTGAGTGGTCTGTGATTGAATTTGAGGTTAGAGGTCGCAATATAGAATCACGATTTCAAAAAATAGAAATCGATACTTTACCGAAAATAGCCGTTATGCTGACATGGTCGTTAAAGAGAGCGCTTACCATCTATGTAACATGTATGGTACATTACGTCAGATGATTCAGTAAGGAAGAATAGATGAACTACACGGCCCTGAATGTAACCAGAATACATGAATGTCAACAAGTTCTTTGTTCCTGCTGCAGATGATCGTGAGAAAGAACAAGAATGGAGCTGATTGATTTTTAAACAGGTTCCTGAATGCCAGCATATTGACGGCTCTTCTAGGTGTAAAAGGTTCAGATGATAACTCAAGCAGAGGTCTCCGCCTTGAAACAAAGAGGAATCAGAAATAAATTAACACATCAGAATGATATTTATATAAAGAAAAAAACATTTTGACTATTTCATATATATTTTTTTATTATTATTACAGAAAAGTACGAAGTCTATCAGAATATTGTGCTATATTAGAGAATTATTTACATTTATATCTTTAATTATTTACAAGATGAATTAGTAGTGATTTATAAATCTGTGTACAAATTGCTCTAAACTTGCCAAAGTGTTCATAAGATTGAGTATATACAGAAAGATGGCATTATGTCAAAGTAAGCAAGTACAATTTGGTTAGTCAGAGGGCAAGCCAACAAAAGATGGTGTTTCAACATCTAGACAGCATTCACATGTTGGATCATTTATAACTCTCAAGTCAAAAAGAAAACTCGAAAAGGATTATTTTATAATCGCATTTTTCGAATTGACATGAGTGGATTGGTCTAATTGAATTTGACATGATTATAAGAAGAATGATTCAATACAGTATTAGAGCTATAAAAAGCGGTCTGGTAGATTGAATTGGTGAAACTGCTGGGAGGGTTCACCACTGATAAGCCAAACTCTTCCAATATTTTTTCATCGCAGTAAGGAAAGTAGAAATTTGTTTTATATTTAAAAGAAACATTTGTGATTTAATGCTTTCATTACTTATATATAGATAGTACGTTATTGCCTTACAATGAATATTCTTTTAAAACTTATCCTTTCAACTTTACTTAGAGATAATGGGGTGAAATCCGCTATCTTCGAATTCAGAAACTATTTTGGGTTATAGTAAATAGTTTTTATCAATCTCTAATTGATTGTTTGTGACATTCAGTTTCCCTCATAAAATGCTCCAATGGGCTCCGATTCTTGCAAAAGTCCAACCCCATCAGCGAGTGCAAGTAACGGGGCTCTGGCACATTTGTAAGTGCAAAGTCGAACTTCTTTTCATATGTGTAGAAATGTAGTGCACTTATAGTAAAAGAAGTCGCCTACTTTAACCAACCATGAATATCATGGACTGTACCACATGTACTAGAGAAAGGAAAAAAAAGTTTTGCCTCATACTTGTTGGAGACTGGAAATTTTTCCATTGAATCTGTATTTACAAGAATCCATACAAATTGCCCTCTATATGAACTGAACATCCCAATACAATAGTAGAGCGTTCTGGTAGATTAAACTGGTGTTTAGTATCAAAGTATCTGTTAATATTTTAAAGTAAATTTATAAAAGCAATATTCAAAACAAGTCTGATGGGCTTGAGTTCAGTTACACTTAAGAACTGTTATATATATATACTTGGAAGAAACGCCAGTATAGGAAAAGAGTTCTTTAACTTGAAAGCTTGCCAATGATAATACATCAATGAAGTAATTTTTGCGGAGTATTTAATTAAAGACAGTAGATAATACTTTTTTTGAACAAAAGGTAAAAAAAGCAAAACATTTTCAATATTTATAAGAAGAACAGTACAACTCGATTGATATAAAATTCCAAGAATCGAATAAGATAATAAAACAGAAGAGAATAGCACAGTGAAATTATAACAATTGAATCACACAATTTACTTAGTTTTAAACATGGATGGAATACCAACAAATAGGCGTTGTCTCTCTTCCCACCCACAACTTCTTCAAATTAGGAGTGTGTGGATGATTTAGCTGTAAAAAAAAACGGCCCTTATAAGCAACACACAAAAATTATATGAAAAAAGAAATTTCACACTAGAAAGAAAAGAGAATCTTATGTATAGGTACATATTAGAGTGTATTATGACAATATCCATAGTAAATACCAAGCCCATTAATAGAATCTATGATAACCAAACAGAAAAAACCATAAACAAATGCATTTAACTATCAGAAACATATGAAACAATATGGACAAATACTATCCCATAGATGTAGGCACTCTTCTATACATAACACAATAGTTCACGAATTTATTAAATTCAATTTGAAGTCTCGAGATATCGTTCAACCAACACGTATCATCCACCCCTCACGTATATTTTCACAAAATGTTTTTCACGCATATAATGTACTATTTAATTAAAGAGGCCTATATTGGATCAAAATATCATTTATTTTACCAATATTTCAGTTGGCAGAACGCCAACCTTTATCAAGGTGTTATAACATATTTAATGTGTGTCAACAACAAACTCAGCGCCACATAACGTCAACAGAATTAAGTTTTAAAATATTTTGTTATATTCAATGGGGAGAAATTTTTTTTTGGATATATATATTTATATTAAAAATAAAGAAGGCATCTCCTGACCACGAGCACATGTGCTTTTTAGATGGCAGAGCGCCATCTAGTGGAGCAAGAATAAACTAAACGTTTATTTATATTATGAACAAAATAAATTTTGTAAAATATGGGTGTGAATATTTTGAAAAATTAACACAATTACGCCTATTTTATATTTATAAGAGTATTTGTACTATGTGTAACAAGATTTTTCGTATAAAAATAAAATAAAAATAACAAATTATATATAAAAGGATTGTTAAACTAAATATTTTTTTACCGAAAACACAAAGCGCAAAAAATGTTTGAAAAGTTGGTTAAATTAAAATAATGTAATATATTTCTCTCAATAACATAAGTATTTAAAATATGTAAATAATAATTTATATAAAAATAGTATTTTATCATTAATATGTTAACGTGATACTCCTGTTGAAGGACTGACAAGTCTGAAAGCTTGAAAATTAAAGTTGTGCAAGAAACTTAGCCCTGGAAGCTTTAAAACATTTTTTTATATTACATATCGTATCACCATGCGGCGCTGAGTTTGTTTATACAAAAATGTTATGGCTTGATAAAGGTTGGCGTTCAGCCATCCGAAAAATATTGGCAAATAAATATTTTATTGTTGATGTTGTTGTGTCCAATGAAGACCTCAGATGTCTCCATGTATCTCTATCACAGCAGTCGCAATGTTATCTATCTTGGGTGTGTATACTGTATTGTTGTTGTCGTCGTGACCAATGAAGACCTCAGATGTCTCCATACATCTCTATCACAGCAGTCGCAATGTTCTCTATCTTAGGTGTGTATACTGTATTGTTGTTGTCGTCGTGACCAATGAAGAACCTCAGATGTCTCCATACATTTCTATCACAGCAGCAGCAATGTCCACTATTAAATCCAATATATGCCTTTTATTTTCTAATTATCTAATATCGTATGTATAAAAAAGGTTAAAAAAGGAGAAAGAAGACATTCTGTCTCCTGAGGTTGACGTAACACAATAAAGGAATGTTTAAGATGATAATTAGATTCATCACATCGAAGGGAAGAAGTGGGTCAGGACGTCAGATGTACAATACCTAGCACAGAATACAAATCACTCCCTGTCATTCTTACGTTATTAGAGGCGGCGTCTTCTTCCATTCCATGTGGACATAGAACCCTTTATCCATGTTATCACGGTATTTTATATAGAGGGGTATGATTGTAATATAATTTTGATATACACTCATGGATAAACTTTAAGGAAGTTGTACCTTTTACCATGTATATCGGGATTCAGACAATAACACTGAAAGATACACTCACTGACCAAACTTAAGGAAGTTGTACCTTTTAGCATGTATATCGGGATTCAGACAATAACTCTGAAAGATACACTCATTGACAAAACTTAAGTCAAGTTGTACCTTTTAGCATGTACATCGGGATTCAGACAATAACTCTGAAAGATACACTCATTGACAAAACTTAAAGAAGTTGTACCTTTTAGCACATCGGGATTAAGACAATAACTCTGAAAAATACTATACTCATGGACAAAACTTAAGGAAGTTGTACCTTTTAGCATGTATATCGGGTTTCAGACAATAACTCTGAAAGATATTTAATACACTCATGGACAAAACTTAAGAAAGTTGTACCTTTTAGCATTTATATCGGGGTTCAGACAATAACTCTGAAAGATACAATCACGGTTAAAACTAAAGGAAGTTGTACCTTTTATCATGTATATCGGGATTCAGACAATAACTATGAAAGATACACTCATGGACACAACTTAAGGAAGTTGTACCTTTTAGCATGTATATCGGAATTCGGACAATAACTCTGAAAGATACACTCACGGACCAAATTTAAGGAAGTTGTACCTTTTAGCATTTAAATCGTGATTCAGACAATAACTCTGAAAGATACACTCACGGACCAAATTTAAGGAAGTTGTACCTTTTAGCATTCAAATCGTGATTCAGACAATAACTCTGAAAGATACACTCATGGACAAAACTAAAGGAAGTTGTACCTTTTATCATGTATATCGGAATTCAAACAATAACTCTGAAAGATACCCTCATAGACAAAACTTAATGAATTTGTACCTTTTAGCATGTATATCGGGATTCAAACAATAACTCTGAAAGATACACTCATGGATAAAACTTAAGGAAGTTGTACCTTTTAGCATGTAAATCGGCATTCAGACAATAACTCTGAAAGATACACTCATAAACAAAACTTAAGGAAGTTGTACCTTTTAGCATTTAAATCGGGATTCAAACAATAACTCTGAAATATACACTCATGGACAAAACTTAAGGAAGTTGTACCTTTTAGCATATATATCGGGATTCAGACAATAACTCTGAAATATATTTGATATACAGTGATCTTTATTGAAGACACACGAGATAACCAAGTGTAAAAAAAAAAAGACCTGATACATCAAAGACTTTCCACTTCCTTAAGTTTTGTCCCTGAGTGTATATGGAGACCATGTTGTAGATAGAGTTTGCTGTAGTAACGTCTAAGGAAGAGCTTAGTAACCGAAAGCTCAAGTTTTTATGTAGATAATATGATGCAATAGCGCCCCATCTGTTTTAAGAAATCTGAACTAATTTTGACGCTATTTTTTTAATTTTCCTTTCTAAATAAAATAAATTTCTACTGCCCTTACTGCAATAATAAAATAATGAAAGGGCCTGGTTTATCAGTGGAAAACCCTCCCATTAAACTGGCGAGACCGTTGGGAAGGATTACAAATAATGAGAGCCATGCCCTCCTATTAATTTATAATCGCAGTAAGGGCAATAGAAAATTGTTTTATTAAAAAAAAACGACAAAATAGTTTATAGATAATACAAGGTTGTCTTAAAAGTTCGTAAACACTTTCAAACAAAATTACAATATCAATATTATTCACCGTTATTGTATAATGTTATTGCATTATATTGCCACGTGGAAAATTAGGGAAGACAAAAACTTCAGGAGGAAACAATTTATTTCAGGGAAGGACAAAACTATTAATTATAAACAAAAGATAAGCCACGAGGGAAATTTACAGAGTCGCAAGATACAAACATAAAAAAATGACCACTCTGTTAATAAAAAAATAATAAAATTAATAAATAAAATTAATAAATACCATGTTACAATATATAAAGTAATTGTATTATGTATTATTATGTATTCCCCCCGTAATAATATTATTCGCCAAGTAATAAGTAAAACACAAACTTTTGGGGCAAACTTATATAATAATCTAAAAGTTGCTGTAGATGTTTTTGTCCAATGTCTATAAATAACTTATCGTAAAGATAGAGGCTACCTGGCCGACATTCATAGTTCTTATAATTAAAGATACCTCGGTCAGTAAATCTTTTTATTATCTCGACGTTTCGACAAAAATATTTTGTCCTCATCAGGAGCGAACAATATTAAAACATTTGGCAAAGCGTTAAAAGTTATTCTAAGGCTGCAAGGGCGTTCAAAAAATATCGCGTGAGAACGCCCTTGCAGCTTTAGAATAATTTTTAACGTTTTGCCAAATGTTTTAATTTTTGTTCGCTCATAACGAGGACAAAAGATTTTTGTCGAAACGTCGAGACAATAAAAAAGATTTACTGGCTGAAGTATCTTTAATTTGAAAAACTATAAACAACTTGTTGACTAGAGTATAGCTACCCAGTTACTGTTGACAGTTGATTTAGTTGTGAAAGCCAACAGACGTAGATGAATGATCTTGTTAGAGATGTCTCCATGAAGGACGTTGACAGCTAGATGGACAACTGAGTCAACCTGGGATTGTCCTCTCTCAACCCACGTATGACATCACCAGAGTGGGAGACTTGGAATTATCCTAACTCCAAATATGGAGAGACATTGTGGTCTCAAGGTGATAATGTTATTTGTTTCTACTTCTGTGTGTGTGTGGTCTTCATGGAAGTTGATGCTCTAACTTTACATTGACTTATTGACAGATGAGCGAATTTTCAAATTCAAACTGATCTCTTCTTCTTTCTTATCTCAACTCAATCATATTAAGGTATCAAGCTTGTAAAGCTTGAGACTTTGATGATGTCTGCCGGGGAAGAGTAGAGCTCATTAATGGATGAGTCAATACAGTCAACAATGTGTTTTGGGGTTGCAGGTTGAGAATTGCACAAACATAGTGGGAAAACCTTTCAACCATTCTGGAAAGTCATTGTCCGTAGATGACCAGAATTAAGTCTGGAAATCAAAGACTGTTGTTCTCTTGGGAGGACAGAACCGGTGCTTGTCCCTCCTGCTCTGTAACAGTCATATGTAGCATTAGATTTCCATTCCTGCAGGCATTGGGTTTCGATGGTACGGAGGAGGTCTCTTTCGTCTAGTTGGGTGGTAGATTCTCTGGCTTCAGGTAGGCCAAGAGCTCCAGACTTTGCCAGAGAGTCTGCTAGCTCATTACCAGGAATTCCAACGTGAGCTGGAAGCCATTGCACTGTGACAGAGCTGTTGGCTGGGAGTCGGTTCAAACTGATTTAAGAAATGATAGAGATTACCGAACACACACATCTTATTGCATAAAAAAATCTTCGTCATTAGGGAAATCTACCCGAAAAAATACATATAATACATACCTTTATGTTTATATGGTGTCGGTTTTATTCGCGCTCTAATTGTCTGATTAAGATGGCAGTGAATAGATTGACATTGTTTCGCTGTTCCCTGTCATTTGATTTTAATCAGCCAATCAGAATGTGGCGTTTTTTTTTTTTTTTTAGTTAAGAGGCATTAGCTACCGAAATTCTATTTTAAATATAAGATTGCGTGTTTTTGAATCCAAGAAGTTCTATATATATTATATTTTATATTCAGATTACTAATATTTATATTATTCATATTTTACTACGGACGTTATTATCTGAAAGCTCGCCAAGATCACACTTCTTCAATAAAGAAACTTGTCACTTTTATCTTTGGTCTCTTCTTAGAAATAATATCCGGCGATTCCTCTTATTGTATATTGGTATTATATTATAAAATATTTTTATTTATATTGTTATTCTATCTGTAGCTTTTTTTAAATATGAAATTTCTTATATATATATATTTTTTGAAGATTGAGCAATCCATAATTAAAATTATATTTAAAAAAAGATGCATATATTGGATTTATAATAATTTTAATGTTCCAATATTTCAATATTCATTGGCCTTGTAGAACGAGAGTGGTGTACGCGTGCTCGCATGTTTTAGTGAAAAACACAAACATCCTCGATAAAGAGAGGCGAGTTGCCCCTCGAGATATTGGAACTTTAAAATTATTATAAATCCCATATATGCATATTTTTTGAATATATATATATATATATATATATATATATATATATATATATGTGGTATAATAATAGGTGGGAAAATATATAAGGACACAACAAGTTGGAAGAGGAACCCAGACAACCAGAGAGAGAGAGAAGGAGAGAGCCGGGCGTCCGTTCGTGTCGCACACAATCCCCTACTGTCTTAAAAGTCCCAAGATGTTAACTGACCGGCCCCATTTGCCGCCCCTTGGAATGTCGCTGCTGTCTCAAGTAACCGGACTTTATATCCCGTCTCTCTCTGGGTTGTCTGTAGGTTTACTTTATTATTCCTGGAAGAGTATATATTATGACATATATATATTAAAACAAAGTAGGCATATCCTGATCACTAATATGAGCGTTTCTTAGATGGCAGAGCGCCATCTAGTAGAACTGAAATCAACTAAATGTTGATTTAATCTGTTCCCTGATATTTGACCAATCCATTTTCTTAATAAATAAAGAAAAGTCAACATGGAACGCGTTTCGAGCTGTTGGCCACCGTCATAAATATTATAATTCTATAAAAGGTTTTACTATTATATACATAGACAAACATAAATATTAATAGCCAGATTTTTTCTTTCTCTTTTTCTGTTTAAAAACAGGAAGCAAGCGTTATTAATTCTTGCTAGTTTCCCAATACCAGGTCAACAAACCTTTACATAAATAATTCATTATGCAAATACACACACAGGTAGAAAGTGTTAAATTCACAGAAGGAAATCGTAAAAGTTGGTATTTTACGTACTGTACATGGACAAAATGATTAAAATTGAAAATGTGTCTGCATTTATCTATTTTTTAGACAATTAACATGATTCTATTGAAATCTTCTCAATACATGCAAAAGTGCACAGTCTTCATTATTGTTTTGAAATAATTATATATATACACACAATTATTTACAATTACACTGTTGTATATAATTCTCTCTTTCACGCAAAATGTGTGGACAAAATAATAATAATTGGTATTGATCTGTAATATTATATATAATTGTTAGCCTTATATATACTTAGTGTAATATTTAAGTCAAAGATACAATTCTTTCATTGGCCTTGTAGAACGAGAGTGGTGTACGCGTGCTAGCATGTTCTAGTGAAAAACACAAACATCCTCGATAAAGAGAGGCGATTTGCCCCTCGAAATATTGGAACAATAAATTCATTATAAATCCAATAGATGCAACTTTGTTGAATATATACAACTACGATGAAGGCCAACAGCCCGACAGGCATTCATGGTTGGCTTTTTTTTTTTAATTTATCAAGAAAATGGGTTGGTCAAATAACGTTGGTTTTGTTGATTTCTGTTCCACTAGATAGAGTTCTGCCATCTAAAAAGCTCATGTGAGTTGTCGGGTTATGTCTATTTTTGACAATTAAAAAAAAAATTTTTTTTGACATCTAGTCAATGGTCAAGAGAGAGTTTACAGAGTTTAAATAGTAGAGAAAATATATATACACCAGACAAGGCCTTCTCCGAAGTTACGTCTGGATCCTATCAGATGCTTAGAATGGTCTTGAGTTCAGACTTGCGAGTTATGGAATCCGTGTCCCCAGCGATGACTGTGTTGAGGAACTTGACAAGAATAATCTTGTGTTTAGGTAAGGTATCCGCGAGGAAACTCTCCCTAAAATGGGGGTACAGGACCGCAAACGCGACATCATTAATGGTCGTGCCTCGCTTATATGTTTTGTTTTTAATATCAACAACTGACCCTTTTTATTTTTTCAATATTATTTTTTTACATATACAACTATAATTAAAAGGCATATATTGGTTCAAAATATCATTTATTTAACCAATATTTCAGTTGGCTGAACGCCAACCATTATCAAAGTATTATAACATATTTAATGTGTGTTAACAACAAACTCAGCGCCATATAACGTCAATAATGGGTTTGTTGTTAACACACATTAATATGTTATAACACCTTGATAAAGGTTGGCGTTCAGCCAACTGAAATATTGGTAAAATAAATGATATTTTGATCCAATATATACCTTTTTAATTAAATATTTATTTATGAATTGCTCTATTAAAATATATATATATACAACTATATACAATGAAAATGAATGCGTAAAGGTAACACGTAAAATCGTGAAGCGTTCTAATTTTTTTAATGTTTTGAATCCAAAATTATTCATTCATTGTACACGCCGCAAGAGGTTTATCTTTCTCTCTGCCAGACTTGTAAACATATACTGTTATCCTGTACCGCTACCATAAAAGTAGACTTGCTCCAGGTGACGTCATTCTTTTTATATAACACAGGTAATCCAGCAATAAATATAAGAATGTATATGCATAACAAAGAGAGATTTAAAATACATCAATAAAGAGATATTTTGACTAACGAACAATGATCACTATTTCACAAGAGCGAAGGGGTTCTTTTACTATAACATTCGTATAAGATTTCGTATTAATTCGTTAAAATAACACGAAATGTTATATTAAAATAAATAAATTTATTTTATCCAATAGCTATCGTGTATTGATACTTAGTTACGATATCTCTGGATGATTATTTGTAATTTAAAGAAACATTTTACATTTTGAAAATAGAGCAATCCATAAATACATCTTTAATTAAAAAGGCATATATTGGATCAAAATATCATTTATTTTAACAATATTTCAGTTGGCTGAATGCCAACCTTTATCAAGGTATTAAAACATATTAATGTGTGTCAACACAATAAACTCAGCGACACATAACTTCAATATAATTTTTAAACTTAATTCTGTTGACGTTATGTGGTGCTGAGTTTGTTGTTGACACACATTAATATGTTATAATACCTTGATAAAAGTTGGCGTTCAGCCAACTGAAATATTAGTAAAATAAATGATATTGTAACGTAGAAATCAAGCCTTGAAATATCCTAAGATGTAAAAGTATTTATTGATGACGTCACAGCGACGAGTCGACAATTATTAACAGGTCAGCAAAACCTATCTACCGCTAGAGAATCTTAAGCAAGCAAGCAAAGAAATATTTTAAAGATGATTTCACAAATACAGATTAATATATATTTTTATAATCTGTTGAATATATTTTCATTGAATAATATTAAATTAAATAATAAAATATTTCTTCGCCACATAGCCTCCTCCTATAAAGAGCATCGACCCGATGCTCAGCAGGAGACTTACGTCGTCAGTCTTAAGGACTAGTACTATGGCCAGGATATTTTCAGGTGACTGCGGTAGATGTCTTCTTTCAGTTGAGATATCTTCTTCATGAGGACTTGGTAGGTCTATGTTTAACGTAAGTCAAGGTAGCTTTTTCTAATTTCTACTGTGTTCGGCAAGGGGGGATTTTATAACTTTACGGCCTCACCTCCAATGTGGTCTATCATCTAGTTTTAATGGCGGGGCGTCCAGCTAGATCTTCTAGCAGGTGAGAAATGTTGTCTGTTTCGACCGCGATATGAAGTAGGGCTTCGGTAGCGAGTGAAAGTTTTCCTCGATGATTCGTCATTGGGGTCCTGAGATTTAGCTCGAGAGTTGTAGGATACCATTGCGTCTTGCTTTCTTTGGAAATAGTCATTTCTCCTTTCCTCATTGTGTCTCTTCCTGTCACGGCAATAGCGGACGACGTGACCTGGGCGTCCGCAGTAGAAACAGATTGGCCTTCCCTCAGTTGTACGCCAATCATTGGTGTCGCGTCTTCCTCCTTGTTTTGGGTAGCTAGGTTCAGGGTGCGGTCTTATCGTTTCGGCCTCATATCTAGTATTTAAAAACTGTCGGGGTCTTTCCTTTTGAGGGGGACTTCTCCTAGACTTTGAGATTGGCGCCCGGGTTCTTCCAATCTCCTCCTTTACAATTTCTTCGATTGTAGCATTTTTGGTTCTTCCCGAGGAGAGCCTAATGCCCGCTGTACCTCCTCACGAACAATTTGCCTAATCAAAGATGACAGATCTTTTCCGTCATCCTGGTCACAGAGAGAGGCTACATTTGGTAGGCGCTCGTACCTGGTTGGGGTAACTCGCCTACAACGGAGCTCTTCGACACGGCGACATTCTGTAATGAATTGCTCGGTGCTCTGTACATCCCTCGGTAGGAGTGCTTGATAAAGCTCCTCAGCAATCCCCTTCATGAGGTGCGAGATTTTATCTTCCTCGCTCATTTAAAGATCAGCCTCTTTGCACAAGCACAGGACATCCTGGATGTAAAATTCGGTACTTTCGCCTTTTAATTGTGCCCGTGTTTTAAGTTTCTTCTCCGCTTGCAATTTTGAATTTTCTTTTTTTCCGAACACATTCTCTAATTGAGATGTGAATTCCTTCCAAGTCTGGATGCTTTCTTCGTTGTTATCAAACCATTTGAGAGCAGTTCCAGACAGATAAAAATAAACTTTAGTAAGACAAAGGGTTTCGTCCCAATGGTTGTACTTTGCCACACGTGCATACCCTTTTAACCATTTTTGGAGATCTTCACCATCCTCCCCGGAGAAAATGGAAGGGTTCCTTGGCAGATGTTGAACAACGTAGTTGCTTACCTGGGTACCTGCTTCCGTCTTTACATTCATAGAAGTTTCTTCTGGTTCAACAGAATCAATTTTTATTTTATTTCTTAATGGGTATCGGTCCAGCTTCTTCACCAGTTGTAACGTAGAAATCAAGCCTTGAAATATCCTAAGATGTAAAAGTATTTATTGATGACGTCACAGCGACGAGTCGACAATTATTAACAGGTCAGCATAACCTATCTACCGCTAGAGAATCTTAAGCAAGCAAGCAAAGAAATATTTTAAATATGATTTCACAAATACAGATTAATATATATTTTTATAATCTGTTGAATATATTTTCATTGAATAATATTAAATTAAATAATAAAATATTTCTTCGCCACAATATTTTGATCCAATATATGCCTTTTTATGTAAAGATTTTACATTTTATTTCCTTCTTATATACTCTTTAAACTCTCTTCTGCAGAGGTTCCGGTATATGTGTTCCCATTAACTCTATATCCTAAAAGTAATAAAAACAATACGTCAACAAAATCTTAGTAATTCTGTTCTTGGAAAGTAAAAATTTCACAAATAAAAATACTGAATCATGGGGATTTATATAAAAACGATAAAAATCCTACTTATCTCGAGCATGAATATCAAATTTTGGTATTTCCAACAGTAAACATTCCAAGTGAAATCTTCAAGATGGTTGGGACAAACTGGTGACATCGCGACACTAAAATGTCCTTCTCAAGGTCATATGGTTTCTCTTTCATCTGACCATATTTGGAGAAATTGCTGTGTCATGACATTTATAACTTCTGGTATATACTCTGATGTGTCTGAGAGATATACTTCCGTGAATTCAGGATTATTTATAGCTGTCTTGTTAATGTGTCATTTTCTCTATAACGTATTACATCTACATTCATGGACAAAACTTGATATGTCACCGGTTGTCTATTTTTTTAAAGAGACAGAGGTAATTTTGTTCGAACTTGGTTATCTCGTGTGTCTTCAATAAATTTCACTGTAATATCTTTCCGAGTTATTGTCTGAATCTCGATATACATGGTAAAAGATACGACTTTCTTAAGTTTTGTCCATAAGTGTATATCTTGCTAAATATTTATTTTAAATCAAATGTAGGAAAGGGAATATATATATATATATAATAAAAAAGCATACCCTCACCATGAGCATATGTGTAATTCAGATGGCAGAGCGCCATCTGGTGGAACAGAAATCAACTAAACATTGATTTAGCCTGTTCCCTGATATTTGGCCAACCCATTTTCTTGATAAATCAAAAAAAGCTACCCACGAACGCGTTTTTTCTATTATTTTTCACAAACATACACATATATAATTCTTTAACTAAAAAGGCATATATTGGATCAAAAAATCATTTATTTTTACCAATATTTCAGTTGGCTGAACGCCAACCTTTATCAAGGTGTTATAACATTTTAAAGTGTGTCAACAACAAACTCAGCGCCACATAACGTCAACAGCATTAAGTTTTTAAAAATATTTTGTTATATTCAATGGGGAGAAAAAAAAATATTTGATCTATAAATTTATATTATGGACAAAATAATTTTTGTAAAATATAGGTGTGAATATTTTGAAAATTAACAATAACGCCTATTTTATATTTTAAAATTATTTGTGCTATGTGTTAAAAGATTTTTCGTATAAAAATAAATAAAAATAACAAAATATATATAAATTCGAGTGACCAAGAAAAATATTCGAATTAAATAGGTTTTCGATTTAAAGAAGTTTGAATTATACAATTTCTACTGTATCTTGTTTAGGATTAGTTGTGGTACAAGTTTATGACTCTAATGTATGAGGGTGGATGGTCTAGGGTTGTCTCCTCCTTTTGTAAAGGGTCTCCATGATGGGTACTACTGCCGTTGGTTGGGGACACCAGGACATCTAGGAGGTGACAGTCAGATTTAAAGAGATAAAGAGTTGTTGTTTGTCATATCTTCCATACCTATCAGATTTACGATGGCCGCCGTCCTAGAACGAATATTTCCTTGAAACTCTTCCTCAATGGCGAAATGACCTTTTTTCGACACTTTTGGTCATTTCCGTCATGGACACCACAACTTGTCCATTTTGATATTGTCTGGTTGTGGAATGTGCTTGGTAGATATTTGGTTGACTATCTTGTCGTGGGATCCATAGGGATAGAATGGTACAACAACTTGTCCATTTTGATATTGTCTGCTTGTGGAATGTGCTTGGTAGATATTTGGTTGGCTATCTTGTCTTGGAATCCATAGGGATAGAATGGTACAAATTGTCTATTTTGATATTGTCTGCTTGTCGAGTGTGTTTGTAGAATTTGGTTGGCTATCTTGTTGTGGGATCCATAGGGATAAAATGGTACAAATTGTCTATTTTGATATTGTTTTGCTTGTGGAATGTGCTTGGTAGATATTTGGTTGGCTATCTTTTCGTGGAATTCATAGGAATAGAATGGTACAACAACTTGTCCATTTTGATATTGTCTGCTTGTGTGGAATGTGTCTTGTAGAATTTGGTTGGCTATCTTGTTCTGGGATCCATTGGGATAAAATGGTACAACTTGTCCATTTTGATATTGTCTGGTTGTGGAATGTGTCTTGTAGAATTTGGTTGGCTATCTTGTTGTGGGATCCATAGGAATAGAATGGTACAACAACTTGTCCATTTTGATATTGTCTGATTGTGGAATGTGCCTTGTAGAATTTGATTGGCTATCTTGTTGTGGAATCCATAGGAATAGAATGGTACAACAACTTGTCCATTTTGATATTGTCTGCTTGTGGAATGTGCCTTGTAGAATTTGGTTGGCATTATTGTTGTGGGATCCATAGGGATAGAATGGTACAAATTGTCTATTTTGATATTGTCTGCCTGTGGAATGTGCCTTGTAGAATTTGGTTGGCTATCTTGTTGTGGGATCCATAGGAATAGAATGGTACAAATTGTCTATTTTGATATTGTCTGCTTGTGGAATGTGCCTTGTAGAATTTTGTTGGCTTAATTGTTGTGGGATCCATAGGGATAGAATGGTACAAATTGTCTATTTTGATATTGTCTGCTTGTGGAATGTGTCTTGTAGAATTTGGTTGGCTATATTGTTATGGGATCCATAGGGATAGAATGGTACAAATTGTCCATTTTGATATTGTCTGGTTGTGGAATGTGTCTTGTAGAATTTGGTTGGCTATCTTGTTGTGGGATTCATAGGGATAGAATGGTACAAATTGTCCATTTTGATATTGTCTGCTTGTGGAATGTGGCTGGTAGAATTTGGTTGGCTATCTTGTTGTGGGATCCATAGGGATAGAAAGGTACAACTTGTCCATTTTGATATTTTCTGGTTGTGAAATGTGGCTGGTAGAATTTGGTTGGCTATCTTGTTGTGGGATCCATAGGGATAGAATGGTACAAATTGTCTATTTTGATATTGTCTGCTTGTGGAATGTGCCTTGTAGAATTTGGTTGGCTTTATTGTTGTGGGATCCATAGGGATAGAATGGTACAAACTGTCCATTTTGATATTATCTGCTTGTGAAATGTGCTTGGTAGAATTTGGTTGGCTATCTTGTCGTGGGATCCCTAGGGATAGAATGGTACAACTTGTCCATTTTGGTAGAGTCTGCTTGTGGAATGTGTTTGGTAGAAATTTAGTTGACTTAATTATCGTGGAATCCATAAGAATATGACGGTACACTTTGGGTCATGGACCCCGAAACTTCTCCATTTTGATATTATCTGGTTGTGGAATGTTTGCTTATTTCAAACATTTTTGGGGAATGTATCTGGTTTAAATTAGGGTGAATATCTTGTGGAATCCATAAGAATAGACAAGTACACTTTTGTCTATTTCCGTCATTTGTCCATTTTGATATTGTCTAGTTGTGTAGTAGAAATTTGGTTGACTATCTTGTCATGGAATTCATAAGGATAGAATAGTACACTCTGGGCCATTTGGACTACATATGTGCATATTTCACTGCTCAATTTGCATATACAGTGAAACGCCTCAATAGAGAATTGTACTTGAACTACACCTATATTTAGTGACAAGAAAGCCAATGTGAAACAAACTCGCTATTTCAATTCCCCTTTTAAAAGAAGTTCCTTGTCCCAGATTGACACCATGGCAGGAGACGTTCCTCAATTTATAGTATTTGCCAAATAATTTTTATTCCCTTTAGAACTTTCATGGACGTGCTAATTTTGTAATTAGTACCTATGCCCTTGTCAATCTAGGAAGAGGGTGGTATTACTTGTGCCAGAGAAGCAAAAGAAGACTGCCGCGAAGGCTGAAGCTGCAGCCAAATCTCACTAGAGCATCCTCCAATAGGAAACCATTTCTCCAAGGCGGCTATCACAATTCCCTTAAATAAACTGCAACAGAAGGTAAAAAAGCAAACAATTTTATTGACATAAGTCAAATTTTGGCCAATTAATTTTTACATTATATTCGAATCCAATAAAAGCATTGTTTTCCTTAATTTTTGCATATCATAGTAAAATGATATCAAAAAATTATTAATTATGCTGTACATACACACACATGGACAAAACTTAATGGATTAAATTGGCGAAACCGCTGGGAGGGTTCACCACTGATGAGCCAAGCCCTCCCAATATATTTTTTTATCGCAGTAAGGACAGTAGAAGTTTGTATTATGTATAAAAGAAACATTCGTGCTTTTGAATCCTTTCATTATATATATATCGGTATTCAGACAATAACTCTGAAAGATATTACAGTGACCTTTATAGAAGATACATGAGATAACCAAGATTAGCCATGCCCTCCCTCTCTTTTTTTATTCATCATTGTAGCATATGATCTGTAGAATTATAAAATTATAGTTTTTAATCGTATATAGAGTCATTTTGTATGAATTTTACAAAACTGGTGTGTAGTGGCTTATTCTTTAACATCATTAGTAAAGTTTTTTTACTTGGTTGATGGACAAGTGCATCGTTCTGACGCTTAATTAAAGGGAGACGTGCTACTTATGGTACATATTAGTACTTATTTTTAGCGATAGATGGCGCTCTAAGATGATATTGATTAATTAATTATTCTTCATCAACAACAACAACAACAAAAAGCCTTTATTTAGGGTCACTGACCCTATACAGGATTCACCAGAGGTATGCATAAGAACAAAGCAGTGAGACAAAGGAAATAACTATATAGACAGAAGAAAAAGAAAAAAAAAGAAAAAAACAAGAAAGAGAAAGAGGGAAGCAAGAAAAACAACACAAAAAGAGTAGCAGTAAGAAAGTGAGGAGTGAGTATCACTTGGCCTTCTTCTGAGATATGGACTTGTGGAAACCATAAAACGCCGTAGTAATATACTTATTCTGGGTCATATTGTCAATTATTGATGGAAGTGAAGCACAGAGTTTCCCAGTTTTGAGCATAAGGGTTCTTCTTTCTTCTTTCAGAGCAGAGCAATCAAAAATATAGTGAGTGATTTCATTAATTATTCTTCATAATTTCTGTCAAAAAATGTCTAGGTGTTTTCTTGCCAGGTGAGAAAGTTTCTCATTAGTACTGTTGCTCCACTGAAGGTGGAGTTGGAATTGCGAAGTGAAGTCCCACCCTCGGTGTTTTGTGCCACGTGAAGTGTTGAAACCACAGTGCTCTTCATATCTCTTTATTTGATATGCTACCTTTGTATTTGTGCTTTAGATTTGGTTATGTACATAGTGATGTTAACCGCATGTTTCGAAATCAACAAATTTTTCATTAAGACTTTTTAGTCTTACATAAGATTCGTATGGAAAATTGTAAATAATTGAGGAAATAATAAATATATGGCAATTTATAGAGAACACCCACACACATTAGGATAATATATGAATTATATTGATTCATTTTTGAAAATATAGCGATCCATAAATAAATATTTAATTAAAAAGGCATATATTGGATCAAAAGATCATTTATTTTACCAATATTTCAGTTGGCTGAACGCCAACCTTTATTAAGGTATTATAACCTATTTAAAGTGTGTCAACAACAAACTCAGCGCCACAATGATGCCACACAGATGTGGTGCTGAGTTTGTTGTTGACACACATTAATATGTTATAATACCTTGATAAAGGTTGGCGTTCAGCCAACTGAAATATTGGTAAAATAAATAATATTTTGATCCAATATATGCCTTTTTAATTTAAAATATTGATTTATATACACTCATGGACAAAACATAACTCTGAAATATCTGATTTAAAGCGACCTTTATTGAAGACACAGGAAAGTATTTGATGTTGCCGGTCGTTCTCGTTTTATTATTATTTTAAAAAGACAGAGGCAATTTTGTGTTCACACTTGGTTATCTCGTGTGTCTTCAATAAAGGTCACTGTAATATTTTTCAGAGTTATTGTCCAGAATCCCGAAATACATTCTGAAAGTTACAACTTCCTTAAGTTCTGTCCATGAATGTATCTTTCAGAGTTATTGTCTGAATCCCGATATACATTCTGAAAGTTACAACTTCCTTAAGTTCTGTCCATGAGTGTATCTTTCAGAGTTATTGTCTGAATCCCGATATACATTCTGAAAGTTACAACTTCCTCAAGTTCTGTCCATGAGTGTATCTTTCAGAGTTATTGTCTGAATCCCGATATACATTCTGAAATTTTCAACTTCCTTAAGTTCTGTCCATGAGTGTATCTTTCAAAGTTATTGTCTGAATCCCGATATACATTCTGAAAGTTACAAATTCCTTAAGTTCTGTCCATGAGTGCATCTTTCAGAGTTATTGTATAAATCCCGATATACATTCTTAAAGTTACAAATTCCTTAAGTTCTGTTCATGAGTGCATCTTTCAGAGTTATTGTATAAATCCCGATATACATTCTGAAAGTTACAACTTCCTTAAGTTCTGTCCATGAGTGTATCTTTCAGAGTTATTGTATAAATCCCGATATACATTCTGAAAGTTACAAATTCCTTAAGTTCTGTTCATGAGTGTATCTTTCAGAGTTATTGTATAAATCCCGATATACATTCTGAAAGTTACAACTTCCTTAAGTTCTGTTCATGAGTGTATATCTATACGTAATCTTATTTATTTGTTAAACAGCATGATATAACATCATATAGGATAATAAACGCAACGTCTTCCGTCAAAATAATCGTTAAAACTAAGCGCCATTTATTGACCGTCGCTGCAAACTAGCGGACTCAAGTTAGGGACAAAGCCATAACATCAGCTTTGGAAAACTGAAAAGCGCCCAGCTGGAGACCATGTTTTCGGATCATGACCTTCGTTTTAGTATCTATTAGAACGGGAAAGGCGTTTTGGGATGTTGGCCCATGTCAACGTAGTATAGGCTGCACCTCAACGACCAAAAATGTGTTCCAATAGGCTTCCTGAGGATTTTATTTTTTTTCTATATTTATTCTTTATATTTAATTTATAATGATACACTAACTAATTCATTTATACAGGATTGCGAATTTCAACAAATTACAATATATATGTTATAGAAAAATATTATTTTATTTAAAATTATATATCATAGATTCAAATATTCTGTTAAATCGACCTCCAAAGGTCACGCTTTGCATATAAAAACTCGTTGTTGTTTTTTCCCCGATGGCCGGCTCAAAACTTTTGTACATTATGTAAATAAGTTTTTCATTTTTTAGATTCTTACGCCTTAAGCCAGGCAGTACTTTTATCGAATTATGTTTTTTAATATATTCTTTTAGCTCGATTAAAGCAATTACTGATCGAAACCATTTTTATTATTATACTTTCAATATTTTTTGTCACGACTGCATTACCAATACCATTGACCTAATACTAATGTATTCCAAAATATATCAAATCTCAAGATGAAAATATCAATCTAAAAAATAATTCCAAAATCATCAGAAAATCATTTTTTTTATATTATATATATGTGTGTGTATATTAAGAAAAAGGCATCTCCTTATCGTGCAACTGAAAGTTGCTGATGACTTGCGCCATCTATCGGAATAAATATAAACTTTTCTCGTTGTTTTTAATTATTCCAGAATTGGCCCCAAATACCCATTCTTGATTAATCAAGAAAAGATAACCACGGACGCGTTTCAGGCTGTTGGCCCTCATCAGCGTGGTGCAAGCTGTATCTCAACGACCAAAAAATTAGTCATTAAGGCATCCTGGAAAATCATGAAATATATATATATATTCAATGTGCAGATATATTATAAGCTATATTTCTGATTTTTCAGTATTTAAATTATAATCAAAAAAATAATTTGATTTGTGAGCCGATTCTTTTGAGGTCATTCAATTCAATTTGCCAAGTGGTTGCTAAATTATTCCACGATAGATTTCAAGGATGGACATGTATGACCATCAATATTTCACAGTTAGTAACTTGTATAAAGGAAATAAATGGACATCGTTATTTACAATATATTGTTTGTGATAAACTTTCCAGGAAAACTGCTAAGCTGATCTCTCAATTGATGTCATTGGCATCGTTACTGGTTCAAGGTGGCTGAATGTCGTCAGACCATCTTGCCTTTAAATCATTCACAATAAAGAGGCGCATCCATTCCATCGCACCTCGCAACTCTGCCCTTTAGTCCGAGGTCGAACAACAACTAGGATGTCTCGCAGCTGACATGCTGGAATTCATTCCGACCATCAAGGTCCGTTGAGAGACGTGGGCGGAGTTGCCTAAGAGGATGATCCCTGTCAGGGGCATTGTCGCTTCTTGCTGATTTACTGCTGGCGCCGCAACGATGGGTCACTGGCAATGTCTCTTCCTTGGTCCATATGTCTGGCTATAGGATTGGTTGAATGTATTGCTCATAGGACACTGGGTCACTGGCAATGTCTCTTCCTTGTCCATATGTCTAGCTATAGGATTGGTTGAATGTGCCGCCCATGGGACACTGGGTCACTGGCAATGTCTCTTTCTTGGTCCATGTGTCTAGCTATAGAATTGGTTGAATGTGCCGCCCATGGGACACTGGCAATGGCTCTTTCTTGGTCCATATGTCTAGCTATAGGATTGGTTGGATGTTTCACCCATGGGAAACTGGGTCACTGGCAATGTCTTTTCTTTGGTCTGAATGTCTAAGACTTGACTATTTGATCAGTTTCATATGTCGCCGATGGGATACTAAATTTAGACCAGATTCTTTGTAAAAAAGAAGCCATGTTTTTATCATGCTATTATAGTGTATTATTTGTAATTCTATGGAGCCTAGAGAATCTGAAATATATATTTCTGTTCTTCAATAAAAGTATTTGATCAACCATAAATAAATATAATCAATTAATCATTTTTCTCTCTTTCTCACTTTCAAATCGTCTAAAAAGTTTTATACATGTTCTCTGAATCAGTTTATTACATAGAGTCAAACATTATGGTGAATCATTTCATTAAATAACACACTGACTGTATCTAGAGGTCCTTGAAGAATCTAGTTTACGACTGTTGACTAAATAGTTGTGGACACAGCTGGTCAACATTCCAAGAATTTATCAAGGATCTCTAAACATGGCAGATTTATATATGGTCGGAATGTGTCCTCCCTTCTTATCTGTCCTGAGATATCTAACAAGATATTCATCGGGAAAACAAGAATAAAAAACAGAAGCACATATGATATATTATTTATTTATAATACAAGGTTATCCCAAAAGTCCGTAAACACTTACAAAAAATTGAAATACTAATATTATTTCCCGTTATGTATAATGTCTTTGTATTAGGTACTAGCAGAATGACCCGGGCAACACCCGGGGTTTACCCGATTAAATGTTTTTATTCAAATACTATTTGTTACAATTATACATTTTATTTTGATTACATATTCTTGTATAATATGTTTATAACTGTTTCTGTTTTTAAAAAAAAATGTAAATCTACGCAATTATCCCTAGCCGGGATATCGCGTTTTGTGTGTTGAAATAAAATGAATTATAAATTGGGACCGTGGATTATTTTTTAGTGTCTATTTTTAAAGAAATATCAATGCCGGCCAAGCAATCTTTTTCATCAAGATAGTACATATCCGTCAGATAATCTATCTACCTATGTCAATTTTGGAGTACAAGGTACATACAGTTAAAACATTCAAAATACTGTATATGTAACTTCTATAAGATTCAGGAGTACACTTTTATGGAAGTATAATTAAAAGGTTCTCTCAAAATTTCGTGTTTTTCTTATCACTTGGCAAATAATATTATTACGGCGAATACATAATAATACACCATACAATTACTACATAATACAAAGACATTATACATAACGGCGAATAATATTTTATGAAAAAAGACATCTCCTTATCGTGCAACTGAAAGTTGTTGATGGCTTGCGCAATCTATGGGAATAAATATCAACTATTATCGTCGATTTTTAATTATTCCAGAATTGTCCAAATACCCATTCTTGATTAATCAAGAAAAGCTAACCACGGACGCGTTTCGGGCTGTTGGATCTCACCAGCGTGGTGCAAGCTGTACCTCAACGACCAAAAAACTGGTCATTCAGGCATCCTGAAAAATCATGAAATGGGTAGTTAAGGCCAGAATTGCGTGAGACCGCGACACAATGTGAAAAAAAATAGGAGAATAATATTGGTACAGTAAAACTCCCTTTAGCGAACACCTCTCTATAAAGGACAGTTTTCATTTGCAAAATTACTATTTTTACTATTTACCAACTCTCTGGTAAAAAGACAACTCTCTCTAAAGGACACTTTGGCTCTGTAATTAGGTGTCATTTACAGGGAGGTTTTACTGTATTTCATTTTTTTTGCAAAGGTTTACGAACTTCTGGGAGAACCTTGTATTTGCTATTTTTAAACAAAACAATTCTTTTTGATTTCATACTATCCCTGAATGTCCTTCATCCGTGTTAAAAGACCATTTAGAAGGTATCAGGGAATGTGAGAAAGTAATAGAATTAGCGAGTTCTAAAAACCCTAATGAAATGAAAACTTCAATGGAACTTTTAACTTTTTATTTTTGAATACATCGTTAGCCCCATTTCTGCAATTACACAAATGATTTTAACCTGTGTCAGGATGTGTTTCTATACATTATAAATGCTATTAAGTATTCTTTAAGTTAATTATATTTTGACAAATGTGACATGAGGAAATTATAACCATTATAAACATAATTTTTTATTCAAATTTGAATAATACAGTTAAACCTGTCTATAGCGCCCATCTCTCTAGCCATTCTACTGTATATCTACCAACCCCCATTCTAGTTCCTCTCTCCACTAAAATGAAGGAATACTGATAACACAGTAGAATAGCCCTGTGTACTATTGGTATATTTCTAGTACCCAATTACCAAAGATCCATTTCTTGAGCTTGTCCATGGTCTGACTAACGACAGGGGAAAGTTGAGACGGCAGATAAAGATCAATATCCCACCGCACCAATCATTCCTTTCTTTTATCTCCATCCTTTTTTATTTTTTGTCTTCTACCTATTTATTATATATATATATGTAATATGTTGAGGTCTGGTAGCCTCTTGTAGAATCCTGTCGACTCTCGCTATAAGCTGTGGTAACCGGTGGTCAAACCTGTAGTAGCCGAGAGGGACAGTCAGGGCGTGGAGAGTTTTCCAGTACCTCTCTGCACTTTGGAAGACCTTTAACAGTTTTCACAGAGTACAGGCAGTCGTGGTCGAGGCAGAGTGGAAAGCTTGGGAACCACACACACAAAACGAAGAGACACAGTTGTAGTAGGAAAGTTCCATGAACAGATAGGAGTTGAGCTAAGCAAGATGGAGATAAGAGTTTCTTACTGTTTTACATGGTCGATGAGGTGGACCTGGCTACAAGCGACAAGGGCTTGCGCCGACGGTGAAGAGACTAACTGCGGACTATCTGCGCTCGGCTAAAAAGCGAGGTGTTTATATACCATTCCCGAGGAGGGGGGGGGGGGGGGGGGGGGAGACATCTGCGAATTTGAACTTTGAACGTCTGGGGCATTCTGCACCCTTTGGACCAGATGGCAACGGGCTGCCGAATTCCTTTTCAGGGTTGTTGGATTTCTCTCTCGATTTTAGACGTTTTTGAACTACTCAATCTTGCTTTAACTTAGCTCTTAATCTATTACATAGTTTTATTTATTTGTCTTTAATTTGTACAAAGTACATTACATATGGTGATGCAATGACACAGATTAATCATGCGCATAATTATTTATAGATGTGTTTCTATATACAACATGACAATCTTGTTATAAGTAATTATACAATATAGGGTTGTTGGTGTAAATTACTATATATATATATACTTAAACCTGTCTATAGCGCCCGATTTTATATACGAAGTACCATGCGATTTACATTAAAAGTGACTTATCTATAGCACCCCCTATCTATAGCACCATATTTTGGTGAGTCCCAAGAGGGGGCGCTATAGACAGGTTTAACTGTAATTTGAAAAATATCATTTATATCGTCGTTTATATGTGATCATAAGAAAGTGTAGAAGCTTTCACACTGTGACGATAAAATACATCAATCATTTAAAAAATCAGAAACACACAATCTCTCTTGTTGCACGCGCGCTTTAATAACCAGTTTTATAATTGAAGACTTGTGTTTAGTGTTATTCTGGTAAGTCAATCTGATAATAAAAATAAGAAGGAATTTACAAATATACACTTATCTCAATTTATACTTAAATCATTAGATAAAAAGGCATATATTGGATTGAATAAAATATTTATTTGCCAATAGTTCGGATGGCGTATGGGGCTGAAAGACGAACGAGAAGTGCTCCTCAGTGAAATAGGCCTTGAGGGACTCTCTTTGGAGCTCCTGTTGAATGAGGTGGTGAGAAACAGAGCTGGAGCGTTTGCGTTGTTCAAATTTTGGAAGACGGCTGAAGAGAAAAGAAACTAAATATACATAATCTAATTGATGTAAATAATCATATGTAAATAATCTTTGTCAGGATTAGAATGACGAATCCTGTATGGGACTTTGATTCCAGTAAAAGGCTTGTTACTGCTGTTGTATATAGTCACAGTGTAGAAAATACTATACTATACCTACTAACTTAAAGGTTTCTCTCTGTATTCTTAGTTCTCTTCTCTTCACTTACTCTGTAAACTGGCGAATCCTTTATAGGACGAGAGGTCCTCAATAAAAGCTTTTGTTGTTGTTGTTATATTTCGGATGGCTGAACGCCAACCTTTATCAAGGCATTATATTTTTGTATAAACAAACTCAGCGCCGCATAGTGCTATCTCAATATAACAAGAAATGAAACGTATAAAGTACATAACACGTATGATTTTTCAAAATAAAACAATTCTCTATTGCCCTTAATGCAATGATAAAATAATGGTTGGCCCTGGCTCATCAATGACGAACACTCCCAGCGGTTTCGCCAGTTTAATCTATCAAACAGTTGAATATTGCATATTTGTGGTTATTTTCTTTTTATACCGATTCTGAAGATAAACTCTTGGAAAATGTATTTTGTTTGAACTATAGATATAAGCTTTGAGGACCGTAGAAAAAACAAATAAATGTAAGTATTGAATACTCCACGCTGACGAGCGCCAACAGCGCGAAACGCGTTCGTGGATAGCTTTTCTTGATTTATCAAGAAAATGGGTTGGCCAAATATCAGGGAACAGGCTAAATGAACGTTTAGTTGATTTCTGTTCGACCAGATGGCGCTCTGCCTTCTGAAAAGCACATGGGCTCCTGGTCAGGATATGTATTTTTTATTTTTAATTATAAGTATATATTATAGCCTAGTTTATTTGTAGTTATTTTAATTTACATAACTTTATGTTTCATTATATGTTTAGGTTTTATTTGCATATTCTGGTTCAATTGAGAATGCTTTACAAATTCGTGCATCTTTAATTTTATTAAGAGACCGTTTGCTGGTACCGAGGAATAAAGCTCTTTTCCATTCACCTTTCCTGGCAGTTATTTTTCTAACACGACTATATAAACAGATGTCGCGCGCTAATGCATCATACACATATATATGTGTATAAGAGGTGGGAAGAGAAATAATCACGTCACAAGTTGAAAGAGGGACCTAGACAACCAGGAGTGAGAGAGAGATGGGACCAGCACAGCCGGGCGGCCGTTCGTGTCGCACACAATCCCAAATGTCTTCAAAATCCCGAGGTGTTAACTGACGTGGGGTCGTCCCTTGGAATGTCGCTGGTGTCTCAGGTGACCAGAATCCCGTCTCTGTCTGGATTGTCTGTAGGTTGGCTTTATTTGTTGAATACAATGTACATGTAAAAGGGGAGGTTTTTATACTGCATATATATATATTTACATTTTCAGCCTGGGAGATTCCTGCACTTTGAGACTTCCAGACATGGAAGATGTCTTATTTCACTCATCTTAGTTCTGTGCTAAAGAACTTGTAGATTGTGACGTCTTGGACAAAATGTAGATATGCAAAAAGATAAAATAAAAGTAAATTGATTAAAATAAACGTTCTTCTCTGATTTATAATATTATAAAATAAATAAAGTTTCCAGGGCTAAGTTTCTTGTATAACTTTTTATTTTCAAGCTTTCTGACTTGTCAGTCCTTCAACAGGATTATCACGTTAATAAATTAATGATTAAATACTATTTATATACACAAATTATTATTTACATATTTTAAATATTTATGATATCGAGAGAGAGAGGTCATAAGTATTTAAAATATGTAAATAATAATTTGCATATAAAAATAGTATTTATCACCAATTTATTAACGTGATACTCCCGTTAAAGGACTGACAAGTCTGAAAGCTTGAAAATAAAAAAGTTGCATAAGAAACTTAACCCTGGAAACTTTATTTATTTTATAAATAAATGAATTTACACGTAATGCTACTGAGACAAATTACATTGTCATCTTTAGAAGTGGTAAAATGGCGATGTATATGACAATAGAAAGAAAGACAAAAGTAATTACATACTTGACGCAATGTTAGACAGAGAAGCTGGTCAATATTTTCCGGGGGGGATGTCTTTCACAAATTCTTCAACATTTACTTTTACGAGATATTGGATTTGTTTACTCAGAGAATCCCATTAACCTTTAGCCTAGAGCTCACGTAATACCTGCCCCAACACGTTCTGTTTCCTTCACATAGACACAACTTTCCATTAGTCCCCATTACACTCCTATAAATTCTGGATTTCTGACAGGTCTAAACATTATCCCACGGAGATTTCCTACTTGTATCTAGTCCTAGCTGAAATCTGGTAATGAATGGTATAGCAGCCATTGTCCTATCTAGGATAGATATAAGAAATTTAAGATAATATTTATAATTCTCTCTTTCAACACAGTACAACATTCTTTTGTTCTTATAAAAGAAAATATCAAGTTCTATAATGTGTCAAAAACAGTATTATAAGCTATTGAATACTTTTGATAATGAGATCAAACAATGGCTAAACTATGAGGTTAATTTTAGGGAATTTAGAACACACAAATTGTCCCTGTTGTTGTTGTCGTTTCCAATGAAGAGCTTCAGATGTCCCCTTTTATCTCTATCACAGAAGTCGCAATGTCCACTATCTTGGGTGTGTATACTGTATTGTTGTTGTTGTTGTCGTGTCCAATTAAGAGCCTCAGATGTCCCCATACATCTCTATCACAGCAGTCGCAATTTCCTCTATCTTGGGTGTGTATACTGTATTGTTGTTGTTGTCGTGTCCAATGAAGAGCCTTAGATGTCCCCATACATCTCTATCACAGTAGTCACAATGTTCTCTATCTTGGGTGTGTATACTGTATTGTTGTTGTTTTCGTGTCCAATGAAGAGCCTTAGATGTCCCCATACATCTCTATCACGGCAGTCACAATTTCCTCTATCTTGGGTGTGTATACTGTATTGTTGTTGTTGTCGTGTCCAATGAAGAGCCTCAGATGTCTCCATGCATCTCTATCACAGCAGTCACAATGTTCTCTATCTTGGGTGTGTATACTGTATTGTTGTTGTTGTCGTGTCCAATGAAGAGCCTCAGATGTCTCCATGCATCTCTATCACAGCAGTCGCAATGTTCTCTATCTTGGGTGTGTATACTGTATTGTTGTTGTTTTCGTGTCCAATGAAGAGCCTTAGATGTCCCCATACATCTCTATCACAGCAGTCGTAAGGTCCACTATCTTGGGTGCGTAAAGCTGCTGCTCTGGGTTCATTTTTTCCCATAAATTGTCCCTAATATTTTCAAATTTCCGTAATATTTGAACATTGTAAGAATGCAATAGTCACTTTGGACTAAATATATTAATTGTATTAGTAACTGATGAGTCAACAGTATTGTAAGTTATTGAATGCTTATAATAATGCAATCAAACAATGTTTGGCTAAACTATGATGTTAGTCCTATGAAATTTGGAACACACACTCACAAATTGTCTCTAAATCTATACTATAGTTGGACAATTAATTTCGCTTTGGACAAACCATATTGATTGTAATATGAAGCGATTTATAAATGTATGTAATTCTGCTGTTCTCAAAGCTAATGTCCATATTTCATCTAAAATACCCATTCAAAGAGTATAGCATCAGTATCACTATAAATGGAAGTTCCATAAATGCAATATAACAGCGGTATGATAGATTAAACTGGTGAAACCTCTGGGAGGGTTCACCACTGATAATCCAGGCTCTCCCTTTAATTTTTCCATTGCAATTAAGGTCAGTAGAAATTGTTTAATTTGCAAAAGAATCATACGCGTCTATAATAGTTTTATGTTGATTGTATTGGTAACTGGTGAGTCAACAGTATTGTAAGTTATTGAATACTTTTGATAATGCGATCAAACAATGTTTGGCTGAACTATGAGGTTAGTCCTATGGAATTTGGAACACAAATTGGCCCTAAATCCACAATTGTAAAGCAAATATACACATCCGATTACTGTGAACAAGGTCTTCTAGTTCTATTGTAGATGATTAAAAGGTGAATGCAAGGTTAGTTCAATTTGAATTTTAGCTCTGGGTATTTACTTTCGAGAATTTAAGTTTGGATTTAAATGCTCTTTTGTCTAGAACAGTGGTATCTAAGCTTTTTTGTTGTTGTTGTTAAAATCAGCAACGCCTTAAAATTAAATAGATTTTTAAGCAACTAATAATCTATATGAAAAAATAGTACAAATGTGATATTGTACTTGGAAAAGGTGCATAAATTAAGAAAAGGACATCTCCTTATCGTGCAACTGAAAGTTTCTGATGGCTTGCGCCATCTATCGGAATAAATATCAACTATTCTTGTTGATTTTTTTAATTATTCCAGAATTGGCCAAATACCCATTCTTGATTAATCAATAAGAGCTAACCACGGACGCGTTTCGGGCTGTTGGCCCTTATCATTAAAAATTCTATAATTTTATAAGAATTTTTTTTGTAACAGATTTGTACCAGGTTATATTTATAGTTGAAAACACATTTTTAGAACGACTGCATGTTTTACCAAAAATTATTGAAGATTTCTGTATTTTCTAATCGATAAATTTTATGCACTCTGCAAGAATATCGATAAAACAAATAACAAATTAAAATTGAAATTATACCGCGAATGTTTCTTTTATAAAAATCGAAATTTATTTTCAAAGAGAAATAGCGACATTTCTAACTTTGAGGATGAGGTATGGAAAGGTGAAACATGAAGAGTAATGGCGAACGGAAAAATAAAAAGTGTCCAGGGGCGGGAATCGAACCCACACCCTTCTGCTTACCGGGCAGGTGCCTTGTCCACTCGGCTACCCTGGACGTATTTTCCGTTCGTAACGTAACGGGTAGCCGAGTGGACAAGGCACCTGCCCGGTAAGCAGAAGGGTGTGGGTTCGATTCCCGCCCCTGGACACTTTTTATTTTTCCGTTCGCCATTACTCTTCATGTTTCACCTTTCCATACCTCATCCCCAAAGTTAGAAATGTCGCTATTTCTCTTTGAAAATAAATTTCGATTTTTATAAAAGAAACATTCGCGGTATAATTTCAATTTTCGTTTTACAATCATCAGCCGCGTTATATTGTATTTTAAATAACAAATTAATAGATTTATAATTAATTTCGATTATATTTCATATCAAACCTTCGTCCAAATTTTTATAATACTCAATTTGTTACAAACCACGGAAATTTCAAAAGTTTTTTAAATAGAATAAAGGCAGTGGAAGATACAAGCTGCTTTTGTGGTATTGAGGAACAAACCTCAAGACATCTACTGATCGATTGCCCAGCATTTCAAGATTATAGAATGAAGAATGAACTAGTTGTTTGTGAATTTAACGATTTGATTTCCGATAAAAAATCATATTTAAAGTTCAATTCATTTTGTAAATACATTCTAAACTTTCTACAAAATATGGATCTCTAATGTTTTCATGCGTTGAATAATGTAAACAACTTTGTAAATAAACTTTTCTCCTTGTTTGGCGCAAGTATCTCTTGCGGTATATAGCGCTTTGGAAATAAAATAATTGATAATTGAAATGGTGTAAAATATATACTATTAAAATAATAAATGTGAACTTTGAAAACTTTTACAAGAAGAATCCATTATTTCTAACTGCTTTTTATTTTTTTATTTTTCGACATTTGAAAAAAGAAAACCGAAAGAACACAAATACCTATTACTGATATGTACACATGATGGATAATATAAATGTATTTGAAATTCCATCATACCGAATACCAATATGTTTGCAAACTATACGGAAAGACAGAAGAAAAAGAACATATGTTATTGTGTAAACATATGTAAATATTATGAAAAAGACATCTTCTTCTCGTGCAACTGAAAGTTGGTGATGGCTTGCGCCATCTATCGGAATAAATATCAACTATTCTCGTTGATTTTTAATTATTCCTGAATTGGCCGAATACCCATTCTTGATTAATCAAGAAAAGCTAACCACGGACGCGTTTCGGGCTGTTGGCCCTCATCAGCGTGGTGCAAGCTGTATCTCAACGACCAAAAAACTGGTCATTCAGGCATCCTGAAAAATCATGAAACGGGTCTTTATATTGTTGTAAAGAATGTATTATTCTATCAACTGATTATCTCAATTTTGATATTTATTTTCTGATACTCTGTAAACTTCCCTTTTATTGATTTTCTTATATTTTCTAAATTTTAATTTGTTCTTGCCCTAAACACATTTTCTACGTTACGTTAAATTAGGGAAGACAAACTGAAGATCGCTGAGAAGACCTTGAAGCCATGGTTGATGTGTTAAAGTTATTGTTAAAGTTAAAAAACTATGATGGGATAAAGTTAACAATAATGGAATAAAGTTGACAATGATGGGATAAAGGCAACAATAATGGGATATAGTTAACAATGTTGGGATAAAGTTAACAATAATGGGATAAAGTTAACAATAATGAGACAAAGGCAACAATAATGGGATAAAGTTAACAATGATGGGATGAAGGTAACAATAATGAGACAAAGACAACAATAATGGGATAAAGTTAACAATAATGAGACAAAGGCAACAATAATGAGATAAAGTTAACAATGATGGAATAAAGTTAGCAATAATGGGATAAATTTAACAATGATGGGACAAAGGCAACAATAATGGGATAAAGTTAACAATGATGGGATGAAGGTAACAATAATGAGACAAAGGCAACAATAATGGGATAAAGTTAACAATAATGAGACAAAGGAAACAATAATGAGATAAAGTTAACAATAAAGGAATAAAGTTAACAATAATGAGACAAAGGCAACAATAATGGGATAAAGTTAACAATGATGGAATAAAGGTATCAATATTGAGACAAGGGACCAATAATGGGATAAAGTTAACAATAATAGGATAGAGTTGACAATATTGAGACAAAGACAACATTAATGGGATAAAGTTAACAATGAAGGAATGAAGTTAACAATAATGGGATAAAGTTAACAATAATAGGATAAAGTTAACAATGATGGGGATAAAGTTAACAATATTGAGACAAAGGCAACAATGATGGGAATGAAGTTAACAATAATTAGACAAAGGCAACAATAATGGGATAAAGTTAACAATACTGAGACAAAGGCAACAATGATGGGGATAAAGTTAACAATATTGAGACAAAGGCAACAATGATGGGGATAAAGTTAACAATATTGAGACAAAGGCAACAATAATGGGATAAAGTTAACAATAATGAGACAAAGGCAACAATAATGGGATAAAGTTAACAATAATGAGACAAAGATAACAATAATGGGATAAAGATAATAATAATGAGACAAAGGCAACAATAATGGGATAAAGTTAACAATATTGAGACAAAGACAACAATAATGGTATAAAGACAACAATAATGAGACAAAGGTAAGAAAAATAGGATAAAGTTAACAATAATGAGACAATAGCAACAATATTGGAAAAAGTTAACAATAATGGGACAATAGCAACAATAATGGTATAAAGACAATAATAATGATATAAAGGTAAAAAGATAAAGTTAGAAATAGTGAGATATAGGTGCCAATGTTGGGATAAAGTTAACAATAATACGATAAAGGCAGAAAAAAGCAATCAGATAAAGATATAACAATAATGGAATAATGTTATCAATAATGATATAAAGATAATAATAATGGGATAAAACATGTTTTTTTCCCCCACTTTTATTTATATTATATATGGCCGACCTAATAGAACTTTATAATAACTCAGCACTTACAGGATTTCATCTCCCTGATTTTGGTGTTTTACACCTACTTCTGTATGCGGTTGACATAGCCATAATTGGAGAATCGAAAATTAATCTACAAATTAAAATCAATTTACTAAAGTCTTACCTGGATAAGAACAAATTAGTTTTAAATGAAAATAAGTCCAAAATAATGGTATTCAGAAATGGAGGAAGACCGGCAAGACACGAAAACTGGTACTGGGGGAACATCCCACTGACTGTTGCGTCCAATATTATAAATTTGGGATATCCATTCACTACCACTAATAATAGCAAAAAGGTAGCCCTCTTTTATAAAGTCAAAGCAAATACGGCAATAAATGCAACTATTAGACTGATAAAAAAAGAAAAAATTAATTCATTAAAAGTTGCACTGAATTTATTTGACTCAGTTATTAAATCAACACTACTCTATGCGGCCCCTGTGTGGGCTTGGGACAATACTGATATTATAGACCAAATACAGAATACGTTTATCAAAAACTTTCTGAATCTACCAAGATATATACCAGGGTATATTGTAAGGCTGGAAACAGGCAGAATATCTCTGACTTTTAAAACGATCAAATTAATTATGAAATATTTCATTAGATTACAAAAAATGGAAGACAATAGACTACCTAAGCTATGCTGGAATAGATTGAAGGAAATTTCCTTAATGACAAAAAAACCTATAGGATTCTGTAAAAATATCATGGATATCATCAATCATTGTGGACTCACACGGCTAAACTATAGGTTAAATTATGATGACATACAGATCGAACTTCCGAATATACTAAAAATAAAAATTGAACAGCTATTGCAGCAAGATCTGACAAAATTATCTCTTACGAAAACATACTCAAACTATAGGTTACTTTATGATTCATTCATTCCAGAACATTATTTTTCATGCAATCTGTCCTCAGCTTTAGTGAGTTTTATTGCACTGATCAGATTAATATCAACATTGATCAAAGAAAATCATATCTACGTAATTAAGAAAGAAGATTTGTACTGTAAGTTATGCGGAAGTCAGATAACCGATGAAATATACCATTTTACTGCTGAGTGCGGGGATCTGGAAGGAGAGAGAAAAAAGATCCTGAAAAGTCTTCCTAGACCGCATTTGAACTCAATAAAGATAATAAAAACTGTTTCTGATAAGAAAAGTTGGGCAATAGAACTATTCAACTATCAAAAAGCGGTTGTGAATAAAATTGCACTCGTGGAAGAGAGAAGAACAGGGGCACAATAAAAAAAGTCACCCTGTTTACCATACCTTAATTGTAAATACTCTATCTCTCCCTTTTCTCTTGTGTTGAATATTGTCTGTAATTCCACGGCGAATCTGTACAGGGCAAGACGCCCTAATAAAGTTGTTTTGTTTGTTGTTATTTGTTTTAGTTTTTTGAAGAAGGGCTTGTCCGAAAGCAACTTATTGGTTAAAGTAGGTCTCTTTAGTAGTAGCTCTCTCAATATAAAGAGTTACGGAATCTTATACCTTTCTGTAATTTGTCGAAATCCAAAAAACATGTGATAATGAATCAAGGTATATGTAACAAATAAATGTTATAAGAAATGGAAGCATTATAAAGCACGAATTTTTATATTGGTTTTTTATTATATTCAATCAATGCATAACAAATACGTTTTAATTTAATAAAACTTTATTTATCATTTAGATACAAACATACATATGTAAAACCAAAATAAGAAGAAGAATAACAACCATTGATGATGATAACTATATTTATAAAAATCTATTGATAAAATATTCCGTGATATATCTTAAATTCAACAAATGCCCCCGTAAGATTTAGCTGAATATTTTATCATGGTTTTAAAATTTATAAGTATAGACAGGTAACTAAGGTAGTAGTTGGAATGGCCGAGCATTGCGTCATAACAATGACGTCATCTAGATGGCGGCGACATCCCCATTTATTTGTTTACAACTTTTAGGTATTGTTAAGCCTAAATATTTGAATAAAGCAATATTTGACAAAAGATATAAAATCAAGTATTTAAACTAATAATATTACAATTTAATTTGAAACATATGATTAAATGAAGTCAACAATCTGTTAACACTTCATATGAATATAGTAAAATATGCCTTATATTATTCAAGTTACAATAACCTTTAGTTATAGGCTAATATTTTCAAATTTTATTAAAGTTCAGTAGTTAAAGTTATGAGATAATATTGCAACAATTTAAAAAATAATGAAATTTCCCTTTACTTAAGGGTTTTGTTAAGATGTCAGCAACATTTTGATCAGTATTTATATACATAATATCAAAGCTATTATATACACATAAGTTGGTATTTAAAAAATTGATGGTTCTAATCAAGTGGTTAGATTTATTGCTAGTTTGTCCAGATTTTATCAAAGTAATTCCTGATTGATTATCACAAAATATTGTTGGCTTACAATTTTTGCCAGTTAATTCTTCAATCAGATATCGTATGTAAATACTTGTCTTTACACCCAGTGTAAAAGCATAAAGTTCAGAATCTGTAGTTGAGAGACAAACATTTGGCAAGCTTTTACATGACCAAGAAATAAGATTATTTCCAAATTTAAAGGCTATACCTCCAAATGAACATTTAAAATTCTTTGAATTCCAACTTGCATCTGTAAAGCCTTCTAGCTTGGTGTCACCCACAGTATAAACTAAACCTAATTTTTTTGTGAATTGTAAATATCTTAATACTCTTTTGGCAGCATTCCAGTGAATTTCTCTAGGATCTGTATTGTATTTACTTAAAACAGTAACAGAAAATGCTATATCTGCCCTAGATTTACATGCCAAATAAAGCAAACTACCAATAAGTTCTTGGTATTTATGCTGATCTATCTTTTTAGAACTGTGGAAATTTCCAAAATCTGTGTTAACATCCATTGGTGTAGAAACACCTTTGCAATCTTGCATATGGTATTTTTGTAATAATTTGTTAATATAGCCCTCTTGTTTTAGAGTTATTTTATTTTCATGCTGAGTAATCTCAAATCCTAAAATGGTAAAATTATCAGCATTTCTTTTTAATTTAAACTTTGATTCAATTTTGCCTATGGCCACATTTAATATATTGATATCTGAGTAAATTATTATCATGTCATCAACATATAGGCCTAAAATAAGATTAGAATTTCCAATTTTAAATTCAAATAAACATTTATCAGAATTAAATCTAGTAAACCCTATTTTAACCAAATGATCAGAAAAAGTATTGTACCATACCTTACTTGACTGTTTCAGCCCATACAATGCCTGGTTTAACTTACAGACAAGATTTTCATCAGTAGGCTGATATCCTTGAGGTGGAAGTAGGTAAATGTCCTCATCTAATTTTCCATATAGGAATGCAGTCTGTACATCACAGTGTATTAAGCTCCAACCCTGTAACACACAATATGCTAAAAGTGTTCTAAAGCTGTCACTTTTCATCACAGGTGAGCAGATATTCTGGAAGTAGGTTCCATCCTTTTGGCAGCATCCAAGAGCCACAAGTCTTGCTTTGAAGATAGTTTGTCCTGTTGATGGATCAACCTTTGATGAATATACCCATTTAGATTTTATGGGTTTTACCCCTTTAGGTAGATAAACATGGTCCCAAACTTGATGTTCTTGTAGAGAATTCATTTCCCTTTGCATGGCCTCAATCCAATATTCTGGATTTTTGCTATTAATGGCCTCTTCATATGAGTTGGGTATAGGAATTTCATCCAAGGCAAAAAGGTTGTGTTCTGTAGGATCAAATGTTGGATCAAGTCTTGAATCATCTGATAATTCTTCTTCATCTGAAGAAAGCTCACAATAATATTTATTTCTTGCACTTGGCCTGAGGTAGGGAACAACATTATTTTGTTGTTGTTGTGTAGCTTCTTCAAGTTCTTGAATGTTGGACTCTTCTGATGGTTTATTTTCTGAATCATAATCAAAATTTTCTTCTGGAAACTTAAAGATGCAATAGTCCTGTACTTCATTTTGATCACTCTTTAGTAATGATACTCCTTTTTTATTTTCTATAAATTTTACATCTCTTGATTCAACTATTGAATAAGTGTTTGGGTTAAAAATTCTATATGCCTTTCTGTTTGATGAGTAGCCCATGAATATACCTGAATGTGTAATCATGTCAAATTTTGCTCTTTTTTCTTTTGGTATCCAAAATTCAGCAATACAACCAAATGTTCTTAGATGTGCCACTGTAGGCTTTTTACCTGTAAAGAGTTCTTCAGGTGTTATTTTCAAATTATGTTTGTTTGGTGTTCTATTTTTAGTATAAACAAAGTTATGCATGGCTTCTGCCCAAAATTTGGTGGGAAGCTCTGATTCTACAAGTAGTGTTCTTGTTCCATTTATGATGCTTCTATTAGCCCTTTCTGCTATGCCATTTTGCGGTGGAGTGTAAATAGTTGTTTTTTGGTGTATAATGCCTTTATTTTTCAGATAATTCTCAAATTCTTGATTTACAAATTCAAGCCCATTATCACTTCTTATGCATTTAGCTCTTTTATTCAATAGGTTTTCAGTACTTTCTAAAAATTCTTTGAATATTTCTAAAGTATCAGATTTTGAATGTAAAAATTTAACAAATATTTTTCTTGAAAAATCATCTACTATAGTTAAAACATATTTTGCAGATCCAATTGAGAGTTGTTTGATTGGACCTATCAAATCCAAATGTAGTAGCTCAAGTGGCTGGTTTGATTGATTTTCAGTAACTGTCTTAAAGGGTTTTCTTGAATACTTTCCTTTTATACAGCTGATGCAATTTTCCATTGATTTCTGTTCATTGTAGTCAAATTTATAAACTAATTGATTCTTTTTCATTATTTCCATGTATTGATCATTTATATGTCCAAGTCTTTTGTGCCACACTTCCCATGGGATATTAGTTACTTTGAAAGTGATATCTATTTTATTATTATTTCCTTTTATAAAATATAGGTCTCCTACTTTGTTTGCTGTAATTATAGTATATCCAGCTTGATCAATAATATGTCCTCCTTTTTGATCAAAAATCACTTTGTTATTTTCTTGTACAAGTTTGTTTACGGAAATCAAATTATCAGTTAAACTAGGGACATGTAAAACATTATTTAGTATTAAAAAATGATTCACACCATTTAGTTTCACATTTCCTATGTAATTTGATTTGGTGTAGCTCCCATCAGCTAGAACAATTTTTCTTTCATCAGGTTGAATGTCTTTCATTTGCTCAAGAGAGGATGTCATATGACAAGTTGCTCCACTGTCTAGAATCCAACCTTGATATTTATCTTCCTTTATCTCCTCTTCTTTACTGATTGTGGTAAATGTCTGTTCTTCTTTTACTTTAGCAGCTGTAGCTCTGGGCACATTTTGTCTTGTTTTCCAAGAATGTGTGTTTGATTGTGGTCCATTGTTCTTTCTTGTGGAATTTTCTCCTTTGTTTTTTGGGTTGTACCAACAATCATTTGCTTTATGTCCATATTTACTGCATATGAAGCATTGAATCTTCCTTTTAGGTCTTGTATTTTCAAATGTTGTATTCCTATTAAAGTGCACATTTTCTTTAGTGAACATTTTATATGCATTAGGATTTTCTTCTTTTTCCTGAAATTTGTATCTCTCTAGATAAAGTTGTACAATTCTTCTTATGTCTAGAATTCCTGGATCACTAATGCTGCTCAATTGCATCACTATGATATTGTATTTTGTTGGTAAAGCCTTTATAAATGCATCTACAAATTCCTCTTCTTCAATACTGTTTCCCAATATCCTTGCAGTTTCTAGTAATTTTTCTGATCTAAGTAAGAACTGATTTAAATTTTCATCCTTTTTCATCTGCATTCTGAAGAGGTTATTTTTAGCCTCAATTTTTTGTTTTTTTATATCTCCTTCATATCTTCTATGAATTGAGTTCCAAATGTCTTTTGTAGTTTTGCAATTCAAAATTAAACTTACTTGACTATCATTCATTGCACTAGTCATTATTCCTTTTGCTTGGGCATCCTTGATACTCCAATCTGTCTTATCTTCTAATTGTGGCGGGTCTTCATATAAATACCTTTTTAATCCCTTTCCTTCAAGGAAGGCTTCTATTCTGAATTTCCAGCTATGGAAATTTTCTCCATTAAATTCAGGAATTCTTATATTTTCCGCCATTTTGAATGTTCTTATTTTAATTACGTACCGCTTTAGATTTCAGGAAAATATTTTATTTACTTACTTTTATCAACCACGCTCTGCTACCAATTATTGGTTTTTTATTATATTCAATCAATGCATAACAAATACGTTTTAATTTAATAAAACTTTATTTATCATTTAGATACAAACATACATATGTAAAACCAAAATAAGAAGAAGAATAACAACCATTGATGATGATAACTATATTTATAAAAATCTATTGATAAAATATTCCGTGATATATCTTAAATTCAACATTTTATTTTATCAAACCCAAAACAAACTTCTACTGTCCTTACTGCTATGAAAAAATATATTGGAAAAGGCCCGGCTCATCAGTGGTGAACCCTCCCAGTGGTTTCACCAATTTAATCCACCAGACCGCTTCTCTTAGAGCTCTAATACTTTATTGGATCATTCTGCTTATATACTCTGCAATGACGGGTGGAATCTTAGATTAGTATTCAAGCAAACTATGGACATAAGCTTTTAGGACAGTAGAATTACATATAAATATTTGTATCGAACAATGTTCTTCCACAAACAATGAATACAAGGCCTGTTAGGTAGAATCAATTATAAGGTGATAACGTACCATATATATATAAGATATGGTAGCATTATGAAGCATGAATATATTTTTGTTTCATCGCAGTAAGGACAGTAGAAGAGTTTTTTTTTTGTGTTTGAAAAAAATAAACATTCATGTTTTATAATCCTTTCATTTCTTATGTATAAATGACATATTATCTCCTTATAAATAAATGTTACAAAAACATATGTTACAAATTTTCAGTTTCTTTAAAGTTGAATCCGAAAATCATTTTGCGCTGAAAAAGGTAAAGAATAGTTTAAAAAGTCGCATAACGACTTATACCTCGTTAAGACGTTGATTCTTTTTACATATTTGATGACCTTTGACCTCGAGTATGTAAATTGAGGCATCAATATTCGAGGTAGCCACCTCTTTGACAGCAGTTGATGGATGGCAGATTTAGAAGAAAGTGTTTGGGAATGGTATTTAGGACAATTTGAAACAAATGTGTGGGCTTTTAATAATCAGATGTTTTTGAAACTGGATTTCTGGAATTCAAGGATATCATCGTTTTCTTTTAATTGTGATCATATCTGGCTACAGAAACTTCCCATATGTATGTTTTCTCTATTTGATAACATTGTTGTCGTATCCAAAGAAGAGTCTCAGATGTCTTCATACATCTCTATCACAGCAGTCGCAGTGTCCACTATCTTGGGTGTGTAAAGCTGCTACCCTGGGTATATGTCAATTTTTTTTTATAACATTCTTCCGCCTTATTGGAAGACTTAAATGCGGAGATCTCGGAAGGTTTTGATTTTGAAAGAGAGAGAGAGAGGGCGCAAGAAATCCCACGCCACAAAGCTATAACGGACAAAATACTAGATACAAGACAACCTCTTCGAAGTTTGCCTTCGTTGAAAATGGACTTATCGTGATCATCAATCACATACTACCCTGAGGAAACTTTTAAAAATAATTTTCTGCTTTTTTAAATATATATAATGACCTATTTGATAACATTTTAAAGATTAAGAAAGACATCAGGGAGAAAAAGACCTCTGGGAAAACTCCAGAACTATAATAGAAAAGCTGAGACAATGGAACCTAATGGAGATCGTTTAAACGACTTGAGAAATAAGCAACAACAACAACAAGATTAAGAAAAAAAAACATCTGATGGTACAACTAAAATTTTAGTTGCATGATTTGGTCATGCCTTTTTTTGTTAATTTATCTATCTGATCCCAGTACAATTTCACGTTTGTACTATTTTTTACATTTTAAAGAGTATTTGTTGTTGTTGTTGTCGTGTCCAATGAAGAGCCTCAGATGTCTCCATACATTATTATCACAGCAGTAGCAATGTCCACTATCTTGGGTTGTAAAGCTGCTATTCTGGGCAGACATGTGTTGTTGTCGTGTCCAATGAAGAGCCTCAGATGTCTCCATACATCTCTATCACAGCAGTAGCAATGTCCACTATCTTGGGTTGTAAAGCTGCTATTCTGGGCAGACATGTGTTGTTGTCATGTCCAATGAAGAGCCTCAGATGTCTCCATACATCTCTATCACAGCAGTAGCAATGTCCACTATCTTGAGTGTGTAAAGCTGCTGCTCTGGGTCCATGTCAATTTTGTGTTTTTGTGTTCGTGCCCATTGAAGAGCCTCAGATGACCCTATGCATCTCTATCACAGCAACAGAGATGTCCACTATCTTGGGTGTGTAAAGCTGCTGTTCTGGGTCCATGTCAATTTTCTGTTGTGTCGTGTCCAATGAAGAGCCTCAGATGTCTACATACATCTCTATCACAGCAGTAGCAATGTCCACTATCTTGGGTGTGTAAAGCTGCTGCTCTGTGTCCATGTCAATTTTCTGCAAGGCTGCGGTGGCCATTGCTGGGCATGAGAATTTGTGGGTAGGTAAAGAGTATTCGTAAAGTATTTTTAACGAACTCTAAAAGTTTTAGTTGCATGAACAGGATATGCTTTTTTCTTAATTTATCCATATGAACAGTTCAATTCCACGTTTGTACTATTTCTACATTTTAAAGATTGTTTGAGACTTGTAAAGTATTTCAAACGAATGATCTACTTCAATTGTTTGCCTTGATAGCACTTATTTTACAAATGTTTGAATTTTAAGATCTGTTTTTCTACATGTTAATCTCCAATGAAGGTAAGTGAGTCAAGTCTGTGAATCTTGAGATTTTTGATGATGTCTTCTGAGGATGAATTGAACTCATTAATGGTTGAAACGATGCATTCTATGATATGGTTATGATATTTACAGGCTGGTGCCACACTTTGTGCATTGTGAATAAGTCTAGCAACCACTATGGAAGGTAATAGTTTGTAGGGAATCGCTGACCGAGTGATATAAACCATTGGTTTTCGACAGCCATGAACTGGGATCGAATCCCGCATTGGGTACTTTTTTTTTCTATTAAAATAAAAAAAAAGTTGCTCTAATGGCCCTCGATTCTTGCAAAAGCCCAACCCGACTAGTGGTGTACAAGTAACGGAAATATCTTTCAGATAAAGATATAACAATAATGGAATAATGTTAACAAAAATGATATAAAGATAATAATAATGGGATAAAACATGTTTTAGTTTTTTTTAAGAAGGGCTTGTCCGAAAGCTACTTATTGATTAAACTAGCCATCTTTAGTAGTAGCTCTCTTAATAAAAAAGTTTCGGCATCTTATACCTTTCTGTAATTTGTCGAAATCCGAAAAACCTGTGATAATGAATCAATGTATATGTAACAAATAAATGTTACAAGAACATATGTTACAAATTATCTAGGTACTATATCTTTATTTACGGGGCTGCTAACCAAAATGGATGATTTTGAGCCCCAATGGACACATAAAGCGGAATATATACAAAGCATTATATATATTGTACTGTTGGAGGGGCCTGGGGATGGGGTTTTAATAGCCTACAGCACCCGGTGTTCCCAGGTGGTCACCCTCCCAAGTACTGACCAGGCCCGACGTTGCTTAACTTCGGTGATCGGACGAGAACCGCTGTTTTCAATGTGGTATGGCCGTAGGCAATATACAAGTAACCAAATGGGGCATTGATATATTTATAAGTGTAAATGTCAAACTGCTTACTACATGTATAGACATGTGATGTACTTACAGCAGTTGCTAACTTCTACCCACCATGATTATCATGACCTGTATCTCGTGTAATAGAAATAATTACAAAAAATTAATCGTAGATGAACAGACTCAAGTTGGTAATGTTTTCAAATTAAACTCGCAATTCTAGGTTAACAAAAGAATGAGGCCTCAAAATCAGCAATTAAATACACGTTTAAAAGCGATGCGTTTCTTCAAGGAAATTTACGTGGCTAACTTTCAGACTGAAAACCTTTTAACAGGTCTTAAAGTAATGTACCATGTTACCTATTCCATATTGAAATTCAACATATATTTCTAATCATTAATTAAATTAGTTTCTAGTATATCTATATTAGATTGATATATATATATATCTTTTACTATTGAAATCAAGTCATATATATATGTTATAGATTAGAAATTTTTTGTGTGTTTGATTGTTGAAAAGAGGTGCAGTCGTGGAAAAGTAAAGATAATTATTTACCTTTCAAGCAGATTTTTATTTTGAATCTCTTGAAGTAAAAATATACATATAAAATTATTTATATCACAGGGATATAGAATTTATATAATGAATTCTATAATCGTGAATAAAAGATAGGTAGGGTTAAATATACATATTTACAACAATAATAATTAAAAATGATATTTTTTTGAATATATGGTCAAAAATAAAGAACAGTCAATGAATGAAAAAATAAAATATATGTTTTTAAAAAAATATATATATTTGTATTTTAGATTATATAATATATATATATATATATATATATATAAATAAATATTTGTATAGTTTTATAGTTAAGTATTCTATTAAAATTATCTTCATTATTTTGATTATTTAAATTCAAATTATAAAATTTGTTAATTGTTATTATTTAGTATAGATAGAGAAAAAAAAATCCTTTACTTCTAAAACATCCTCTAGTTAATTATATATTTATAATTAATAACAATAAAATTTAACAACGTAACGTCTTTTGTATCGGCTTTTACACGTCATTTAGACATACTCTAATCCTATATATAGAATAATAGAAGTGAGAATATATATGATAGTTAGAAAAAAGAGAGAAAGACAGAACCATGCACTATTAATCAAACTAATAATAAGAAAACAAAAAGTTTTGTAAATAAGGTAGATAAGATTGTTAGTATATATATATATATAAATATTTATAATTTTATATTTTATTCTTTTTTTTGAAAAGATTTTTTAATTTTTTTTATTTTAAAATATGAATATAAAAAGTTGTATTTAGTAAAATATCTATATTATGAATTAACTTTTATTATAAGTTTGGTTATTATGTTTTGAAACCCTAATGGTAGACCAGACATATACAAAAAACTTAAATTGGAGTAATTATTGAAAAAAGAGGTCTGCTGAACCGGGACTTCTCAAATAGAAATTCAGCTTTCAACATTTCATCCCTTCTCTATTATGTCTAGACCTCCTTTCAACCGTATTTTATGTGTTAATATAAAGTTACTACAGTGAAACATTTATATGAACAGATATAATGTGTACCTACCTTGTCCGCGAACGCCTTCAACTGTAAACATCTATTTCTGGATGACACATGTTGTGGGGGGGTGGGGACAAATTTAGACCGAGTTGTGGAAAAACAAGACATTCAAAGAATAAAGATAAGATAGCTAAGGGAAGAAATCCAAATTTTATAATCTTTACAGTCAGTTAAATTAAAATAATTGATTCAACACTTATTCATCTTTCAATATTCCTTTAAAAAGGCAAATTATTAGAGTTTAATAAAGCTATTAATTGTGAAAATTCACTTTTATTTAATTTCTTTCAATAATCAATACTACAAATTTATAATCTTCAACAATTCGTTAAACTTAAATTAAATAGCTGATTTGAAGATTTTTTCACAAGATTTTTAAAGTAATATTGTATATAATTCATTTTGTTTAATCTCCAATTTCTGGGGAGGAAAATGGAAATTAAATAAAAGTGAATTTTCACAATTAATAGCTTTATTAAACTCTAATAATTTGCCTTTTTAAAGGAATATTGAAAGATGAATAAGTGTTGAATCAATTATTTTAATTTAACTGACTGTAAAGATTATAAAATTTGGATTTCTTCCCTTAGCTATCTTATCTTTATTCTTTGAATGTCTTGTTTTTCCACAACTCGGTCTAAATTTGTCCCCACCCCCCCACAACATGTGTCATCCAGAAATAGATGTTTACAGTTGAAGGCGTTCGCGGACAAGGTAGGTACACATTATATCTGTTCATATAAATGTTTCACTGTAGTAACTTTATATTAACACATAAAATACGGTTGAAAGGAGGTCTAGACATAATAGAGAAGGGATGAAATGTTGAAAGCTGAATTTCTATTTGAGAAGTCCCGGTTCAGCAGACCTCTTTTTTCAATAATTACTCCAATTTAAGTTTTTTGTATATGTCTGGTCTACCATTAGGGTTTCAAAACATAATAACCAAACTTATAATAAAAGTTAATTCATAATATAGATATTTTACTAAATACAACTTTTTATATTCATATTTTAAAATAAAAAAATTTAAAAAATCTTTTCAAAAAAAAGAATAAAATATAAAATTATAAATATATATATATATATATATATATATATATATATATACTAACAATCTTATCTACCTTATTTACAAAACTTTTTGTTTTCTTATTATTAGTTTGATTAATAGTGCATGGTTCTGTCTTTCTCTCTTTTTTCTAACTATCATATATATTCTCACTTCTATTATTCTATATATAGGATTAGAGTATGTCTAAATGACGTGTAAAAGCCGATACAAAAGACGTTACGTTGTTAAATTTTATTGTTATTAATTATAAATATATAATTAACTAGAGGATGTTTTAGAAGTAAAGGATTTTTTTTTCTCTATCTATACTAAATAATAACAATTAACAAATTTTATAATTTGAATTTAAATAATCAAAATAATGAAGATAATTTTAATAGAATACTTAACTATAAAACTATACAACTATTTATTTTTATAATTAATTTAGATTTAGCTTGCTAATCTAACCAAATCTACTTGATATGATTTATCATTCTGATCAGATTGCTCCTTAAGTTTTAAATGTAGTATCACTGTTATATTTTTATTATATAGTTTTTACACTATATATATATATATATGTTATATAATTTTTAAAAAATTAATAGAAATATAATAGAGATAAATGCATGTAAATATTATTTTATTTTATTAATCTGTTTAAAATAACTCTGTTGTTCTTGGCCACTAGATGGCGCCACCTTAAATATAAATAGATTGTTTTGTTTTTTTTAGTGTTGGTTAGGTAAGTTAGATTTTATTTTATATAGGTATGTAAATGGTGATATAGAATTAATTGTTAAAATTCTATATTTACTTAATTTAAAATATATACTTTTGCTCAAAGAGTTCAAAATAAACTACTTGAGACTGATTTTCTCTTTTTTAATTAAATTCAAGACGACTGCACCTTCAATTTTAACAAATCATTTTTTGGATTTACATAATTATAGAACATATATATATATATTACGATGCACTAGCGTGCCATCTGTTATCAAATTATGAAACTATATTAGACGCGTAAGATTCTTTTTAAAATAAAACAATTTCTACTGCCCTTACTGCAATGGAAAAATTAAAGGGTGGTCCTGGCTCATCAGTGGTGAACCCTCCCAACGGTTTCGCCAGTTTAATCTACCATACCGCTATTATATTGCATTTTTGGAACTTCCTTTTATAGTGATACTGAGATGATTGACTCTTCGAATGGGTATTTTAGATGAACTATGGATATAAGCTTTTAGGACAGCAGAATTACATATAATTATAAATATATAATAAGATTTTTCTGCTTGATTTTGGTTTATCTTGAGGATTATGCTATGTTAATGCAGTCGTGGCAATAATTAAATAAAATTAGTTATCAAAAATAGCTTTAATCAGTAATTTAATTGAACTAAAGGAATATATAGAAAACATGGTTTGATAAAAGTACTGCCTGGCTTAAGGGTTTAGAATAAAAAAAATGGAAAACTTATTTACATAATGTACAAAAGGTTTGAACCGGCCATCGGGAAACAACAACAATGATTTTATATAGTGAAAACGGCGACCTCTGGTGGTCGATTTAACAGAGTCATTTTCTCTGATTATTCTATATACAGTTACGAGCGTCATTCTTCATCAGTCATCTCTGTCACCGTTTGCTTTTTTTTTGGAATGGCGCCCTCCTATTGGTCGGCTACGATCACGCCACCTTTGCCCCCCCCCCCCCCCCCCCCCACTAGCTTTTTCGGTTTTGTAACCATTGTGTTGGAGCGGGTCGCTCCTTAAATAAATGCATATATTAGTTAATAACAAAATGGAATCCTCTCTTTCTTTTTCCCAGTAAGAGACGCCTACGGAAGCCAACAGTACATAGACAGATAAAGCACATAGGCTATAGTTATTAACTAACATATGCATTTATATAAGGCGCCAATTTATAATTGTAACAAATAGTATTTGAATCAAAACATTCAATCGGGTAAAACACGGGCGTTGCCCGGGTCATTCGGCTAGTATGATATATATATGGCTTGATTTCCATAGTGAAATATATAATTTCTATGAAAGAAGAATCCAGACTTAATTCAAATAAGAATGTACAAAGTTTCACGAACATTTTTTAAAGTCCCAAGATCAAGTCCTCGGATGACAAATGAGTTTTTTTTAAGGGAGGGACAAAGTAGAGGACAACCTTAATTTGAATATGTCCCATGACATTCCTAAGAAATTAGCCTAAAACAAACGGGGGGATGTACCAGGAAGTTGAAGGAACAATCTTTTCTTTTTTTTTCTTTTTCCCCTTGGTGGCAAGATGGCCTAATGTCTCGACGTGGATGGAATTCTGAGACCTTTCTTTCTTTTTTAGGTACGTAAAGATGAATAACAAATAGAAAACGCAAATTTTAAACTTGTTTAAATAATTGCTTAAATAATGCATCATATTGTATAATTTTGTTAATAATAAATATGGTAAAAATTGTGTGGTAAAGAGAAAACGTTTTCATTATTCCAAGTAAACATGGTACAATTAGGAAAATTCAAAACTATTTTAGACGCGTAAGATTCTTTTTGAAAATAAACAATTTGTACTGCTTTTACTGCAATGGAAAAATTAATTTATTGAAAATACCCTCATGAACACCAAACTTAAGGAAGTTGTACTTTTTATCATATAAAATGAAAGGATTTAAAAGCACAAATGTTTATTTTATACATAATACAAATTTCTACTGCCCTTACTGCGATGAAAAATATATATTGGGAGGGCTTGGCTCATCAGTGGTGAACCCTCCCAGCGGTTTCGCCAATTTAATCCACCAGACCGCTTCTCAGAGCTCTACTTCTGTATTGGACGATTCTGCTTATATACGCAGCACTGAAGGATGGAATCTCGGAAATGGATTTCAAGAAAACTATGGACATAAGCTTATAGGACAGTAGAATTACATTCAAATATTCATGTATATCGGGATTCAGATAATAAATCTGAAATATATTTGATACACAGTCACCTTTATTGAAGACCCACGAGATAATCAAGTGTGAACAAAAGTGTTTCTGTCTCCTTAAAAAAAAACACAGACGAGCATCAAAGACTTTACACTTCTTTAGGTTCCTTAGGTTTTTCATGGTACAAATATGTTAGGTTGAAGGTTAAGATTGTATATACTGTATAAATAATAAGGTGTCTTATGGATGGAATTATTTTTTGATGGAACAAATATTTTTGTTAAGCACATTGAATTTCAGCTTGAAAGATGAAACAATGTGAAGACAAAGGTTTGTTTAGATACCAACATGTTCAAATTATGGGAAAGGAAGTTAATGAAAAAGTTGTACCAAACTTTTAGAATAAAATACATGTTTATGTTTGAATAAAAAGGCATATATTAGATCAAAATATCATGACCTGTATCTCGTGTATTAGAAATAATTACAAAAAAAATAATCGTAGATTAACAGACTCAAGTTGTTTTGTTTTAAAATTTAACTCGCAATTCTAGGCTAACAAGTGAATGAAGCTTCAATATCAACAATTCAATACACGTTTGAAAGTGTTTCTGTTTGCGGAAGAGCATTGCTCGTTGCAAATATTTGAATGTAATTCTACTGATCTATAAGTTTATGTCCATAGTTTTCTTGAAAACCATTTATGAGATTCCACCCTTCAGTGCTGCGAACCGCTGGGAGGGTTCACTACTGATGAGCTAAGCCTTTTTATTTATAGATTTATTTATGGATTGCTCTATTTTCAAAACAGCATGTGTATGTGTATAACTGTGTGTGTGTTCGAATAAAAAGAAAACTATAAATATTTAATAAACAAATATATTTTAATATTTTCATTTCCATATCGTAGTTGTTTATACTTGTTCGTCTTATCCTAAGAACTCTTGACTCTCTTTAGACATCACAGCTCCTATAACAATTCAGACAATCTTTGGAATAATGGTAGACCAATTTATAAACGCTCTGAACACGGACCATCTATTGAAAATATCCTCATGGACAAATCTTAAGAAAGTGTACCTTTTACCATGTATATCAGGATTCAGACAATAACTCTGAGAGATATTACAGTGACCTTTATTGAAGACACACGAGATAACCAAGTGTGAATAAAATTGTCTCTTTCTCCTTCAAAAACACAGACGAGCTTCAAATACTTTCCACTTTTTTAGGTTTTATCCATGAGTGTATATGTTTTGTTAATAAAATTTGAATAAAGAAAGTCAGTTCAAAAGTGATTAGAATGGATTGAAAGCAGGTAAAATAACGATATTTTGAGTTGCGAATTTCTAGAAATTTGTTTAAAATAATTTAACAAGTCTCCATATATTCTAATGGCAAAAGTAGTAAAAATCAAACCCAATGCATTAGATCTTCACAAATTGTGGAAAACAGCACACGCAACAAGCGCAATACAGATGATGGATCTAACTTGAAGAAAGGTCGATGTTAATCTCCACTTTGAATAGATAACTTGTATGTTTATTTCTGTTTACCCATATGAGACGAGTATCCTTAATAAAGTCTTGTTGTTGTAGTTTAAAATGATTTAGGGATTCCAATATACATTTTCATATACAATATATTTTTACAATTCTATATATTTTTAAGAAAGACATTCCACTCCAGATGGCACAAAAACCTATAGGACATGCAACAACTGCCCTGGTGTGGAACTAACACCTACCCACCTATTCTCATGTCCAACAATGGCCGCAGCCTTGCAGAAATTTGACATGGACCTAGAACAGCAGCTTTACACACCCAAGATATGGATATTGCTGCTGCTGTGATAGAGATGCATGGAGACATCTGAGGCTCTTCATTGGACATGACAACAACAATGCAAGCTTTCCAAGGTAGAAGACATGCTGTGATAGAGATGTGTGGAGACATCTGGGGTTCTTCATTGGACACGACAACAACAATGCAAGCTTTCCAAGATAGGGAACATAGTGACTGCTGTGATAGAGATGCATGGAGACATCTGAGGCTCTTCATTGGACACCACAACAAAAATACAGTATACACACCCAAGATAGAGGACATTGCGACTGCTGTGATAGAGATGCATGGAGACATCTGAGGCTCTTCATTGGACACGACACCAAAAACAATACAGTATACACACCCAAGATAGAAGACATTGCGACTGCTGTGATAGAGATGCATGGAGACATCTGAGGCTCTACATTGGACAAGACACCAAAAACAATACAATATACACACCCAAGATAGAGGACATAGCGACTGCTGTGATAGAGATGTATGGAGACATCTGAGGCTCTTCATTAGACAAGACACCAAAACAATACAGTATACACACCCAAGATAGAGGACATAGCGACTGGTGTGATAGAGGTGCATGGAGACATCTGAGGCTCTTCATTGGACAAGACACCAAAAACAATACAATATACACACCCAAGATAGAGGACATAGCGACTGCTGTGATAGAGATGCATAGAGACATCTGAGGCTCTTCATTGGACACGACAACAACAACAATACAGTATACGCACCCAAGATAGAGGACATAGCGACTGCTGTGATAGAGATGCATGGAGACATCTGAGGCTCTTCATTGGACACGACAACAACAACAATACAGTATACGCACCCAAGATAAAGGACATAGCGACTGCTGTGATAGAGATGCATGGAGACATCTGAGGCTCTTCATTGGACACGACAACAACAGAAAGACATCGTCTAAGTTTCACACAACAATGAGATGTGCAATTTTTTCATTTCCAAATCATCTTGGTATGTAACTTGTTGTTGATTATAAAGTATCGTCTTTCTAAATTTCAATTATTGCCATAAACGCCGACGAAACTTCCTCTATTACTGGATGGATCACTTCAAGTCTTTCTCAAGCAACATTGTCAAGGTGAGGATCTGGTGTCACACGTTGTGACATTTTATTTTAAATTGAAAATCGAATGTATTGGATGTGAATAGATTATCGGGTATTCATTATCGTCTTCTTCTAAGCGAGGGGAACATCTTGTAGATCATAGATTTACATATGACCAATGATATATACAGTATTTAGAGAAAAATGTTTTGAAAATGCATTTTTGGATAATATTTGGCACAGATATACAGACAAAGATATATACATTCTAAAGTATAAAAATTATATTGATTAATTAAATATTTTTTAAAGGAGACACAAAGGCAAATTTGTTCACATTTGGTTATCTCGTGTGTCTTCAATAAACTTCACTGTAATATCTTTCAGAGTTATTGTTTGAATCCCGATATGCATGTTAAAAGGTACAACTTCCTCAAGTTTTGTCCAGGAGTATAAAGTGGAAATACCTCTAAGAGAGTTAACGCTGATAAACAAAGTTTTTCCTAATACAGTAGAACCTCCCTTTAGCGGACACCCCGTTAGCGGACACCTCTCTACAAAGGACAGTTTTTATTTGCAAAATTACCATTTTTACTATTCAACAACTCTCTGGTAAGAAGACACCTCTACTTAAAGGACACTTTGGCTCTGTAATTAGGTGTTGTCCTTTACAAAGAGGCAGTTCTACTGCATATGTATTATCATAGTAGAAAAGCTAGTAGAGATAAATTATGAAAAAGGCATCTTCTTATCGTGCAACTGAAAGTTGCTGATGGTTTGCGCCATCTATCGGAATAAATATCAACTATTCTCGTTGATTTCTAATTATTACAGAATTGACCAATTACCCATTCTTGATTAATCATTTAAAGCTAACCACGTACGCGTTTCGGGCTGTTGGCCCTCATCAGCGTGGTGCAAGCTGAGGGCCAACAGCCCAAAATGCGTACGTGGTTAGCTTTTCTTGATTAGTCAAGAATGGGTAATTGGTCAATTCTGTAATAATTAGAAATCAACGAGAATATTTGATATTTATTCCGATAGATGGCACAAACCATCACCAACTTTTAGTTGCACGATAAGGAGATGCCTTTTTTTAATAATTTATGAACCTTATCCCAGTACAATATCACATTTGTACTATTTTTTTCACAAGTAGAGATAGTTGATTTATTTTGAACAAAAGTGTCTCTCCCAATAGTTCCATTTCTTATGTCTTTGTGATCTTAAATATAAAACGTTCTATTTGGATGAAAGGAAATGTAGAAGAGAATGGGTAGGAGAACTTCCAAGAGAATTGATTAATGGAATGGTAGAATGGTGCCACTTCCGACTGCTTGTGTTCTCCCTCAGATAGCCATAGAGAACATGATAACAAATGATGAACATGATGAAAGATGGCGTCGAACATCAATAGACACATTGGGTTATTTAAATATGATGTATTTTAGAACGGTATGGATGAATAAACTAGCGAAACCGTTGGAAGGGTTCAACACTGATGAGTAAAACTCTCTCAATATTTTTATCATTGTAGTAATGGCAGTAGAATTTTTTTTTTTGCTTATCCCTAGTACACGTGGTACAGGCCATGATAATCATGGTGGGTAGTTAGCGACTGCTTTTTACTGTAAGCGCACCACATGTCTACACATGTGAAAAGCAGTTCGACTTTGCACTTACAAATGCCAGAGCCCCGTTTGGTTACTTGCACTCGCTGGTTGGGTTGGACTTTTACAAGAATCGGGGGCCATTGGAGCATTTTTTTTAAACAGAAAAAAGTGTCCAATGCGGGAATCGAACCCGGGTCCTAGTGGTCGAAAACCAAACGGTTTAACCAGCCTTCCACCGACCCCCAGTAGAAATTTGCCTTTTAAAAAGAAACATATAATTAATTTAGTGTCATCTATCAAATAGAATTATAAATATTTTATAACGGGTTTATTTTTCTTTTTAAAAACTATAAAATGAAAATCAGTTCTATAGCCTTTATACTGCGATGCTTACAAATTGAAAGAGGGAGGGTATGTGGCTTATCATGCCAGTTTGCCAAAGCAGGTTTTGTCACTGACCTTAGTCCACTAGTGTTAGTTTAAAGTTGAGTGAACCTGGTTTTGTAAAGAAGAACGTAAAGATGATAAAGATGATAGTGAAAGAATAGTACAAAAGTGAAATTTCACTGGGATCAAGTGTGTAAATTGAGAAAAAGGAATCTCTTGATCGTGCAAATAAAAGTTGCTGATGGCTTGCGCCATCTGTCGGAATAAATTCAACTATAAAATGATAATTATTCAAAGAATTAGAGAAATACCCATTCTTGATTAATCAAGAAAAGCTAACCACGTACGGGTTTCGGGCTGTTGGCTCTCGTCAACGTGGTGTTAACTACTTGTTCATGATTTTTTTAGGATGACCAGTTTTCTGGTCGTTGAGGTACAGCTTGCATCACGCTGACAAGGGTCAACAGACCGAAAATGCGTATGTTGTTAGCTTTTCTTGATTAATCAAGATCGGGTATTTGGCCAATTCTGGAATAATTAAAAAATCAATGATTAGTTGATATTTATTCCGATAGATGGCGCAACACATCAGCAACATTTAGTTGCATAATCAGGAAATGCCTTTTTCTTAATTTATCCACCAGATCCCAGTACAATTTCACTTTTGTACTAATTTTACACAAACTTTCTTTTATTATGACAACTCTATCGGTTCAAGCCCTTGAGAAAATCTGTTGTTCAACAGACTCAAAGTCTATTTATAGTATAAGTATTTCTTATAAGTACACCTATCTTTCGATTTACACGGTACTTGTTTTACACGTTTTCGTTTTTATACGGTTTTCCAAATGAGTTTTTTTTTTGTTTTTATCGCACTATACTAAATGCTACTGTGATTGAACACATGCGCTGTGTACACATCTTACGAGGAATCCCGAGCTTATGTGCTGACTTGCTGCACACGCACACTGTGTCTGTATTTCTAATTTTTTAAATATTTTTAATTTTCGATTTACACGTTTTTCTCAGGAACGTATCTACCGTGTAAATCGGGGGATAGGTGTATTCTTAAATCTCATGAAAATTCGAAACTATTATAGACACACGCGTATATGATTTTTTAAAAAATAATTAAACAATTTTCGCTCTCTACTGCTCTTATTTCAATAAAAATTAATGGGAGGGCCTGGCTCATCAGTGATGAACCCTCCCAACAGTTTCACCAGTTTAATCTACCAAACCACTGCTATACAACTGTCCTGGTGTGGAACTAACACCTACTCACATATTCTCATGCGCAGCAATGGCCGCAGCCTTACAGAAAATTGACTTAGACCCAGAGCAGCAGCTTTACACACCCAAGATAGTGAACATTGCTGCTGCTGTGATAGAGATGTATGGACATATCTGAGACTATTCTTTGGACATGACAACAACAACAATCCAGTATACACACCCAAGATAGAGGACATTGAGACTGCTGTGATAGAGATGCATGGAGACATCTGAGACTCTTCTTTGGACACGACAACAACAACAACAGTAAGGGCAGTAAAAATTTTGAATTTCAAAAAGAATCATTGGCGTCTATAATAGTTTTGAATTCTCCTAACAGATGGCGCGCTAATGTATCATATAAAATCTTATGTGTTGCAAGTATCTTCGGCTATAATTTGCATGAATGCAGATTTTATAAGAGTTTCTAAACCGCTGAGAGGGTTCACTTACTGATGATCCAATCCCTCTCATTCAATAATTTATATCATTGCAGTAAGATCTGTAGAGATAATATTTGATGACTAGCCGAGTGACCCGGGCAACGCCCAGGGTTTACCCAAAGGGCCTGCAGAGACTTTAAAAGTATAGATTGACCATGTTTTGATGTCCTGAACTATAGCCTATCATATAACAAACTGTAATTCGACACTATCAATAATTCGACACTTCCGATAATTCGACCGTTTTAAAAATCAAATTTACACAGTCGATTGTTGTTTAAATACAACCTTACCGGTAAAAAGGTATTACAGAGGCGATGACAGCCACTGAAAATGTACAAAATTTATGTATAGAGAAATGGGAGAATTTAGTGAATAAAGAAAAGTCCAAAATCTAAATAATTGATAATAGTGTATTAACAAACAACTAATACAAAAAAATTCCTTTGAGGTAAGAAACTATAGACATTAGTAAAAGGTTTATGAAAATAAATCAGAAAAAAGAGGTTGTCAACTATATTGCAGAGGAGACTACTTATAAAAGGAATTAATCTAAAGGACTCATTAAAAATTAATTTCTATTTTCACTAAAGTTATATGTTCAACTTTATATGTATTTTGTCCAAAGTTCAAACACGTGAAAAAGCCGCATAGAGCTGTCCATGCGTATGTATCAAGAACCCAAATATTATTTATAGTCATAGCAAAAGCCAACTTTAGTGAAAACTGATGCCTTTTAAGAATGAAGGGAAGGCTGATATCTGAAGGAGCAAAATATATTTTTGGCACCAATACAGTGTGTCCAACATTGGTCCCGGTCAGTATTTGTGCTTCAACTTTACTTGTATGCCATCCAAAGTTCACACACGTGAAAAAGCCACATAGAGCTGTCCATGCATAAATGCAGGCTCTTGTAGCAAGAAACTCACTCTAGCAAAGGTTTGGCCTTAAGCCTTATTTATAGTCATAGGAAAAGCCAACCCTATTGGAAACTCTTGCCTCTTCAGAATGAAGGGAATGTTGATATCTGAAGGAGCCAAAGATGTTTTGACACCAATACAGTGTGTCCAACATTGGCCCCTGTCAGTATTTGTACCTCAAGGACATGAGAGCACATGCACTGTATCACCATACATGTACCATTGTAAAGACCCTGCTTAAGATTAAAATTTCTCAGAAGCATAACAATAGCACCAACCTAGAGTATAACTGGTGTGGAGGCATTCTTCTGGGAGTAAGGCTATTGAAAAATTCAATAGGAAGTTATTTTGCTCCTCCACAATCTTACACTCCACACTGTTAACACTGAGGAAACACTGACTCGTGTTTGGTAAGCAATTTCAAGAAAGAAACTATAGGTATTGGTTGAAGAGTTTAAAAATATATATTTTGAGTGAAAAAAAAAGACACAAATCAGCAAATAAAATTGCAAACAATACTACTATATCACAGATAAGACAACATATAAAAGGAATGAATTCATTTAAATGACCTCATTAAAACTACATTTATAGTTTTATATATAAAATATAACCTCGATAATTCGACCATGTTTTGTTGTCCTTACCTACAGCCTATTATATAACAAATTTAATTTGACACTATTGATAATTCGACCATGTTTTGTTGTCCTGACCTACAGCCTATCATATAAAAAAACTGTAATTCGACACTCTCGATAATTCGACCATGTTTTGTTGTCCTGACCTACAGCCTATCATATAAAAAACTGTAATTCAAGAGTTTAAAAATATATATTTTGAGTGAAAAAAAAAAGACACAAATCAGCAAATAAAATTGCAAACAATACTACTATATCACAGATAAGACTACATATAAAAGGAATGAATTCATTTAAATGACCTCATTAAAACTACATTTATAGTTTTATATATACAATATAACCTCGATAATTCGACCATGTTTTGTTGTCCTTACCTACAAACTGTAATTCAAGAGTTTAAAAATATATATTTTGAGTGGAAAAAAAAGACACAAATCAGCAAATAAAATTGCAAACAATACTACTATATTGTTGCACCAGGTTGCGGCTTGGCAGACTCTTCAGCCTGGATTCTCTCCTGTGCTGGGTCTTGCATCTTACCAGAGCGTGTTTCAACCATCCTACAAATTTATAAAAGGGAATAATGAGATAAGTCTTCTTTAAGTAGCCACCAGAATCCTTTATTTATTTCCTCACATCAAAGAGAGCAGTGAAGTCACACGTGTACCTAAATACAAATGATGACAATCTAAATAATCTGTGTTTTAAATAAATATCATAGAATATTTTATATAAAAATAAATAAATATATAATTTAAATTTCAAATATATTAAAAATAATATAAGAAATACGCCATTAATCATGATGTAACACTTCCCCCTCTCCAGAGGTCGTCACGTCCTCGTGAGTTACCTCATCAATTCTCTCAAAATAGGGTTTGAGTCTTGAGACATGGACAATCAATGGGTCTTGGCCAGGATTATCTTTTGGCTCAATTAAGTAATTTACGTTAGACAGCTTCTTTAATATTCTATATGGGCCAAAATATTTTCTCAGTAGTTTCTCACACTTTCCTATTTTCCTAATTGGTGTCCAAACTGCTACTAATTCTCCTGGTTCGTAGCTTCTTTCCATGTGTTTCTTGTCATAGTTCTTTTTCATTCTTTCTTGAGTCTTTATTGTGTTGTTAATAACTAATTTTCTTGTTCTGTTTATTTTGTCTAAGTGATGTTTTATGTATTCATCATAATCATCTTTGTCAATGTCCACCGAGATATTCCTGTCGTCCAAAAGAGACGTGGGTTCTCTTCCAAACATCAGGAAAAAGGGAGAATATCCTGTGGTTTCCTGAATTGTAGTATTGTAAGCGTGAGTGATGAATGGGAGTATTTCGTCCCAATTTTTCTGATCAGTGTTCACATACATACTGAGCATATTGATCAATGTTCTATTTAACCGCTCTGTCAATCCATTAGTCTGGGGATGATAGCTCGTTGTGAAGCAATGTTTAATCTTGCACGTTTTCATCACCTCTTTCATTAAATTACTGGTAAATTGAGAGCCTCTGTCACTAATAAGATATTGTGGGGCTCCGTGCCGAAGAAAAATATCCTCTACTAGAAATTTTGAAACTTCTTTCACTGTTGCTTCCGAGACTGCTCTTGTTTCTGCATATCTAGTGTAGTAGTCCGTCAGCACGATTATCCATTTTTTCCTGTTTTTCGTAGATGGTAGTGGACCAACAAAGTCAATTCCAATTCTTTCGAAAGGAAAGTTGGCTGGGGGGATGGGCTGTAGTAGTCCAGAAGGCAATTGGTTTGAGCCTTTCCTACTTTGGCAAAGGTGACACGTCTTAACGAATTCTGAGACATCCTTTAGCATGGATGGCCAAAAGTATTTACTCTTTATTCGGTACATGGTTCTGGCGACGCCCAGATGGCCATTCGACATATGATTGTGATATTCTTTCATAATTTCTCTCTTTTTATTCTCTGGAACCACAAGCAACCACGCCCTGCCTTCAGGGTTCGGGTTTTTCTTAAAGAGGCATCCATCTTCTTCTTTAAAGTTTTGCGCAATTGATCGCCTGCTTCCATTAAGGTTTTTCTTAACACTTTCGATAAATTTATCCTCTTCGTCTGTTATTTGATTTAAAAATAGCCTTTCAAAATCCTCATCCCAATCAGTTTCTGGTAAGGGCCCCCTAGATAAGCCATCGGCGTCCAGATGCTTCTTTCCCGATTTATGTATTATATCGAAGTCATATTCTTGAATTTTCAATGCCCATCTTGCCAATCGACCTGTTGGATCCTTCAAGTTTTTGAGCCAGCATAAGGCGTGATGGTCTGTTACTATTTTAAAGTGTCTTCCATAAAGGTAGGGTCGTAATTTTGACATTGACCAGACAACGGCCAGACATTCTTTTTCAGTGGTTGAATAATTTTGCTCCGCTTTACTTAGGGTACGACTCAAGTATGAGATCACCTTCTCTTCACCACTGATGTCTTGGACAAGTGTTGCACCTATGCCGATGTTGGACGCATCAGTATGAACATAAGTAGGTGCATTTGGATTGAAGTGACCTAAAATTGGTGGACTTAATAGTGCTGTTTTTAGGGTTTGAAACGCTTCCTCTTGTCTTTCTGTCCAGGTAAATGATACACTTTTTTTATAAGGTTGGTCAAAGGGTCAGCAATTTTTGAAAAGTCTTTGATAAATTTTCTATAATATGAACACATTCCCAAAAAGGATTGTACTTCTTTGACCTTTTTGGGCCGAGGAAAATTTCTGACAGCTTTGATGTTATGTTCCGCGGGTTTTATACCATGTTTGCTCGTTATATAGCCGAGGATCTCCAATTCTTCAAAAGCAAATCGGCATTTTTTGTCGTTTAACCTTAAATTAGATTCACGAAAACATCTAAAAACAGCTTCAAGTCTTTTGAGGTGCGTTGGAAAATCCGGGCTATATATGATAACATCATCCAGATAACACAAACAAATTTGCCATCTCAGATTTCCAAGCATATTCTCCATATTTCTCTCAAAGGTAGCAGGCGCGTTACAAAGTCCAAAAGGCATCACGTTGAATTCATATAATCCATGCGCTGTAGTGAAAGCTGTTTTCTCTTTGTCTCTTTCTTCGACTTCAACTTGCCAATATCCAGATCTGAGGTCTATTGCTGAGAAGTGTGTAGATCCTTGGAGAGTATCCATAACTTCGTCTATTCTAGGGATCGGATAGACATCTTTTACTGTCACATTATTCAGTTTTCTGTAGTCCACACAAAATCTGTATTTACCATCTCGCTTCTTGACCAATATTACTGGGAAAGACCAGGGGCTAGAAGATGGCCTAATTATGCCTTCTGTAAGCATCTCGTCAATTTGCTCTTTTATAATATCTCGTTCTTTAGCACTTACCCGGTAAGGCTTGTGTTTAATTGGCTTCGCGTCTTCTGTGTCTATCCGATGTTTTGCCAAATTGGTTCTCCCTAATCTCGATGAAAAAAGATCTCCATACCTTTCTAAAACTTGTTTTAACTCCTTCTGTTCCTTTGGTGAAAGATTTTCGTTTATTTGGAATCTAGGTTCTTCGTTCTTTTCTACCTCTCTTTCTCGACTCACATTTATTTTCGCTGGACTACTTCCAAAAGCCAATGTTTGGTTTTTCATTATTTTTAACGGTCGAGGATACGGATTAGTTATCCAGATGTGTGTTTCCCTATTTATAACATTGATCAAGCTTCTTGCTAGACGAAGTCCATTTGTTTGAAACATTTTGCTGCTCTCCTCGATAATATATTCTCCATCCTCTGTTTCTACCAATGCCTTGATCAATTTCATGGAACATTCCGGTACAATGGAATCCTTGGCACTCTTTATTTTCAACATTTCAAAATTGATTTCGTCATGATTATTCGTCAAATCATATTTTATAGTTTCTTGCTTACAATCTATTTTTGCGTTCATTTTCTTAAGGAAATCTCTCCCAAGAATTAATGTCCGTAAATGCGTTTTCAATATCACAAAGTTGTGTGATAATGTTTCGTCATCAATTTTTATATTTAAAAATATACTTCCTACCATGTCCAATTTTTTTCCATCGGGTCCTGCACAAATTTTTGCGAGTTTACTTATACCATGGCCTGTATCGAGGGCCGTTCTGAGGTCGACCACTGAGAGGTCAGCACCTGTATCAACCAAAGCTTCAAAAGTCCCTATCTTGTCCACATTAATTTTTAATTTGTATTTAGGGTCCAACTTCTTGATTCCGTTTATGGTCGACTTGCTTTGATTGACAGATTCAGGCGCGACGCTTAGTTTAAATCTTCCAACACGGAATATCTATTCCGGGTAGGCATATTTGTCTGTGTGCTATGACATACATCAGCATAAAGCCGAGGTCCTGATTTCTCTGATATTTCATTCATTTGGCATTTCTCTTCGACCTTCTCTTGGGTATCTGCTGGATCCTCTTCTAGGATTCTTATAAACTTGACCCTACAATAACGGGCCACGTGCCCTGGCTTGTTACATTTAAAGCAGATTGGTCTTCCATCTTCCGTCCTATTTTTGCTCACTTCTTGGCTTTTATTGTAAGTGTTTCTCTGAAGGTTTGGTTTCGGCACAAAGTTAGGATTATAAGGACGTCTAGGGGTAGAGGGCTGGGGAAAGTTGTTTCGATACTGTCTGGGGGTAGGAGGGGAGTCGTTCTTGTAATTATTGGAAACAGGGGCTTGGGGCCTGGAAGTGGTCTGGTAGTTTCGTGCGGCAGTCGGCGGCACGTACCTCGATTGTTGTTGGGGTCTAGAATAGCGTGGACCGTTATAAAGGTTTCTGGATTTCTCCACACGTTCCCGATACTTCTTTTCAAAAGAATCCATTTTCTTGCACACGACAAGAAGGTCATCGGTCGTTTTAGGAGGGTTCAGGTAGAGCGCGAATGAGTACTCTTTTTTCAGTCCTCCAATAACATGTTCAATTTTTGTTTCTTCTTCCATTGCGGGGTCAACCTTGTTGCACAACACTAGAATGTCTTCCGCGAACCTGATTGCTGGTTCATTCCAGTGTTGCATTCTGTTGAGCTTCATTCTAAGTTCTTCTTTATTCGCGTCCAAAGAAAAATCCTGAATGAGGCGGATTTTAATATTTTCCCAGCTCGTGAAACTAGCTTTGTGTAAATTCAACCAGGTTTTAGCGCTTCCCGTCATGTTCATGGCGGCATAACGAGAGATAATGTAGTCTGCCCAATGGTACAAGAAGCCAATTTCTTCAAGAGATTCAATCCATGGGCGAGGGTCTTCCGTTCCATCATACTTGGGGATGTCGATGTTGGGATTCAGGACAACTGGGTCGGAACTAGCATCTCTACCAATTGTTGCACCAGGTTGCGGCTTGGCAGACTCTTCAGCCTGGATTCTCTCCTGTGCTGGGTCTTGCATCTTACCAGAGCGTGTTTCAACCATCCTACAAATTTATAAAAGGGAATAATGAGATAAGTCTTCTTTAAGTAGCCACCAGAATCCTTTATTTATTTCCTCACATCAAAGAGAGCAGTGAAGTCACACGTGTACCTAAATACAAATGATGACAATCTAAATAATCTGTGTTTTAAATAAATATCATAGAATATTTTATATAAAAATAAATAAATATATAATTTAAATTTCAAATATATTAAAAATAATATAAGAAATACGCCATTAATCATGATGTAACAATATCACAGATAAGACAACATATAAAAGGAATGAATTCATTTAAATGACCTCATTAAAATTACATTTATAGTTTTATATATATACAATATAACCTCGATAATTCAACCATGTTTTGTTGTCCTGACCTACAGCCTATCATATAACAAACTGTAATTCAACACTATCGATAATTCGACCATTTTAAATTTCAACAATTGTTTGTTGCTCAAATATAACTTCACTGCTAAAAAGGTATTACAGAGAAAACTTCTGACATTGTAAATGTACAAAATGTATGTATAGAGCAGGGGAATAATAAATAAAGACCAAAATCAAATTAATTGATAATAAATAGATTATTGCCAAAAAAAAAAAATACAAAAAATATTTTTTTTCTCCTTTCTTATCTTCACTCAATCATATTAGAGTGTCAAACTTGTAAAGCTTGAAATTAACAACCATCATGATTGGGTGAAGTAGAATGCGTCTGCCTTTGTCATCAAGACTGGGAGCACTACTCAGTGGCAGGCCACTGACTTAGCTCCAAAAGAATGTATCCCTGGATTAGGAGCCCTTACAAGGTACTATCAGCCGGGCCTGCTGAGCCCAGGTTTTTTTAGTGAGCTTGTTACTGCTCCCCCTCCTCCTTTTTCATCCTGGCTTGGGACCGGCAAAGGCGGAGTTTTTTTTCTTCCAGGTGAGAAACTTTAGGCATTGGTGAAAAGTGTAAATATATATTTTGGAAATGAAAAAAAAAGGATAAAATAAATCAGAATATAAATTTACAAACTATATTTCAGAGGAGACGATTTATAATAGGAATTCATTTAAATGACCTCATTAAAAACTACATTTTATATATACTTGGGTTCAACTTTACATGTATGCTATCCAAAGTTCGCACACTTGAAAAAGTCACATAAAGTCGTCTGTGCGTAAACTCAGGCTCTTGTAGCAAAGGTTTGGCCTTGAGCCCTCTTTATAGTCATAGCAAAAGCCAACCTTAGTGAAACATAAAGCCTCTCTAGAATGAAGCGAAAGTTGGTATCCGAAGGGGACAAAGATATTTCAGACATTATACAGTGTGTTCAACTTTGGGTACTGTCAGTATATGTGCTTCAAGGACATGAGAGCACATGCGCTAGAACACCATACCTGTTCCATCGCAAAGATCCTATAGGCATTGGTGAAAGTGTAAATAAATATTTTGGAAATGAAAAAAAAATTGCAGATATGACAACATATTAAAGGAATAAATTCATTTAAAAGACCTCATTAAAAACAACAATTCTATTTTTTTATATATACAATATAATCTAATTAATTCAACACACGATAATTCGACCATTTTTGATGTCTCGACCTACGGTCTATCATATGACAAACTAATTCGACACTTTCGATAATTCAACTATTTTGGAAATTCAAATTTCAACAGTTGATATTTGTCTAAAACCCCTATTATTAACAACATATTAGACTGCAGAGCGCAAAAATGTAGAAAACTGTATGTATATAATTGTATGCAAATAATTGTATGTATAGATCAATGAGTAAAATAATTTTTTTTTTGCTTATCCCTAGTACACGTGGTACAGGCCTTGATAATCATGGTGGGTAGAGTAGGCGACTGTTTTTACTGTAAGTACACCACATGTCTAAACATGTGAAAAGCAGTTCGATTTTGCATGTACAAATGTGCCAGAGCCCCGTTTGATTACTTGCGCTTGCTGGTGGGGTTGGACTTTTGCAAGAATCAGAAGCCATTGGAGCATTTTTTTTTATTTTTTCAGAAAAAAGTGCCCAATGCGGGAATCGAACCCGGGTCGTAGCGGTCGAAAACCAACGGCTTAGACCATCCTTCCACCAACCCCCAGTAAAATAAGTAAATAAAAAGAAGACCAAAAATAAGTGATAATAGTTTATTGAATAACAAATAAAATAAAAAATCTTTCAGGTGAAAAATTATAGGCATTGGTAAAAAAGTAAACAAGAGAAATAGCAATTGGGGTTTTGTGTCTGCGGCGAGTCATATTAGCACGCCTAGCGGTTAGGGGAGTGAGTCTTCCACGGCCTTTTCGAGGCATGACAGAAGACGCTGAAAAAAAAAGGTAAAATAAGAACCAAGCAGAGGAAACTATAAAACTGAAAGCCAGGACAGGCATAAAAAGAAAATTCCAAGCATGTGAGGAAACAATTGATGAAAAAAAAAAGGATTCCAAAAAAATACTGCAAAAAAGAAACCAGACACAAAAAGCAACAATTGAGTACACAAATACGGCATCAGCCTATTTATGAGAAGAAAAAAAAAGACAGACACAAAAATGGAGCTAAATTCAAATGAAAAACTATAACAGATCAAGTAATCAAATCAGGCATTATGAAAGAAACTGCAAAAAAGAAAATCAGACACAAAAATGGAGCTAAATTCAAATGAAAAACTATAACAAATTAATAAAAGAAAATAAGACCTAATCCAAATAATTTAATTAAAAAAAAAACGTCACACACTATTAAATTATTTGGATTAGGTCTTATTAATGAGAAAAAAAAGATGCCAAAGAGAGATGAAAAGATGCCAAAAAAGATAACCAGATACAAAAATTGTGCTAAATTCAAATGAAAAACTATAACAAACACTTATAAAAGATAATTATTAGAGAATAAAAGTAATAATTCAATCTACAATTCGAAAAATAATATAACCTCAGCCTATTTATGAGAAAAAAACGTTGCCAAAGACATTAGGAAAGATACTGCAAATAGAAAACATACACAAAAATTGAGCTCTATTTAAATGAAAAACTATAACAAAGTACTTACAAATTATAATCATAATCAAATGTGTATATATATATATCAAATATATATTATAAATTAGTAAAAGGTAATAAGACAAAAGAACGCATTTCAAAACAAAGGAATTGATGATGATAAATGCAAAAAATCTACGATTGTAAAATAGATTAAATTAAAAAATAAAAATAACTGTTAACATTAGGAAAATAAAAACAGGCCTATCATACGAAGAAAAAAATAACGAAAATTTTGGTATATAGATCGTTATGTGTAGTTCAGAATCTTCGGAGGAGATAGCTCAGGACTTTACAATGGAAAACTCTGTTACGGTATTATCTATATAGATACCCGGGCAGTTGGCGTTTTTTGCGCTCCAGGGGCCTGGGTTATCCTTATTTCTCTCTCTATTTAATGATATTATTGAAAAGTAACAAATTGTGTCTGTAAATATATTTATACAAAATTTTAACGATAGATGGCAATTATATTTATGAGTCTATAGATTTTTATATATATTTTGATGGAAAAGAAGGTTTTATACGTATAAATATATTCTGTTTGAAGTTTATATGTTTATTTTGTAATTATTCTTATTTTTTAATTCATAGAAGCATTTTTTCTGGCAGACATATTCAATTTTTAATCATCATCATTTTTATTATTATTTTCTTTTCTTTCTTAGTTATCAAATCATTTGTAATTGTAGTTTCTTTTTGTTTTGTTGTGTTCCTTTTTAAGCAATAAAATATATGTAGAAATAAGGTGTAATATTCAATTCAAGCATATGGAACCAACATCGATTCATTTTTAAAACAAAGCAAAATCATAAGCTTATACAACTTTCACTTTTTCATACATCTTCTATAGAGGCTTTAAAAAAGAAGATTAAGATTAAATCGATTACGTTATTGGGATTTCCTAGTCTGAAATTTTCTAAAATTGGGCATATGACCGTGAAGATAGGGGCCATATCCCACGTCAATAATAAGACCAATTCTCATATACGGCCATTTTTATGACAGCACATAAGGCCATCCTTAAAAGGTTAGAAGTCTTTGAAAATAAAATGATCAGAAAAATCATATCTCCACCCTGGTTCGTTCGGAACACAATCCTCAGGAACGATCTAAATATCGAAAACATCAATGACTACATTATTAGGCAATCTTTTAAATTCTACGAAAAATCCGAAAAATTAGAAAACCCCACCTTCAAGAAAGCTACAAATTACAAATGCGGAAAAAGGAAAATAAGAAATTTAAAAGCAAGACAAATTCTCCATCAATTAAGCCAGAATGACGAAAAGTGGAAAAAAAGTAAAAATAAACCTACCTTGAATATCAAACAAGCCAGACAAAACCTTCTCAAGAACAATATCCCTAAGGACCCAACGGCATAAATTATAATTGTAAATGAACAAACCCTGTACATCCCCCACAGTATATTGTAAATATGATGATCTAGGTTGCTCTTTTTGAGCGGCACCTAATAAAGTTATTTGGAACTGGTCATATCCTGTTGAAATTTGTCATCTCTTCTTGACAATTCATCAATCATCACTTACTTTAACATGAAGAAATTTTGTCACTCTCAGAAAAAAAAAATTATAGGAACGTGTGGCCATTGGACATGCGTCGGACCTGGAGGCTGTTTTTGGGTGCAGCGTTGCCTTGAGTATAGGAGATCCATCTATGATTTCTTTCTTCCTGTAGTGAATCTGTATAAGACCGGTGGTCTTGATAAAATTTTGTGTGTGTGTATTTATAGGATGGCACTTTTTTCCCACTTGATTATATCTTACCTTTCCAATTTGCCACCTCGCTAAACCCTCTTGTAGAAGCTCTTTCATCATTTATTATTTATTTAAGTAACCCAGGTTCCTGGAGCGTACAGAAGTCGCCAACTACCCGGGATGTCATTCTGACCTAAGTCTTCTTGGATTTATATACAATGCCAGTGGAAGTCCAATTAATGAGGGGTCGCCAGGCAGATTTCTTTCTTGGGAGATTTGCATTTACCGATTAAAAATTGTTCTGAGGCTGCAAGGGCGTTCTCACGTGATTCTTCGATGTTGTGCTGAATTCGAAGAATCACGTGAGAACGCCCTTGCAGCCTCAGAACAATTTTGAACGCTTTGCCAAATGCTTTATTTTTATTTACTTCTCCTGACAAAGACAAAAGATTTTTGTCGAAACGTTGAGAAAATAAAAACTCTATCTGAGCGAAGTGTCTATTATTCATAGAAATATGTATGCCGGCCAAGCAGCCTCTATCTTCAGGAAAAGTGAGATTAATGAAAGTTTTATACACTCATGGACGAAACTTAAGGAAGTTGTACCTTTTAGCATGTATATCGGGATTCAGACAATAACTCTGAAAGATACACTCGTGGACAAAACTTAAGGAAGTTGAACCTTTTAGCATGTATATAAGGATTCAGACAATAACTCTGAAAGATACACTCACGGACAAAACTCAAGGAAGTTGTACCTTTTAGCATGTATATCGGGATTCAGACAATAACTCTGAAAGATACACTCATGGACGAAACTTAAGGAAGTTGTACCTTTTAGCATGTATATCGGGATTCAGACAATAACTCTGAAAGATACACTCATGGACAAAACTTAAGGAAGTTGAACCTTTTACCATTGTAGGCGCCATCCCGACCAGAGAGCCACAGATAAACAGATTATAAACGCACAGAATATAGAATCCGAGCTCCCCAGTAGAAGGAATACCCGGAAGACGACGGTACTCTCTGTTATATTTGTTGTTCACTATTATGATTTTGTTCTAATAAAGGCTACTAAATTATTTCATTGGATCCTCTCTTTCTTTTTCCCAGTAAGAAACGCCTACGGAAGCCAACAGAAATTCAGAAGTGGGATAGTCCTGAAGAAAATTGAAGATTCACTGGAATAATTTGGAAACGAGAAGGACGTGGCGCGGTGACCGATCAACGTAAGAGGAGTTGCATGGTATGTACGAAATTTAATTACCTATTCCTAAAAGTATTATTACAAGTCACCTCGGTAAAATATTATTGCAAAATCATCTCGATAAGAAAGTATTTTAAAGTAAAGTGAAGTATTTTAAAATAAGCATTTTAAAGTAAAGTGAAGTATTTTAAAGTGAAGTATTTTAAAGAAAGTATTTTAAAGTAAAGTGAAGTATTTTAAAATAAGCATTTTAAAGTAAAGTGAAGTATTTTAAAGTGAAGTATTTTAAAGAAAGTATTTTAAAGTAAAGTGAAGTATTTTAAAGTAAGCATTTTAAAGTAAAGTGAAGTATTTTAAAGTGAAGTATTTTAAAGAAAGTATTTTAAAGAAAGCATTTTAAAGTAAAGTGAAGTATTTTAAAGAAAGTATTTTAAAGTAAAGTGAAGTATTTTAAAGAAAGTATTTTAAAGTAAAGTACAGTATTCTAAAGAAAGTATTTTAAAGTAAAGTATTCTAAAGAAAGTATTTTTAAAGTAAATTGAAGAAACAAATAAAAAGTATTATCGCAAAGTATCGCGGTAAAAAGAAAAAAAAAAAAAGTATTGTCTCAAAATTACCAAAGAAAAGTTGATTTCGTTTAAAGAAATAATTGAAACAGTTCGTATCTGGTTTAGTCAGTTTTATTTGTTTATTTAAAAAAAAAACTTTGCATTGTTTATTTTTCCTTTTGAAAAAAAAAAAAAAACATGACTTATTTAGCGAAAGTAAGGAAATGCGATTTGAGCAAGTTGGCGTATGAACTCGGCGAGGTAGTACCGCCAGAGAGCAGGATCGTCGACTTAAAACGCCTTATCCTGAATAGTCAATCTTACGAAGAAGAATTCGCAAAACAACTGTTGGAGACTCTGATCGAGGAACGGGAACAAACAGCACAAACAGAGCAAGCAGAACGTATAGAACGGGAACGAAAAGAACAAATGGTAATGGAATTCGAGCTTGAGAAGCTGCGCATCCAGACTACACGCGGAAACAACGATACGTCTCGAAGTACCAGCAATGACGCACATTACGAGATACGTAAACTGATGCCCAAGTACGAGTCGAAGGACAATGATTTGAGTTTTTACCTAATTCTTTTCGAAAGACAGGCAAAGCGACTAGGATTGGATGAAGACCAATGGGCGTTCAGCCTCCTAGGATTGCTACCTTACGAAATGACTCAATTAATCGCTCGGGAAACAGAAGAACAAAGCGGCGATTATAGGTTCGTGAAAAGGTTGCTCCTAAAACGGTACAAGTTGAGCCCCGAACAATTCAGACAAAAATTCGAGAAGCACGAGAGATCTCAAAAGGGTTCCTGGAGAGACTTCGCTTTCGAATTGCGAGGATATTTCAACGAATGGATCGAAGGAATGAACGTGGAAAATTTCGACGCCCTAAAGGATTTGTCCGTCACTAACCAGCTAAAGAAAAAAGTTCCAAATGTGCTGCGTAATCATCTCATTGACGATTGGACCAAGTTAAACAACCCAGATGAGTTGGCGGATAAACTGGACGAGTACGAAAATGTTCGCACCGAGATGGGACCTCCGCATTGGAATGCGAAACACCTCATACCACCGTCGTTTCAGCAGAAATCTGCGAGATTCCCCAACCAAAGCGAAGTTAAAGAGACTAAACAAGGAACGAATGTTTCGGGTCAAGACGCTGCAAGGAACGAAATCAGTGAAACGTACCCTAACACCTTGAGGAGAATGGTCAACCGTACGATCAGAAACGACAAGGGAGAACCGAAGTGCTTCAACTGCAATCAGTTTGGACACATTGCCAGAGACTGCCCAGCACCCAGGACTACGTTGACATGCCGAGGATGCGGTCAAACGGGACACAAGGAAAGGAATTGCACAAGACCCAAAGAAGGACTAAAAGTAGCCAACCTGGAAGTCGAAGGACTGGAGACTGTCCCGCCAGATGTATATTTGAAGGATGTCAAGATCGACAACAAGGAAACCGTGAAGGCAATGATAGACACCGGGAGCAGCAGTTGTCTAATGAGAGAATCGGTCGCAAGGAGGATCAGCGTCGACATCGAACCAGACTCGACTAGTCTGTACGGCATCGGTAACCAGACTGCACCAGCTGCCAGGACCGTTGGGAAGACGACAGTCGACCTGGAGATTGATGGCATCGTCGGAAGGGAAATCACTGTATTCATTGTTAACGATGATGCCCAACCTTATGACCTACTAATTGGAAGAACATGGACAGATCTGCCCTACGTATCCTTCGCGAGAATCGGTAAGGAACTGCATATTGGCTATTCATCCGAATTTCCGTTTACTAATCTGCAAGAAGAAATCAAGTCGCGTCGCATCGAACTGAGAGCAACCGAAACTGTTCAGTTGGAGAGCGACTCCATTAACTTTACAAGTGCAATCACAGACGAGGTAAAGGACGGATATGTATTGTTCACAGGAGTAGATGACGCCTGTGTCGATTCCCTATTGGAAGTGGTCGATGGAAAGACGACCGTACCCATCATCTCAGCTGGCAAGGGCAAGTTGAGAGTAAGGAAGAACCAATGTGTAGGGCGAGTTGAACTACTAAACCTTGATGATATTGTTGTTAACCTGGACGTCGCAGAGGATTCGTTTCAGACTAAAAATGAAGAGAAGAGGGAAGGACAAGACCAAATGAAACGTAAGCGCCCCATACTGCCTGAGGACATCAACGTCAATCATTCTCTGACTTCGAAAGAGAGACAAGAAATCCTAGATGTAGTAAACGAGTATAGAGACTGTTTCGCTCTTGGCATGGAGGAATTAGGGTGCACCGATGTCACCAAGATGGACATTAAGGAGGTTGATGGAAGCAAGCCAGTCTGTCTGAGACCGTATAAGACGACTGCAAGTGAACGCGAAGCAATCAGGGAGATTGTCAGAGAGTGGAAGGACAATGGAATAGTCACGGAAACTAGATCACCCTACGCTAGTCCCGTCCTACTTGTGAGGAAGAAAACTGGAGATCATCGTCTGGTGGTAGATTATAGGAGACTCAACATTCAAACAGTTAAGGACAAGTTCCCATTACCAAGGATAGACGACCTTCTGGAAGGCCTAAGGAATGCGAAATTCTTCACCACTCTGGATCTGGCGCATGGATATCTGCAGATACCACTAACCGATAAGGCAAAATTAAAGACAGCATTCATCACCCCAGATGATACAGGTCAATTCGAAAGGATGATTTTTGGACTCGCCAACGCATCAGCTGAATTCCAAAGACTGATGCACACTGTCCTAGGTCCGCTGCTGAACAAGAAGGCATTCTGCTATCTCGACGACGTGATTATCCCGGCAAAGGATTGGCGGGAGATGATCGAAAGGTTGAGGGAAGTCCTCGAAAGAATAAGATCAGCGAAGTTGACACTGAAACCCTCCAAATGTGAGTTCGGAAGGAGGGAAGTTGAGTTCTTAGGGTATGTTATCAGTACAGGCGGACTTAAGCCAGGCCCAAGAAAGATCAAAGCGATAGAAGAATTTCCAGAACCCAAGAATGTCCACGACATACGACGCTTTCTGGGACTGACGAACTTCTTCAGACGATTTGTAAAGGACTTCGCGAGGAAAGCAGAACCGCTAAGCAGACTTACGAAGAAAGGTTCACAATTTGAATGGAAGGAAGAACAGCGAAGGTCATTTGGAGGACTACGAAAGGATCTGGTCGAATATCCGGTACTAGCTCATTACAACCCTGAACTCAAGACAGAAGTACATTGCGACGCGAGTGCTGAGGGATTAGCAGGAATGGTGCTACAGATGGACGAAGACGGCAAATGGCGCTTGGTCTACTGTGTGAGCAAGAAGACAACAGAAGCCGAGAAGATGTACCACTCAAGCCAATTGGAGCTGATGGCGATAGTGTGGACCTTGGATCGACTACGTCAGTTCCTCGTAGGAATCAAGTTTACAGTGGTTACAGATTGCCAAGCACTGGTCTACATGAACGCGAAGAAGACTACAAATCCTCAGATAGCGCGATGGTACAATCTGATTCAGGAATACGATTTCGAAATTCGACATAAACCAGGGGAGAAGATGGCCCACGTAGACGGAATGAGTAGAGCTCCAGTCGACGACCCTAGAGACACGATGGAGGAAATCGTGGAGAAAAACCTTGAAGTGTGCCTCACAAGCACACTGGAAGAACAAATCTTGATGATTCAGCATTCCGACCCTGAATTGAGAGACCTGATCCAGATCTTTCGAAAGGACCCGTGTGATAGGACAGTAGGAGAACAAAATAGAATTAACGACTACAGCTACAAAGGAGGCAGACTTTTCCGCATGGTGAAAAATGGAGAAGAGGAACGAGCCCTGTATGTTATACCCAAAAGTATGAGGAAAAGCTTAGTTGTCAAATTCCATGATCTAATGGGACATTTTGCGACTGATAGGACTGTCAACAAAATTAAGGAATTGTACTGGTTTCCTTCAATGAAGAGGTACGTTCGACGCCATGTGGCTATGTGTCTCGAGTGTCTATTTAACAAAGTTCCCGGTGGAAAACAACAAGGCTTCCTACATCCCATTAAGTCAGGCAAGAGACCGTTTTCCATCGTACACATGGACCACGTAGGCCCCTTCGTGAGAAGTACAAAAGGTAACCAGGAACTTTTAGTGATTGTCGATAATCTGACAAGATTTGTCCGATTAAGCCCTGTAAGGAATACATCGACGCAGAACGTCCTGAAGGTAATGAAAAGTTTTGTGAATGATTTCGGACTACCCGACAAGATCATCAGCGACAGAGGGTCATGTTTTACCTCAAGGCAATTTGAAGAATTCTGTCGAGGAAATGGAATACATCATACTCTGAACTCTACGAAACATCCGCAAGGGAACGGGATGGTCGAAAGAGTGAACCGAACAGTATTGTCCACTATAGCAACCAGTATCGAGGATCCGCGACGGAAGGATTGGGACCTGAAGATCAAGGAGGTAGAGCGAGACCTGAACAATGCGGTGAACAAGACGACGAATAAAACACCGTTCGAAACACTCCACGGCTATTCCCCTCGATTCCACGATGGGATACTTAGAAGATTAGCCGACGAAGACGTGGACCCATGGACCGAGCCGGATAGAATTCAAGAGAGTGTGAGATCCCAAATTGAGAACAAACAAGAAATTATGAAGACATACTACGATAAGAAGAGGTGCCGTACAATCCAATTCGAAGTAGGAGAAATTGTAGTGATGAGGCATGTACCCAAAATGGCGGGTGAACCAACCAAGGCACAACCCAAATATCGAGGACCTTTGATAATTACCGAGGTTCTGCCAAGCGACACGTATAGAGTGACTCAGTTAAGCGAAAGAACCAGTGGACGGTTCTACACGACAACGGCCCATATCAGTCAACTGAAGTCTTGGCACAGTGAAGAAGATGATTCAGCTACAGAGGAAAGTCCGGACGAGGAGCCAGAAGTAGAAGATACCCCCCGACGCAACCCACGACGTTCCTGCAACGCAAGGTTCAATCGAGGACGATTGAAATCCAGGAATGGCCGAATGTAGGCGCCATCCCGACCAGAGAGCCACAGATAAACAGATTATAAACGCACAGAATATAGAATCCGAGCTCCCCAGTAGAAGGAATACCCGGAAGACGACGGTACTCTCTGTTATATTTGTTGTTCACTATTATGATTTTGTTCTAATAAAGGCTACTAAATTATTTCATTGGATCCTCTCTTTCTTTTTCCCAGTAAGAAACGCCTACGGAAGCCAACACCATGTATATCAGGATTCATACAATTACTCTGAAAGATACACTCATGGACAAAACTTAAGGAAGTTGTACCTTTTACCATGTATATCAGGATTCAGACAATAACTCTGAAAGATACACTCATGGACAAAACTTAAGGAAGTTGTACCTTTTACCATGTATATCAGGATTCAGACAATAACTCCGAAAGATACACTCATGGACAAAACTTATGGAAGTTGTACCTTTTACCATGTTTATCAGGATTCATACAATAACTCTGAAAGATATTACAATGACCTTTATTGAAGAGACACGAGATAACCAAGAGTGAACAAAATTAAAATTACCTCTGTCTCCTTAAAAACAAAACAACTTCAATAAATAAAAAACGACCGTCGACATTAAAGACTTTCCTCTTTCCTAAGTTTTGCCCATGCGTGTGTATTTGGCATTAGGAATCGTCAAAAAGAAGAAATGGCAGGCCAAAAAGACTACATAAGACTGATTAAAGAAACAGAGGGTTGTCCCAAAGTGATGAAACATGATGGAGCAGAGGTCTAATGATGAGGAAGAAAGTTGTTAATTATGATTAAATGAATACCAAGCGTGAGATCCATTTAAAATGGGAAATCTTCGTATTTCCCACCCATAAATCTATGTAATGTGGGTTTGTGAGATTGTTTATTTATTTATTCCATATAAGTTTGCCCAATATTTCCCCAATGTTCGATAACAGTGTTGTTACCATCATCAGAACAAAAGTACTGGATGAGTACAATTTGGATTATAGATTTGAAACAAAAGATGCACGGTATGGCCACTGGATATACGTCGGACCTGGAGGCTGTTGTTGGGTTCTGCGCTGCTTGGAGTATAGGAGCTCCATCTATGCTTCCTTTATGTGGTGAATCTGTATAAGACCAATGGTCTTAATAAAGCTGTGTTTGTGATTAGAAACAAAAGATAATGAGACCAAATCCAAATAAATAAATAGTGTGTGACATTTCGGTAACAGCTTTATAACTATCATCAGATAATCGTACTGAATGAGTGCAATTTGGATTATTGATTAGAAACACAAAGTAATAAGATCACAATTCCAAAATACACACACAAAGCCTTTATTAAGACGTTAGTCTTATACAGATTCTCCGTACAAGGTGCAATAACAGGAAAAGAGCAGTACAGGGAACCATTAGTTCCGCAACTATATACAATTATTAGTAATAAGGAAAAGTAAGATTTAATATGAAAGGTCGACGCCATCGCCCCAAGTCTTCAATTTCATAAGCGCGGAGCAGAAATAGGGACTAAGTTATTTATTTCGCCATAAATATAGCATCCAGACACAAAAAGAAGGTCTACTCCAGCACAGCCATCCATATCACCTGCTCCGCAATCTCTAATTCCAAAATAAATAATTGTATGTGACGTTTAGGTAACAGCGTTGTTACCATCATCAGACAAAAGTACTAAATGAGATTTTATCTGATGATGGTAACAACGCTGTTACCGAAACGTTACACACTATTTATTTATCTGGATTTGGTCTTATTGTCTTAGATAGGAATTAAGATCTTAGAGATGGGGGAATATTCCCGCCCTAAGTACTTGCCCAGATACTTTGCCAAGCCAAGCATCTCATTGGCAAATTTTGAAGATTTCATGAATTCCTTGTGGATCTCTTGAAACAAAGTCTATTTTGGACTGATGAGGGCCATTAGCCCGAAACCTTGAGCTTCAGTTGGCCGATCTGAATTTTCCAAAGATGGTGTTGTGGTTTTGTCAACGGCATGAATCTGATAGTTTTTAAAGACGGTCGAGAGATGTCGCACAGTTTTTGCGTCTATTTTAAAGGTAGAGGTGATCATTTTTATATAGATCAATATTTTAAAGAAAAATCAATTAATATCTATATATATATAAATCAATGTTTGTATGTTTTGTTTGTTTGTATGTCCGGTATACAAATTCGCAGTAGTTCACTAATTCAAACCAAAATTTCCATACATAGGTAAAAAATACGGGGAAGACGATAGGCTATTTAAAAAATATATATAAATCAATTATTAAAACTATATATTCAAATTATTCTACTTAGCTCACGAACAGCGCCCTCTATCAAAGATTGGATTAAATTATGCTGATGCAAACAAATAGATAATGCTAATAACAAACAATTATAGAAAAAATCTTATCTAAATATATATCACTCGGGTAGATATGCACACGGGTCAATCCCAGGGCGAAGCCCGGGTCACCCATCTAGTATACTATATTGTATACATACAGGAATGGTATATATGGAATGGTATTACAGGTTCATACAGGAATAACAGTAATAGTACCAGTAATCAGCAATGTTATTTACAGTGTATCAAATAAGGGGAGGGGGGGGGGGGGGGGGGGGAGAGAAATGAAAGGCTTAGCATAAACTTGTATACAAGTAGTTCTTTTTATTAAAGAACAATAATTAGTAGAATTGAGACAGAAATACATAATTTAGGCATCTTTATAGTTTAAGATTTTAAAGATGGGGGAATATTCCCGCCCTAAGTACTTGCCCAGATGCTTTGCCAGCTGAGCATTTCTATGGCAAATTCTGAAGATTTCATGAATTCCTTGTGGATCTCTTGAAACAAAGTCTATTCTGAACTGATAAGGGCCATTAGCCCGAAACCTTGAGCTTCAGTTGGCCGATACACGGGTGGATAAAGAGTAGAGGGTTAGCTAAAGTCAGATAATAACGTGTTAGGGGTTAATACATTTGTTTATTGACCCAGTTGTTCAGTAGAATCCGTGATAACAATGTTTTACACGTAATTTAAAATACAATATAACGCGGCTGATGATTGTAAAACGAAAATTACAATTATACCGCGAATTTTTCTTTTAAACAAAAATCGAAATTTATTTTAAAGAGAAATAGCGATCATTTCTAACTTTAAGGATGAAGTATGATAGGATGAATTGTGTAGAGTAATGACAAACGGAAAAATAAAAGTGTCCAGGGATGGGAATCGAACCCATAATGTTCCGCTTACCGGGCAGATGCCATGTCCACTAGGCTAACGGAGAAATATGTCCAGGGTAGCCTAGTGGACATGGCATCTGCCCGGTAAGCGGAACATTGTTGGTTCGATTCCCATCCTTGGACACTTTTATTTTTCCGTTTGTCATTACTCTTCACAATTCATCCTATCATACTTCATCCTTAAAGTTAGAAATAATCGCTATATTTCTCTTTAAAATAAATTTATATTTTTGTTTAAAAGAAACATTCGCGGTATAATTTCAATTTTCGTTTTACAATGTTTTACACGTGTTGATATATCGTATTCCATGTGAAAGCAGTAGAGAACGTGGTCACAGAAGTCCAGTATAAACAATGAAGGATTGTGCTAAATGTCACGTCGGCAACGTGAGAATTGTCACATTTCTATGTCTCTGACAAACTCGTCCATCTCTACCTGAAATGTGGTAGTTGTTCCATGTTACACATTCAATACCTGAGAAAGAGTTATGCTCGAATGCTTGTCCTTATATAATAAATAACATTCGTGCTCAATGATTTCATTTCTTATTTACATAGATATGACGCTATATTGCACAACAGAGAATGCTCCATTCGTTTTTCTCAAGAAATCAACACCAAAATCTTCAGTGAGGGGGATACAATATGCCATCTTCACAAATATAAAAAACTCCGTCTTTGCCGGTTCCAAGCCTGGATGAAAAAGGAGGAGGGGGAGCAGTAACAAGCTCACTAAAAAACCTGGGTTCATCTGGCCCGGCTGATAGTACCCTGTAAGGGCTCCTAATCCAGGGATACAGGATAAGCAGCGTTTGTACTCCATGTTAGGAGCGGTTGCACATGGCGTCTGTTCCTCATGTCAGAGGCGGCCATTTCTTTTGGAGCTAAGCCACTGAGTAGTGCTCCCAGTCTTAATGACAAAGGCAGACGCATTCTACTTCACACAGTCATGATGGTTGTCAAACAAGCTAATATGATTGAGTGGATATAAGAAAGAAGAAGATAAATAAAAAATATAGAAGTTGAAAATCCTCGTTACATCTTTGAGTGTCAGTATATTAGCGAAGAAAGAGAGAAGTTCTTCTCAAAAGTAAACGACAGCCAACTTACCTCAGTACAAAGTATTTTAACCAGCGCCATATCAAGTCGAATTTTTGCTCTGTCCCTGTATAACTTTTATAAAGCTGTAAGTAAGAAAAAAAAACTTAGATTCATCGTTTTCTCCTCCACTACATGTTGGTGATTGGTCATTGTGAGGATATCGTTGCAAGCCGGCAATGAGAGAGAAGAATCTGTATAAGACTGGTGTCTTGATAAAGTCTTTGTGTGTATGTATAGATGACGCGTTATTGCTTTATGAATTGATTTATGCCTAACTGGCCTTGTTTTTATTGTTTTCGGAAGAGCATTTCTCGATGCAAATACACTCATAGACAAAATTTGAGGAAGTTGTTCCTTTTAGCATACATCAGGATTCAGACAATAACTCTTAAAGATATTTTATACACAGTGGCCTTTATAGAAGCACACTAGATAACTAAGTGTGAACGAAATTGCCTCTGTCTCCTTAAATAAATAATAAAAAATAGACGACTGGCGATATCAAAGACTTTAGACTTCCTTAAGTTTTGTTATATGGAGAATAACCACCCCATACTTCTTAAATAAAAACTGTATGTCATTAAGCGAAGTTTAGCATTTTATTGATGGATAAGGCGTAGCTTTCGAGTATGGTGCTTTTCTACTGAATAAAGTGGTATTGTACTGTTGTATTTATATTATACTAGACGGGTGACCCGGGCTTCGCCCCGGGATTGACCCGTGTGCATATCTACCCGATTGATATATATTTAGATAAGAATTTTTAAAATATTTTTTGTTATTAGCATTATCTATTTGTTTGCATCAGCATAATTTGATCTAATCTTTGATAGAGGGCGCTGTTCGTGAGCTAAGTAGAATAATTTGAATATATAGTTTTAATAATTGATTTATATATTTTTTAAAATAGCCTATCGTCTTCCCCGTATTTTTTTTTACCTATGTATGGAAATTTTGGTTTGAATTAGTGAACTACTGCGAATTTGTATACCGGACATACAAACAAACAAACATACAAACAATGATTTATATATATATAAATATTGTGAAATACTGTCTTCAGTTTAATTTCTATTCATCAATGACATTGTATACACAGTAGTTAGAATTAGAGGCTTTTTTACGATGTAATTTCAGCAATACTTTCACATTGTTTCTCCCTTTGACCTTATCAACAACAGACGTAGATCAATCTTCGACAGGGAGATAAGTGAATGTCGTGTTGGCGCGCGACAATAATTTCCTGGATTCAGATATTATAATCTCATTGTCATATCTTACTTTTCACTTCTCTTCTCCATTCTCAATAATTGAAGGAATGTAGGAAATATTAAGGTGAAAACATCAGGCGTCCAGGTAAAGTTTCAAAAATTTTAATCCAAGCTTTCGGACATAAGAGTTCCTTTACAGGGGAAAACACAATATAATAAATCTCTCTCGCCGATAGGACATGGGTTATAATCTAATTAGGTACTATTCTACATAATTTTATATGAAAGTGGAAGAAAATATTCATATTTTATTTTTTAAAAACGGCGGCAAAAATATTCTATATAATTTTCTTTTAGTTATATATTAAATAAAAAATTAATATATACAGTTATCAGCGTCATAATCAAGCAACAATTCTTAATCAATTCTGTCACCGTTTGCTTTGTGAATGGAATAAATACCCAAATATGGCCGTTTCTCATAACCATCGGTGGTTCAGTGGTAGAATGCTCGCCTGCCACGCGGGCGGTCCGGGTTTGATTCCCGGCCGATGCATTTTTTTTTTTTACAATTTTTAAAACTCAATTATATATTATACAAGAATGACATCCACGGCGCCAATTTATAATTGTAACGAATAGTATTTGAATAAAAGGATTTAATCGGGTAAAACCCGGGCGTTGCCCGGGTCATTCGGCTAGTAATATATGAAGGCAAGTAGGATATAACTATGGATGAATGGTTTTCTAATAAATCGTAGTTATTGCGATGAGTATTTTTTGTTTGTTTTTACTGAATATCTTCAGAATGGATTTCTCTATTTTGAGGATTTGGGGTGGGCTCAGAGAAAATTGTTTTGTAAATATCAGGAGGATCCAGTCTTCTGTGTAGGAGTGTAGGAAAATGCCTTTCTATGGGATCCCATCTCCTAGGAAGGGAGAAAATCCATATACCTGATGCTTCCATATGGCATAGAGTGGGCAACGTCATAGAACAGCTAAGCCAGGAAGGAGCCGAGCAGAAACCAGGAAAAATCTCCAAATCCATCCCAATATGGAGGAGGATGTTCACTTGTTTTTGAAGTTGGAAATGGCTTCAAAAGGTGGTTGACCCTATCATTAAGTCAACGCCAGATAGTTGAGGAATAGAAAATTACCATTTTATTTTCCCCAAAAAATTCTCGATGAATGGACCAAGTAAACAAAGAGACACAGAATTACTATCAGACTATAGCTATAGATCAATCGTCTTAGAAGAACCTTCATTTAAATGACGAATTTTACCAAAAGTAAAATTGGGAAAAGTGATTAAAATTATAATATATATATATATGTTATATAAAGGTATTATTTAAAATGTTATATTAAAATATTATTTTATTTAAAAAAATATATATTTCATAGATACAAATATTCTGTTAAATCGACCGCCAGAGGTCATGCTTCCCCTATATAAAACCGATTGTTGTTGTTTCCCGTTAGCCGGCTCAAAATATTTGTACATTATGTAAATAAGCTTTTCATTTTTTTATTCTTACGCCTTAAGCCAGGCAGTACTTTTATCAAATTATGTTCTTATATATTACTTTACTTAAATAAAACAATCTCTGATCAAAACCATTTTTATTATTATACTTTCAAGATTCTTGCCACGACTGCACCACCATAGCTTAATCCTCAAGATAACCAAAATCAAGATAATCTCAACAATTCCAAAATCAACAGAAAATTTCATCTCTATTTTCTTTAAATAAGATATATATATATTACAATGAATATCTTCTTTTATTTGAAATGCCAGCTTTGAAGCGAAAGTCGTTCATCTACAAAAGGCAAAGAAGCGATTAATACATTGAGAAATAAAGACAAAGATCACCTCTCCCATCAAAATAGACGTCAAAGCTACACGCCATCTATTGACCGTCGCTTCAAACTAGCGGCCTCGGGTCGGTAACAAAGCCACAACACCAGCTTTGGGAAACTGAGAAACGTCCACCTAGAGACCATGGTTTCGGGCTAATGGCCCTCGTCAGTCTAGGGCGGACTTTATTCCATGAGATCCACACGGGATCAAAATGGAATCCTCACAATCTGCCAAAGAGGTGTTTAGCTGGCTAAGTGGACAAAACATAGCTGGAATTTTTTTTTTGCCGGGAGGATATTAATTTATAAAGATAAAGGTTGCCTCTCTCGTCAAAATAGACGTCATAGCTAGACGCCATCTATTTGGATAAGAATGGCTTTCTATTCCTACCAGTGATGCTCTAGCAGAGATACAATATAAACAAAACAGCATTATTTCAATAAATAACTTGAAAACGAAGTTTTACCAAGTTCAATCATAGACATATCTCTTAATATCCTTTATAAAATACGAAATGAGAAAAAAATAATTGAAATCAAGTAAGAATCATCAAACTCCTTTATTTGAATTCCTCACGAAGATTTTCTCACAATTAAATAGAAATAAACAAACAAGGTACTTAAAAAGTTTCACACTTGTTTTGACAAGATTAACAAACTCTCATTTTCTCAATTTTACTTCAATGTCAACAAGACATGTAAAAACCGGGTAAATATTTCCATTTATCTTGCAGCATTGTGATGGTCATGAAAAGGCAATCATCGGATGAATGGGAGTTACCCAACTTGGACAAAACCATTTAGGATCCTTTTAAATTGATGATCTTTCGACCTATTTAGTGGCTGAATTCTCTATCGCTGTTGTGTTCAGTCCAATCTCTTTAGACAAGGGGTCGGTAAACTTCTGAGTCGAAAGAGTCAAAAATTACAATTTACAAAATTTCAAAGTTTTTGAAGAGCCACAATATTTTTTTCTTTCCAACAATAAATAGTACTCTCATAAATAATATTTGCATATGGAACTATATAAAGAGAAACTCCGCCTTTGCCGGTCCCAAGCCCGGATAAAAAAGGAGGAGGGGGAACAGTAACAAGCTCGATAACAAACCTGGGCTCAGCTGGCCCGGCTGATAGTACCCTGTAAGGGCTCCTAATCCAGGAATACAGATTGAGCAGCGTTTGTACTCCATGTTAGGAGCGGCTGCACATGGCGTCTGTTCTTCATGTCAGAGGTGGCCATTTCTTTTGGAGCTAAGTCGGCCTGTTACTGAGTAGTGCTCCCAGTCTTAATGACAAAGGCAGACGCATTCTACTTCACCCAGTCATGATGGTTGTCAAGTCTCAAGCTATACAAGCTTGATACCCTGATATGATTGAGCAGAGATAAGAAAGAATAAAAAGACTATATAAAGAGGCTCAGCTTCACATCCAAAGAGCTGCATGTGACTCAGGAGCCGCAATTTGCCTACCCCTGGTCTAAACCTTTGAAACAATGTCCGAAAAACAGATTGTATACGTGGAAAACACTAATTTACAGGTTTCTTTATAATATTGTAGAAAATTATTTATTATTTTATTAACAGAGTATCATTTTTTATGTTTATATTTTGCTACTCTGTAAACTTCCCTCATTGCTTATCTTTTGTTTATCATTCATAGTTTGTTCTTGTCTTAAATAAATTGCTGTGTCATCCTGAAGTTTGTCTTTCCTAATTCTCCATGTGGCAATATAGTTCCATACGTAAATATTTATTAAAGAAAGTACTATTTATTGTTGGCATGAAAAAAAAATTGTGGCTCTTTAAAAATTAGAAATTTTGTAAATTGTAATTTTCAATTCTTTCGACTCAAAAGGTTGCCGAGCCTTGCTTTAGACCATTGGAACAATGTCCGCAGCACAGAATGTATATACGTGGAAAACACAATTTTGCAGTTTAGCTTTATAATATTGAGACAAAGGCATCTCCTTATCGTGCAACTGAAAGTTGCTGATGGCTTGCGCTATCTATCGGAATAAATATCAACTATTCTCGTTGATTTTTAATTATTCCAGAATTGGCCAAATACCCATTCTTGATTAATCAAGAAAAGCTAAAAACGAGAATAGTTGATATTTATTCCGATAGATGGCGCAAGCCATCAGCAACTTTCAGTTGCACGATAAGGAGTTGCCTTTGTCTTAATTTAAGCACCTTATCCCAGTACAATAGCATATTTGTACTGTTTTTCACACACTCTTTAATATTGAGTTATAAATGTATAACTACAACCTTTTTTTTCAATACTTTATTTCGACGTTTTGGTGACCCAGTGTCTCCCTTTTCACTAAAAAGTATGCTTCGAATAGCTTCGAAATTTAAAAAAAGATGGCGCTCTAATGTATCATAAGTTTGTATTATGTATAAAAAAAAACATTCGTTCTTCTAAATCCTTTCATTTTATATGTATAGATGGCGCGTTATTGCTTTGTGTTAATATATGCCTAACTGGCCTTGTCATTTATTGTTTGCGGAAGAGCATTGCTCGATGCAAATATATGAATGTAATTCTACTGTCCTATAAGCCTATGTCCATAGTTTCTTGAAAAACCAATTCTGAGATTCCATCCTTCAGTGCTGCGTATATAAGCAGAATCTTCCAATAAAGTATTAGAGCTCTGAGAAGCGGTCTGGTGGATTAAATTGGCAAAACCGCTGGGAGGGTTCACCACTGATGAGCCAAGCCCTCCCAATATATTTTTCATCGCAGTAAGGACAGTAGAAGTTTGTATTATGTATAAAAGAAGCATTCGTTCTTCTAAATCCTTTCATTTTATATGTATAGATGGCGCGTTATTGCTTTGTGTTAATTTATGCCTAACTGGCCTTGTCTTTATTGTTTGCGGAAGAGCATTGCTCGATGCAAATATATGAATGTAATTCTACTGTCCTATAAGCTTATGTCCATAGTTTCTTGAAAAACCAATTCTGAGATTCCATCCTTCAGTGCTGCGTATATAAGCAGAATCGTCCAATACAGTATTAGAGCTCTGAGAAGCGGTCTGGTGGATTAAATTGGCGAAACCGCTGGGAGGGTTCACCACTAATGAGCCAAGCCCTTCCAATATATTTTTCATCGCAGTAAGGACAGTAGAAGTTTGTATTATGTATAAAAGAAACACTCGTGCTTTTAAATCCTTTCATTTTATATACATATACATTTTATATAGATGGCGCGTTATTGCTTTGTGTTAATACAATAGTATTTATATAGACAGCCATATCAACCCATAGTTTATTTTAACACTAGACGTTTGAGGGACTCGCTGTCATTCTCTTCAGCGGGATGAGTGAAGAGAGTAACAGGAATTTACAGAAACGTCGGGAGTTGAAATATACCATAGGTTGATGTGGATGTGTTTTTTCTCTCTGAATCTACTTCCAATCAACAAATGATCTTCAAAAAAATATATATAATTTTGTTTTCGGGGTCTTTAATAACTAGTTATGTTCATGTTGTTGTCGTGTCCAATGAAGTCCCTCAGATGTCTCCATGCATCTCTATCACAGCAGTCGCAATGTTCTCTATCTTGGGTGTGTATACTGTATTGTTGTTGTTGTTGTGTCTAATGAAGTGCCTCAGATGTCTCCATGCATCTCTATCACAGCAGTCGTAATGTTCTCTATCTTGGGTGTGTATACTGTATTGTTGTTGTTGTCGTGTCCAACGGAGAGCCTCAGATGTCTCCATGCATCTCTATCACAGCAGTCGCAATGTTCTCTATCTTGGGTGTGTATAATGGATTGTTGTTGTTGTTGTATTCAATGAAGAGCCTCAGATGTCTCCATGCATCTCTATCACAGCAGTCAGAATGTTCTCTATCTTGGGTGTGTATACTGGATTGTTGTTGTCGTCGTGTCCAATGAAGAGCCTCAGATATCTCCATGCATCTCTATTACAGCAGTCGCAATGCTCTCTATCTTGGGTGTGTATACTGTATTGTTGTTGTTGTTGTGTCTAATGAAGTGCCTCAGATGTCTCCATGTATCTCTATCACAGCAGTCGCAATGACCACTATCTTGGGTGTGTAGAGCTGCTGTTCTGGGTCCATTTCAATTTTCTGCTGTTGTCGTGTCCAATGAAGAGCCTCAGATGTCTCCATGCATCTCTATAACAGCAGTCGCAATGTTCTCTATCTTGGGTGTGTATACTGTATTGTTGTTGTTGTCGTGTCCAATGAAGTGCCTCAGATGTCTCCATACATCTCTATCACAGCAGTCGCAATGTTCTCTATCTTGGGTGTGTATACTCTATTATTGTTGTTGTCGTGTCCAATGAAGTGCCTCAGATGTCTCTATGCATCTCTATCACAGCAGTCAGAATGTTCTCTATCTTGGGTGTGTATACTCTATTATTGTTGTTGTCGTGTCCAATGAAGTGCCTCAGATGTCTCCATGCATCTCTATCACAGCAGTCGCAATGTTCTCTATCTTGGGTGTGTATACTGTATTGTTGTTGTTGTCGTGTCCAATGAAGTGCCTCAGATGTCTCCATACATCTCTATCACAGCAGTCGCAATGTTCTCTATCTTGGGTGTGTATACTCTATTATTGTTGTTGTCGTGTCCAATGAAGTGCCTCAGATGTCTCTATGCATCTCTATCACAGCAGTCAGAATGTTCTCTATCTTGGGTGTGTATACTCTATTATTGTTGTTGTCGTGTCCAATGAAGTGCCTCAGATGTCTCCATGCATCTCTATCACAGCAGTCGCAATGTTCTCTATCTTGGGTGTGTATACTGTATTGTTGTTGTTGTCGTGTCCAATGAAGTGCCTCAGATGTCTCCATACATCTCTATCACAGCAGTCGCAATGTTCTCTATCTTGGGTGTTTATACTGTATTGTTGTTGTTGTCGTGTTCAATGAAGAGCCTCAGATGTCTCCATGCATCTCTATCACAGCAGTCAGAATGTTCTCTATCTAGGGTGTGTATACTGGATTGTTGTTGTTGTTGTGTCCAATGAAGAGCCTCAGATGTCTCCATGCATCTCTATTACAGCAGTCGCAATGTTCTCTATCTTGGGTGTGTATACTGTATTGTTGTTGTTGTCGTGTCCAATGAAGAGCCTCAGATGTCTCCATGCATCTCTATTACAGCAGTCGCAATGTTCTCTATCTTGGGTGTGTATAATGGATTGTTGTTGTTGTTGTGTTCAATGAAGAGCCTCAGATGTCTCCATGCATCTCTATCACAGCAGTCAGAATGTTCTCTATCTTGGGTGTGTATACTGGATTGTTGTTGTTGTTGTGTCCAATGAAGAGCCTCAGATGTCTCCATGCATCTCTATCACAGCAGTCGCAATGTTCTCTATCTTGGGTGTGTATACTGTATTGTTGTTGCTGTCGTGTCCAATGAAGAGCCTCAGATATCTCCATGCATCTCTATCACAGCAGTCGCAATGTTCTCTATCTTGGGTGTGTATACTGTATTGTTGTTGCTGTCGTGTCCAATGAAGAGCCTCAGATGTCTCCATACATCTCTATCACAGCAATGTTCTCTATCTTGGGTGTGTACACTGTATTGTTGTTGTTGTTGTGTCCAATGAAGAACCTCAGATGTCTCAATACTTCTCTATCACAGCAGTCGCAATATCCACTATCTTGGGTATGTAAAGCTGCTGCTCTTGGTCCAGGTCAATTTTCTGTTGTTGTTATCGTGTCCAATGAAGAGCTTCAGATGTCTCCATACATCTCTATCACAGCAGTCGCAATGTCCACTATCTTGGGTATGTAAAGCTGCTGCTCTGGGTCCATGTCAATTTTCTGTTGTTGTCATGTCCAATGAAGAGCCTAAGATGTCTCCATACATCTCTATCACAACAATGTTTTCTATCTTGGGTGTGTATAGTGTATTGTTGTTGTTATCGTGTCGAATGAAGAACCTTAGATGTCTCCATGCATCTCTATCACAGCAGTCGCAATGTTCTCTATCTTGGGGGTGTATACTGTATTGTTGTTGTTGTCGTGTCCATTGAAGGGTCTCAAATGTCCCCATGCATCTCTATCACCGTAGTCGCAATGTCCTCTATCATGGGTGTGTATACTGGATTGTTGTTGTTGTTGTGTCCAATGAAGTGCCTCAGATGTCTCCATGCATCTCTATCACAGCAGTCAGAATGTTCTCTATCTTGGGTGTGTATACTGGATTGTTGTTGTTGTTGTGTCCAATGAAGAGCCTCAGATGTCTCCATGCATCTCTATCACAGCAGTCAGAATGTTCTCTATCTTGGGTGTGTATACTGGATTGTTGTTGTTGTTGTGTCCAATGAAGAGCCTCAGATGTCTCCATGCATCTCTATCACAGCAGTCGCAATGCTCTCTATCTTGGGTGTGTATACTGTATTGTTGTTGTGTCCAATGAAGAGCCTCAGATGTCTCTATACATCTCTATCACAGCAGCAGCAATATCCTCTATCTTGGGTGTGTAAAGCTGCTGCTCTGGGTCCAAGTCAATTAGTTGTGTTCATTAAACCTATATTTAATCTGCAACATTTCATATGAAAAATAAAAGTATTTTCAATGTTACTTTTCTTTTTAAAATACATATAATTAACATCTATTTCTACAGACTTTATACTGCGGTGAATAAGAATTGAAAAAGGGAGAGGGCATGGGTCATCAGTAGTGAACCCGTCCAGCTGTTTCGCCATTATAATCCGCTGGGAGGGTTCACCACTGATGGGCCATACCCTCCCTATTTCAATTTGTATTCATCGCAGTATGAAGTCTGTAGAAATAAATTTTGATGATATATATAAAAATAAAATGATGTACTAACGCGCCATCTGTTATGAAAATAAGAAACTATTATAGACGCGTATGATTCTTTTTGAAATTAAACAATTTCTACTGCAATGAAAAAATTAATGAGAGGGCCTGGCTAAAATACTTAAAATCATCTAAAATACCCATTTCAAGAGTCTAGCAACAGTATTACTGTAAAAGGAAGATAAAAAATGTAATATAACAGCGGTATGGTAGATTAAACTGGCGAAACCGCTGGGAGGGTTCACCACTGATGAGCCAGGCCCTCCCATTAATTTTTCCATATTGCAGTAAGGGCAGTAGAAATTGTCTAAAATATTATCTAATTTTCATATTCAAAAGTAAAATTATTATTAAATACTTATAATTTCCATCGATAATGGACGCTATATTGATGATATTTAAAATAATTCAGATGCTGGTTATACTTCAATAATTCACTCTGTTCTTATTGCTTATTCCACAGGTCTTTTAAACGATCTCTATTAGGTTCCATTGTCTCAGCTTTTCTATTATAGTCCTGTGGTATTCCCAGAGGTCTTTATTTTTAGAATATTTGATACAATTTAATAGATGTTCATGTCTGGCTGGTTGGGAATCGAATTTGGGGCATTTCAGGAATGTTTTGAATTATACATTAAATTTGAGCATTCTAAAGTGTCCTGTTCGTAATCTTGAAATCGCCGTTTGTTCCTCCCTAGTAAAAGTGTGGAAAGAAGATCCCGTTAGGAATGGGGGTGTACCAGTTTCCATGATGTCTACATAATTCACTCTTAACATTATATTTACATTTGCCTCTCTCATTCTCTCTCTACGAAAAATTTATAGGGAGGAGATAGAAGACGCTGTTGTCTCCCCTTCTAACAGGGAGGACGTCCTAGAGTACCTGACGCCTGAGCAGAGGTCCGCTCTGAAACTATTCCTCGACATGGCAATAGCACATGTCGGGGAGATGCTGATCTACGCGGAACGCTGTCCGACTTCAGAACGGAATGTGACATCATACCAGACGACCCTCAGTGGAATTCGTCTGATGAAAATAATATTTAAGTTTAATTTTTTAAAATATATATATTTACCCCATATAATTTTATATTAAAAATAAAAAGGCATCTCCTGACCACGAGCACATGTGCTTTTTAGATGGCAGAGCGCCATCTAGTGGAGCAAAAATAAACTAAACGTTTATTTAGCTTGCTCCGTGATATTTGGCCAACCCAATTTCTTGATTTATCAAGAAAAGCCATCCACGAACGCGTTTCGCGCTGTTGGCGCTCGTCAGCGTGGAGAAGGCTGTAACCACTGCGACCAAAACAGATTTTTAGTCCCAATGGCTTCCCATATGTAATTTTATATGTACATTGTAATATATCAGTTTCAATCTCTATCTCTCTCTCTCTATATATATATATATAACAACTAGTAACAGTTCATTCCTCGACCAAACCCATTCCTGTCCATGTGATTAGAGAGCCTATCCAATTGTGAAAGGATTGTTGCTCTATGATCAGAGTCTTCTCTAAGAAGAAGAATTTTTTGCACAAAGATAAGCATGTCAGAACGTTAGAGGATATTGAAAAAACCTGCAATAACCTACTTCAAATCCTAGGGAACTAATACAAATGGAATAATTGTTGTTCAAAAGATCTAGCTTTGTAAAATCTCTTTCTCTCTACTCACAATGTATGAACAGCTCCAATACCTTGCCACTATAGATC
>CP092876.1:22233461-22354801 GCA_030710605.1 Cordylochernes scorpioides
TATTATAAAACAACACTTGAAGTTACACCGCATGAGTTTCTTTTCAATGAAAAATCAAAATTTATTTCAAGGTAAAATATTGACTATTTCTAACCTTTTTGGATGAGGTATGAAAGGGTGAATTATGAAGAGTAATGATGAACGGAAAAATAAAAGTGTCCAGGGATGGGAATCGAACCCACAATGTTCCGCTTACCGGGCAGATGCCATGTCCACTAGGCTACCCTGGACGTATTTTTCCGTTCATAAATATATCTATTATCTTGTTAAAGATGAACTTACAGATCACCGAAATTTAGAAATGGAATACAGTAGAACTTGGATAATTAGAACATCTTTAATTACAATATTTATCTTTTTCTTTTTTATTCAAAACGTTTTTAATCCGAATTTTTGGATAATTCGAATCTTTTTTTGGTCCCTTTGGCTTTCGAATTATCCCATTTAGACTGCATATTCAAATAGATCCAAAATAAACATCTTTTATTAATGAAAATTATTGTTATATTTATGATAGTACCCTGTAAGGGCTCCTAATCCAGGGATACAGGATGAGCAGCGTTTGTATTCCATGTTAGAAGCGGCTGCACATGGCGTCTGTTCCTCATGTCAGAGGCGGCTATTTCTTTTGGAGCTAAGTCGGCCTGCCACTGAGTAGTGCTACCAGTCTTAATGAAAAAGGCAGACGCATTCTACTTCACCCAGTTATGATGTTTGTCAAAGCAGACACCATCAAAAGTCTCAAGCTTTACAAGCTTGACACCCTAATATGATTGAGTGAAGAAATGAAAGAAGAAGATTGTTATGTTTGGAAAAAAAGTATAGAAAATATCTCATGCCAATTTGGTATTTCAGTTAGAAGTATTCTAAAAGTACAATATAATATAATGCGGCTTGTGATTGTAAAACGACATTTTAAAACTATTCCGCATGGTTTCTTTTCAACGAAAAATCAAAATTTATTTCAAGGAGAAATAACGACTATTTCCAACTTTTGGGATGAGGTATGAAAGGATGAATTGTGAAGAGTAATGATAAACGGAAAAATAAGAGTGTCCAGGGAATAATCGTTATTTCTCCTTGAAATAAATTTTGATTTTTCGTTGAAAAGAAACACATGCGGAATAGTTTTAAAATGTCGTTTTATATTCTAAAAGTATCGAATTCTTGTGTAAGTTGATAATGTTTTAACTATATTAATATTCATAGAATATGAATATCTGATTAAATTGTCTTTTGACCTTTCAGCTAGACTAAAGAGTAGCTTGAAGAGGCGTAAGGTCTGAATTGCGTTCTTACATATGTAGATTTGCTGTGACCTTGCTGTTAAAATTAGGAATCGTCTTTTTCAGACAGTTATTTCCAGTACTGGACAATTAACATCATATATATTTATACGGATATATGTAAATAGGTGAAACTATATACCATTCTACATATTCCTTGTATTTGAAGACCTGGTTGATATCAAAGGTATTCTTCTTACTTTCTTCATACTGCGCAATCCTGTAGATAACTGTAGGTGATGAGAAGGTAAGATCTAGTTTTGGCATAAAAAAATTCGTCTTTCTTCTAACTTCTAACAGGCTGCCTAGACCCTAAGTCTGTACTCCTATCTTTTCTTTGTCCATCCATGATGTAGCGTGCCATATTGGATAGTGGCTGACTAGACCCTAAGTCTGTACTACTATCCTTTCTTTGTCCATCCATGATGTAGCGGGCCATATTGGATAGTGGCTGACTAGACCCTAGGTCTGTACTCATATCCTTTCTTTATCCATCCATGATGTATCGTTCCATATTGTATAGTGGCTGACTAGACCCTAAGTCTGTACTCCTATCCTTTCTTTGTCCATCTATGATGTATCGTGTCATATTGGATAGTGGCTGACTAGACCCTAAGTCTGTACTCCTATCCTTTCTTTGTCCATCTATGATGTAGCGTGCCATATTGGATAGTGGCTGACTAGACCCTAAGTCTGTACTCCTATCCTTTCTTTGTCCATCTATGATGTATCGTTCCATATTGTATAGTGGCTGACTAGACCCTAAGTCTGTACTCCTATCCTTTCTTTGTCCATCTATGATGTAGCGTGCCATATTGGATAGTGGCTGACTAGACCCTAAGTCTGTACTACTATCCTTTCTTTGTCCATCCATGATGTAGCGGGCCATATTGGATAGTGGCTGACTAGACCCTAGGTCTGTACTCATATCCTTTCTTTATCCATCCATGATGTATCGTTCCATATTGTATAGTGGCTGACTAGACCCTAAGTCTGTACTCCTATCCTTTCTTTGTCCATCTATGATGTATCGTTCCATATTGTATAGTGGCTGACTAGACCCTAAGTCTGTACTCCTATCCTTTCTTTGTCCATCTATGATGTATCGTGTCATATTGGATAGTGGCTGACTAGACCCTAAGTCTGGACTCCTCTCTTTTCTTTGTCCATCCATGATGTATCGTTCCATATTGTATAGTGGCTGCCTAGACCCTAAGTCTGTGTTTCTATCCTTTCTTTGTCCATCCACGATGTAGCGTGCCATATTGGATAGTGGCTGACTAGACCCTAAGTCTGTACTCCTATCCTTTCTTTGTCCATCCATGATGTATCGTACCATATTGGATAGTGGCTGACTAGACCCTAAGTCTGTAATCCTATCCTTTCTTTGTCCATCCATGATGTATCGTGTCTTATTGTATAGTGGCTGCCTAGACCCTATGTCTGTACTACTATCCTTTCTTTGTCCATCTATGATGTATCGTGCCATATTGGATAGTGACTGACTAGACCCTAAGTCTGTACTCCTAGCATTTCTTTGTCCATCCATGATGTATCGTGCCATATTGTATAGTGGCTGACTAGACCCTAAGTCTGTACTCCTTTCTTTGTCTATCCATGATGTAGCGTGCCATATTGGATAGTGGCTGCCTAGACCCAAAGTCTGGATTCCTATCCTTTATTTGTCTATCTATGATGTATCGTGTCATATTGGATAGTGGCTACCTAGACCCTAGGTCTGTACTCATATCCTTTATTTGTCTATCTATGATGTATCGTGTCTTATTGGATAGTGGCTGCCTAGACCCTAGGTCTGTATTTCTATCCTTTATTTGTCTATCCATGATGTATCGTGCCGTCTTGTATAGTGGCTAACTAGACCCTAAGTCTGTATATCTATCCTTTATTTGTCTATCCATGATGTATCGTGCCGTCTTGTATAGTGGCTAACTAGACCCTAAGTCTGTACTACTATCCTTTATTTGTCTCTCTATGATGTATCGTATCTTATTGGATAGTGGCTGACTAGACCCTAAGTCTGTATTTCTATCCTTTATTTGTCTATCTATGATGTATCGTGTCATATTGGATAGTGGCTGACTAGACCTAAAGTCTGTACTACTATCCTTTCTTAGTCCATCCATGATGTATCGTGTCATATTGGATAGTGGCTGACTAGACCTAAAGTCTGTACTACTATCCTTTCTTAGTCCATCCATGATGTATCGTGTCATATTGGATAGTGGCTGACTAGACCCTGAGTCTGTATTTCTATCCTTTATTTGTCTATCTATGATGTATCGTGACATATTGGATAGTGGCTGACTAGACCCAAAGTATGTACTCCTATCCTTTCTTAGTCCATCCATGATGTATCGTGTCATATTGGATAGTGGCTGACTAGACCCTAAGTCTGTACTACTATCCTTTCTTTGTCCATCCAGGATGTATCGTGTCATATTGGATAGTGGCTGACTAGATCCTAAGTCTGTACTACTATCCTTTCTTTGTCCATCCAGGATGTATCGTGTCATATTGGATAGTGGCTACCTAGACCCTAAGTCTGTATTCCTATCCTTTATTTATCTATCTATGATGTATCGTGTCATATTGGATAGTGGCTGACTAGATCCTAAGTCTGTACTACTATCCTTTCTTTGTCCATCCAGGATGTATCGTGTCATATTGGATAGTGGCTACCTAGACCCTAAGTCTGTACTCCTATCCTTTATTTATCTATCTATGATGTATCGTGTCATATTGGATAGTGGCTGACTAGATCCTAAGTCTGTACTACTATCCTTTCTTTGTCCATCCAGGATGTATCGTGTCATATTGGATAGTGGCTACCTAGACCCTAAGTCTGTACTCCTATCCTTTATTTATCTATCTATGATGTAGCGTGTCATATTGGATAGTGGCTGACTAGACCCTAAGTCTGTACTCCTAACTTTGTCCATCCAGGATGTATCGTTCCATATTGTATAGTGGCTACCTAGACCCTAAGTCTGTACTCCTATACTTTCTTTGTCCATCCATGATGTATCGTGTCATATTGGATAGTGGCTGCCTAGACCCTAAGTCTGTATTTCTACCTTTATTTGTCTATCCATGATGTAGGGTGCCATATTGTATAGTGTCTGACTATACCCTAAGTCTGTATTTCTATCCTTTATATATCTATCCATGATGTATCGTGCCAGATTGGATAGTGGCTGACTATACCCTAAGTCTGTATTTCTATCCTTTATTTGTCTATCCATGATGTATCGTGCCGTCTTGTATAGTGGCTAACTAGACCCTAGGTCTGTACTACTATCCTTTATTTGTCTATCTATGATGTATCGTATCTTATTGGATAGTGGCTGACTAGTCTCTATGTCTGTACTCCTATCCTTTCTTGTCCATCCAGGATGTATCGTGTCATATTGTATAGTGGCTGACTACACCCAAAGTCTGTACTCCTAACCTTTATTTGTCTATCTATGATGTATCGTGTCAGATTGGATAGTGGCTGACTAGTGTCTATGTCTGTACTCCTATCTCGTCTATCCATGATATCTATAATGCCGTGGTGCCGTGCCACAGAGATGACGTACACCAGGTGTGGTTACACAAGCCGACGTCCGTGAAAAATGACATCCCCCCGCAGTGAAGAAACCGTCCTCATATTTAAGGCGCCGTTAGAGAAAGTCCTGGAGAACCAAGGCTGACGTCACTCCGAGCTCCGGCCAATCGGCAACTGGAGCCACAACTCGTCGACACTTTCGATTTCGACCGCTCCTCAGGTAATCCTTCCTGTCTTCCTCTCTCCACCGTTTATCGTATTCTCGATGGGTCCTTCTTCCTTTCTCTCTTTTTTTACTTTCTTCTTTCTTCTCTTCATTATTTTACTTTATTCTCTTTTTCGTTTTATTTTTCCTTCTTTTTCTTCATGTCTATCTTTTGTTTACTTTTATATATTCAAAACTTTATTTTAAATATAGTTTTTTTTTACTTCCATAATCATTTTTATTTATCAATTTTATATTATATTTATTATATTTTATTTATTACTAATCATACCAATTCTTTACACACTTAGTTACTTCATCTTTATAACTATTTATACCAACTTATACATTCAGACAATTAATAAATATTTTAATAACATAAAAAAAAAATGTGTCTCAAGATATGCGACTTAACGATTTTTGATAAAGCTACCTCATTCAAATAAGGTTGTATTTATCTCTTCATTTAGTGATTTTAAAATTATTTTAGAGATATTATTAATAAAATACTTTAAAATATGTTTTCACACACTCATTTAATGTTTTTTTCACCATAAAAAAAATGATAATTATTTCTCCTTATATGTCAATTTTATCAATTTATTTTCACCTAATGCAGTTGTAAACATATCTAGACTTTAAAATTTGACACAAATAAATTTACTGGCAATGCGCTTCTTTTAAATATTATCAAATATTATCTCTACAGACCTTACTGCAATGATATGAATTATTGAATGAGAGGGCTTTGCAATAAGGTCTGTAGAGATAATATTTGATGATATTATAAAAGAAGCGCATTACCAGTAAATTTATTTGTGTAAAATTTTAACGATAGATGGTAATTAAATTTAATTTACTAATATCTAGACTTTGTCAATCTAAAGATGTGCTATAAAATACATAATAAAATTAAAGTAAAAAGAGACGGATCACAATATCTTCTTTATTATAATTTCGGTAAGCTTTCGAGTGTTGGCCCTTTCTCAGGCTATGAGAAAGAGTCATTGCTCGAAAGCTTTCCGAATTTATAATAAAGAATCATTTTGCGATTCGTCTTTTTTATAATAATATTATATCTATATATTGACATATCATATAGCAAAATGGTATACATTAGAATATATCCAATTATAGACCATCTATAATATGGATATTCTTGTTTCCTTCTGGATATGGTTTCTCTTTAAGAAGTTGAGTTATTTTGGTTCAAGCCTTTTTTGAATTTTACACTCATGGTCAAAACTGGAGGAAGTGGAAAGTCTTTGTTGTCGCCGGTTGTCTGTTTTTTGAAAGAAACAGAGGAAATTTGTTCATATTTGGTTATCTTGTGTGTCTTCAATAAAGGTCACTGTAATATCTTTCAGAGTTATTATCTGAATTCCGATATACATGCTAAAAGGTACAATTTTCTTAAGTTTTGTCCATGAGTGTATCTTTCAGAGTTATTGTCTGAATCCCGATATTCATGTTGAAAGGTACAACTTCCTTAAGTTTTGTCCATGAGTGTATCTTTCAGAGTTATTGCCTGAATTCCAATATACATGCTAAAAGGTACAACTTCCTTAAGTTTTGTCCATGAGTGTATCTTTCAGAGTTATTGTCTGAATCCCGATATACATGCTAAAAGGTACAACTTCCTTAAGTTTTGTCCATGAGTGTATCTTTCAGAGTTATTGTCTGAATCCCGATATACATGCTAAAAGGTACAACTTCCTTAAGTTTTGTCCATGAGTGTATCTTTCAGAGTTATTGTCTGAATCCCGATATACATGCTAAAAGGTACAACTTCCTTAAGTTTTGTCCATGAGTATATCTTTCAGAGTTATTGTCTGAATCCCGATATACATGTTAAAAGGTACAACTTTCTTAAATTTTGTCCATGAGTATATCTTTCAGAGTTATTGTCTGAATCCCGATATACATGTTAAAAGGTACAACTTTCTTAAATTTTGTCCATGAGTGTATCTTTCAGAGTTATTGTCTGAATAACGCTATACATGCTAAAAGGTACAACTTCCTTAAGTTTTGTCCATGAGTGTATATTTGTGGTTGTTCAGGGTGATTGTTTCTCATGTGAAGTGTCGCTGTGATTTTTTAACATTTGAATAATATTGTAGAGTAGTTTATTGATTAATTAAATTATTTTGATTTTTAAATATTATTAATATAGATTTACATAATTTAGCTTCAATTATGTCAAAGCTATATAAGATATAAAGTATTCAAGTACCAAAGATTCCACCCTTCAGTATATCATATATATTGTTGCGCTGGTGACCTGATGTACTGGGAAGAAACATTCGTGAAGTCTTTTTAACGTTTATTCACAAACCAAAAGTTTGGAGGCAAAGCACTGTCTAACTAAAGATTATTGTCTTAAATCACCTAAAAACAAAAGTATGCAAATTTGACGAAATAAAAGTATGTAAAATAATTATAGAAAACAAAATTATGTAAAAATAATTATACATGAAAGTTGTTAAAAATAAATAAGATGTTAAAAGTTACAATTGAATACATAAGAAAAGATCTAGACAAAACAAGTAAGTTAAAATGTGACATGTAAATTAAAAGCTCCAGCAGCGCGCCAACAGTAGAATGATCCAATACAGTATTAGAGCTCTAAAGAAGCAGTCTGGTAGATTAAATTGACGAAACCGCTGGGAGGGTTCCCCACTGATGAACCAAGCCCTTCCAATATTTTTTTCATCGCAGTAAGGACAGTATAAATATGATTTATGTGTGAAAGAAAAATTCGCGTTTTGAAGTTTTCATTTACTATGTAAATTTTAAGATAGACCGTTGTGTTACAGAGAATAAAGTTTGTTCATGTTTACTTCTTCTCGCGTCTATTTTTAAACGCGACAATAGTAATTAAATCTGGTTAATTTATAGTTAAAAGATAATTAAATTTTCAGAATAATTAGTATGGTATAAGACAATAACGCGTTATCTATACACAAGAAATGAAAACTTTAATACGCGAATGTTTCTTTCATACATAAATCTTGGAAGGTCTTGGCTCATCAGTGGTGAACCCTCCCAGCAGTTTCGCTAATTTAATCCACCAGACTGCTTCTTAAGATCTATAATACTGTATTGGATCATTCTACTTATATATGCTACACTGAAGGGTGGAATCTTTGGTACTCGAATACTATCTTCCCGAAACTTCATATTGTATTAATGGGGGGAATTATTATTTAATTTGAATAAAAATGTGCAGAAATGTATTGTAAATGTTAAATGATTACAATAAATTTAGCCAAAATAATCAATAACACTTTTTATGAAGATAAAACAGACCCTCCAACTAAACAGAAGGAAGTCGACACAGTTTGCCAGATGGAAATCTGGTCACCTGCGCCCTCTAGTCTATAAAGAGGGAGCCAAAACATCCCCATGTGCACTAGGTGCAAAACCGAAGAGACCACTTCCCAACATATACTAAATTGTATTGGAAAGGACAAAGGATCCCTGTACAGAGAACCGAGAAGAGTTCTTGAACTTCTTTATGAGCACGACCTCCAAGATCTTGTCTAATTTAAAATAATAAAAGTATAAGGAAAAAAATGAAGATAAAGACATTAACTTTAATCTCATGAGGCCTTTTATTAGATATACGAGTACAATAATTTGCAATTTGCATATCTCAAGACGATATGCAAATTCTTATTTGAATTAGATTTATGGGATATCTTCTGATTGTCAGTGTATAATTCTTGAAAATTGAAAATTCAATTCAATAGCAAAGTGATTAATATACACAATTGTCCTTAACTTTCACAAAGAGAAAGTTTATCTTTTATTCAAATTTATCAAAGTTCTGACACAGAAGTTGTATGGCATTCATATTCAGGTCATCTGGATTCAAAAACCGTTTCTAATGCGAAAGCTGAATTGAAAGGTGTGTCACACGTAAGTTATGGAATTTATACAATACATGTCTTTTTTTTAAATATTTTTTTTCACCTAGGTAGAAGTGTACGGATGTTTTAAGGTATAAGACAGGTTCATTGTTGTTATTGTTGTCGTGTCCGATGAAGCCTCAGATGTCTCCATACATCTCTATCACAGCAGTCGCAATGTCCTCTATCTTGGGTGTGTATACTGTATTGTTGTTGTTGTCGTGACCAATGAAGAATCTCAGATATCTCCATGCATCTCTATCACAGCAGTCGCTATGTCTTCTATCTTGAGTGTTTATACTATATTGTTGTTGTTGTCGTGACCAATGAAGAATCTCAGATATCTCCATGCATCTCTATCACAGCAGTCGCTATGTCTTCTATCTTGAGTGTTTATACTATATTGTTGTTGTTGTCGTGACCAATGAAGAATCTCAGATATCTCCATGCATCTCTATCACAGCAGTCGCTATGTCTTCTATCTTGAGTGTTTATACTATATTGTTGTTGTTGTCGTGACCAATGAAGAATCTCAGATATCTCCATGCATCTCTATCACAGCAGTCGCTATGTCTTCTATCTTGAGTGTTTATACTATATTGTTGTTGTTGTCGTGACCAATGAAGAATCTCAGATATCTCCATGCATCTCTATCACAGCAGTCGCTATGTCTTCTATCTTGAGTGTTTATACTATATTGTTGTTGTTGTCGTGACCAATGAAGAATCTCAGATATCTCCATGCATCTCTATCACAGCAGTCGCTATGTCTTCTATCTTGGGTGTGTATACTGTATTGTTGCTGCCGTGTCCAATGAAGAGCCTCAGATGTCTCCATACATCTCTATTACAGCAGTTGCAATGTTCTCTATCTTGGGTGTGTATACTGTATTGTTGCTGCCGTGTCCAATGAAGAGCCTCAGATGTCTCCATACATCTCTATTACAGCAGTTGCAATGTTCTCTATCTTGGGTGTGTATACTGTATTGTTGCTGCCGTGTCCAATGAAGAACCTCAGATGTCTCCATACATCTCTATTACAGCAGTTGCAATGTTCTCTATCTTGGGTGTGTATACTGTATTGTTGTTGTCGTGTCCAATGAAGGGTCTCAGATGTCTCCACACATCTCTATCACAGCAGTCGCAATGTCCACTATCTTGGGTGTGTAAAGCTGCTGTTCTGGGTCCATGTCAATTTTCTGCAAGGCTGCAGACACTTTGCTTTTCATTGGAAAATAGGTACCGTTGCCACGTTAGTCACCTTGGACCAGAATTTGTTCAAATATTCCAAGGGTCCAGGGGGGACCTCAGGGAAGTGTGGTCGGACTTATCCCCCCCGATAGACTCATTCAGAAATTAATATAAAAAAATATATATATATAAAAAAAAATAACAATAAATATTTATTTATAAATTTATTTGCCATCTATCGATAAAATTGATAACATTCACATTTTTAGTAATGTGTTTCTTTTTATAATATCATCAAATATTATCTCTAAAGACCTTACTACAATAATAAAAGTTGTTGAATGAGCGGGCGGCTTGGCTTATCAATGGTGAAACCCTCTCAGTGGTTTCGCTAAATAAATATCTATTTTTTTTTTAATTGTAAAAAGTAATCTTTCGAGAAATAATACTTTTCTACTGGCTAAACAATGCAAAGTGGAGAAATACAAACTGTTTTTAATTAACTTATGAATAACTGGGGGAAAATAGTACAAATGTGACATTGTACTGGGATAAGGAGAATAAATTAAGAAAATAAAAAGGTATCTTATTATCGTGAAACTGAAAGTTAACAACTGAAAATTCTGGAATAATTAAAAATCAACAAATAGTTGATATTTATTCCGATAGATGGCGCAAATTATCAGCAAATTTCAGTTGTACGATAAGGAGATGACTTTATATTTTCCTTTTTTATAAATAAATATTAAAATTTTACTTATTACAGGTTCATTCATTTGAAAATAATTTAAAATGTTTAAAATAACTTGTATTAAAATCATTTAAACAAAAGAATGCTAATTAAATAAAAAATGTACATTTTCGCTTCGCAGGGAGCTTTACCGTATTGTAGGGCTCACATTGCCCTTGAATACTTCTGTTTACATACTACATTTGAAAGTATAAAACTTTGTACTCGTTCTGTCATCAGACAATGTCTACCTTTGTATATTTTTGGTATACTTAATTTACTTCTTGTTTATTTAGGTTTATTTGTTATTTACTTTTAGTCTATTTCTAATCTAACTTCTTGTTCATTTCTTGTCTTGTACCTACCTTTTTTACTTTTGTATTCTTGTCTACATCTTGTATATTAATTGTTCTTGTTGCCATGTTGAAAAGTATTAAAAAAAGTGAAATTAAACTGAGATCAGGTTGATTAAAAGGCATAAAAAAGCATAAAAAGTCTCTCCTGATCATGCAACTGAAAGTTGTTGATGGCTTTCGCCATCTGTCGGAAATATAATCAACTAATTGTTGATATTTTTAATTATTACAGAATATTTACTAAATACCCTTTCTTGATTAATCACGAAGAGTCAACTACCTACACGTTTCAGGCTATTGGCCCACATCAGTATGTAGAAATCTGTACCTTAACGACAAATAAAGCTGTTCTTTGTACCTTCCTGAAATATCATAGAATAGATATTGCAACGTGGAAAATTAGGGAAGACCAACTTCGGGATGAGACAACACTTTATTTTAGGCAAGAACAAACTATTAAGGATGAACAAAAGATCAGCAAAAGAGGGAAGTGTACAGAGTATAACAAAATACATATAAACATAAAAAATAATACTCTGCTAATAAAATAATAAATGCTTTGTTACAATATTTAAAGCCAAAAGTACATGAGAATGCTAGATACTAGTTTAATGGTTGAGTAATTATTTTAAACGAAATAGTTAGTAATAGTCATCAAACCATTAACTATCCATTGAGTCTATTACCAAAGTACAACTGACGACTTTGAAGAGTATTGTTCTTTCTATTCCTTCAAGGTCAATTTGAAGATCAAGGTCAACTGAAGGTCAAATAACCAACCGATACATTTACTTCCTCTTCCATTTTGATCTTTCGTTGATTGACATTTTTGTTATCTTAGGAAATACATTTTTTTTATGGGATTTGTTGTTAACCATCTTAAAAGCAATTAAGTTATGCCTAAATTTAGACAAATTTGATGCATTTTCTATCAATAATTGATTTATATTAATACAAAGCAATAACACGCCATCTATATATATATTGAATGAAGATATTAAGAAGCGAATGTTTCTTTTACAAATAAATCAAACTTCTATTGTCCTTACTGCGATGAAAAAATATATTGGGAGGGCTTTGCTCATTAGTGGTGAACCCTTCCAGCGGTTTCACCAATTTAATCTACCAGACTGTTTCTTTAGAGCTCTAATACTGTATTGGATCATCATTCTGCTTTTATATGCTACAGTGAATGGTGGGATCTTAAAAATGGTATTTGAGAAAACTATGGACATTAGCTTTTAGGGCAGTAGAATAGAATTATCGATAGTTTCGTAAAACAGAATCTAGAATAAATCATCAAATAGTACAATCATTTTATTCGTGATTGAACGTTGTGACCCACTGTATGCATTATATCCCAAACACGATGCGATGCCAGCCATCTCTGTCTTGAGTTCTATGTGCCATCTCAGCGACCGTTTAACCAGTGAGTTCCGTTAATTAAATCATCAAATACAGACTATATAAGTCTTCTTTCTTATCTCCAATCAATCATATTAGGGTATCAAGCTTTTAAAGCTTGAAATCATGACTGGGTGAAGTAGAATGCGTCTACCTTTGTCATTAAGACTGGGAGCACTACTTAGTGGCAGGCTGACTTAGGTCCAAAAGAAATGGCCGTCTCTGACATGAGGAACAGACGCCATGTGCAGCCGCTCCTAACATGGAGTACAAACGTTGCTCATCCTGTATCCAGGGATTAGGAGCCCTTACAGGGTACTATCAGCCGGGCTAGCTGAGCCCAGTTCTTTTAGCGAGCTTATTAATGCTCTCCCTCCTCCTTTTTCATCCGGGCTTGGGACCGGCAAAGGCGGAGTTGACTATATGAGTAGAATGAACATACAATGGATGTAACGGTCTTATGGATTAAATTGATGAACTCACTGGGAAGGTTCACCACTGATTAGCCAAGCCTTCCCAATTCTATTTCAACACCAGTTCACTGATTGTAGAAATTAGTTCTGTATTTTAAACAGAAATCTCACATTGAATAATTACATTTCTAAATATATTTATATATTATCAGAAATAAACGTCTGTCAAATTTTGGACGCAACTGATTTTATCTTTTAATGTAATTTTTATATAAAGACATAAATGATTGAAAGGATTTTCTATATATACAACTTGTCTTGACACGTCTGTCTGGCCGTTTGAAACATAATAATTGTGTGTGATGATGTAATTATTATTAAACTTCAATAAGGTTTGTGGAATAGTTACCTTTATAGATGCCTTCGCCGAATGGATTTATTGAAAAAAATTTAAATGACAAATAGCAATGTCAACTTTTTATTGAAAGGTATTATAGAAGCTTTCGTTAATGTTCTTTATCATCTTGATGTATAGTGTTGTTGTTGTCGTGTCCAATGAAGAACCTCAAATGTATCCATACATCTCTATCACAGCAGTCGCTATGTTTTCTATTTTGAAAAGCTTACATTGTTGTTGTCGTGTTCAATGAAGAGCCACAGATGTATCCGTACATCTCTATCACAGCAGTCACTATGTTTTTTATCTTGGAAAGCTTTAATTGTTGTTGTTGTTGTCGTGTCCAATGAAGAGCAACAGATATATCCGTACATCTCTATCACAGCAGACACTATGTTTTTTTTTTTTATCTTGGAAAGCTTTAATTGTTGTTGTTGTTGTTGTCGTGTCCAATGAAGAGCCACAGATGTATCCGTACATCTCTATCACAGCAGTCACTATGTTTTTTATCTTGGAAAGCTTTAATTGTTGTTGTTGTTGTCGTGTCCAACGAAGAGCCACAGATGTATCCGTACATCTCTATCACAGCAGTCGCTATGTTCTCTATCTTGTAAAGCTTTCATTGTTGTTGTTGTTGTCGGGTCCAATGAAGAGCCTCAGATATCTCCATACATCTCTATCACAGCAGTCGCTATGTTCTCTATCTTGGAAAGCTTACATTGTTGTTGTTGTTGTCGTGTCCAATGAAGAGCCTCAGATGTATCCATACATCTCTATCACAGAGGTCGCTAGGTTCTCTATTTTGGAAAGCTTGCATTGTTGTTGTTGTGTCCAATGAAGAGCCTCAAATGTGTCTATACATCTCTATCACAGCAGTCGCTATGTTCTCTATCTTGGAAAGCTTACATTGTTGTTTTTGTTGTCGTGTCCAATGAAGAACCTCAGATGTCTCCGTACATCTCTATCACAGCAGTCGCAATATTCTCTATTTTGGGTATGTGTGTTGTATAGTGCAGTGATATTAATAATAATGTTTTAATCTAATATTTACCAATATATTCACTAAGATGTACATCAAGCTGAAACGGAGTTTGTCCGAAAGTCTCTTTATTTATTTTTAGTAAAAATAAACGGTGTTATATTTTACTCTTTATAAAAATGTATACTCTTATAAAATTTCCAGTAACGTAGTTATACCTGTCAAAGGGCTGTTGAGCCCGAAAACTTGTATTGCCGATATATATAAAAGAAACTCTTTCCTCAGCGAATTTTCTGTTTTTTAGAATCTCTAGAAGACACCATAAATATCCCTGTTTTTTAACTATGGTTTCTCATAGGACTATTCAACCAACAATACATTCACCTTTTTGAAAAATATGTACAGTTAAATCTGTCTATAGCGCCTCCTCTTGGGACTCACCAAAATAGGGTGCTATAAAGAGGGGGTGCTATAGACAGGTCCCTTTTTATATAAATCGCATCGTACTACGTATATACAATCGGGCGCTATAGAGAAAGGGTGCTATAGACAGGTCACTTTTAATGTAAATCGCATCGTACTACGTATTTAAAATCGGGCGCTATGGAGAGGAAGACGCTATTCAGAGGGGGCACTATAGACAGATTTAACTGTATATAAAAGCCATTTCCATATAGGAATTAAATATCAGGAAATTGAAGTACAAACAGATGGCATATTTGATGATGTTCAATCTAACCATTTCTGATAGCACCATCAATCATAAAGATGAAATTGTAAAAAAGAAAGAAATTACACTGTCACATTGTGACAGTACCCATTACTCTGTATGTTTGTTTGTTTTTTTCCAGCCATTGTTTGTGTATTATATCTATTTCTCTTAAAATATATTTTCCCATTGTTGTTTGATTTACTATAGGAACTTGATGAGAACATTCGAATTAAATTGGCGAAACCACTGGATGGGTTCACCACTGATGAGCCAAGCTCTCTCAATATCATCGCGGAGATAAATAAAGCAAGGGCAAAATTGGGGACAATTAATTTACTATAAGGGGTATTTACCTTTTAGTTCTCCAATAAAAATTATTTACAAGAGGTATTTAAGGGAGAAAGAGTCAGATGATATCACAACTTATCGCAAGGTAGAGATAATAATAATGAGCGTCTTCAGCCACCAAAGCGTCCCGTTTTCCTTATTTACAGATCAGCTTCCGAGAACCCTTCACACCTGTGGTCCCCCCCCCCCCGGGGGTCCAGGGATGATTGACAGGTTTTCCATCTGGATGGAGCTTCTTGACAATATATATATTTCATTAAAGTAAGTGTGTGTGTAGAAGTTTGTTTTATATGTAAAAAAAAAATTGTGTTTTATCATTTTCATTTATTATATATAGATGGTGCGTGCTATTGCTTTGTATTAATTCGAATTATCTTTTTTTTTAAATAAAGTTTATCAGAAATATTAATTATTCGAGATAAGTAAAAACGAGTTAACAATAATCGTATTTAAAACAGTAGACCGAAACTGTGATGATAAATATGCAAATATATAAACGTTGCTGATGGCTTGCGCCATCTATCGGAATAAATATAAACCATACGCTGATTTTTGATTATTCCTGAAGAATGTCAAAATACTTCTTTATTAATATAGAAAGGCGAACTACGTAAGCGTTTCAGGATATTTAGCTAATATTCTTGAATTATTATACAAATAATCAACGTTCAGTCGATATTTATTCCGATAGATGGCGCAAGCCAACAATACCTTTTAATTGTACGATCAGTATTTACTTTATTTTCTTAATATATCAACCTGATATCATTGATTTTGTACTATTCTTTCATACACACATACCTTTCTGTAAAAGAACAGTTTTCATCGTCTAAATTTTAGTTTTTACCATTTCGTTTTTCAACAGTAAGAGGACATCTATCTTTATAAATGATAATTTTGTCTCTACAACTAGATGTTGTTCGTTAGAGAGAGTTTATACTAGATACTAGACACACTCATGGACAAAACTTAAAGAAGTTGTACCTTTTAGCATGTATATCGGGATTCAGACAATAACTCTGAAAGATACACTCATGGACAAAACTTAAGGAAGTTGTACCTTTTAGCATGTATATCGGGATTCAGACAATAACTCTGAAAGATACACTCATGGACTAAACTTAAGGAAGTTGTATCTTTTAGCATGTATATCGGGATTCAGACAATAACTCTGAAAGAAACACTCATGGACAAAACTTAAGGAAGTTGTACCTTTTAACATGTATATCGGGATTCAGACAATAACTCTGAAAGATACACTCATGGACAAAACTTAAGAAAGTTTTACCTTTCAGCATGTATATCGGGATTCAGACAATAACTCTGAAAGATACACTCATGGACAAAACCTAAGAAAGTTTTACCTTTTAGTATGTATATCGGGATTCAGACAATAACTTTGAAAGATACACTCATGGACAAAACCTAAGAAAGTTTTACCTTTTAGCATGTATATCGGGATTCAGACAATATCTCTGAAAGATACACACATGGACAAAACTTAAAAAAGTTTTACCTTTTAGCATGTATATCGGGATTCAGACAATAACTCTGAAAGATACACTCATGGACAAAACTTAAGGGAAGTATAAATAATTTCGACCCCCATCAACAAAACTACAAACGCCTCAGGCTTGAAGACAATTCACCTCTTGTGTTCGCCATTTACCCCAGTGGACACAAGGTGGACATTGTCCATTCACTTCCGGTTCTCCTGGATAATTAGAAGGCCAGCCCGGTCAAGGGGTCAAAGGTCACAGTGACCTCTCCAAAATTAATAAATATCTCCGTGGTTTCCCGTTGGATAACTGTCCTGGATACCTCGGTGTTGGGAACTTGTTCCCTGACATGACAGCCGTAACTATAGGCCAACACTTTTTGAATGGAACATTTTGCACATCTATTGTTTACGTTTCGGTCATCAAATGTTGTTCTTTTTCAAATGAAATAAGAGTTAACTGTGCATCTATAATACAAACCAATACAAAACTATATTAGTGAGGTTTTTTATAATTGAGAATTTTTAAAAAAATTATTATCCCTAGTACACGTGGTAAAGGCCATGATAATCATGGTGCGTAGAAGTTGACGACTGCTTTTACTGTAAGTGCATCACATGTCTACACACGTGAAAAGCAGTTAGACTTTTGCACTTACAAATGTGCCAGAAATCCATTTAGTTACTTGCACTCGCTTGTGGGGTTGGAATTATTCAAGAATCGTGGGCCTTTGGAGCATTTTTTTAATTAGAAAAAAGGTCCCAATGCGGGATTCGATCCCGGGTCGTAGTGGTCGAAAACCAATGGTTTAGACCACTCTTCCACCAACCTCCTAATTTGAGAAATATCTATAAAAAGTTAAAAAAGTGATTTCTCTAACAACAATAACATACTTTTATTCAGGCCTATATTGTCTTAGGTGACAATTCTTTTTAGTGGACAATCTGAGATTGTATTATTACGATTTAGACCTATTGCGGTGAACAAAAATACACTTATGGACAACACTTAAGGAAGTGGAAGGTCTTTGATGTCGTTTTTTTTTTTTTTGGAGACAGAGTCAATTTTGTTCACACTTGGTTATCTCGTGTGTCTTCAATAAAGCTCACTGTAATATCTTTCAGAGTTATTGTCTCAATCCCGATATATATGCTGAAAGGTAAAAACTTCCTTAAGTTTTGTCCACAGAGTGTATCTTTCAGAGTTATTGTATGAATCCCGATATACATGCTGAAAGGTAAAACTTCCTTAAGTTTTGTCCATGAGTGTATCTTTCAGAGTTATTGTCCAGAATCCCGATATATATGCTAAAAGGTACAACTTCCTTAAGTTTTGTCCATGAGTGTATCTTTCAGAGTTATTGTCTCAATCCCGATATATATGCTGAAAGCTAAAATTTCCTTAAGTTTTGTCCATGAGTGTATCTTTCAGAGTTATTGGCTGAATCCCGATATATATGCTGAAAGCTAAAATTTCCTTAAGTTTTGTCCATGAGTGTATCTTTCAGAGTTATTGTCTCAATCCCGATATATATGCTGAAAGCTAAAATTTCCTTAAGTTTTGTCCATGAGTGTATTAATTGTTTATTTACTATTTCTATATATAGTTATGGATATATTATTATATGTAAATAATACTATGTAAACAATAATGCATAAATAAATAGTTTTTACTTTTGAGAGCATATACAACCTTCAAGTCTCTTTCAAAGTTATTTTACTTCAATTTTATATTCTCCCATAAAAGCCTTTTAAAATCAAGAATTTTGTAAATTATGCTGTAAGGTGTTCCAATTTTTATAAGAGATTTCAATTCTTATTTTTTTCTTAATCTAAAACAGATAAAAAAGAATATATATTGCGAAATAAAAATAAATTTTAAATATTCGAGCTATATTTTTATTTTTTTGTTATCTTCTAACTTATAGTAACTTTATTAGGTTTGAGAAAAACCAAGATTCGAAAGCTTCAACTAAAAATAATTTCAATAATTTGTGTTTTATTGGCGTTAAACAAAATTTATTTTTTTGATAATAAAATTCGATATACTTTTAAAAAATACCAAAAGGTTTTGCATTAGTTTATTTATTACCTAAAAAAATGCAAAAGGTTTTTAGATATTTTTATAACTGTTCTTTTAAACCTCTTGTGTATTCATTATTGTAAGTTTTACTGAAATGAATTTTTAATGGAGGTCAAAAATGAAGGATGCTGTGTAATTATTCCATCTTATTGATGTACGCGTCAAGTTGGGCATCAAGTTCTTCAAGAGTCAGTGATGTTTTTTGGTCATTAAACCAAGTGCGATTCATTCTTCCGTATTGTAATGACCCCCTGTTCTTGCAAAAATACAACCCCTCCAGCAAGTGCAAGTAACCAAACTGAGTTCTGCCACATTTGTAAGTGCAAGAGTCGAACTGCTTTTTACATGAGTAGACATGTGGTGCACTTACAGTAAAAGCACTCGCCAACTTCTACCCACCATGATTATAATGGCCTGTACCACGTATACTAGGGATAATAATTTTTAAATAATATTTATTTATGGAAGGGATATTGATACTTGTCTGATTATATGGTTTTGTACCTACAAGGGTCACTCCAAAAGTTTTTACAATCACCTATTTTAGTTAAATCTGAAAATTTCAAATTTTCAGAGTTTCTTAAAGTATTCACCCTTAGGCCCTATGCAAGATTTCATCCGTGAAACCCAATTATCGAAGCACTTACACCAGTCATCTTCGGGGATGAATTTACGGCATTGATAAAGGTTTGCAGTGTTTCATCATCAGTGTTTAAAACGGGGATACTCATAATTGTAGGTTGGATTTTGATCAATTCAAGTTGTAGATTCCATCAACCATTTTATAAAAGTTTAGATAATATTTCTCTAATAGCTAAAGACAATAACACATAATCTATATACAAGAAATAATACCACTAGGCACGAAAGTTTATTTTACAATCAATACCAACTTTTACTGTCCTTACCGCGATGATAAATAATAGGAAGTCTTGGCTCATCAGTGGTGAACCCTCCCAACGGTTTCGCCAATTTGATCTACCAGACCGCTTTTTAGAGCTCTAATACTGTATTAGATCATTCTGCTTCTAAATGCGACAAAGAAGTTTGTATTATTTGTAAAATAAACTTTCGTGCTAAGCGGTATTACAAGTATCACAGTGGTACTACACTAATAAACTTTCTATCTTTTGAAAAAGTCGTCAGTGGGTCAGCGAAACGTCAAAGAAAATAAATGTTTATGAAAAGGTGGATATGGAGTCTACAACTTGAATTGTATTTAAAACCAATTTCAAAATTAATTCTTGAGAAAGTTCTTTTTTGTATTTTTATTATCCCAGTAGTGTTCAAAGTGTTCATTGATAGACAAAACTCCGTGTTTGTCGCCTTGTGTGTGTGTTGTCCAGTGTGGGTCGCCGAAACCTGAACAATAAATGTTGAAGTTTGATAAATCCCCATCTTGAAATAATTTATCAGTTGCAGAAATCGTTGAATATGTTGATGTCTTTCGTACGAGTTTCAAATTGCAATTCTATTAATGATACTTTGATATTAAACTTATACGAGGTTCGTCAACATATCAAAACAATGGGGAAAGTTTTAAATCAACATCAGGGCATTAAAAATATGCACAAAGTTATAACAACTGACAGCTTCAATTTACAATATACACTCATGGCAAATCTTAAGGAAATTGTTCCTTTTAGCATGTATATCGGGATTCAGACAATAACTCTGAAAGATATTTGATACACAGTGACCTTTATTGAAGACACACGAGATAACCAAGTGTGAACAACCTCTGTCTTTTCTTCTTCTTCTTCTAAAAAAAAAAGATCATCAGCGATATCAAAGACCTTCCACCACCTTAAGTTTTGTTCATGAGTGTATCTCCTTGATTGAGGTATCCAAGCCAGAAAACCGAACCTTTGGAACAATCTAGGAAATATCCATAAGCTTCTAAGACAGTACTAAGTAAGGGGTGGCCATCCAATCATATTATGGGTGTAATTGACAGCAACATAGGGAATGTGACTATATTTTTTACAATTTCAGATGGGCTTCATTTGTGAATGATATCATTTTTGACCGTAATAGCAACTTTGTGTGAAAGGTGGATCTCACAGTGTAGCAACATGGTAAGGAATGCGGTTATTTCTTGAAGTCGGCGAGTTCTGGTGTAGCATGCCAAATTTGATGACCTTACGTAAAGAATGTCCCAAAATCGCATGTCCTCGTCCTCCTTTCTGACGCACAGGGCGGATGAGACCTCTCCTCCCACCGGTCAGGGCCTCTGCAAGGACGATGGTCCCACATTCTGGTGGTGGCAGGCAGTCCTGGCTGGGAGGTCCTGGTAAGTCCTGCTGTTGCTGGTAGTTATAGGGACTTTTCTGGACTACCATCGATGGTATAGGAATATACAGCCTTGTAGGATAGACAGTACGATGGTCCTACATTTTGGTGGTGGCAGGCAGTCCTGGCTGGGAGGTCCTGGTAAGTCCTGCTGTTGCTGGTAGTTATAGGGACTTTTCTGGACTACCATCGATGGTATAGGAATATACAGCCTTGTAGGATAGACAGTACGATGGTCCTACATTTTGGTGGTGGCAGGCAGTCCTGGCTGGGAGGTCCTGGTAAGTCCTGCTGTTGCTGGTAGTTATAGGGACTTTTCTGGACTACCATCGATGGTATAGGAATATACAGCCTTGTAGGATAGACAGTACGATGGTCCTACATTTTGGTGGTGGCAGGCAGTCCTGGCTGGGAGGTCCTGGTAAGTCCTGCTGTTGCTGGTAGTTATAGGGACTTTTCTGGACTATCATCGATGGTAGAGGAATATACAGCCTTGTAGGATAGACAGTACAATGGTCCTACATTCTGATGGCGGCAAGCAGTCCTGGCTGGGAGGTCCTGGTAAGTCCTGCTGTTGCTGGTAGTTATAGGGACTTTTCTGGACTACCATCGATGGTATAGGAATATACAGCCTTGTAGGATAGACAGTACGATGGTCCTACATTTTGGTGGTGGCAGGCAGTCCTGGCTGGGAGGTCCTGGTAAGTCCTGCTGTTGTTGCTGGTAGTTATATGGACTTTTCTGGACTACCATCGATGGTAGAGGAATATACAGCCTTGTAGGATAGAAAGTACAATGGTCCTACATTCTGATGGCGGCAAGCAGTCCTGGCTGGGAGGTCCTGGTAAGTCCTGCTGTTGTTGCTGGTAGTTATATGGACTTTTCTGGACTACCATCGATAGTAGAGGAATATACAGCCTTGTAGGATAGAAAGTACAATGGTCCTACATTCTGATGGCGGCAAGCAGTCCTGGCTGAGAGGTCCTGGTAAGTCCTGCTGGTGTTTCTGGTAGTTATATGGACTTCTCTGGACTACTATCGATGGGATATTGGCCTAGATGATATAAATTCTTAAATCAAATGGATTAATTTAAAAGATTTTATTTTATGTGAGTTAAATGGCAATCTTACGAGGGTTGGATCATCATCAGATCAATGTTTTCGTAAAGGCAACAATATCTATAGAAGTTTTGAAGATCTTAATACTTCGATATATTGTTCGTTTTGGAAAATCATTGGGAGGAGGATTTGATAACGCTAGAAAGCCTTCCATTATAACCAATAAAAGAAATATTTTGTAAATTATCCTAATAATTTATCACATACACCTATCCCCCGATTTACACGGTACTTGTTTTACACGTTTTCGCTTTTAAACGGTTTTCCAAATAAGTTTTTTTTTTGTTTTTATCGCACTATACTAAATGCTACTGTGATTGAACACATGCGCTGTGTACACATCTCACGAGGAATCCCGAGCTTATGTGATGACTTGCTGCACACGCACACTGTGTCTGTATTTCTAATTTTTACAAATTTTTAACGTTTTTTTCTCAGGAACGTATCTACCGTGTAAATCGGGGGATAGGTGTATATTATATTCTGAATTTGAATACAGTGTCTTGTTGGATACAACGAGAGGGGACAATGGTGCTGATATATCCTGGTAGCTGAAATTCTCTGAAACCCCATCACTGGGACCATAGACAAGGGATAACATAAACGAAGAAATGAATGATTCTCTCTTGTGTGTGGGTAGAATACCATTAAATATTCTCTTTATTGTCTATACCCTGGCGAAGCCAATCCATATTTGTCTAGTGAAAATGACGAAAGCTTTTAAAATTCGTCTAACTTTTTCTACCCCAAATTTCCTTTTTATTAAGAAATATAAATAGTTGATTTTTTATCCCCTTATGTGACAGATATATAGGAATTGATCGTTGTACACTCTGTCCAAAGGTAAAAGATTTACTCCCAATATCCTTGCGAAGCCTAGCCTCTTTTTTTCTAGAAAAAACTGAATATGATAAAAGCTTTAAAAATGCATCTATAACTTTTTCTAGTTTCCCTTTTCTTAAGAATTATAAATAGTTGATTTTCTTTCCCTTCTTTTGTGATGGATGGCAAAGAATTGATAGTTATTCACTCTACCCATAGGTAAAAGAATCAGTACCCACAACAAGCTACAATGTAGAAAGCCTGTAGGTGTTAAGAGAGGCTATAGATCTAACATGGGACAAAGAGGGGAAGTCGTAAAAAATTACAGATGGCATATATCTGTTATAAATCAAAAAGGAAAATCACCTCCCCTGTTGAAAATACTCATAAAAGCTATATATCATTTTTAAGTTTACTTTCCTCTCACGACAAAATTTTCAACAATTAATTTGCCATTAAATTATTCATGATATTTCATCACCAAAACACCTCTGACAGGTTTTGAAAGATTTCAACTCTCTTGTGATACCTGTCATTTTGATTTGTAAATGAGAATTAACAATGACTAGCTGATAGTCTTGATCCTAAATAGGAGATAGTCTCTTCTTAGCATTGATATTCGACGATTTATCTTATTGTAATGAATAGAAGATTTGTCATATATATAAATGAAAGATACACTCATGGATAAGACTTAAGGAAGTTGTACCTTTTAGCATGTATATCGGGATTCAGACAAAAACTCTGAAAGATACACTCATGGACAAAACTTAAGGAAGTTGTACCTTTTAGCATGTATATCGGGATTCAGACAATAACTCTGAAAGATACACTCATGGACCTACTTAAGGAAGTTGTACCTTTTAGCATGTATATCGGGATTCAGACAATAACTCTGAAAGATACACTCATGGACAAAACTTAAGGAAGTTGTACCTTTTAGCATGTATATCGGGATTCATACAATAACTTTGAAAGATACACTCATGGACAAAACTTAAGAAAGTTGTACCTTTCAGCATGTATATCGGGATTCAGACAATAACTCTGAAAGATACACTCATGGACAAAACTTAAGGAAGTTGTACCTTTTAGCATGTATATCGGGATTCAGACAACAACTCTGAAAGATATTACAGTGACCTTTATTGTAGACACACGAGATAACCAAATGTAAACAGCCTCTATCTCCTTAAAAAATAGACGACGACAAAAAAGACTTTCCATTTTTGTTCATGTTTTGTTCATGTTCAAGTTTTGTTCATGAGTGTCTATAGTATCACACGGTAGTGATATCGTGGATTTTTTTCAATTAAGATTAATTATATATAAATAACGCAGTAAGGGGCAACATTTGTGTATGAGAATTAAACAGCTTAAGAAAAATCGCATACAATAATAATTAGCAACAGATACATTGAGAAGCAGTGGGACTAATTCAATTTAATGACAGGATAATTTATTTAATCAGTGATAATTTATTATTCACTGATAATATATTTTGACTAAAATTTTCAGTTTTACTTAGGTTCATAAATAGAGAGATTACGTAGATAAATTAGTTTTTTTTTAAATTAATGGTTGTTTGGTTTACTTATTATCTTATAGAATATAATGTATATGTGTAAAAATATACGTTTTATATATTTATATTTATAATTTGAATTAACATTTATGTTTGCAATCCTTTCGATTTTTTTGTTATTTTTTATAATCTTGTTGTAGCTAGAGTTGACGTTAAGCTATGATGGACCTAGATTTTGTTTATTTTGACCTTCTAAATATTTTTATTATTTTTTTTATTTTTGACCAAATTCCCTAAACACGACCTCTCTTAGATGTAAGGTCGTCAGATTTGTCCATTGTTTAGAATCGGCTTCTGTTTATGAAATAATTCTAAAATAATATTAATGAGATGAAAATAAAATAACAATCGTCTTGCTTTTTTTACCTATTGAACTTTGACCTTTAAATCGCACCTCTTTCATTGTTAGCGTGGGAAGAAGAAATTGATTTTTTTGCTGAAGTTGTTTGTTTTTAAATGTTAGAAATTGTTGATGGTTAAGGTGTATTATTCAGTTTTTGATCTGCTAATCTATTATTTGATGATTATATATAATAGTCTTCAGTGTGTGGTTTTCTCCATGTGTTGTTGTTGCTTATTCCTCAAATCGTTTAAACGATCTCCATTAGGTTCCATTGTCTCAGCTTTTCTATTATAGTCCTGGGATTTTCCCAGAGGTCTTTTTTGGAGGAGGATTTGATACAATTTATCTTCTTTCTTCATGTACACTCATGGAGAAAACTTAAATGAAAAGTCTTTAGTGTCGCCTGTTGTCTATTTTTTTTAAGGAGACAGAGGCAATTTTGTTTACACTTGGTTATCTCGTTTCTTCAATAAAGGTCACTGTGTATTAAATATCTTTCAGAATTATTGTCTTAATTCCGATATACATGATGAAAGATACAAATTTCTTAAGTTTTTTTGTCCATGAGTGTAGTTGTTGATGAAGTTGTACATGTGGGTTTCGAAGGTGTTGTCCATGTATTTGATGATATACAAGAGATTGGTGAATGGTGAGATATAGGTATTTGTTTGAGTCAATCCTCCCAGTGGTTTCGCCAGTTTAATCTACCATACCGCTGGAATATTTCATTTTGAAGTTTTTTGTTTCATACAGATACTGAAGTTTGACTCTTGGGGAAAAGGTATTTTAAATGATCTATAGACATAAGAAAGAGGGAATCATATATCGCCGCAACTCTTTTTTTTTATTAACGCGATTAAGCAAGCTTTCGGGCAAGCCCTTCTTCAGCTAACTATAGTGTAGCTATAGTACACTATAGTTAGCTGAAGAAGGGCTTGCCCGAAAGCTTCCTTAATCGCGTTAATAAAAAAAGAGTTGCGGCGATATATGATTCCCTCTTTCTAAATTGTCGAAATCCGCAATCCGTTTACCATGAGTATAGACATAAGCCTTAAGAGGACAGTTGAAATACAAGGTTGTCCCAAAAGTTCGAAAATACTTGCAAAAAAATTGAAATACCAATATTATTCGCTGTTATGTATAATGTCTTTGTATTACGTATAACGTAATTGTATTATGTATTATTATGTATTCGCCGTAATAATATTATTCGCCAAGTAAAAAGATAAAACAACGTTTAAAGATGAACACGAACTTTTTGATCAACCTTATATATAAAACTATAAATATATTTTGTATATATATATAAGAATTTTTTTCACAGAATCTAAAAAAACGTTAGAAAAAGTTTCGTCAACATTAAAATTCGGAATGTTTCCAAACAAACAGGTTTCGGCAATCATTAAATAAACAAATCGTTGTGTGGTGACCCAGAGGGGAAAGAACTATGGAAAAAGAGATTTGGCAATCCATAGAGGAGGACGAGTCGTTAAGTTAAAATAGGATAAGAGTGTTTGCCTTGGTGACTGTATAATTATAAACGGATAATTTCGAGTGGGTGAAAGGATTCTACAAAAGAATTAGGTGTTCAAACAAAGATTTTAAACATTTTATAGCAACCTAACTTCATTTTATAGTCAGTACACCCATACCTCGCTTTGCGTCGGGGTTACGTTCCAAAAAAAAAAACACGACGCAAATTGAAACGACGCAAAGTGAAAATATGTGAAGGCGCAATCAAAAACAAATGTGTTGCCATATTTTAGAAAAAAAAATTAAAGATTCGAATCCAAAACAACGCAACTTCGAAAATCTAACGACGCACAGTGAAAATCAGTAAAAATTAAGCAGCGACGCAACTTCGAAAAAAACGCAAAACGAAACGACGCAAAGCGAGGTATTGGTGTATTTGTTGACTTTGCTTTAGAATTTTTGATGAAACTGATTCCAAGAATATTATTAATCAAACATTATATTTATTGATTTACAAGAGAGAACAAAATATAAAAGGTAAACTAATATTAAACAAAGGAACTTTTTTTTTTCTTTCGGTTAGCGCTTATTTACCTATGAGATTTACACACACTCTGTGGTAACAATTAATTAATGTGTATGTTATATAAAGGTATTATTTAAAATGTTATATTAAAATATTATTTTATTTTAAAATATATTTCATAGATACAAATACTGTTAAATCGACCGCCAGAGGTCATGCTTCCTCTATAAAAACTCGTTGTTGTTCTTCCCCGATGGCCGGCTCAGATCTTTGTACATTATGTAAATAATCTTTTGTTTTCCTTGTTCTATTCGCCTTAGGCCAGGCGGTACTTTTATCAAACCATGTTTTTTTTAATATATTCCATAAGTTCAATTAAATCTATTTTAATCATTGCCACGGCTGCTCAACAAATATCTCTATTCTCAAAATAATCAGCATCAAGTATTAATTCTATATAGCTCTAATAATTAAACACAAGCAGAAAATCTCTTTTCTTTATATTAAAATTTACAGTTATCAGCGTCATAATCAATTCTTTCTTAATCAATTCAGTCACCGTTTGCTTTTGTGAATGGAATAAATACCCAAATATGGCCATTTCTCATAACCATCGGTGGTTCAGTGGTAGAATGCTCGCCTGCCACGCGGGCGGCCCGGGTTCGATTCCCGGCCGATGCATTTTTTTTTTTACAATTTTTAAAACTCATTGATATATTATACAAGAATGACATCCACGGCGCCAATTTATAATTGTAACGAATAGTATTTGAATAAAAGCATTTAATCGGGTAAACCCCGGGCGTTGCCCGGGTCATTCGGCTAGTAATATATATATATATATATATATACAAGAGTATTGTTGTTCTATTGTGTTAGAAATTGCAGAAAATTTCTATAAAAGAATCACCTTCCACGCAATAAGTTTCTTCACTAATTTATTTACATATCTATAGACGATTTCTCTTTGTTTTCCCGCTGAAACTTCGGTAGTTATGTGTTATATAAGCGGACCATTAGAAAAGGAAGAATTGAGCTTGTTTATTCTTAAATTTGAACGTGTTATAGTCTTAATATTTTTGTTAATATAAAACAATCATGAAACCTTAAAACCCAGCCATTCTTGCAGCCCTCTATATGGCAGACATCAATCCAGAAGAGGACATTCATACGGACAAGGCATCTTTGTTGGCTGGTATTGTGATCAGGGTGCATGGACCGATCTGATCTGCTCCATGGACAAGACACCTCAGTTGGCCGGTATTGTGATCAGGGTGCATGGACCGATCTGATCTGCTCCATGGACAAGACACCTCAGTTGGCCGGTATTGTGATCAGGGTGCATGGATCGATCTGATTTGCTACATGGACAAGACACCTCAGTTGGCCGGTATTGTGATCAGGGTGCATGGAACGATCTGATCTGCTCCATGGACAAGACACCTCAGTTGGCCGGTATTGTGATCAGGGTGCATGGACCAATCTGATCTGCTCCATGGACAAGACACCTCAGTTGGCCGGTATTGTGATCAGGGTGCATGGACCGATCTGATCTGCTCCATGGACAAGACACCTCAGTTGGCCGGTATTGTGATTAGGGTGCATGGACCGATCTGATCTGCTCCATGGACAAGACGCCTCAGTTGGCCGGTATTGTGATCAGGGTGCATGGACCGATCTGATCTGCTCCATGGACAAGACACCTCAGTTGGCCGGTATTGTGATCAGGGTGCATGGACCGATCTGATCTGCTCCATGGACAAGACACCTCAGTTGGCCGGTATTGTGATCAGGGTGCATGGACCGATCTGATCTGCTCCATGGACAGGACACCTCAGTTGGCCGGTATTGTGATCAGGGTGCATGGACCGTTCTGATCTGCTCCATGAACAGGACACCACCACCAAACCTTAAAATATAGTCCATATCTACTATCCATTTTACTTTATTTATTACGTAGTTCTATTTTTCTTTCAATAAATATTGTTACGACGCTTCTCAGCCGTCGATGTTTACCTTCAAGGTTTCTAAGAAAACAATGTGGGTTTGTTCTGGATACAGCTTAGTACGATATCATTTATTACAAAACCTTTCTAGACCGCTACGAACCGGGATCGAATCCCGAATAATATTATTATGACTAATATACCTAATAATACATAATACAATTACTTTATAAATATTCCTGGCAGAGGAACACCCTGGACATTAATGCGTGACTGGCGAGTGTATATCTTCTGGAAAGTGACAATCTCTAAGGAGTGGAGAGAACAGGAAATTACCACTTCTCTGGAACAGAGAAGTCCGCAACACATACCATTGATATAAAAATTACCATTTAAACTTAAAATACTCACAAAGTGAGAATCAAGCCTAAAGGACGTTTTAGATGGTAGAAAGATTGTCGCCACCTTTGGAAATCCACCGCACCATCGCAGATCAACTAACAATTACTTTATACTTAATACAAAGATATTATACATAACGGCGAATAATATTATGGTGAATAATATTGGTATTTCAAATTTTTGAAAGTGTTTACGAACTTTTGGGATAACCTTGTATTTATACACCAGAACGGTTCATTATGTTCATCACCCCTCAGTAAAAACCTTTACTAATTGTGATGAATAATGAACCTCAACTCCAGTTTTAGAAAATTCAGACAACAACCAACAACCAGTATACCATGGTTTCAGACTATGGCCCTCATCAGTACAGGGACGGCTTCGATTTCATAACATCCTACGAGAGATGAGTTATGAAATCGGTCAAATTTACCAAACAGGTGTTTAAGCTGATGAAGTGTCAGGGGACGATTTGTTGATAGATTGCGTCATCTATCGGAATAAATATTAACTCTAATCATTTTTTTTAATATTACAGAATATTTAAGTGTTTTTATTCTTATTTTAAATGTTTAATACATACCGAGAACTAAGAGGAAACACTTGAAGAAGAGTAACTTGGCACTATAGAGCTTGAGTATTCTAACAAATTACAAGGATCACTTCGAAGGTTTCTGCAATCAATATTAAATATATGATCGATTGCCCAGAATTTCAAGATTATAGAATGAAGAATGAACTAGTTGTTTGTGAACTTACAACAACAACAACAAAAAGCCTTTATTTAGGGTCACTGACCCTATACAGGATTCACCAGAGGTATGCATAAGAACAAAGCAGTGAGACAAAGGAAACAACGATATAGACAGAAGAAAAAAAAATTAAAAAAACAAGAAAGAGAAAGAGGGAAGCAAGAAAAACAACACAAAAAGAGTAGCAGTAAGAAAGTGAGGAGTGTTGTTTGTGAACTTAACGATTTGAATTCCGATAAAAAATCATATTTAAAGTTCAATTCATTTTGTAAATACATTCTAAACTTTCTACAAAATCTGGATCTCTAATGTTTTAATGCGTTGAATAATGTAAATAACTTATGAAAATAAACTTTTCTCCTTGGTTGGCGCAAGTATCCTTTGCGGGATATAGCGCTTTGGAGATAAAATAATTGTAATTGTAATATTTAATATATTAAAAAATAAATTATACTATTAACCATATACCATATACCAACTCTGATGACCAATTAGTCACTCATCCACCATATTCACCAGACCTAGCACCTTGTGACTTTTTATTTATTTCCAAAAGTTAATTTATTGTTGAAAAGGATAAAATTAAACACTGATGATGTAGCACTGCAAACCTTTATCAATGCCGTAAATTCCATCCCCGAAGATGACTGGTGTAAGTGCTTCGATAATTGGTCTTCACGGATGAAATCTTGTATAGGTGCTAAGGATGAATACTTTAAGAAACTCTGAAAATTTGAAAGCTGCAGCTTTAATAAAAATAAGTGATTGCAAGCACTTTTGGAGTGACCCTTGTATTAAGGAAAATTGTTGTGTAGAATGTGAGTCTTTATTTTATAACTTTATTGTTGTCCTCAAGTCTTTGTTGATCTGACGGAATATCAGAACAATAATTTAGTTGGCCATGTCTCAAGGTTCAATGGTTTTGTCTGAGAGGGGGTGAGCCTCTTCGACACTCTAAAGATTTATGTGCCTAGTAAAGTTTAACCTCCTTATACAGAGGGTGTTCACACTTATAGGAAACGAGCGCCCGGTGTAAAAAAGGAACTATTACTTTATTTTAAAATATCAACAACGTAGAATTCGAAAAGGCTTAAGCTAATTCTAACACGCAATATACATATCTTTTGTTATTTAAAAAAAATGTCCTTCAAATACAATAATTTCATAAGAGATTATATTTTAGGACTTTCCAGAGCTAATCTTACCTATTTGGACATAATTAAAATATGCAAACAAGATGATATCAACATTTCTAAAAAAGGTATTTATAATATTCCTCACGACAAAAATATCAAGTTTTTATTCAAAGCACCTACGGAGAAATGGACAAAAGATTATCACCCTATATCTGTGAGAACTCCTGCCACTGTCAAAAAAGTGAAAAAATATATTATAAAAGAAAATCCAATGCCACAAAAAGATATAGCTAATTTATAGGAACATCAGTGTCAACAATAAATAAATCAATAAAAATTGTTTATTCATCTATGATTTTCTAATGTTTATTGAATACCTCGATGTGTTGAACCAGTGAGCTGAGAAAGAATATGGTTTCACGGGTTACTAACCAAAATGTATAATTTTTGGAGTTCCCTCCCCCCCCCCCCCAAAAAAAAAAAGCGACGGCCGGGAATCGAACCCGGGTCAACTGCTTAGAAGGCAGCTATGCTAACCATTATACCACCGTTGTTTATAAAAGATTCCGAAACCAGGGATCGAACCAGGGACCAAAAATGTGAACTGAGTTTACATACTCGCTTTACATACGCCCAAATTTGGTACCATTCCTTTAACATAGATGGCACTCTATCATTTATCATGAAATTGTGTCTAAATGTCCTTTTTGTTTATTGTTTGCGGCTGTGAATACTCGAAGAATATATATAGGTTATGATTATTTTGTTTTGTTGTTGAAAAAGATAGAGAATTGAAGGTGCAGTCGTAAAAATAGGAAAAATAATTATTTACTCATCAAGTAGTTTTTATTTTAAATTACTTGAAGTAAATTACACATAAAATTAATTTTCACAGTAATATAGAATTTATAAAATGAATTATATATTCGTGAATTAAAAAATAAGTTAACTATACAGATTTACAACAAATATTTTTAAAAAATGGTATCTTCTAAATATATGGTCAAAAATGTAGAACAGTCAATGAATGAAAATAAAATACACCTATCCCCCGATTTACACGGTAGATACGTTCCTGAGAGAAAACGTGTAAATCGAGGGATAGGTGTATATTAAACTGTCAAATCTGAATAGGTGTTCGCCCCCTCATGAATCAGAAGCCTCCCAATATTCTTTTCAACATAGGTAGTATAGAGTAGAATATCGCATTTTAGTATAGTGCGATAAAAAACAACAAAAAAAACTTATTTGGAAAACCGTGTAAAAGCGAAAACGTGTAAAACAAGTACCGTGTAAATCGGGGGATAGGTGTATATGTTGTAAAAAAAATAAAAAATTTGCATTTTAGATTATATAATATATTTCTATTGTTCACAATAAGCTTAGTATATAATGACACAATGATTCATAACACATCTTCGGCACTGTAAAGATTTATGTGCATAGTAAAATTTTACCTCCTTATATATCATTGGCTAGTGCCAATAGAAGTTGTTTATTCGTCTGATTTCTTTTAAAGATTGTCTAAAATAGTATTCGTAGCTTGAATACAATCATGGAGATGTTGAGAACTAGGACTATTAAATATCATCATTACATTTATCGCCATCTATCGTTAAAAATTATAATTTTTTTTTGCTACTTTTTGAAATACATTTTAATTAAAAGCTGTTTTTATAGATTTTATAATGTAATAAATAAAAATTGAATTTGAGAGGGCATAGCTCATCATTTTTGAACCCTCCCAGCGGTTTCACCAGTTTATTCTCCAGATAACTCTACTATTGTATTACATTGTTGGTTCAACTTCACATAAATAGGTACCGCTCAACAAGAGCAACCTAGTTCTTGATAATTTAACAATGAATAATATGTGAAGGTTATTCACATATTAAACAATTTTTAACGAGGGATTCAATCCCGGTTCATGACTGTCGGGAATCGAGCGTGTTACCCTCTCATCCACCGACTTTTGTATTGCACTGGATTTATTATATATCCTGAATTTGTTATTGAATACTGTAAATGGGTGTTTACGAGAGCTAGGGATATATGCTTCTAGGACTGTAGAAATATACACTCATGGATAAAACTTAAGGAAGTGATAAGTCTTTGATATTGCCGGTCGTCGGAGTCAAATTTGTTCACACTTGGTTATCTCGTTTGTCTTCAATAAAGTTCAATGTAATATCTTTCAGAGTTATTATCTGAATCCTGATATACATGCTAAAAGGTACAACTTCCTTAAGTTTTGTTCATGAGTGTATCTTTCAGAGTTATTGTCTGAATCCCGATATACATGGTAAAAGGTACAACTTCTTTAAGTTTTGTTCATGAGTGTATCTTTCAGAGTTATTGTCTGAATCCCGATATACATGCTAAAAGGTACAACTTCCTAAAGTTTTGTCCATGAGTGTATCTTTCAGAGTTATTGTCTGAATACCGATATATATGCTAAAAGGTACAACTTCCTTAAGTTTTGTTCATGAGTGTATCTTTCAGAGTTATTGTCTGAATCCCGATATACATGCTAAAAGGTACAACTTCCTTAAGTTTTGTTCATGAATGTATCTTTCAGAGTTATTGTCTGAATCCCGATATACATGCTGAAAGGTACAACTTCCTTAAGTTTTGTCCATGAGTGTATCTTTCAGAGTTATTGTCTGAATCCCGATATACATGCTAAAAGGTACAACTTCCTTAAGTTTTGTCCATGAGTGTATCTTTCAGAGTTATTGTCTGAATACCGATATACATGCTAAAAGGTATAACTTCCTTAAGTTTTGTCCATGAGTGTATCTTTCAGAGTTATTGTCTGAATCCCGATATACATGCTAAAAGGTACAACTTTCTTAAGTTTTGTTCATGAGTGTATCTTTCAGTGTTATTGTCTGAATCCCGATATACATGCTAAAAGGTGCAACTTCCTTAAGTTTTTTTCATGAGAGTATCTTTCAGAGTTATTGTCTGAATCCCGATATACATGCTAAAAGGTACAACTTCCTTAAGAATTAAGAATGTGAATCGTGATAAATAGGGTAATAAATGCATATATGCATATTGGTTTATTATCCACACGAATACGGCAAAACCACCATTGTGCAACTATTTTCTTGATTAAATGCCTTTATAAAATCAGAAATGTATATCACACACACAGAGCCTTTATTAAGACACCAGTCTTATACAGATTCTCCTCTCTTATTGCCGGCTTACAACAATATCCTCACAATGATCAATCACCATCATGTAGTGGAGGAGATGAATCCAAGTTCCTACTTACTGCTTTGTAAAAGTTATATAGGGACAGAGCAACCATTCGAATTGATATGGCGCTGGTTAAAATACTTTGTACTGAGAAATCTATATACAAATCTAATTTCATAGGTTAGCCTAATATCTTTGGAACAAAATAAATCAACGTTTAATTGATTTCTGTTCCACTAGATGACGCTCTGCCATCTGAAATGCAAATGTAAACGGTCGGGAAATGCCAAATTTGTTTTTAAAATCAAATTCAAATAATAAAAAAACAGACAATATAGGAAGATAGATTGACCATACATGTATTTAGACCTTGGTCTCTTATGGGAGGTTGTATTCTATGGAAGATTCTTCACTCTAGACGTCTATTCCTTAAACATAACACTCATCTAGCAATCATCAAACCTGTAGATACATAGAAAAAGCAACATAAAATTTATATAATGTCTAGACCCCGGAAGATAACCTATTTCTCAATTTTAATTTCCTTCTCCTTTTTTGTTCCTTAATACAAGCAGCAACTTTTATAGCCAAAGAATACCATAGAAGACATCGCGCGTTCCCTAATACAACTTTTATAGTCAAAGAATACCATAGAAGACATTCCAAACATCTTCATAAATCAAGTAGCTTTCTTTCTCTCTATTCAAATACCATAATACCTTTGAAAAACGCCTCTATTGAAATGGCTTACATAGAAGACCAATCTTAAATTGTACCGATATTGTTCAATGGTTATTATCATGTCACTTTTTACATGTGACTCTTTCCGGACAATCTTCACTCAATTCATGTAATAAGTTCTTTGTTCCCCTTTTTTGTCCGGGACAATTGATGGTCTTTTTTTTTTTAAAGAGATGAACTGATTTTGTGATTATAACATGTATGATTATTTATTCCCTTCTTCCTGATTTCTCAAACATAATTATCATTTTCACCCTTTTTTTTTTCAGATGACTTTCGATTTTTTTAATGGAAGTTTGAATAGAATTGTTTTAATGAAAATTTAAATGTATCTAAAGATACAAATCTCCTCAACGCAAATCTATTAGAACAAAGAATTTTACGTTTATTATCCTAAACTGGTGTTATTCTCATTTCCTATTACCATTAGTAAAGATTTTCTCTACTAGGGTAATAAGCGCCTTGAATTGTTCTTTAATACATATATAAAAGGATAGGTTCATCTTTTGGTACATGCATTTTATCCTTCCGAAATTTTATGTTAAAAATCTAAATGTTAAATGAAAATGTATGTTTTTAGTGAGAGAGAAATTGAGATTGAAACTCTACCTTATCACAACGTCCATAAAGGATTATATAATAATATGAAATTATTTTTTAAATTTACTGATTGTTGTTAAGATAAGTATTCATTGTGAACACTAAATGTAATATGATAAATATAAATGCCAAAAGCCCTTCACATATTTTTACATCTTCCATTTAGTGTTTTTATAGAAATTTGTCTTTCAAATATTAAAATCGAGTAGAGAATCATCCATGAAAAACCGACTAAAAACATGACTGGTCTCACCTGAAGGTAGTCTTTGTTAGAGATTCTATTATGTCAGACAAAAAGTCAGTAGGAGTCTTTCAACTCAAATAGAGTTTCTGATAAGAGACCAATTCCAGGAGAAGCAGGGCTTATCCATGTTCTAAGACTATGGTTTCTACTGTAATTAACGATGGAATTTATAACAAAAATCATCGTTTTTACATATATTCTATGTTTAAAAAACAATATAACACGGCTGATGATTGTAAAACGAAAGGTAGCCTAGTGGACATGGCACCTGCCCGGTAAGCAGAAGGTTGTGGGTTCGATTCCCGCCCCTGGACACTTTTATTTTTCCGTTTGTCATTACTCTTCACAATTCATCCTATCATACTTCATCCTTAAAGTTAGAAATAATCGTTATTTCTCTTTAAAAAATAGATTTCGATTTTCGTTTAAAAAGAAACATTCGCGTTATATATTCTATGTACCAGAAGATGTACCTAAACCGGTAAAAGTGCATCAAAACAGTCAATTTTGGTTAATTATCACATTACGGTATGTTATGATAGCAATGGAGAATGAGCCACAAAATCAGTTTAGGCAAATTCATACTAAAGCCAGTACATATGCTATTGTTTTGGGCTATGACCCTCATCATTGTGGAACATTCTTCATTACTCCTTTGATGTTATATATTGAGGTTATGAGCCAAAATACACTTAAAGATGCTTCTTGCATTCATGCTACAGAAGGTTGGTACCATTTCTTTAGATTTCTTTATTGTCATCCACTATATTCTTGTTAATAACTTCTTACAATGACTATAATTCTCTTTACATACACAATATGAATACATTGTTGTTAGTGTCAATTTTTGACAATTAAACAACTTTATTGACATCTCGTCAATCTTTACACTCAAAGGGAGTTATAAGGTAATAATAATGGTAGGAATGAAGAGAGATATATACAATCGACGTAGCCCTCTCTGAGGGCACGTCCGGATCAGGAGCTTAAAGCCGCCTTGAATCTAGACAGATCCCTGCCATTTGGGGAGTTCATGTTCGGAACATGTTTGATGATAATGTCGAAGAATGTTCATCGAGTCGAGTTCGAATTTTGTTGAGTTATATGGACAAATATTCTACAATTTAATCTTTGTAAGTGATAATCACTCACAGCTACAGTAATGATCTTAAATTGTAATCGTTAGAAAACTAGAATCCCCCAAAAATGTAAACAAAGACTAACCTACTTCAGACACATAATCAGAGTACATGGTTTAGAAGACATTGATATTGTGGAAATATCAGAAAGCGCAGAAGTAAACGATAAAGACCTGCAATAAGCTAGCTAGAATGAATCAAGAAAGCTATAAGGATGTCAAGGAATGCGATCCTACTGTAACTTCACGTTATATATATTCCATTTAAACACAAAAGAACTAGCTATGGCCAAGTATGGATTATCGATGACTCGGCGCCAATCTTGCGCCATCCAACCAAAGCTACCAAACGGGTCCAAGACGCCGAAGATTACTGAAAGAAGAAGAAGAAGGAAGAAGATGAATAATTCAGCGAGAGGAGGATATGGGACAAGGCCGAGAGCTTGCCGCACGACATCGCCCGTGGGACGCGCGTGTGACCTTTCAGTTTGATCTTGACTTCTTTCTTTTGTATCATATATTTCCCACTGACCTGATCAAATACAATACACACACTTTATCTTGATTATTGGTAAAAATACAGTTATATATCGGCAAAATTGTCCATATAAATGATCATCTAAAAACCTATCTTCCAGAAAAAAAGAAAGAAAAGAATTGATGCCTTTGTGGACATAAAGAAAGTTACTCAAGAGTTCCATGGAAAGATAAAAAGATCAAATGTTTCAATCTTAAATTAATCTTGTTAGAAACCTAGAATCCCCCAAAAATGTAAACAAAGACTGACCAACTTCAGACACATAATCAGAGTAAATGGTTTAGAAGACATTGATATTGAGGAAATCAGAAAGAAGAAGTAAACGAGAAAGATCTGTAATAAGCTGGCTAGAAAGAATCAAGAAAGCTACAGGGATGCCACTAGATGAGCTGTGAGTCATGATCACTAAAGATCAAATTGAAGAATATTTGTCCATATAGTCAACAAAATTCGAACTCGACATGATAAACACTAACAACAACTAAACAACCAAGTCTTCATGCATTTGTTGTGTCGTTCATAGTTTCCCTATTTCACAGATATTTGTAAAATAAATTATATTCATGATGATGATGAAAAGTGTGTGTCGTTTCAATGTGGGGTTCAAATCCGGATTCTGATTTTTCGCAAGAATGATCACTTAGGCATAAAGAATTCCACATTAATGATTATTAGATAATAAAAAGGCATAATATTGGATTGTATAAAAGATTTGACAATATTTCGGTTGGCTTTTTTGTATAAACAAACTGAGCGTCGCAGTATTATAATATCACTGTTTAAATAATTTTTAAAAATATTGACAAATAAATATTTTATTCAATTTAATATATGCCTTTTTTATTTTCTAATGATGTAAGTATGGATTGCTCTATTTTCTAGAACACCGCATTACTGTTTATGTAAAATAATTATGTGTGAAAGAATTGACATGGTTAAACAATAAATGTTGTTTTTAATTAAAAATGCATATATTGGATCAAAATATCATTTATTTTACCAATATATCAGTTGGCTGAACGCCAACCTTTATCAAGGTGTTATAACAAATTTAAGGTGTGTCAACAACAAACTCAGCGCCACATAACGTCAACAGAATTAAGTTTTAAAAATATTTTGTTGTATTCAATGGGGAGAAAAAAATTGATAAAAATTGTGTTTGCAGGGTCCAAGCTGATAATGCTCGGACTTCTGTTGATGCCCCTGCTGGCATCAATCCATGCTGCAGCAGGTTGGTACCATTTCTTCAGATTTCTTCATCGTCATCTATTATATTCTTGTTAATTTAATTCTACTTCTTACAAGGACTCTAATTCTCTTTACATACACAATAACCTATATATAACGAGAGGAAGTTATGAAATCGGTCGAATTTAACGAAAAAAAAAAAAAGAAGGTTTTTAAGTGGCATAGTTGCTGGTAGTGGCTGGTTAAGTGGCATAGCCAATTTTAAGGCCAGAAAAGGAAGAGGTGTTTCTTTTGGATCATTAATATCATTATCCCGCAATTCCATTTTGTATTAACATATAGATTCAGAAATAATTATGTATCTTATAGATCGTGAATGGAAAATCAGAGAGAGAAAGGATTTGACCTTTGACCTCTTTCTATCACAAATCTCTTAAACACAATTAATTTTCCAAATGCTAGATAGATGTCATTGACCTTTTGACATAGGTCAATTTATAATGGTCATGTCAATGGCCCCTGATTCTTACAAAAGTCCAACTCCACCAGCGAGTGAAAGTAACCAAACGTGGTTCAGGCACATTTGTAAGTGCAAAGTCGAACTGCTTTTCACATGGGTAGATATGTGGTGCACTTACAGTAAAAGCAGTCGCCTACTTCAACTCACCATGATTATCATGGCCTGTACCACGTGTACTAGGGATAAGCAAAAAAATAAAATAGTAATAATGGTCATGTCTATTGATTTACAGGGAATTGGTTTACCTGTTTTTATTTTCTGATTGTATCTTTAATAATGAAAATCTCTCTAATGGGGTATCTTAAATTGTTAACTGAAACAATAGTTATGGGGTATTAGAGAATCATTTAGAGAAAACTGCTATCAAAACAAAAAGGTTACTCAATAGAAGCAATTTGAAATCTAATCCCTATATGAACAACGATATAAATTACTTTAAGCAAACTTTGTTGCAATGAAACCTGATTTAAAGATTATTTGTATAAATTTATTGGTTAAGTTTACATATTGGCTATATCTCTTTTATACAAATATGTTGCATCAATATTTAGACATTTCACCATTCCAATATGTTCTGAAGAAAGGTTTCGAAGGTAGAGTAAATTGTCGAAACCTTTGGGAGTGTTAACCTCTGATGAGTTAGGCTCTTCCAATATTTTATTATTGCAATAAAGAGATAGTTGGAAGTTGTTTTATATTAAAGAACTAGCATGGCACTGAATAATTTATATTTTCAAACTAACCGAGAATAATGCTGTTTACTCTGTGTTCTTCAGGAGTGAATGGTTGTCTAATGAATTGATTTGTCCACACAAATACAGTTAAACCTGTCTATAACGCCCCCACTTGGAACTCACCAAATTTGGGTTCTATAGAGATGGGGTGCTATAGACAGGTCACTTTTAATGTAAATCGCATCGTACTATGTATTTAAAATCGGGCGTTATAGAGAGGAAGGCGCTATTTAGAAGCAATTTAGATGGTGTCTAGTTTTGACGTCTATTTTGACGGAAGAAGCGACCTTTGTCTCTTTAGATCAATATCCTCCCGGCAAAATTTCCATCTATATTTTAGCCATAGATTTGGCCCCTTTGCCAGCTGAACACCTCTTTGGCAGATTGTCAAGATTCCATTAGATCCCGTGTGGATCTCATGGAATAAAGTCCGCCCTGGTCTCTTTGTGGACACTTCTCAGTTTGCCAAAGCTGGTGTTGTGGCTTTGTTACCGACCCGAGGCCGCTAGTTGCGGCGACGGTCAATAGATGGCGTCTAGTTTTGACGTCTATTTTGACGGAAGAGGTGACCTTTGTCTCTTTAGATCAATATCCTCCATCTATTTCCATCTATAGATTTAACTGTATTAATTTTAAAATATCAATAATCTCTTGTTGATAATTCATAGATATATCATATTTATCATATATTTGCTTCTATTAAAAGTAATTAATGCAAAATAACAGCTATGTGGGAATTCATATTAGACTAGGCATCAAAGTTGTCCATTCTCCATTTTAGGAGCGACCTCATGTTGAGCTAAGTAAGACTGCTACAGTAGGTGCTTTAGATTATTTAAATATCAACGGAAGAACTTCTTTTACATATCAAGAAGTTAACATAAAGCAATAACGCGCCATCTATACATATAAAATGAAAGGATTTAAAAGCACGAATGTTTCTTTCATACATAATACAGTGCTGCGTATATAAGCAGAATCGTCCAATACAGTATTAGTACTCTGAGAAGCGGTCTGGTGGATTAAATTGACGAAACCGCTGGAAGGGTTCACTACTGATGATCCAAGCCCTCCCAATATATTTTTCATCGCAGTAAGGATAGTAGAAGTTTGTATTATGTATAAAAGAAACATTCGTGCTTTTAAATCCTTTCATTTTATATCAAGAAGTCTACCTTCACGAAGTTGCATAACTTTCTGGAATAGAAAATAATTGGAATACAGAAGGGGAGTGAGGTAAACAAATAAAACATTACTCCACAATTTTATATTCCAGGTTTAATTTTAAAAAGACCATTATTTAAGGAATGCTATTTTGACAAGTTAATGTATTTAGGTGAAAAATAGTTAATATAAATTACTTCTCTAAAACATTATAAAATTTCATTTTATTAAGATTTTGAAAATAGAGCAATTTAACACGCTCGATTCCCGACAGTCATGAACCGGGATTGAATCCCGCGTTAAAATTTGTTTAAATTAACCTTCACATATTATTCACTGTTTCAATTATCATGAACTAGGTTGCTTTTGCTGAGCGGTACCTATTAATGTGATTTTGAACCAGGTAGAGCAATCCATAAATAAATCTTTAATTAAAAAGGCATATATTGGATCAAAATATCATATATTGGATCAAAATATGATATTTTGATCTAATATATGCCTTTTTTAATTAAATATTGTATTAAGATATTTTTCTCAAAATAAATATGCAATTAAACCTTTTTTTTTTACTTCATTATAGATATGTTTCATCTTAAAATCTGGCATCGTGTTTGGAATGTAATACATACAATGGGCCACACAACGTTCGATCTTGAATTTAATGATATACTGTCATATTAAAATATAATCTTATAAAATGGCTTACAATGTTATAAAATAATTACATGAAAAAAAAAAGATAAATAAACAAAAACTGCGTCAAACTTAAGAGAGATTTGATAATCGAGATTGAATAAAATTTACAAACTAATCAGATTATTTTAGCAAAAAAAAAATGACGAAAATTGTATGTTAGAATAATATTAGGATTATAGATAATAAATGTTTATAGGTAAAAATACAGATTACTATGAAGAAAAAGCAAAATGGCGTCAAAAATAGATAATGCAGACGATATATACATTATCAGTATAAATTGGTATTGCCACGTGTGTGTGTGGAGAATTAGTGAAGAAAAACTTCAGGATGACACAGCAATTTTTTTAAGGCAAGAACAAACTATGATTGATAAACAAAAGAAAAAAAGATAGGTAATGAGGGATGATATGAGAGAAATATAATCATCAAAAATAATACTCTGTTAATAAAATAATGAATACCTTGCTACAATATTGAAAAAAAAAGAAGATGATATGAAGGAAACAAGATGTCGTCAAAATTACATAATGATGATTTAATAATAGAAACAAAAATCTCGATGAAAAATCAGATGTCTATAAAGAAAACAAAATAATGTCATAAATAAATGATGTAGAAAGACGATATGATAATAATAATAAGAGGAACTATTTTTTTAAAAAGCATATGTCAATAGAGAGAAAAAATGGCGTCAGAATTACGTTGAGCAGACGATATTGACCACACACTTCGTCTGTTTGGAAAATAAAAAGGCGCGAGGACGTCAGGTTGTCAAGGTAAAGATTAGCGTCAAGTTTTCGTCTGCTGAAGACAAATCATTGAATATTTACAACACCACGTTATTTTTGTACAGAATTTATTTAAAAGTTGTTTTTCACAAAAGAATTTATCATCATAAGTCTTTAAAATAATTATTCAAAATTAAGGTCGTGCCAATTTTTAAAAGTGTTTTTTTTTTTTTTTTCATTCGTAATTCTTTCGTTTGAACTAATTATATAGTCTTATGTGAATATTGATAAAGATTTGATTATTTAAAGTAAGAGATTAGTTTTTTTTTGTTTAGTGTTACAGTAATAATTTGCTTATTAAATAAGCGAATCAAAGTTTTTGTTTAAATTTACCGTATTTAGATTCATAACGTTTCTCAAATTATTTTGTTATTCATTAGAGAGAGAGAGATTGACACTAATTTTATTTATATCGTTCATATACACACATATACAGTTTATCAAGACCACCAGTCTTATACAGATTCACCACAAAGAAAGAAGCATAGGTGGAACTCCTATACTCCAGGCAGCGCAGAACCCAACAGCTTCCAGGTCCGACGTATGTCCAATGGCCACAGATTCCAATATGCATAGATTATATCGTTCATATACACACATACATACAGATTCATTAAGACCACCGGTCTTATACAGATTCACCACAGGAAGGAAGCATAGATAGAGCTCCTATACTCCAGGCAGCGCAGAGCCCAACAACAGCCTCCAGGTCCGACGTATGTCCAATGGCCACAGATTCCAATATGCATAGATTATATCGTTCATATACATACATACATACAGATTCATTAAGACCACCGGTCTTATACAGATTCACCACAGGAAGAAAGCATAGATAGAACTCCTATACTCCAGGCAGCGCAGAGCCCAACAGCCTCCAGGTCCGACGTATGTCCAGTGGTCACAGATTCCAATGTGCATAGATTATATTGTTCATATATAAGGTTAAATACAATAATGAATACATAAGGACAAATAATAATGAATATATATAGATAAAAAATGAATATATAAATATATAGAATAATTGATATAAAGCCTTGAGGGTCTCTTTGGAGCTCCTGTTGAATGAGGTGATGAGAAACAGAGCTGGAGCGTTTGCGTTGTTCAAATTTTGGAAGACGGCTGAAGAGAAGGGGAAGCTATATACATAATCTAATTGATGTAAATAATTATATGTAAATAATCTTTGTCAGGATTAGAATGACAAATCCTGTATGGGACTTTGATTCCAGTAAAAGGCTTGTTGCTGCTGTTGTATATAGTCACAGTGTAGAAAATACTATACTATACCTACTACATATAGGTTTCTCTCTGTATTCTTAGTTCTCTTCTCTTCAATTACTCTGTAAACTGGCGAATCCTTTATAGGACGAGAGGTCCTCAATAAAGGCTTTTGTTGTTGTTGTTGTAGAATAATTGATATATACAAGGCATTTATTGATGATACCCACCAAAGAGAAAGAGATATATTATTAATGCATTAGAGATTATCTGTGTAAAATTCCAACAAAAAATCCTATAAATATCTTTTAAGATAAAAAAAAAAACATTTAGAATGAAATAAGTAGCATTGCTTTTTTTTGGTAATATGTTTTTCATGATATTAAAATGTTTTTGGGATATGCATTCATGTTACGAAAATCGTAAATCATATATGCATATAGAGAAAATAGAGATAACCTGGGTTTCTGGAGCGCAAATCGCCAACTACAAGGTAAAGTGTGTATTCAGACCTCACTTAATGTCTTATAGAAAAATAAGGAAAATTTATTGTAAAAATCCAACAACTGTTATCTGACAATATCGACGAGATAACAATAAACCCCATCTAAGACTTTAATGAGATTAACAAAGGATCAATAGAAATCTTCACCATTCAACAAAGAGGTGTTTAGTTGGAAAAGTGGCTAGACCATATCTATGATCAAAATAGACATGAAAATTTGCATAATTATTAATAATTATTTGCATAATATTTTTTTACATATTTGCATATTTCTTATATAGTAATCAGTTGCATATATCACAACCTAATAGATACCCAATGTCATGTTATCTTTCTTAGCTTCAGATGAAGGAGACTTGCTCCGAAATTTCAGCAAATGTTTTGTGTTCGTTTATATTGAAAGAATTGGTGCTCATGGAATGTTATGGTCTTGATTTCTATATATCTTAACACAATCCTATAAGCTTATGTGCATAGTCTTCTTGAAAACCATTTCTGAGATTCCACCCTTCAGTGCTGCGTATATAAGCAGAATCGTCCAATACAGTATTAGAGCTCTGAAAAGCGGTCTGGTGGATTAAATTGGGGAAACCGCTGGGAGGGTTCACCACTGATGAACCAAGCCCTCCCAATATATTTTTTCATCGCAGTAAGGACAGTAGAAGTTTTTTTTTTTTATATATATAAAAGAAACATTCGTTCTTTCAAAACCTTTCATTTTATAACTATATAATTTAATAAAGGATTCAGTGTGTATATTCTGAACTTACTTATCGTGTGCATGTGCAGGCGCGTGTGTCGATCTTCCTCTTCTCCCTGGCAAGAGCCTTGTGTGTGCGCTACGTGGGTCCAGTGTGACTTTTGACCCATGTTTCTGCTCGGATCTCGTGGTTGCTGATCCTACAGCGTTTGGAGGTGAGTCTATGATGTACATTAGTGATGTGTTGCTTCAGTTTGGATTGTATTTTACCAGGAAAGTTTCATTGTGTAGAACTACACTTTTATATAAGGGGATCAATGGAAGGGTGGTCTAAACCATTAGTTTTTGACCACTACGACCCGAGACCGAATTCCGCATTGGGAACTTTTTTCTAATTAAAAAAATAAATGCTCCAATAGCCCCCGATTTTTGAAAAAGTTCAACTCCAACAGAGAGTGTAAGTAATCAAAAGTGGCTTTGACATATTTGTAAGTGCAAAAGTCGAACGGCTTTCCACATGTGTAGACATGTGGTGTACTTACAGTAAAAGCAGTCGCAAACTTCTAACCACCATGATTATCATGGCCTGTACCACGTATACTAGTAATAATAATAAAAAATCTTCATGTAAAACCTTTAGTGGCAATCTATATATATTGTTGCACCAGGTTGCGGCTTGGCAGACTCTTCAGCCTTGATTCTCTCCTGTGCTGGGTCTTGCATCTTACCAGAGCGTGTTTCAACCATCCTACAAATTTATATAAGGGAATAATGAGATAACTCTACTTTAAGTAGCCTCCGGAATAATTTATTTATTTTTTGACATCAAAGAGAGCAGTGAAGTCACACAGTTCACCTAAATACAAATGATGATTCTATAACCTGGTGCAACAATATAAATACAGATGTCATTTCCATGAGAACTTCTCTGAATAGCTTGACCCTCTAAAGCTAATGATCAATATGAAATCTCGTAGCTTCTTGTGAAACTGCTTGACTCTGGAGCGACAAGTGAAAGAAGTACTATGGGGTAGACATATGGTAGACATCCTGACATATTCAGCATTTATAAGAAGCATCACCACATGTCTACATGTCTATACATCAGTTTTACTTTCGCACTTACACGGTACCGAAATGCCCAAAAGTTCGAGATTACGTTAATAAAGATAAAAGAAATTCATATCCACAGAAACCTGTTGCATTATTTAATTTATATCCAGAAGATTTTAAAAATCAATTGACATTAATTCCTCGAAATATTTTCTTTTTATTTTTTAAGTTTTTTCATTTTATTAATCAACCAGGCGCGATATTGAAATATTTGCGTCTATTACAGAAGAAACAAACAAAACAACAAACAAATTAGAACTTAGAATTAAATATTTGTAAAGTTGATTTTTTTTTTCAAAATGGCGAATTTATTTGGCAGAAGATGTAGTAATACCACCGAGTTATTTCAAATAAATTCACGGAAGAAATGGCTCTAAGTAAACAGAACTTTCTTGGCGTCATCCTAAACAAATATGGCGTTTGGAATTCAAGGTCCCAGTGACTTAAAAAGTCGTTTATCTCAGCTAATAAAATATGAGAAGTTCTAAATATCGTCTGACATATTTATTCCGTTGTTTTCATTCTAAGAACTAGTTTTTTTGCTAAATTATTATGTACAAAAGGGTAAAATTATAATAGTTATAAATTGTTGCATCATGGCTAATGCATCTATTTTACTTTAATTTGTAATATTATTTTATATATATTTTAAAATCAAATTTATATTTTATATTTATTTATTTTATTAAACAGAATATATATATTATAAAAGAGATTTATGTATTATAAAATCACCATTTGTATTTTGGTACACTGTGTGACTTCACTGCTCTCTTTGATGTGAGAAATAAATAAATAATTCTGGAGGCTACTTAAAGTAAAGTTATCTCATTATTCGCTTATATAAATTTGTAGGATGGTTGAAACACGCTCTGGTAAGATACAAGACCCGGCACAGGAGAGAATCAAGGTTGAAGAATCTGTCAAGCCGCAATCTGGTGCAACAATACGAACCTAGTTATTTATCACTGCCTTCAAGTTTTAACTGGAGTGATAAACTTTAGTGATTCCATATGCTGATTTCTTCTTTGAATTTTAACATTGATGACAATGGTTTGTGATCACCATACCTGACGTGGGTACATGTCACAACATAGAGGACAGAATCCGTGTAATATCTTGGAAATATGCAACAATCCAAAACGAAGCGGTTTGTATCAGAGTCCCAAGTGAAAGAAATCAAGTCCAAGAATCCGGACCTCCGAGTCCTGGCTCAAGTGACGACTGCAGGACAAATCCCGTCAGGATATGATGGAGTAGCGGTCCAGGGTACAGCTGGAGAAGCTGTGAAGGTAAGTCCAGGACATACATCCTGTCTAGGTGTCACGTTTGCAACAAAAAGAGGCTAGCATACATATTTGAAAACACAGAAACATACAGCTTTATTAAGACCACCAGTCTTATACAGATTCACCACAGTAAGGAAGCATAGATGGAGCTTCTATACTCCAGGCAGCGTAGATCCCAACAGCTTCCAGGTCCGACGCATGTCCAGTGGCCACAGAATCCACCGTGCATAGGTTTGTTTATAACTGAAAAGACGAGTATAGAATCAGTCGCGTTTTAGTCTTCACTTTCCTCATCCAAATGGACCACGACATTCAGCGATTCTATTAATTTCCTCCGAAAGGTGACTGCGGTCTTGTAGAATTTATATAAACCAAAGACCTTGATCAAACATCATTGTATTCATCCAATTATATATTTGTTGACTATCGGATTGAAACAAGGATAATTCGCTTAAGAGTTATTTTCTCTGTTTCTCCAAACAAAACCAACCAAATATTATATGCATGATTTCATTTTATATTCTGCTATTACATAGATCACAAGTTAAAATATTTAAAAACAAATGTCCAATATAACACGAGTTTGAATCTAAATTGTTAGAACTAGCGTTTTCAAAAGCCTCTCTAATTTCTTTAATGGTCTCTTAATTTTGAATACAGAAGGAAGCATTCTGCAATAAATCATCAATAGGACAAGAATTAAATATCAAACTTCCAAGGATACGTTTCTTTTAAAACATTTTAATTTAAAAATCTCTAACTTTCGGGTATGAAGGCTTTTCTACAAGAAAAAAAAATAACACGCTAAAAAAATCTCCAATATAGAACAAGAGTTAAATTCTAAACAATTACATAGGGCGTTTACAGTTATTTAAATCCAATAATCAATTAACTGTAAGCACCCTATGTATTTAATATAAGGCTATAAGGCATCCCATCTATATACAGGAAATGTAAGCATTAATGCACGAGTGTTACTTTTACATACAAAATAAGCTTCTACTGTCCTTACTGCGATCAAAAAATAAAATTGGGAGGGCTTGGTTCATCAGTGGTGAATTCTCTCTGAGGTTTCGCTAATTCAATAAATATCATATTACCATTAAGGTACTATTACTTTTTCCCTGCGTGTATCTTATATTTCTGCTCGGAGAATCTGTATAAGACTAAAAGGTCTTAATAAAGATTTTTGTTGTTGTATATTACTGGTACTATTACTGTTATTCCTGTATGTAACCTACATTTCTGCTTGGAGAATCTGTATAAGACTAAAATGTCTTAATAAAATTTTTTGTTGTATATTACTGGTACTATTACTGTTATTCCTGTATATACCCTACATTTCTGCTAGGAGAATCTGTATAAGACTAAAAGGTCTTAATAAAGATTTTTGTTGTATATTACTGGTACTGGTACTGTTATTCCTGTATATATCCTACATTTCTGCTAGGAGAATCTGTATAAGACTAAAAGATCTTAATGAAGCTTTTTGTTGTTACTGGTACTATTACTGTTATTCCTGTATATACCCTACATTTCTGCTTGGAGAATCTGTATAAGACTAAAAAGTCTTAATAAAGATTTTTTTTGTTGTTATAAAATAGAATATATTTCCAGTTTAAATGTCCTTTTTTTAACTTCCTGTTTAAGGAAATGAATAAAGCTTAAATGTCTTCATTCCATGTATACCATTGAAAAGAGAAAAGAGAAAAGAACGAGTCAATCACGGAAATTTAAAACACAACAAAAACATCCTTTAAACCAAAATAACTGGCGAATGAAAGGCGAAGTTTGTTGACTAACTAAGAAAGTGGGAAAGTTTTATGTACCTCTGGTAAACATACTTTTTGTTTGTATAGATAAAAAGGAAGAAAGAAGTTGAATGGACGTTTTTGTTAGCATCTTGAAGGAAGAGTATATGGTGTTCTGTTTAGTGCTTATAGAAGAAGAAAAAAAAAGGGCGAGAAAATGTTCAGTATTTTTAGCCAACATAAACATAATGTACGTTTATCCAATGTTTTGTATTTGCGCACAAATAGAATAATAAAGATTTGATCTCAATATGAAGTCAAATGTTGATATAACATAAATAAGTGGTTCCGTTTGAGAGAAAAAAAAGTTTGTTCCCTTCTTCACAAGACAAATTGAGTCGGTGGAGGAATGGGATAGACTGTCGATTTTTGGTAGCCACGACTCATTGTCGAATCTCTCGTTTTAATAACTTTTTTTTTTTACTTGTTCTTTTAGTCTAAATTAGACAAGATCTTGGAGGTCGTGCTCATAAAGAAGCTCAAGAACTCTTCTTGGTTCTCTGTACAGGGATCTCTTGTCCTTTCCGATACAATTTAGTATATGTTGGGGAGTGGCCTTTTCGGTTTTGCACCTAATGCACATGGGGAAGCTTTTGGCTCCCTCTTTATAGACTAGAGGTCGTAGGTGACCAGATTTCCATCTGGCCAACTGTGTCGATTCCCTTTTGTTTAGTTGGGATAACTTTTTTTTAAAAGAAAAAATGCTTAAAGTGTTCTTTAGAAAAGAGATCTTATGAACACTTCAAAATAATCTCATCATTATTTCTGTCTATAGACCATTTGTGTTTCACCTTCACTCTAGGTTAGATTTTCATTCATATCCACAATCATATTTTTAGATTTTTAAGGTTGTTTGAAATTTGTTTATGTGATTCTCAATAGATTTTTTGTGTTGGTATAGGTACTGGAGGAAGTGACAGGAGTCCGAGCATGGATTGTCTCATCTAAGCCGGAAGATCTCCTCAAGCAGGACCTTGGATCAGCAGCAAGGTCCGTATAGAAAAAGTCCATCAAATGTAATCTTGGAATCTAACGGATTGTTTCACAGATTGGCAGATCTGGTTATTCTACCTCCAGATACCTTCCAGTTAGCCGGACCTGGGCGTCGGCATCCTGGAAAACTGGCAGATTTGAGATCTCTTGATAACCTTGTGAGTTTATAGATTCACACGTTGATATTGAGTTGGTACTGAACATTGGAGTGTTGTAGGACTCTAAACTGGACTTACTTCTTGGTGGTGGAGTCCCTCATAGCAAGGTGATTGCTGCTATGCCGAGTTTCGGACTTCGAGGAAGGGCGGATGCAGAGTCCGAAATTCCTGAGATCCTGACTAGAGCTGAGGTGAGTCCCATTATCCCCCATATAACCTACAATACAACAAAAACAGATAAGAATTCTTTAAAAGACGAATTCAGTAAGACATAGAATTTTAATTAAATAATTAAAAAGGTTTCTGGAGATGAGTTTTTTTTATTTTATTAAAACCGTCTCAAGCATTCGGGAATCTCTGCCCTTCTACAGGAGAACATAAAAAAAAAACGAATAAAACGCCGCCTGATGCGTGATTTTATTCCTTTTAAGTCTGTTCACCTGTAGAAGGGCAGAGATTCCCGAATGCTTGAGACTGCTTGGATAAATTAAAAAGATAATCATCTCCAGAAACCTTTTTAATTATTTAATTAATGTCCAGGAGATTTAAATCAATTGACATAAAATTTTAGTATCATTATATATTCTCATACAGAATTAATCTTCTTCAATAATTAAGCCTATTAAAAACGCCACAACCCTAGAGAAGAGAACGAGTAGGTAACACCCTTGATTCACGACAGCCATGAACCGGGATTGAATCCCGCGTTAACATTTTGTTTAATAAGTGAATAACCTTCATATATTATTCATTGTTTCAATTATCATAAACTAGGTTGTCCTTTTTGAGCGGTACCTAATAAAGTGATTTTGGAACAAGAACAAGAAGCCTAGAGAATAAAAGAAGTCGGTGGACGAGTAGGTAACACCCTCGATTCCAGACAGCCATGAACCGGGGTTGAATCCCGCGTTAACATTTTGTTTAATATGTGAATAACTAGGTTTTTTTTCGAGAGGTACCTAATAAAGTGATTTTGGAACCCTAGAGAAAGATTACCTGACAACTACCCATTTGATAGACAATCCTATCCCTGATCAACCACCTTTGTAAAAAACAACAACAACAACAAAAAACATAATATTTTAAAAATGACATTCAACGCCATCTATAGGTGAAAATATGAAGTTCTAATCATTAGTAACGCTACTTTTGTGGTGGTGCCTATCTCCATGGTTAAACCAATTCCTGAAGTCGTCTCCTCTCCAATTTTGCGACTTTTGTTGTTGTTGGATAATCTCTACACCTATAGAAGAGAAGAGAGATGTTCGGAATTTTGCACAGATAAGATTGTCACATTAAAATAAATTCTCTTCCTTCTATTCCAAAATAACTTTATTAGGCGCCGCTCAAAAAAAGTAACCTAGATTATGTTATTTACATTAAGAAATATGAACAGGTTCTTCATAGAAAAAAAAGTGTCCAATGAGGGATTCGACCCCAGTTCATGGCTGTCGGGAATCGAGGGTTTTAACCACTCGTTCACCGACTTCTTTTCTCTTCCTGACACTTTCTATTCAATCATAGATTCCTTTTTTTAGTTTGGTAAAACCTTCTCCATGAGTGACCATATCCCCTTGAGTCACACACACAAGCCTTTATTAAGACATTCCGTCTTATACAAACGATTCTCCTGTTAGAAATGAATCTAAAAGGAAATGAGAAGCAGGGGAAGAAACTGAATCCTCGCTCAGAAAAGAGAAAAGAAAAAAGGAAAGAATATCTATGTACAAAGGTTGAGACTATATACATCGTTTTTCATGCATAGAACACAGTGAAGAAGTAGATTATTGAGTAAATGGTTGCATCTTGTGAAGAAAATAATATTTCCACACAGTTCAGTTACTATTTTAGGTCTTTTTTCCTCCTTGCAGTCTTGAAAAAATTAAAGAACTTTAAAATAGCTGACTCATTATCCATAAAGTCTGAAAGAAAGGAATACAGCGAAAAGATATCCCTTTGAGTCATCAGCTTGGTAAAATCTGAAACTCATCAATTTCATTTATTATCGCTGTCAATCTTTTTTCATCGACATACTCTTCTGTGATTTCTGTCTTTAATGTAAAGTTCTCTGTTTTATAATTTCAATTGCCATCTATCGATAAAATGTGTTTCTTTTTAATAATATTGTTAAGCAGTGAATTTAGCACTACATTTTATCCATTTATTTTCAATTTTCCTAACTTAAATATATTTGCATTTATGCCTTTGATAACTTTGTTCACTTTGTACATAGATGTCATCTTACTTTGTCTCTATAAATACCATCTTCATAATCATATTAGTTTAGTCTTTCCTCGACTTGTCCAGTGATTGGGTGAAAAAATAAACCTTTATTGTCTCCTCGTTTCCTCGCCGCACCCCAGAACGTGATCGCAACAATATCATCAAATATTATCTCTACAGACCTTACTACAATGATAAAAGTTTTTGAATAAGAGGTTTTAGCTCATCAATGGGAAACCCTCTCAGCGGTTTTGCCAAATTTATCTCCAGGCTGCTCTACTATTGTATTGTCTGTAGAGATATTTGATGATATTATAAAAAAGAAACACATTGTCAGTAAACTTATTTGCTATCAAAGTTCTCTGTAGAAACCGAATTTAGAAGCAGTTTTAATGGTTTCAGATATTTCTGAATCTTAATTTCTGTTATTTCGATATGTAAGACCTTATATGGAAGTTCCTCAATTTTCATTATGGTTTGTAAGGATTGTAGACATTGGATTTATATGTTGTTGTTGGTTATTCCTCAAGTCGTTTAAACGATCTCCATTAGGTTCCATTGTCTCAGCTTTAATATTATAGTCCTGGGGTTTTCCCAGTGGTATTTTTGGAGGATTTGATACAATTCAATAGATGTTCAGAAATGGCAGGCTGGGAATCGCATTTGGGACATTTCGGAAATGTTTTGAATTGTATTTAAATAAATATAACAATGATGACAGTGGGTCATTAAAACATAGGAAATTAAAAAAAAGAAAGGTTGTGTAAGAGATAGAGAAGTTATCCCAGTTCCAAAATACCTTGACTAGGTACCACTCAAAAAGAGCAACCTAGCTTATGTTATTTACAACAATTAATAATATGTATATAGGTTATTCACATATTAAAACAAAGTGTCCAATACGGAATAGGATCCCGGTTCATGGTTATCGGGAATCGAGGTTTTTACCCACTCGTCTACCGACTTCTTTGGAGTGAAGTGAGTTTTTTAATCTTATACAGTAGAAGAACCTCCCTGTAAAGGACAACACCTATTTGAAGAGACAAAGTGTCCTTTAGGTAGAGGTGTCCTCTTACTGGAGAGTTACTAAATAGTAAAAATGATAATTTTGCAAATGAAAAATGTCCTTTAGGGAGAGGTGTCCTCTTACCAGAGAGTTGCTAAATTGAAAAATGGTAATTTTGCAAATGAAAACTGTTCTTTAGGGAGAGGTGTCCTCTTACCAGAGAGTTGCTAAATAGTAAAAATGGTAATTTTGCAAATGAAAATTGTCCTTTAGGGAGAGGTGTCCTCTTACCTGAGAGTTTCTAAATAGTAAAAATGGTAATTTTGAAAATGAAAATTGTCCTTTAGGGAGAGGTGTCCTCTTACCGGAGAGTTTCTAAATAGTAAAAATGGTAATTTTTCAAATGAAAATTGTCCTTTAGGGAGAGGTGTCCTCTTACCGGAGCGTTTCTAAATTGAAAATTGGTAATTTTGCAAATGAAAACTGTCCTTTAGGGAGAGGTGTCCTCTTACCGGAGCGTTGCTAAATTGTAAAAATGATAATTTTTCAAATGAAAACTGTTCTTTGTGTAGAGGTGTCCGCTAAAGGGAGGTTCTACTTTACTAACAAATGTAGTTATTTTTATCTAATGGTTTTTGTAATTGAGTATTTAATTCTAAGTGTGTCTTTGATTTTTATATTAGTTTGATGTCCTGTGGGGAATATAGTTCTTTCTAAAAAATAAGGAAGGGTTGTTGACGGGACGGCCTGATCTTGACCCAATATGACGCACGGTGTCCCCCGCCCTCGCCTCCCCCCACACAGCGCCTACACCTCTTCCTCACACCTATCTGCCTACGTCTTGGAAGGTCATTCTCAGACCTTTCTTCACATGTTTCATTATTCACTTCAACCTCACCCATTTTGACTATTTCCTTATTTTGTACATACAAATATCCTTAAAAGGTGATAACTGGACGTAGAATTGAAGATTCTGGTTTATCAGTGATAAACCCTTACAACAGTTTCGACAGTTTAATCTACCATTTTGACTAAATAATTAAATTATCTACTGTCTTTATTGCTATATGAAACTAATAGAGGGTCTGGCTCATCAGTAATGAACCCTTTCAATGGTTTCGCCAGTTTAATCTACCATTTTGACTAAATAATTAAATTATCTACTGTCTTTATTGCTATATGAAACTAATAACAAGGCCTGGCTCATCAGTAATGAACCCTTTCAATGGTTTCGCCAGTTTAATCTACCCTATTTTACTAAATAAGTTGGTCTGGGTTATCAGTGATAAACCCTCCCAACGGTTTCGCTAGTTTAATCTACCATTTTAAAAACTAAATAAGTCGATTATAAACTGCCTTTACTGCGATGGGAAACTACTAGGTTGGCCTGGCTGTTCAGTGATAAACCCTCCCAACGGTTTCGCCAGTTTAATCTACCCTATTTTACTAAATAAGTTGGTCTGGGTTATCAGTGATGAACCCTTACAACAGTTTCGCCAGTTTAATCTACCATTTTAAAAACTAAATAAGTCGATTATAAACTGCCTTTACTGCGATGGGAAACTACTAGGTTGGCCTGGCTGTTCAGTGATAAACCCTCCCAACGGTTTCGCCAGTTTAATCTACCATTTTTTTACAAAGTAAGTCAATATCTACTGTCTTTACTACGATAGGAAACAACTAGGCTAGCCTGGCTCATCAGTAATAAACCCTCCCAACGGTTTCGCCAGTTTAATCTACCATATTTTACTAAATAAGTCAATTATCAACTATCTTTACTACGATAGGAAACTACTAGGTTGGCGTGTCTCATCACTGCTAAACAATTCAGCAGTGTTTCGCCAGTCTAATTTACCATTTTAATAGTCCTAATCCTTCATATATTTCACGCTCTATTACATAACCCTTAAATACATTAATGTATACTCAGTATCTGACTGGAACGATGTGTTTGCAGGTGTGCGCCACTAACTGGACCCAGGTCCGGAATGAGGACTTGGCCGACCCAGTCAAACATGAAGGAATCCAGTGGCTGGGATATGATGACGTCACCAGTGTCAAAGTCAAGGTAATGTTTAAAAGACAATAATTTGAGGAAAATTAATCAGACCTCCGTGTATACCAAGTTTTCTTCTGTAGAAGGACGTCCATGCCCGAAAGCTAGAGAATAAAAATAATTTATAATACAATATAATGCGGCTTATGATTGTAGAACGACATTTGAAAATTATCCCGCATGTGTTTCTTTTTAACGAAAAATCGAAATCCATTTTAAGAAGAAATAACTATTATTTCTAACCTTAGGGATGAAGTATGAAAGGATGAATTGTGAAGAGTAATGATAAACGGAAAAATAAAGTGTCCAGGGATGGGAATCAAGCTCATTTTCCCGCGTTTATCATTACTCTTCACAATTCATCCTTCATACTTCATCCCTAAGGTTAGAAATAATCGTTATTTCTCCCTAAAATAAATTTCGATTTTTCGTTCAAAAGAAACACATGCGGGATAATTTTCAAATGTCATTCTACAATAATAAAAATGTTTTGAAAATATACATTTCCCTGGAGGAATGATATATTTTACTCAATATTGAGATACAAGGAATTATTTTATTAAACAATAATTTGTTTCAATGTATTTTCTATCGATTTTTAAACAAACTTAACCAAATACTGGAGAGATATCCATCAATATATCTCTCTAATATGAATTTCAAAGAATTGTGAGAAAATATTTTGTAATTTGAAAACGTTTTTCACAATTTTATCATGAATATTAAAGATGTGTTACTGTATAAAGAAATATAATAAAGAAAATAAAGTCTCCAAGGCTAAGTTTCTCGTTCAAATTTTATTCTCTAGCTTTCGGACCTGTCAGTCCTTCCATAGGAGTATCACGATGTATAAAGAAATGTTGTTTATTGATATTTGTTGTTTCTATGTCTACATGCTGACAGAAAGTATGGCTGTGCAGGGACGTTACGCTCTGCTCCGTGGACTGAGGGGTGCTGGACTCTGGTGGGTCGATCAGGATGCGGATTGTAACAATGACGGAGGACTTCTGAAGTCCCTGCGAAGCGTTCTTGCTGGTGAGGACCTTCCTAAAGAGAAGGAACGTCTCTCAGGGACCTCTTCCTCGGGAGCAGGACCTGTGAAATACGAAGTGAAGGAAGAATCAGAGGATAGTCCCTGTAAGAAACAGGCTGGATATGTGAGAACAGATTGCGAAGGCCATTTTGTACGTTGCGTGCCTGTTGAGGATGGCAAGTCTGTAGTCTTCACGTATTCCTGTCCCAGTGAACTGGTGTTTGACGAGAAGACCCGTCTCTGCACCTGGCCTGCTTGGACCGATGGTTGTAACACTAATGAAACTGAAGAACTGTACGAATGCAAAGCTGAAGGCTACTTCACTGATCCTGCTGATTGTACAGGGTACCATTACTGCAAAGACTACGGTGATGGAGTCCTAAGAAGTGCTCAATTCCGTTGCCCATCTGGACTACTTGGATTCAATCAGACAGGACTCCAATGTACTTGGCGTTGGCTTCTTCCCGAATGTTCTGGTAAACAACTTAGTAGGAAAGAAAGAAGTACTGATGAGGAATCTAAGAATATTTCACAAGCTGAAGAACCAAAGGATAGCTCAGATGAAAAACTGGTTATCAAATCAACGGAAGAGAATAACAATGAAAAGAAGCCTGAAGATATAAGTGTTGATAGCAACAAAGATGTTGATGATTTAAATGGTACGGACAGCACTCAGCAACTTATTCTCACCAGACCTGGACAGCCTCTAGGTGGTTTCATCCAATCAGGTCAACCACGCGGAGATCTGGGTTCAGATTCAATCGCCAGTGCAGCCTACACAGAGGAAGAGCTGAGAAGACACGGAGGATACTACAAAGGTTCCCCCAGAGTGAACAGAATCAGTTATGGAGGTGGCTATGTCAGTGCACCCTTCATCAACTCCCGACCCATCGTAGTCCCTCCTGATCAACCATTGACAACGACCCCAAGACCAACCTTTGCTCCTCCTCCGACCTTCGCTCCCAGAATACCTCTACCCTCATATAATCCACCAAAGGTAGTCGTCGTGCCACCTAATGTCATACCTGTGAAAAGAACGGGACAGGAGAACATCTCACCTCCAATTGTCCAAATTGTAGAAGACAAAATTCCAGCGGAGACTGTGGTTGAGGAACCAATTCCTCCTGCACCAATCCCTCCAACTCCCCGTCCCTCAGGTCATCGTACAAATGGCCATTGGATACCACCAGCGCCAAGAGCCACCTTCCGACCAATTACAGTACCACCCACCATCCCAACAAGACCAACTCTACCTCCCACTACCCCACCCCCAACCACCACAACCACCACTCCACCCCCAGGAGTCCTTCTCTTTTCAACCCACCTTCATGCTAACATCCCCGACACCCCTCGAGCTGCAGCACCAACCACTCTGAGGGAAGTCCGTCCTGAAGATTGGACTGAAGAAGATTGGCGCCGACATGATGGTCATTTCAAGGGAACACCAGGAACCAATCGTCAGAGCTTTGGAGGTGGATTCGTTAGTCCAGCACTTGCAGCACAATTGCAAGCTGATCTTGAACGAGTTCCTGTTAGAGAGCCAAGGCCTTCACTGAACGTTAAAAGCGTTGTGGAGTACGACAGCAATCCTGATGTCCCCGTGATCCAGATCCAGAGCGTATCTGACCATGGACAGCCTGGTAGAAGACGCCCGATTGATGCAACAAGAAATAACCGAAGACCCGCGGGGGAAGTGACTCGCAACCATATAACTGGAACCCAAGTTGATAATCTACAAGTTAAACAAGAAAGAGATCAACAAGAAGCACTTCGTGTCGTCCAAGAGGCAAATCGCTATCAAACAGGAAACCGTAATGGCCAAGGTAGAATTGTGCAAGGATCAGTTCGAACCGTGGAAACCACGAACCATCAACAAGCTGGAAACAATGGCGGCCGATATCGTGGAAGGATTCATCAAGGTGCAGTACGTCAGCAGACAAGAAATTCTTTGAACACCCAAGAACGTTTCGAACAAACAACCCTTGGAGGAACAGAAGGATCGCGTCAACAAGGCGGAAACCTTCGCTATCGCGTGCGTGTCCAACAAGGATCCTTAGGCGACAGGAATGCAGGTCGCCAGCAATCAGCAAACGCCAGGGATAGCTCCAGCTTCAATCAAGAAAGAATCCAACAAGAAACCTACAGAACAGGCAACGAACTAAACCAGAATCATCAATCTACTGGAAGCAACTCACAATTCCAACAACAAGGCATTCAACAAGCAACCTATGAAGGCGGTAATATCCAGAACCAGAATACTCTTCTCCTAAACGGAGGCCGCAACTCTGCTCAAGAACAAATCACCAGTCATCAAAGAGGACAGCAACGTTATGTATCAGCGAGCCAAGATGAGAGGAGCAGAAACCAAGTGCCCAACTATCGCCAACGGCAGCGAGTCCATACATCCCAGGTGTACACTACCCATCTGCAGAACACCCCTGGTACCTTCAGTACCAACTTGCAGCAAATGAACGGAGAACAGCGGTATCAAGGAAATAGTCAATCCTCTGATGGACAGAACAGTTTCTCCCAAAATTCTGCCGGCAATAATCAGCAATCCTCTGGTTTCCGTAGTATGAATCAACAGTCCAGATCTCAATCATCTAGTTCACAGCAATCGCAAAGTTCCCATTCTCAGAGTTCACGGTCTCAATCCTCTTTCAGCTCTGGAAGCTACAGTTCTTTTAGAAACCAACAAGGTTCAAATGCCCAAGCAAATCAAGGTGGTAGATCATTTAAGAAAACAACCAATAACGGCGCGATCTCATCACAAGATATTGTAGTCAATGCCCAAGTACCGGAACAAGACCTCTCCACACCAGCCAATTATGGTAACATCGTCACCTATGTGGGGGAATCCCAGCGTAGAAATGCAAACGAAGGTGATCAACTTTTGATCTCATCTTTCTACGACATCAACGGCAAAATCCAGGATCAAGCAGGAAATCAACGCACGAATTTACCAACCGCCACTGGTGGCCAGGACAACTCCCACTACCAAGTATACCAAAAGGAGCATGTGGTTGAAAAGGTCATCACCTCAGGGAATGATGCAGGAATCCAAGGACCAAGACGATCCATCGGCAGCATAAATGAACGTAGCACATCAGGACGTGCTGAATCTGGAGATAGAACCTATCGGCATTTTGTAAGCCAACAGAACCAAGGAACGGCCACAAATGGAAGACAAACCTCTTCATCACATACATCTTCCATCCACACAGCAGATGGCAAATGCGCTTCTTTCTCCTCGCCACCTAAAACCTACGAAGAATTCATAGGAAGAGTGAAAGCTTTGAATATGTACGATGTACTTGAAGCAACAGCCCCTCTTATCAAACAGAAACTTCAATCTCAAGATTCGAATCAGTATAAAGCGTACATCGACGAATTTCTAAGACAAACGGAATCTTTGAGCAAGAGGAATCCTGAGGATAAGACACTACAAGCTCTGAAGACTGGAGTAGTTGATGGAATGGGAGGTACTACCTCTGGAGTATCAAGACAGTACTCTGTCAACCACCAATCATCTTTCTCTCAAACTTCTTCCTCAGGTGATGTATCCAAGCGAAGCCTACGAACAGATCCACCTCCAGAAAATCTTTCCTTTGAACCTCAAAAACCTCTTTTTTTCAACCGAATCTATGCAGCTTCAAAAGTTGATTCAGTTCCAGATGTGACTTGTTCCAAACCAGGATTGTTTTCCCAGCCTGGAACTTGTGGAAAGTTCTATGAATGTTATTGGGACAAGTGGCTTAACAGATTCACGTTGCACTTGTACGAATGTCCAGTCACACTTTCCTTCGATGGAGCTCTCCCCGGCTGCGTGGGGGTCACCCCATGTCAAACCTGACTCTCCCGTGCCAACTAACGCATTTAACACAAGCAGAGTTGTAATTTATTGTACCGCTTCAAACAATACTCATTGTATTTATACCCTATAATTAGAGAAATTTATAAACAATTCGTTATGCGAAAAGTGTAAAAAATAAAATTTTATATTTGTTATATGAATTCTTACTTTTTTTTCTTTTTACATACACAACTTTCTTAAACACACTTTATATGCATGGCCTGAGATACACAAAGTTTTCATGAAATATAAAATATTCAGATGTTTTCAAAAGTTAGAGCACACATAATGCTGTTTTTTTTTATAATTAGAGAAAGATAACTAAACGGAATTTGCATATATATTACATATTAGCTAGTTATATGTAAATATAGAAGAAATGAAATACGAGGCTTAATTTTTAGGTTTAACGATTAGGTGTTTATACACAAGAGTTTATAAATAAGGCTATATACAGGCCATATATAAAAACATATTTGAATATTTTTTTTATATTTTAATCTTCTAATATATAACAGTCAATGTCTGTTTCGCGATAAACTCAAAAACTACTGAACCAATTGGTACCAAATTTTGGATGAGCATTTTATAAACCTGAGGAAAATTTTCGGCTACATTTTGATTAGTATTTTCGACTATTTATTTTCATTTGAAGAACTTTTTTTTACGCGGAGTAAATACGAGGCGAAGTAACAACATCAGGTCAATTAAGTGACCAATGAGCGTTCTGCATTTTTTTTTTTTTTTAAAGTTGCTTGCGTACTTTTTTTGAAATATCTTTTTATACAAGTGTTACATTTTTTTTACAAAAGTATTGAGTATTGAGAAAGAAATTTATATTACTAAGTTACGGTAAGTACACACAATGCAATTTAAAAAAAAAAACTTTACAAAATTAGCGTTACTGTATGTAAATAATGGCTTTCGAATTTTTTATTAATTTTTGTTCTGGCTTTCTATTTTTTTATTTATATAAAAAAATTAAAATGCAGTCGCAGTCATTAGCAAACACACGTTTGCCTAATTTCCACGTGCTCTTTTATTTTTACAGAAAAATATTTACATGCCAGTATTTTGAATTAATTTTTATAAGCCTATTTTTTTCTTATCCTTACTGAGGAGATGGGCATCGCAGTCATTCACTCAGACAATTTCAAGGGTTAATGCGCAGGGGCGGGTACCTCGGGGGTTGGGTGGAAAATCTGCCATCTATTTAAACTATATTGATTTTGAAATAACTAAATGGATTGCAATATATATACATATATAATAATAATAATTAAATCAAATACCTAAACACTAATATAATACAATTTTTGCCATCACACACTTTTTGCCTGTGGTTTATGTGTTACTTCTGTATTGCTATTCTATGGCACTTATACTATTTATTATTGATGTACTTTCAGTATGAAGGAAATTGCACTTGGGGGAATTCTCGGGCGAAGCCATTCGTCTAGTATAACACATATATGGACAAATTATATTTTAAAAATTCAATAAAGTCGTTGTACCATAGAATTAAAATATACTGGCAATTAAAAAAAAAGCGGAAATAATTAAACATTGTGTGCCCGTGTGATGTTAAATGATTTCAACAATATCATCTTAAATGATAATAACAATATACATTCATGGACAAAACTTAAGGAAGCTTCATATTTTGATGTCGCCGGTCGTCTTTTTTTTTTTTTTTAAGGAGACGAGGCAATTTTGTTGACACTTGGTTATCTCGTATGTCTTCAATAAAGTTCACTGTAATATCTTTCAGAGATATTGTCTGAATCCCGATATACATGCTAAATGGTGCAACTTCCTTTAAGTTTTGTCTATGAGTGTATAAAGATAATATTTTATCACAAAAACGAGTAGAATAGAGTTGCATATCTTGAGGCACTTTTAAGCTATGCAAATTTTAATTGAGATTGGATAATAATTTCTGGGGCATACAAGTTTCACCAGTGTATGCTACATCTAGTTTTAGACCTATAAATATGCATGAGGATCAGCAATGTGAAGGCTACCTAGTGACTCATCTAAAGAACGACCTTCTTCCTGAACGACCACTTTAGGGGGTCGGTTCGATTCCCGCATTGGGCAGTTTTTTCTTATTGAGAAAAAAAAATGCTCCAATTGCCCCCGATTCTCACAGACACACACACGCACGCGCACAAAAGCCTTTATTAGGTACTTGTCCCAAACAGATTCTCCCAATTGGGTAAGGTAATAATAATCTTGTGTTATTTACATAGAAATTGAACTGGCTTTACTCTTCGTCTCAAAGTCTTTCATTTGTTGACTGGTCCTTACATAATGATGATCTAAAAAATTTATAGTAAGCTAATGCCTTAGATTTGTTTGCTGGTATTTTAAAAGCAATACATAGGGTGAAATTGCCCCCGAACCTTTCAAAAGTCCAACCCCACCAGCGATTACAAGTAACCAAACGGGGTTCTGGCACATTTGTATGAGCAAAGTCGAACTGTTTTTCATATGTGTAGACATGTGGTGCACTTACAGTAAGAGCAGTCACTACTTCTACCCATCATGATTATCATGGCCTGTACCACGTGTACTTAGGGATAAGAAAAAAAAAAAACTCCCACTTTTGTAAAACCAAAACTGAATCTAACTGCTCTAATACAACCTCCAATCAGCGGCTACCTCCAGGAGTAACCAGGATTATCTATGTTTTTGAACAATTTATCATGGAAGATTATACTGTGTCGTAATTTGTTAAAGACATCGGTTTAGAAATCTCAAAAGAACTTTATAGAAAATCAGTCTTTTACACACGACATTATTTAAAATATTCCCAAGACTGTGCAAAATTCAAACTGAATTATTTTCTGTTCTTCCTACGCACATGGCTTTTTATCTTAAAGTAATATTTTCTCAAAAGTTCACATTTTATATGATGTATTAGAATAAAAACACTCCTGCTGAAGTGTTTTGTTTTCAAATTTTGATCTATAATTATATTTTCTTATTAAAATCAAAAAGGGCATATTCTGACCACGAGCACATGAGCGTTTTAGATGGCAGAGCGCCATCTAGTGGAACAGAAATCAACTAAACGTTGATTCAACCTGTTCCCTGATATTTGACCGATCCAATTTCTTGATAAATCAAGAAAAGCCAACCACGAACGCGTTTCGGGCTGTTGGCTCTCGTCAGCGTAGTACCACTGCGACCAAAAATGTTTGGGTCCCAGAGACTTCTTGACAATTGACAATTAAAATAATTTTATTGAGATCTTGTCAATACATGCAAAGTGCACAGTCTGTGCCATTAAAAAAAGATAATTATGTGTATATATATATATATTATAATCTAAAAACTCAAATATTTCTATATTTTAAAAAATATATATTTTATTTTATTCATTGATAATTTTACTTTTGTTATCATCGTTTTTTAGAAAGACTTTCAGTTTTTGTTGTAAATATGCGTAGTTAACATAACATATCCTTTCAAATCACTAATATAGGATTAACTTTATAAATTCTATATAATGTGAAAATAACTAATGTGTAATATTTCCTCAAGTAATTGAAAATAAAAGCTACTTTTGACGGTAAATAATTATATTTTTTTATCATGTCTGCACCTCAACCCTTCATCTTATCGATCCTTTGTCTTATCAAGCCTTATCACACACACACAAAGCCTTTATTAAGACGTTAGTCTTATACAGATTCTCCGTACAAGGTGCAATAACAGGAAAAGAGCAGCACAGGAAACCAGTAGTTCCGCAACTATATACAATTATTACTAATAAGGAAAAGTAAGATTTAATATGAAAGGTCGACGCTATCGCCCCAAGTCTTCAATTCCATAAGCGCGGAGCAGAAATAGGGACTAAGTTATTTAGTTCGCCATAAATATATCAAGCCTTATCTAACAACAACAAAAAATATTCATAACATATATATGTATGATACTATGTACAAAGAACATGGCGCCTCTGCCAGCGCTGCAGAGTTTGGTGGAGAATCGGTAGTGGGTCTCCAGCGACACCACGCAGAGGTTTCTTGAGAAATCAAGAAATGGTTATTTAAGACAAAACTTGGGTAAATATGCTGAACATGTGAAAAAATAAATTTAAAATAATTTGCTTATGTAAAAAGATAAGTAAATAACATGAGAGGGACAGATGCTTTCACAGTCAAAAGAGATATATTGAAATCTTTCGGCAGGGACGTATAGTACAATAGATACTTCTGGTCTATCCTGGAAGTAGTCTTTGATCAGAGATGTTGAATTATATTAGGATAACTTGATTTTACAAAAATGGCGGTTCAAAGAGGTAGTACTTGATAAATGTTTTAATTTGCACATTTACCTATTTTACAGTAGTAACTCATTGTATTATCTAGTGTGTTTGAAGTTAATATTTTAAGTTTGTAAATATTCTTATTTTTTAATTCATAGAAGCATTTTTCTGACAGACATATTCAATCTTTTATCATCATCATCATTTTTTTTTATCAGTTAGTTATCAAATCATTTGTAATTGTAGTTTCTTTTTTGTTTTGTTATGTTCCCTTTTAAGCAATAAAATATATAGAAGTTAAGATGTAATATTCACAATTTAAACATATGGAACCAACATCGATTTATTTTTAAAACAAAAGCAAAATCATAAGCTTATAAAACTTTCACTTTTTCATACATAGTGTATATTACATTGATCCATGGTGAAGCTAAATGCAGATTTTATTTTAAATTTCAACGATATATCTCTTTATTAGGATGTAGGTTGGCGAGATTTCAAGCCATAAAGGCTTTTATTCGTGGTCCATGTTGTGAATGTCCATCAAATCGACTCCTGGTAACTATATAGACAAGAATTCTCTAATTGAGTAAAATATAATTTAGTATTTGATCATTTCAGATATTTATCATTAATTAACACAAAGCAATAACGCGCCATCTATACATATAAAATGAAAGGATTTAAAAGCATGAATGTTTATTTTATACATAATATAAACTTCTACTGCCCTTACTGCCTTTATGTCTAACTGGCCTTGTCTTTATTGTTTGCGGAAGAGCATTGCTCGATGCAAATATTTGAATGTAATTCTACTGTCCTATAAGCTTATGTCCATAGTTTTCTTGAAAACCATTTCTGAGATTCCACCCTTCAGTGCTGCGTATATAAGCAGAATCGTCCTATACAGTATTAGAGCTCTGAGAAGCGGTCTGGTAGATTAAATTTGTGAAACCGCTGGGAGGGTTCACCACTGATGAGCCAAGCCTTCCCAATACATATTTTTTCATCGCAGTAAGGACAGTAGAAGTTTGTATTATGTATAAAAGAAACATTCGTGCTTTTAAATCCTTTCATTTTATATTTATCATTAATATTTTATTATATATTTTGACTCTCGTGTTCTATTGGCGAATCATTATACAATGTTTTCTCCTGTAGAAGAGCGTTCGTGCCCGAAAGCTAGCCTGAAATTTTTACTCAATATTGAAACAAGAGATTATTAATTTAAATAGTTATCTAATTTTATCTGTTAGTGACTATCACTCGCAGCTCATTTAGTAACTTTCCTGTTGCTTTCTTGATCCCTTATAGCCAAGTCATTTCATGTCTTCATCTCTTCCTTCAATTTTTCCCAGAATATTTTCAAAACCATTTACTGTCATTATGTTTTACACAAATAAATTTACAGGCAATGCGCTTCTTTTAAATATCATCAAATATTATCTCTACAGACCTTACTGCAATGATATGAGTTATTGAATGACTCATATCATTGCAGTAAGGTCTGTAGAGATAATATTTGATGATATTTAAAAGAAGCGCATTGCCTGTAAATTTATTTGTGTAAAATTTTTACGATAGATGACAATTAAATTTAATTTACTGTCATTATGTGTCCTAAGTAGGAAAGTCTTTGTTTACATATAGCCATATTACAATAAAATAAATTTAATAAAATAGAATTTTATTGTATTAGGGTCGTGAAAAAAGCCTATATGGCTTGAAAAATTTCCAATATTGTCGATAAATAAAGAAACGGATGTTTAAGGTATTTTTAATTTTGTGATTTGAAAATCTTCAATGATTTAGATTAATTTATTCAAATATTTCCACTGCATGGTCTATCGTAATGGTTCTAGAACTACAGGAAGATTTTAAACACCAGAAGTCTTACCTTTGAGGTCAAAAGGATACGCTTAAATGTACCTATACAGAACTTATGAACCAAATCTATGAGAATGCCTACCTTTGAAAAGGGCGTTAGTGGATCAATATTTGTTCAAGGAAACAATTCCAGAACTACACTGAGTCTCTGAGAACTAGAGTTCGACCATAGATTCCAATAAATGTTCGAGGTAGCAGTTCCAGAACTACACTGAGTCTTTGTGAATTAGAGACCGACCAAAGATGCCAATATCTGTTCGAGGTAGTAGTTCCAGAATTACAATGAACCTCATAGAACTAGAGGATACAAAGCAATGGTGTCTATGTTTGTTCAAGGAAACCAATTCCATAACTACACTGAGTCCCTGAGAAATATAGACCGACCAAAGATGCCAATGACTGTTCGAGCTAGTAGTTCCAGAACTATACTGAGTCTCTGAGAACTAGAGGATACAAAGCAATGGTGTCTATGTTTGTTCAAAGAAACCAATTCCATAACTACACTGAATCCCTGAGAAATATAGACCGACCAAAGATGCCAATGACTGTTCGAGGTAGCAGTTACAGAACTACACTGAGTCTCTGAGAACTAGAGGATCAAGCAATGATGTCTATAGTTGTCCAAGGAAAGTATTTACAGAACTACACTGAGTCCCTGAGAACTAGAGACCGACCAAAGATGCCAATATCTGTTCGAGGTAGTAGTTCCAGAATTACAATGAACCTCATAGAACTAGAGGATACAAAGCAATGGTGTCTATGTTTGTTCAAGGAAACCAATTCCATAACTACACTGAGTCCCTGAGAAATATAGACCGACCAAAGATGCCAATGACTGTTCGAGGTAGTAGTTCCATAACTAAACAAACCTCTAAGAACTTGGGGATCAATCAATGATGTGTTTGGTTGGCCAAAGAAAGCAGTTCCAGAAATATAATGAGCGTCTGAGAAATATAGACCGACAAAAGATGCCAATAACTGTTCGAGGTAGTAGTTCCAGAACTAAACAAACCTCTAAGAACTTGGGGAACAAGTATGGATGTCTATGGTTGTCCAAGAAAAGCAGCTCCAGAACCACACTGAGCGTCTGAGAAATAGGGCCGACAAAAGATGCCAATAACTGTTAGAGGTTGTAGTTCCAGAACTATACTGAGTATCTGAGAACTATAGGATCAAGCATAGATATTAATAACTGTTAAAGACGTAATAGCTTCCTGCCTCTATGATTTATCATGAAAATTTTATTGAAACATCTCAGGAACTTCGGACGGTCCTTGAGGCTGTTGTTCCAATGAGGCTCGGAGCTGGGTGCATTGATTACGTAGCTGGAGCAGCTGAGGGAGTTGGCGCTCAGAGAAGTGCTGGGCGACGGTGTTGAAGCCGGTCTCGAACTCCCTGGCCTCACGGGCCGAGGTGTGGGCCACAGCCCGGGCCCGCTGACGTATGCCCGCAGTCTCAGCCTGGAGGCCTGCCGTGTTAGACTTCCTAGTACTCCACATGGAAATATCAAGTACAGAAATGTGTTGGTTCTGTTCAGGGACAACTTCTGGGCGAGATAACAAGAGAGAGATGATTTTAAAATCAAAAAAGAATCCTTATTATAAATCTCCAATCTTATACACTATATATAGCCACCATATAGATGGCGTCTAGTTTTGACGTCTATTTTGACGGGAGAGGCGACATTTGTCTCTTTAGACTATATATATATATAAATATATATATAAATATACATAAAATGAAAGGATTTAAAAACACGAATGTTTCCCCTATACATAATACAAACCTCTACTGTCCTTACTGCGATGAAAAAAATATATTGGGAGGGCTTGGCTCATCAGTGGTGAACCCTCCCAGCGGTTTCGCCAATTTAATCCACCAGACCGCTTCTCAGAGCTCTCTAATACTGTATATATATTCTGAAAATAGAGCAATCAATATTTAAATCTTTAGATAATAAAAGAGCATATATTGCGGCGCTGAGATTGTTTATAGTCTTGACAAAGGTTGGCGTTTAGCCAACTGAAAGCCAAAAATAAATATTTTTTAAACCCGATATATGCCTTTTTATTATCTAATAATATATATATTCTTGGTTTTTCAAGAAGCCTCTGGGACCAAAAAATATTTTTGGTCGCAGTGGTACAGCCTACTCCACACTGACGAGCGCCAACAGCGCGAAATGCGTTCGTTGATGGATTTTCTTGATTTATCAAGAAATTGGGTTGGCCAAATATCAGGGAACAGACTAAATCAATGTTTAGTTTATTTCTGTTCCACAAGATGGCGCTCTGCCTTCTGTAAAGCACATGTGCTCCTGGTCAGGATATGCCATTTTTATTTTTGATTTCAACATCTGATCTTTTTTTTTTTCTTTCATTTTTTCATATGTATGTCATAATTTGTATAGTTAATGCCAAAAGAGATAATTTATTTCCGTCAAACTAAGTATGTAAAAATGTTACCATTGTGTTAAAATGTAAATATGTAAATTCATCCATGTATAAAAGCTGTACAAAAATTAAAGGTGGCAGACATCGCGGGTGCGCTGTTCGCTAGGCATAACGGCTGCGCCTCTTCATTTAGCTACGACATGTATATATATAAGAAAAAGGCCTCTCCTAATCGTGCAACTAAAAGTTGCTAGTGGCTTACGCCCTCTATCGGAATAAATATCAACTAATTGCTGATTTTTAATTATTCCAGAATTGAATGAATACCCATTCTTACCCATGATTTTTCAGGATGCCTGAATCACCTTTTTTTTTTTGGTCGTTGAGGTACAGCTTACACCACGCTGACAAGGGCCAACAGCCCGAAACGCGTACTCGTAATAAAGAATAGCTATTTGGACAATTCTGTAATATATAAAATGAAAGGATTTAATGCACGAATGTTTCTTTTATACACAATACAAACTTCTACTGTCCTTACTGTGATGAAAATATATATATTGTATTATGTATAAAAGAAAAATTCGTGCTTTTAAATCCTTTCATTATATATATATAGATGGCGCGTTATTGCTTTGTGTTAATTCTTTAATAATTAAAAATCAATGAGAATAGTTGATATTTATTCCGACAGATGGCGTAAGCCACCAGCAACTTTTAGTTGCACGATCAGGAGATGCCTTTTTCTTAATTAACCACCTGATCCCAGTACAGTTTCACTTTTGTGCTATTGTTATCATAAATTAAAATATACAGTTATCAGCGTCATAATCAAGCAACAATTCTTAATTCTACACTTGAAGCTACAAGTGGGTTCGATTCCCATCCCTGGACACTTTTATTTTTCCGTTCGTCATTATTCTTGAAAATTCATCCTTTCATACCTCATCCAAAAAGGTTAGAAATAATTATATATTATAATTCTTAATTCTGTCGCCGTTTGCTTTGTGAATGGAATAAATACCCAAATATGGCCATTTCTCATAACCATCGGTGGTTCAGTGGTAGAATGCTCGCCTGCCACGCGGGCGGCCCGGGTTCGATTCCCTGCCGATGCATTTTTTTTTTTTTTTACATTTTTTAAAAACTCATTTATATATTATACAAGAATAACATCCACGGCGCCAATTTATAATTGTAACGAATAGTATTTGAATAAAAGTATTTAATCGGGTAAAACCCGGGCGTTGCCCGGGTCATTCGGCTAGTTTATATATAAGCATAAGGCGCTTCTCCGGTCAAAATAAACATCAAAACTAGACGCCATCTATCGGGCAGTTGGCCCTCGTCAGCTATAGAAAACAATAAGATTTAGAAATAGTAATGGTTATTTTTTATTGCTTATCCCTAGTACACGTGGTACAGGCCATGATAATCATGATGGGTAGAAGTAGGCGACTGCTTTTACTGTAAGTACACCGCATGCCTACATATGTGAAAACAATTCGACTTTGCACTTACAAATATGCCAGAGACGCCGTTTGGTTACTTGCACTCGCTGATGGGGTTGCACTTTTGCAAGAATCGGGGGCCATTGGAGCATTTTTTTTTATCAGAAAAAAAGTGCCCTATGTGGGAATCGAACCCGAGGCGAAGCGGTTTAAACCAACGGTTTAGATCATCCTTCCACAGACCCCCGTAATAATGGTTAGTCAGGGAAATGAGTACAGAGATAACCTCAACCCCAAAAAAATGCCTACGGGGTAAATACATTTTATTAACAATAAAATCTAAGGGAAGTAATCAAAACACCAGTATATAAATTGATAAATGAAAGAAAAAAAAAGGGCGAAAAAAGGAGAATGCAAAGAAAAATTAGCCCAAAACCTAAATTTATTTGGTGGATTGTGAGTAAAATATCAAATCTTTAGACAAATTTGGATAAAGAAGATGTTTCTATTTAAAAATAATGTTTAATTGTTTATCAGTCAATGCACAGCACTTTATAAATGGACAAAATTAAATTTGATAGAACATTATCTTAATCATAACCCTCCGTATACTATGTGGCGCCATCTACATGTGATTATTTTAACTATTTTAAAACGCCTGACATAAAATTAATTAAATACAATAACAGTGATTAATTATATATATTTAAAACTTTATTAAATATATTTGAAAAATATATATATTCATATATATTTTTATTATGTTTTTCTGTATGAAGGGAAAATCAATAAAGATATTTTTAAAAAGCCCATTGCAAAAAATATATATATATAAATACTTTTTATAATATTCTCTCTCTCTCTCCCATTATAATTATATATTGTTGCATCATGATTAATGCGCCTATTTTTAAAATTATTTATAATATTATTTTTAATATATTTAAAATTTAAATTATAAATTTATTTATTTTTATAAAACAGATTATTAATATAAAATATTATGTACTATAAAACATTTGTATTTTGATACACTAAATACCCTACATGCTTTAAACTTTGATGTGGTAAATAAAGAGAGATTCTAGGTGCTACCTAAATTTATAGTTGTCTTATTATTGACTGGTTTAACCTTGTAAGATGGTTGAGACACGTTCTGGAAAGATGCAAGACACGTCTGAGGAGAGACTCAAGACTGAAGAATCTGCCAAACCGCAGCCCAGTGCAACAATTGGTAGAGATGCAAGTGCCGACCCAGTTGTTTTGAACCCCAACATAGACATCCCCAAATATGATGGAACAAAAGACCCTCGCCCATGGATTGAGTCCCTTGAAGAAATTGGCTTCCTGTACCACTGGGCAGAATATATTATTTCTCGCTATGCAGCCATGAACATGATTGGTAGCGCCAAAACCTGGCTGGACCTACACAAGATAAGTTTTACCAGCTGGGAACATTTCAAGAGCCGCCTAATTCAGGATTTTGGCTCAGACGCCAACAAAGAAGAATTGAAGATGAGGCTGAACAGAATGCAGCAGTGGAATGAACCTGCAATCAGGTTTGCAGAGGATATCCTGGTTCTGTGCAACAAGGTCGACCCCCAAATGGAAGAAGAGAATAAAATAAATTGGGTTATTGGAGGGTTAAAGAAAGAGTACTCTTTTGCCCTCTACTTAAACCCTCCTAAGAATACCAACGAACTCCTAAGATTGTGTAAAAAGATGGATTTGTTTGAAAATAATTATCAAGAACGTATAGAAAAATCAAAGGTTCTATATAATGGACCACGCTCTCCTCGTTCCCACCATCAAGAGCAATGGAAGAACGCTCCGTCGTTCAGAAGACCAGACCAGAACACCTCCAAGCCCCAGGCCCCCGCTCCGAGGTACTACCAGAACACCCCCAAGCCCCAGGCCCCCGCTCCGAGGTACTACCAGAACAAGCCGCTGCCCCAGGTATCTGCCCCTAGACGATTTTACACTCCCATTCCTGAGCCAAAACCGGTCTACCCAAGGAAAACCTACAATAAGAGTCCAGATTCAAACAGGAATAGGACAGAAGACGGGAGACCAATATGTTTCAAGTGTAACAAGCCAGGACACGTAGCGCGGTATTGCAGAGTCAAGTTTGTGAGGATCGTAGAAGAGGACCCCTCAGTTTCCCAAGACAAGAGCCAAGAAAATCTTCAAATGGACGAAAGGAAAGATTATACACGGCCTCGCCTCTATGCGGATGTTTGTAATGACACACAAATGAATATTCCTACACGGAATAGATATTCCGTGTTGGAAGATTTAAACTAAGTGCCGCGCCTGATTCCTTCAATCAAAGCAAGTCGACCATAAATGGAATTAGAAAGTTGGACCCTAGGTACAAAATTAATATTAATGTGGACAAGATAGGGTTATGCGAAGCTTTGATTGATACAGGCGCCGATCTTTCAGTGGTCGACCTAAGAACAGCACTTTTTGCTGGCCGTGAAATAAACAGTCTCACTAAAACGTGTTCAGGACCCGATGGAAAAAAATTAGATATGGTAGGTAGCATTATTTTAGATTTAAAAATTGATGACACTGAATTATCCCACGAATTTGTAGTAATGGACGCGCATCTACGAACTCTTATTCTTGGACGAGATTTCCTTAAAAAAATGAATGCTAAAATTGATTGTAAACGAGAAACAATAAAATATAATTTGATGAGTAATCATGACGTAAGCAATTATGATCTAAAAAAAATAAAGAGCACTACAGATACCGTTATACCTAAACTATCTATTAAATTGATTAGGGCCTCAATAGAAGCAGAGGATGGCGAATATGTCATCGAAGAGAACAACAGAATGACTCAAACAAATGGTCTTCGATTGGCAAGAAGTTTGCTTACTGTCACGGATAAGAAAACCCATATCTGGATAACGAACCCTTATCCTCGACCTTTAAAAATCATGAAAGACCAAACATTGGCTTATGGAAGTCTTCCTGCAGGGGTAAATTTTATAGAGAATAAAGAGAAGCAGAATGAAAATGACGAAATACAATTTCAAATAAACAAAAATTTATCATTTAAAGAACAAGAGAGGTTAAAACAAATTTTGGCCAAGTATACTGATTTGTTCTCATCGAGGTTAGGTAGGACCAGTTTGGCAAAACATCAGATTCATACAGAAGACGCAAAACCAATAAAGCACAAGCCTTACCGGGTAAGCGCTAAGGAACGAACCATCATAAAGGATCAAATAGACGAGATGCTCGAAGAAGGAATAATTAGACAATCTTCAAGTCCCTGGTCCTTTCCCGTTATATTGGTAAAAAAACGAGATGGCAAATACAGATTTTGTGTGGACTACAGGAAATTAAATGAAGTAACAGTGAAGGATGTTTATCCAATCCCAAGAATTGATGATGTAATGGATACTCTCCAAGGATCCAAGTACTTCTCAGCAATAGATCTCAAATCGGGATATTGGCAAGTCGAAATTGAAGAGAGAGACAAAGAGAAGACGGCTTTCACTACTGCACATGGGTTATATGAATTCAACGTAATGCCCTTCGGTCTATGCAACGCCCCTGCTACTTTTGAGAGGAACATGGACAATGTCCTCGGAAATCTGAGATGGCAGATTTGCCTTTGCTACCTGGACGATGTAATTATATACAGCTCGGACTTTCCAACCCACATTAAAAGACTTGAAGCTGTCCTCAGATGCTTCAGCGAATCTAATTTAAAACTGAACGCCAAGAAATGCAGATTTGCTTTCGAGGAACTTGAGATCCTTGGACATATAACCAACCAAGAGGGTATAAAACCTGCCGAATATAATATAAAAGCCGTTAGAGATTTTCCTCAGCCCAAGAAGGCCAAAGAAGTGCAATCATTCCTAGGAATGTGCTCATATTATAGAAAATTTATTAAAGATTTCTCATTAATCGCTGACCCATTGACCAGTCTCATCAGAAAAAATGTGCAATTTATCTGGACAGGAAAACAGGAAGAAGCGTTCCAAAACCTTAAAAAAGCTCTTATGAATCCGCCAATTTTAGGTCACTTTGATCCAAATGCAGCCACCTGCATTCACACAGATGCCTCTAACATCGGCTTAGGCGCAACACTAATTCAAAATATCGGTGGCGAAGAGAAGGTAATATCATATTTGAGCCGAACCCTAAGTAAACCTGAGCAAAATTATTCAACCACCGAAAAGGAATGTTTAGCTGTAGTGTGGTCGATATCAAAATTACGGCCCTATTTATATGGAAGGCACTTTAAAATCGTAACTGATCATCACGCACTATGCTGGCTTAAGAATTTAAAAGATCCGACCGGTCGATTAGCACGATGGGCACTGAAGATTCAGGAATATAATTTCGAAATTATACACAAATCGGGAAAAAAACATCTGGACGCTGATGGTCTATCGAGAGGACCCTTACCAGAAAACGAATGGGACGAGGATTATGAAAGACTATTTTTGAATCAAATAATAGACGAAAAGGATGATTTTATTGAGAATATTAAGGAGAACCTTAGTGGAAACAAGCGTTCAATTACACAGAACTTTAAAGAAGAAAATGGGTGTCTCTACAAGAAAAATCCAAATCCTGAAGGTAGAGAATGGTTGCTGGTAGTGCCAAAGAAGAGAAGGAAAGAAATCTTGAGTGAATACCACAACCATATGCTGAATGGCCATCTGGGCGTCGCCAGAACCACATACCGATTGAAGAATAAATACTATTGGCCTTCCATGCTGAAAGATGTTTCCGAATTTGTAAAGACGTGCCATCTTTGCCAAAGTCGGAAAGGTTCAAACCAGTTGCCATCTGGACTTCTACAACCTATTCCCCCAGCTAACTACCCTTTTGAAAGAATCGGAATTGACTTTGTTGGCCCCTTGCCATCAACGAAAAGAAGAAGGAAATGGATCATTGTGTTGACGGATTATTATACCAAGTATGCTGAAACAAAGGCAGTACCAGAAGCGACAGTGAAAGAAGTCTCTACATTTTTAATCGAACATATATTTTTACGTCACGGGGCTCCAAGATTTCTTATCAGCGACAGAGGTTCACAATTCACTAGCAATTTGATGAAGGAGGTTATGAAAATGTGCAAAGTTAAACATTGCTTCACAACGAGCTACCACCCCCAGACTAACGGACTAACTGAACGGCTAAATAGAACTTTAATCAATATGATCAGCATGTATGTGAATACGGATCAGAAGAACTGGGACGAAATCCTTCCTTTTATCACCCACGCATATAATACCACAATTCAAGAAACCACAGGCTACTCTCCATTTTTCCTGTTGTTTGGGAGGGAACCCATGTCCCTCTTAGATGACGAGAATATCCCAACGGACAGTAACATGGACGATTACGACGAATATATAGAAAACTACTTAGATAAAATAGCAAGGACGAGACAGGTAGTCATTAACAACACAGAGAAGACTCAGGAAAGAATGAAAAGAAACTATGACAAAAAACACAACGAGAGAATCTATGAACCAGGACATTTAGTGGCAGTTTGGACACCAGTCAGGAAAATCGGAAAATGTGAAAAACTATTGAGAAAATATTTTGGGCCATATCGAATATTAAAGAAGCTGTCCAACGTAAATTACTTAATTGAGCCGAAAGATAATCCTGGCCAAGACCCATTGATTGTCCATGTCTCAAGACTCAAACCCTATTTTGAAAGAATTGATGAGGTCACTCACGAGGACGTGACGACCTCTGGAGAGAGGGAAGTGTTGCATCATGATTAATGCGCCTATTTTTAAAATTATTTATAATATTATTTTTAATATATTTAAAATTTAAATTATAAATTTATTTATTTTTATAAAACAGATTATTAATATAAAATATTATGTACTATAAAACATTTGTATTTTGATACACTAAATACCCTACATGCTTTAAACTTTGATGTGGTAAATAAAGAGAGATTCTAGGTGCTACCTAAATTTATAGTTGTCTTATTATTGACTGGTTTAACCTTGTAAGATGGTTGAGACACGTTCTGGAAAGATGCAAGACACGTCTGAGGAGAGACTCAAGACTGAAGAATCTGCCAAACCGCAGCCCAGTGCAACAATATATATTTAAAATTATATACATTCATAGACAAAATTAAAGGAAGTTGTACCTTTTACATGTATCTCGTGAAAATAACTATGAAAGATATTTGATACTCAGTGACCTTTATTGAAGACACGCGAGATACCCAACTGTGAACAAAATTACCTCTACAATATCACATTTGTACTATTTTTTCAAATTGTTTCGCGTTCTCACGCAATTCTGGCCTTAACTACCTGTTTCATGATTTTTCAGGATGCCTGAAGGACTAGTTTTTTGGTCGTTGAGGTACAGCTTGCACCACGCTGACGAGGGCCAACAGCCCGAAACGCGTACATGGTTAGCTTTTCTTGATTAATCAAGAATGGGTATTTGGTCAATTCTAGAATAATTATAAAATCAACGAAAATAGTTGATATTTATTCTGACAAACGGCGCAAGTCATCAGAAATTTTCAGTTGCACGATAAGGAGAGGCATTTTTATTTTTTAAATTAAAATTATCTCTGTCTTTAAAAAAAAAAAAAGCAGACGTCTAGAAACTCTTTGCCTCACGATTTTGTTCTTTTGACACAATATAAGCAATGTAAAAACAAAGTAGGCATATCCTGACCAGGAGCACATGTGCTTTTCAGAAAGCAGGCGCCATCTGGTGGAACAGAAATCAACTAAAAATTGATTTAGCCTGTTCCCTGATATTTAGCCAACCCAAATTCTTGATAAATCAAGAAAGAAAATATAAGAAACTAGCGGATGTACCCGGCTTCGCCCGGGTTTTACCCGAGTAAAGGTTTGTCTAACGAATCTCTCGATAAAGTGAACATTTTTTCCCGGTCCCTTGAAAAATACTCGATAAGTTGAATAAAATCAATATTAATTGGTTCCCTCGGTAATTGGAAGTTAAAGGAATAGTATCTTGCCTTGGAATTGTATCATTATTCTTGTCTCAAATAAATTGCCGTGTCATCCTGAATTTTGTCTTTCCTAATTTTCTACATTACAAAATCATCGTATCATCATGAAAATATTTAGAGCAGATTGTTGAATTATAACAGATAAATTAGAATATTTATCTTGATTATTTTTAGGCGAAAAGTTATTTCAAAAATTGTATTTGCTAGAAACCTTCCCAGTAATATACTAAATAACTTCCCAAAGTTTCATGGCGTTCCAATGAGTGGTTTGGTCAGGCATAAAGGACAGACAGACACACACACACATTCATTTTAATATATATAGATCAAGAAAATATAAGGAATGTAAATACACAATTATCAGCAGCTCAGCGCCAATGGATAAGACCAGCACCTTACACCTCATCTCTTCCTTATAAGGATTTTCTACATTACGATTCTCTCCTTTTTCTACAATTTTACATTTATATATTTCATATTATAAAGCTATACAAACAGTTTAACCGCATAAGTTTCTTTTTTATTTATGAAAAATCATTTTTAATTCCAAAGAGAAATATTTAATATTTCTAACTTTTGGATGACGTATGAAAAGGTTGAATATATGAAGAGTGATGGTCTATATATGAATGGATGACGTATGGAAGGGTGAAAAATATGAAGAGTAATGGCGAACTGAAAAATAAAAGTGTCCAGGAGCGGGAAACGATTTTATTTTTCCGTTCGCCATTACTCTTCATATTTTTCACCCTTCCATACGTCATCCATTCATATATAGACCATCACTCTTCATATATTCAACCTTTTCATACGTCATCCAAAAGTTAGAAATATTAAATATTTATCTTTGAAATTAAAAATGATTTTTCATAAATAAAAAAGAAACTTATGCGGTTAAACTGTTTGTATAGCTTTATAATTATACGCCGCAGTCATTTATAAGTATACTTCATATTATTATTTCCTGATTCTTATGAGATAAGAGAATTCAGTTCACAGGAAGAAATTTCGATGGACGAGTGGTTAAAAGTTTCGATTCCCGACAGCCATGAACCGGGTTGCAGCATTTGTACTCCATGTTAGGAGCAGTTGCACATGGTGTCTGTTCCTCATGTCAGAGGCGGCCATTTCTTTTGGAGCTATGTCGGCCTGCCACTGAGTAGTGGTCCCAGTCTTAATGACAAAGACAGACGCATTCTACTTCACCCAGTCATGATGGTTGTCAAACAGACACCATCAAGGGTCACAACTTCATACCCTAATATGATTGAGTGGAGATAAGAAAGAAAAAGACGAACCGGGATCGAACCCCTCATTTGACACTTTGTTCTAATATATATGAATAACCTTCACATATAATTCATTGTTGTAAATATCATAAACTAGGTTGCTCTTTTTGAGCGGTGCCTAGTGAAGCTTATTTGTAACAAGAAGGATCACTGGGATGATTTAAAATGTTACTTTCAAAACGTCATCCTTAGTTTACTTAATGTCAAAAAAGTCCATATCATGATCACGCTCATCTGAGCATTTTTAGACTGAAGAGCTCCATCTATTGGAACAGAAATCAACTAAACGTTGATTTAACCCATTCCCTGATATTTGGCGAACCCATTTTCTTGATAAATTAAGAAAAGCTATCCACAAACGCGTTTCGGGCTGTTAGCCCTTGTCAGCGTGATGCAGACTGTACCTTTACGAACAATTTTTTTTTGGTCCCAGAGGCTTCTTGAGAAATAGAGAAATGGGTATTTATGGTCAAACTTGCGTAAATACGCTTAACATGTGAAAAAGAAATTAAAATTGTGAAAAAGAAAAAGGCATCTCTTTATATTTTTCCTTTTAATAATTTATGCACCTTATCCCAGTACACTATCACATTTGTACTATTTTTTCATATTGTTTCGCGGTCTCGCGCAATTCTGGCCTTAACTACCCGTTTCATGATTTTTCAGGATGCCTGAATGACCAGTTTTTTGGTCGTTGAGGTACAGCTTACACCACGCTGATGAGGGCCAACAGCCCGAAACGTGTCCATGGTTAGCTTTTCTTGATTAATCAAGAATGGGTAATTGGCCAATTTTGGAATAAATAAAAAATCAACGATAATAGTTGTTATTTATTCCGATAGATGGCGCAAACAATCAGAAACTATCAGTTGTTCGATAAGGAGATGCCTTTTTCTTTTTCATAATTTATACACCTTATCCCAGTACAATATCACATTTGTACTATTTTTTTAAAATTAAAATTAGTTTAATTGATTAAAATTAGTTTACTTATGTGGAATAGATTTAGTTGTTTCATTTCCTTCTGTATTCCAAATTGTGCTCTCTGTATGGTAGATGAAGAAGTGAGTGGTATACTTACCAAGATAAAATGCATCACAAGCTGCTGCTCTGCTATAGCTCCATTAAGAAAGCTCTGGATTCTCTTGATTGATTCTTTACGAGTTTTCCAAGCAAATTCATCCTCATTTGCACTCATGGTCATACGTTTGTTCAGAGTACGTAACTGTTGGATCAAATAGAAGCTAAAAACTGCCAAGAAGAAGAGGCCGAAAGTTACACATAGCATACTGATCCAAGCGGCAGTGTCTGTTGAATCAGGAACAAGAGGCAAGCTACTGAGATCATGTTCTGGAATGGTGGTTTGATAGATGACAGCGAAAACTGGAGGTAGAAGGTAAGACAGCATTCGTTTATCCTGGGTCATCAGCCAGAAGCCAGCTGTTCCCATCAGTACCGCCCACACCAGCATCGGCAATCCCAGCATAGCTCCAAACTTTTGATCCACCGTTTCTATATCAACCACATAATATTTTGGAAGAGAAAATCTATAAGTGTTCGATTGAAATTTTGCCGGAATGATATTAATCTACAAAAAGTTCGCTTTTTCTTCAATAAAATGGATGCAAACATATTATTACAATCATTTTATTCCCGATCGAACCTTGTGGCCTACTGTACGAATTACATCCCAAACACAATGCGACGCCAGCCATCTCTGTCTTGAGCTCGATGTACCATCTCGGAGACCGTTAAACCAGTGAGTTTCTTTAATTGGTCCATCTTCTCTTATTACAATCATTTTATCCGTGATAGAACGTTGTGGCCCACTGTACATATTACATCCCAAACACAATGCGACGCCAGCCATCTCTGTCTTGAGCTCGATGTACCATCTCGGAGACCGTTAAACCAGTGAGTTTCTTTAATTGGTCCATCTTCTCTTATTACAATCATTTTATCCGTGATAGAACGTTGTGGCCCACTGTACGAATTACATCCCAAACACAATGCGACGCCAGCCATCTCTGTCTTGAGCTCGATGTACCATCTCGGAGACCGTTAAACCAATGAGTTCCTTTAATTGGTCCATCTTCTCTTATTACAATCATTTTATCCGTGATAGAACGTTGTGGCCCACTGTACATATTACATCCCAAACACAATGCGACGCCAGCCATCTCTGTCTTGAGCTCGATGTACCATCTCGGAGACCGTTAAACCAATGAGTTCCTTTAATTGGTCCATCTTCTCTTATTACAATCATTTTATTCACGATCGAACGTTGTGGCCCACTGTACATATTACATCCCAAACACGACACCAGCCATCTCTGTCTTGAGCTCGATGTACCATCTCGGAGACCGTTAAACCAATGAGTTCCTTTAATTGGTCCATCTTCTCTTATTACAATCATTTTATTCACGATCGAACGTTGTGGCCCACTGTACATATTACATCCCAAACACGACGCCAGCCATCTCTGTCTTGAGCTCGATATACCATCTCGGTGACCGTTAAACCAGTGAGTTCCTTTAATTGGTCCATCTTCTCTTATTACAATCATTTTATTCACGATCGAACGTTGTGGCCCACTGTACGTATTACATCCCAAACACGACGCCAGCCATCTCTGTCTTGAGCTCCATGTACCATCTCGGTGACCGTTAAACCAGTGAGTTCCTTTAATTGGTCCATCTTCTCTTATTACAATCATTTTATTCACGATCGAACGTTGTGGCCCACTGTACGTATTACATCCCAAACACGACGCCAGCCATCTCTGTCTTGAGCTCCATGTACCATCTCGGTGACCGTTAAACCAGTGAGTTCCTTTAATTGGTCCATCTTCTCTTATTACAATCATTTTATTCACGATCGAACGTTGTGGCCCACTGTACGTATTACATCCCAAACACGACGCCAGCCATCTCTGTCTTGAGCTCCATGTACCATCTCGGTGACCGTTAAACCAGTGAGTTCCTTTAATTGGTCCATGAAGCGTGTCGATGGACGTCCAGGTATGTGTCGCCCAGACGTTTTTCCAGTCAGTATGGAGTACTCCATTCCCCTGCGTCGCGATGTGACCAAAGAATCTCAAACAATTCTGTTAAACAGAAGTCGGTCATCTTCCGAAATCTATAGTTGAGATAGTATCGATGTACTACGTCCAAGGTATACGATGCATTCTTCGCCAACAATACATTTTAAACGCATCGATAACATATATGTATGTTATATTAAAATATAATTTTATTCAAATTTATATTTCATAAATTCAAATACTCAGTTTAATCGACCGCCAGAGGTCACGCTTTCCCTATAAAAACCCATTGTTGTTGTTTCCCGATGGCCGGCTCAAACCTTTTGTACATTATGTAAATAAGTTTTTCATTTTTTTTTTATTCTTACGCCTTAAGCCAGGCAGTACTTTTATCAAATTATGTTTTTTAATATATATATTCCTTAGCTCAATTAAAGAAATCTCTGATCGAAACCATTTTTAGTATATACTTCAAGATTTTGCCACGACTGCATTACCATTGCATAATTCTCAAGATAATCAAAAATCAACAGAAAATCTCATATTTTTTTTATTTATAACATGTATATACCCTCTATTGAAAATCTCTAAAACCTAACAGATTCATGTTATTGATAAAACCACAATACCATATTTGTGTAAAAATATGAGGCCTCCAGGAAAAAGTATATTTTCATTCATCTCCACTTTGCTAGCTACAATGACTTTTTGTGGATCTGATTTAAGTAAAAAATTGATTCTAACTTGAGTTCACAATTCAATAAAATGATTCCTTGTATCAATATGGGTAAAAATATCCTTTTTAAAGTTTTTTTTTTTTTACTTCTCCTTTTATTAGTCTAAATTAGACAAGATCTTAGAGGTCGTGCTCATAAATAAGTTCAAGAACTCTTCTTGGTTCTCTGTACAGGGATCCTTTGTCCTTTCCAATACAATTAATATATACAGTTATCAGAGTCATAATCAATTCTTTCTCAATCAATTCTGTCACCGTTTGCTTTTGTGAATGGAATAAATACCCAAATATGGCCATTTCTCATAACCATCGGTGGTTCAGTGGTAGAATGCTCGCCTGCCACGCGGGCGGCCCGGGTTCGATTCCCGGCCGATGCATTTTTTTTTTACAATTTTTAAAACTCATTTATATATTATACAAGAATGACATCCACGGCCCCAATTTATAATTGTAACGAATAGTATTTGAATAAAAGCATTTAATCGGGTAAAACCCGAGGTTTGCCCGGGTCATTCGGCTAGTTTAGTATATGTTGTGGAGTGGCCTCCACGATTTCATATAGGTTATATGCCACTTACGTTAAAGTAAATTTTAAAGGGGTCGATGGAAGGCTGGTTAAACCGTTTGGTTTTCGACCACTACTACCTGGGTTCGATTCCCGCAAAGTTGGACACTTTTTTCTGATTATATATATTTAAAAAATGCTCCAATGGCCCCCGATTCTTGCAAAAGTCCAACCCCATAAGCGAGTGCAAGTAACCAAACGGTGCTCTGGTACATTTGTAAGTGCAAAGTCGAACTGCTTTTCACATGTGTAGACATGTGGTGCGCTTACAGTAAAAGCAGTCGCTAACTACCCACCATGATTATCATAACCTGTACCACGTGTACTAGGGATAATTTTAAAAAATAATAGTAATAATTTTTTAGTTAAAATTGAGTTGTAAATATCCACATAGTATAAATTTCTTACTCTTCTTGCTCACACTTCTTGTAAGAACAAATCGATGTATTTTAAATAAGCCCTTTGAAGAACGATTATCACTTAAGAGCTAGCATTTAAAAATAAAAAAAAAAAGAAACTCATTATGAGAAATATTTGTATTTTTGAAAATCTTTTTACAATTTTACCTTGAAATACTAATTTAACTACAGGCCTCTTAGTTGAAACTAAGTTATGATTTCAGTCAATATAATATATTAACCAATCCTTTCTTCTTCTTTATTTCTTATCTTCACTCAATCATAGTAGAGTATCAAGCTTGTAGAACTTGAGACTTTTGATGGTGTCTGCTTGGGAATGAGTAGAGCTTATCAATGGATGAGCCAATACAGTCAATGATGTGGTGTTTGACAACCATCATGACTGGGTGAAGTAGTAGAATGTGTCTGCCTTTGTCATTAAGACTGGGAGCACCACTCAGTAGCAGGCCGACTTATCTCCAATATGAAATGACCGCCTCTGACATGAGGAACAGACGCCATGGGCAGCCGCTCCTAACATGGAGTACAGTCATCCTGTATCCCTGGCTTAGGAGCCCTTACAGGGTACTATCAGCCAGGCCAGCTAAGCCCAGGTTTTTTAGTGAGCTTGTTACTGCTCCCCTCCTCCTTTTTCATCTTGGTTTGGGACCGGCAAATATAAAAATTGTGCAGAAATGAAATTATACTGGGATCAGGGTGATGAATTAAGAAAATAGCTTCTAATGGCTTACGAAGGCAAACAGCCCGAAACGCGTGCGTGGTTGGCTTTTCTTGATTAATCAATAAAGGGTACATTCAGCAAATATATTCTGGAATAATATTTTTTTTTTTAAATCAACATTTAGTTGATATTTATTTCGACAGATGGCGTAAGCCATCAGAAACTTTTAGTTCCAAGATCAGCAGTAGATGCCTTTTTCTTAATCTTTTAATATTTCCTTAAATTTCAATTTTAGAGGTAAAAAGAAAAAAAATGTGATGCAAGAAAAATATGCAATTTAAAATAATTGCTGGTAGATAATCGTTTAAATCAATTTGCATAAATAAATATTCTAATATTTCTCCATTCTATTTCTCATTAATTCACATACTCGTAATTTTGGCTTTGACTTTGAATTTAGTAAAAGATTCGATAAAAAAAACTTTTTACACACAAATGTTACTTTTTTTATAAACTGCCTTTTTTTCGCCTTAGAATTACGTTAAAGTCCATAAAGAAAGATCTTCCCTTAAAAGATTGGTTATTTAAAAAAATTGTAGTTTTAAAAAATGATTTTTTAAACCATATGATATTCTATACAGTAGACACCTCTCCACAAAAAACAGTTTTCATTTGCAAAATTACTTTTTTTAACTTTTTGAAACTCTCCGGTAAGAGGACACGTCTCTCTAAAGGACACTTCAGCTCTGCAATTAGGTGTCCTTTACAGGGAGGTTCTACTGTATATGCAATTGCACATATACAAATAGAATTTGTGGAAGCTAGAGGAAATACAAAATGATTTATATTAATGAAAAATTAACTAAATTTTAAGAGGAAAACAGTTTTTTAAAAGTTATTTTCCTCTTTTATGTATGCATATTGTGGCGAAGAAATATTTTATTATTTAATTTAATATTATTAAATGAATATATTCAACAGATTATAAAAATATATATTACTCTGTATTTGTAAAATCATCATTAAATATTTCTTTGCTTGTTTGTTCAATATTCTCTAGCTGTAGATAGTTGGGTTGATAATTGTCAACTAGTCGTACTGACGTCATCAATAAATACTTTGACATATTCCAAGACTTGATTTCTACGCTACATTATAGTCAAATGAGTTTTGCCTTGTTGACTTATTATACAAATCCATGTAAGAGTATTATACCTTCCTGTATATACACAATCCGAATTATATGTAAATATATTTTTAAAATTTTCTTCTGAGATTTTACTATCTATGCAAATATGCTAAATTAAAAGAGACATACATTGACAATTTTTAAGAGAGATTTAACTCCGCCTTTGCCGGTCCCAAGCCCGGATGAGAAAGGAGGAGGGGGAGCAGTAACAAGCTCACTAAAAAACCTAGGCTCAGCTGGCCCGGCTGATAGTACCCTGTAAGGGCTACTAATCCAGGGATACAGGATGAGCAGCGTCTGTACTCCATGTTAGGAGCGGCTGCACATGGCGTCTGTTCCTCATGTCAGAGGCGGCCATTTCTTTTGTAGCTAAGTCAGCCTGCCACTGAGTAGTGCTCCCAGTCTTAATGACAAAGGTAGACGCATTCTACTTCACCCAGTCATGATGGTTGTCAAATAACCCTAATTTGAGTGGAGATAAGAAAGAAGAAGAGAGACTTTCTAAAAAATATATATATCCAAAACCTTTTATTTTTTCAATCAAATACCTAAAATATTGCATTTTAAAATAAGATACTAGATCAAAATTCTAACAAATGTATAAATATATATTAACTAAACGTTTAAAAGTTTTCAATTCAAAACTATCAATGAAACGAGGTAACTATGTATATATGATTTTATTTCTAAAAATAGATATAGAAATTGCAAAACACAAGAGTATTTTAAAATATAGGAAATTTTAACAGCGTAACTTATTCTTCTCCGAATTCAAATAAAGATCGTTTGGAACAAAAATCAGCCCAAATATTCACATCTTCATCTGCCATATGACATTTATTGTTTAAATCTTTGATAATTTCAGAGTTTGGAAGATTACTTTTTAATATTAGATATTCATAAAGTCTATGAAATAAAAGATCGGTTTGACAACCTAAAATATGCATCTTATTTCTGAAAATGAAAGCCTCTCTGTTATCTAACAAGTAATAATCCAATATGGTAGAATGGATAAGTGTATAGCGACATTTGGATAATAGACGTTTTGATTCCTCTATAGCATATGTCAAATTTTCATCAGAATCGAAATATTCATTAGACATTTCCCAATTTTTGAATATTTCCTGATCATTTTCCTCAGTATCATAATGATAATTATATTGAACATAGTAAAAAAACAAACGAGAACATGTTTTTGATTCTGAACAGATACTTATAGTCTTATTACAAAGACTGCAAAATTCCTTATTACATTTATTACAAATAATATCAGTTTTTATGAAAGTATTATCAAAGATTTCATTACAATTTGGGCATTTCTTCTTCAAATCTTCTATATCTTTGCATATATCTCTCCATTTGGAGATTAAATTACATTCTACTGGACTATGTGGTTGATCCCCACAGAGAAAGCAAAATTCATAGTTGCATATGCAAGTAACTGGTATCACAGATGGTAGTCTAAGAAAGACAATACCTTTACATTTAGGACAATGTCGTAAATGTCTTTGACATTTTATATACTTTTCTGTAATCTGGTAATAATATTTTTCTTTAGAAATCTCATTTAGAAAGGTTTCGACAAAGTGATAATCTAAAAGATTGTTACAATTTCGGTTAAGACATGGAATTCTTGTGCTCTTAGATTCTTTTACTTGTTGCCTTAGGTATTCTTCCCATTCTTCAACCGGGAATAAATGTTTACACCATGTACCTATAATGAAACTATCATCACCTAGTGATTCATAGTTTAAGTTATCATCATATTTTTCATACAACTTAGGATTTTCTCGAAGAGTTTTTACCAATTCTGAATACTCTTCATCAATTTTATCAATTTTACAGTAATAGTAATGATTGTATAGCTTATAAATGTCCCAATTAGCTGCATCAAGAAGTGCACGTGTTTTAGCGAGCGTATTGCACAGTTTGTGGCTGATATCATTAACTATATTGTTCATTTCCTTAACAATTTCTTCTAATGATGGATATGCCATTTCTACCATCAGAAATTTCATCTCTTCCTTCATTTCCTCTGAATTTCCAACTTCCTCTTTTGGGTTAATCTTTGAATGCTCTTTATTCTTCGCCGTTTCCATTAATTTCACATTTACATATGTTTTTTCCTTTTTTCTTTCATATTCTCTAGTTATTGGCTTCCCTATTCTTTCATTAATAATTTTACTAGTATTCTCTTTTGAATTTTCAAGTGTTATCTCTTTTATGTTTTCTGTTGGATCTTGTTTGCTTTTCAATTTGCTTTCAGAATAATTTCCCGTATCAGAAATAGCTTTGGCTGATTTAATAATTTTTATGGCTTTAGCATCTTTCAACATTTTCTTTATTTCAATATTTAAAGCGTTTCTGAACATGTTTGGTGAGAGATTAATTTTTTTCGATGCTTCCTCAGCTTCAGTTTCTTCTATGGTTATAGGCTTCGTTTCTGCTCTTGCCATATATTTTTTTTTAAATTCTCAAGTTCATTGCGCCATTTATTATACTGTTTTATAGACTGAAAATATGTAAATTTTGTCAATTTATCAGATTATGTTAATTTTTTTAAATTTGCGTGCGGAAAATATATTTGAAGACATATATTTCAAAGAAAAAAAAAAAGGTACGTATATTGAATACTGTAGTTAATTATATTGATTTAATACATAAAGGATATATATAAAATATATACATTTTTTCTTATTCCTAGTACACATGGTACAAGCCATGATAATCATAGTGGGCAGAATTAGACGACTGCTTTTACTGTAAATACACCACATGTCTACACACGTGAAAAGCAGTTTGACTTTGAACTTACAAATGCTCTTTATAAAAATATATTTTTATAAATTTTTATAAAATCTAATCTCATTTATGTCCACAAGGATATCATTAAGAATCTTAAAATACATTTCTAATATGATAAGCAATTGAGAAAAAAAATTCGATCAAATTCAATATAATTTAAGACCAAAATTTTGATGCGCCAAATTTAATTTTTTTTTAGATTATTTTTCTTATTGAGTATATATTTGTATTTATAATATGTAAAATTTAAAATATTGAATGTCAAATATACAGTTAAACCTGTCTATAGCGTCCCCTCTAAATAGCGCCTTCCTCTCTAAAGCGCCCGTTTTTAAATACGTAGTACGATGCGATTTACATTAAAAGTGACCTGTATATATCATCCCCTTTCTATAGCACCCTATTTTGGTGAGTCCCAAGAGAGGGCGCTATAGACAGATTTAACTGTAGAGACAAAAAAAAATATTGAATATAATATATAAAATATTGAAAGTTAAAAGTCTTGGAGAATATATATATTGTGAAAATTAACAACGGCTAATAGGGTTTAAAATCTGTGCTGGTGTCAAATTACTTTGACAAACATAAGCAGTTTTAAGCTTCTTAGTGTTTTGTGAGAAGAACGTTTGTTAAGTGAACTGATCTCCCACGCCTTCTCATTGGACGGATTTGGTCAAGTTTGTACATAAAGAGGATTGATAGGGAATGCAAGGAGCTTTGTCTATTATAGTCTAATGAGATGTGGCTCAAAAATCATTCATTTTGGTTAGCAGCCCCCTAAATAAAGATATTTCTGAATTCAAGGAGGTTATCTCGTGTGTCTTTAATAAATATCACTGTAATCCCGATATACATGCTAAAAGGTACAACTTCCTCAATTTACCCTGAGGATAGTGACAGCCAATCACTGAAACGTCAATATTAAAAATATTATTGGTTAATTTTGCTATATATTTTTTTAAAAACAACCTCAAACCAATAAATGATTTTCCTTAAGCTGTGTCTATGCGTGTAATTCCTGTGTAATTGGACTAATTTGTAGAGGTTGTGTAGATATTGTTGAACGATATAATCTTTAATAACGGACTACTCGATGAGGGAAGAGTTTCTTTAATACATTGTGATCTGATGTTATATGTATTAAAGATACTCTTCCCTCATCGAGTAGCCCGTTATTAAAGTTAGTGAAGGGATTATTGATTCGATATAATCTTTCTCCATTTTTACCCCTTTGTATACCTCCCACTTTCCTAGGTTTCTCCGTCTTGTAACCCCAAGTAGAATCCTCTGTAAGACCTGTGTGTCTTAATAAAGGCTTTTGTGTGTGTGTGTGATATTGTTGAACGAGTGCACACACAAATGTAAAAAAAATGAATTTATTAACAAAACAAGCTACTATACAGATAGGTAGGGAAGTAAACCCCACGTGTCATAGGGCCAGGCGCGAGACGTTGAACTGCGTCAACAGTGATTGATTTCTTTCTTCATTCACAGACTCGCATCAAAGTCATTTGCCGCCTAGAGGCGTTGGAATTCTTATTGTTGTATTTTTTAATTTAGATGGTGGGATGCAATCATTATATTGTAAAAAAAATAAAACATATTAAAAGGAGTGAGTATTTGAGACGCTGTACAAATTTGACAATAAATAACTCGTGGTGTTGATGACTCTACTTGCGTCGACGGCGCTGGCACGTTGCTCTGTCCCCTCGGGAACACCGGCCGATGTCCTCAAAGAATACCTGGCTGGCTGGGCAGTTAAGAATACGGCCTCTGAGGGCCTGTCCTGTTCTTCCGTTTGGTCCACAGACCACAAACCTGCTGCAGTCATCAGGATGGGCGTAGATACCTCTCTTGTAGCATTCGACTTGGTTGTCCTTCAGGAGTACGGGTTCTCCGACTTCTTGTGTTGATGCGGTGGTTCCACGCATGCGAGGTGCACGTGTTGTGGTTGTGGTGGTAGCTGCTGGTCTTGCTGGTGGCTTGGTACGTCTGATTGGTCGACGTGTTGTGGTGGTTGTGGTAGTTGTGGTGGTTGTTGTTGTGGTTGGCATGGTGTGGCGTGTGGTCTCGGCGAAGTAATCGTCGGAGTCATCTTCTTCCTCGAATTCGCTGCCTACTGCTAGAGGAGGTTGGTAGCCTGGTCTGAAGCGACGGTTGGAGAGCTGAGTGGTTGGTGCTTCTTCGGTGGTGGTGAGGAGGAGTTCGAGCGGTACCTCGCCTGGAGGCAGGCGGCGGACGGCTACGATGGGTTCCCGAGCGGCTGAACGGCCTGTTAGTTCGTCCGGACGATCTATCGCATCTTCCAGCACCCGTCCGCGATTGCCGAATGGAGCTGTACGGTTGGCTGAGATGGGTCTAACACGAATCCTGGTCCTTCTACGACCTCCGTTCTCGTTCTGCTGTTGCACTCTCACTACCTTTCCAGCCTGAACTCTCACTGGCGTGCGGTAGGTTTGGAGGCTGGGCGGTGCCTCGGTGGTGACTACTTCTTCAATAGGAGCTACCGCTGGCTCAGGATCGCGGACTCCGCGGTCTGGGGTCTGATAGACGAATGGGAATCCTGCCTGTTGGCGGGTACGGTCAGGTTCGACATACTGGAAGAGCTGGCTGTCACCTTGGGACTCGTACTGCGGGCGATGTGGTACTTGCGAGACAATAGGGGAGTCGCGGTCATCTTCTTCGAGGGTGGCTGGCCGGTAGGGAGCCTGGGAGAATGCCTGGCGGATGCTCTCCTGCGCTGGGCCCTGCGGGGCAGGCGGGGGTGGCGGGGGAGTGGTAGAGTGACGCTGAGGGGCCACGTAGTCGGGCAGACCCTTCTGTGTGGCTGCAGGCTCGGTCTCCCCACGGCTACCCAGGATGGTCTGTAGTCGCTCAACACCTCCGATGGACTGGATAAGTCTCAGCAGCTCGGCCACATTCTGGTTGACTGGAGCCTTCGTTACTGGAGCCAGAGCTACTGAGTTCAAATCTTCCTCATCAGGTTCTTCGGTCGTTGTAGTGGTAGTGGTTGTGCTGGAGTAGCGGAACTTGGGACGAGTCAATCTAGGCTTTGCAGTAGTGGGCGCCGGGGCTGCAGCTTCTTCATCCTTGGGCTTGTTACGACAGACCACATTCTCTGGGTAGTCGCAGGCTTCCATGTTGGAGTTGAAGAAGAGGCCAGAGGGGCAGGTGAAGGCATGAGGGACAATGCCAAGGTTGGCTGGTCCACTGTCCAGACACCAGAAGTACTTGCGGCAGTCGCGTGGGTTGTTAAAGAAGCCTTCGTCGGTACATTCGAAGGTGGGGCCGGGGTCTGGGGTGGTGGGTGGTGCAGGGGTGGATAGGGCGTTCACACGCTTGCTGCCACGCCTCAAAGAAGAAGATTTGCGGGGAGCTGGTGTCGAAGGTTCTTCCTCGTCGTCATCGAAGCGTACGGTGACGAAGCGTTCGTTCGAGCGGGCTTCAGAACGGCGGCTGGAGCTGCCGGCGATGCTGTTGGAGAGTAGGGCCACACGAAGGGCTGACACCAGTGGACTCTTCTCTCCCCCACAGCCCCCGCGGAAGTCGTCGTTGTCCAGCGTCCACACCATGGCACCCCCGAGTCCCTGGTCCAAGATGTACCGTGCCTATACACAACCTCTTCATTAGACAATTGACATAATTTTATTGACATCTTGTCTGTACATGCAAAAGAGCACAGTCTTCACTTTTTTTCCATGTTCTACTATTATGACTGCCGAAGCTACAGCGTGAACTTGTTATAGCCCCATTCTTTTTACATAAAATACAAAACCTTTTTGAAACCTCAAAAATAATATTAATCTAATTTCTTAACTATTAATACTTCTTCTCTTATACCAATTATCTTTCATTCATTATAGATATAACTCTACTTTATATATATGTCATAATATATGCTCTTCCAGGAATAATAAAGTAAACCTACAGTCAACGAGAGAGAGACGTCGATAGAAGGCAACTAAGTTACGGCCATATTGAACCACTGGCCACATGCCGGAGGGGGCTTTTCTTGGAACCCTCAGACCTATTTTTGGACAGTCGGGGGGTGGTGGCGACACAAAACGGTCGTTCAGGGTAACAGCCTCTCGCGCTACCTCTCTCTCGCTAGTTGCCTGGGTTATTCCTCTACCAACTCGTCGTGTGATTATTTCTCACCTCACCACATTATTACCACTATATTGCCACATATATATACACAAGATACTATGTACAATGAATATGACGCCTCAGCCGCCGCTGCAGAGTTTGGTGGAGAATCACTAGCGGGTCTCCAGCGACACCACGGATTTCTCATCTCTTCATTACTCATCATTAGAGATTAAGTGCACACCAAACTACACTACAGTATAGTAGTCTTCTAGAAGAAACCATGGCTAAAACCGGTGTCTCTTGGAGGTTGTCTTATATCAAATACTGTCATGTCAGGCATAGTCATTAGAAGTATTTTAACCGAAACAGAGTTTCTGATAAGCGACCACCTTCAGGAGAAGACTGGACTTAGTCATGGTTTTATTTTTATGGTCTTTCATAGAGAACTTGATTGTTTCTTTTATACTAATAAAAATCTACTCTAAAATAGTATTTCATTCTAAACAAATGAGTAACTTGTAAAAAAGATTTCCCGGACTTTAAGTCTGGAATATGAAAGAAGTAATGTTTTTGCAGCCTTTTTTAATACGTATTGGTATCAAATATAAATTAAGAAGCTTTGAAGAAAATAGATGAATACTATATTTGGTTAAAGAAAATAGCATTTTGGAGCAAAAAGTTCAATAAATGAAAAACAAACTATTTTTAAAAAGAATTATACGCGTCAAAAACAGCGATTTTAACTATATCTAATTTCAGATACAAAGTGGTAAGTAAAAGCCTTCAAAGAAATACAAATGCAATGAAATCTCTCTCTCTCTCAACATTTGATGTAAAAAAATAGTTAAATATGAAAGAAGTAATATTTTTGCGACTTTTTATAATACACATAGTTCACAATAAAACAGCGATTCTAACTATATCTAATTTCAGATACAAAGTGGTAAGTAAAAGTCTTTAAAGAAATATGAAATACAAATGCAATGAAATATTTCTCTCAACATTTTATGTAAATAATAGTTAAATATGAAAGAATTAATGTTTTTTGCGGCTTTTTCTAATACACATAATTCACAATAAAACAGTGATTTTGACTATATCTAATTTCAGATACAAAGTGGTAAGTGAAATCCTCTAAAGAAATATAAATACAAATGCGATGAAATCTCTTTCTCAATATTTGATGCAAATAATAGTTAAATATGAAATAAGTAATATTTTTGCGACTTTTTCTAATACACATAATTCACAATAAAACAGTGATTTTGACTATATCTAATTTCAGATACAAAGTGGTAGGGGATATTTTCTAAATAAATACAAATGCAATTAAATCACTCTTTCAACATATGATGCAAATATTAGTTAAATATGAAAGAATTAATGTTTTTTGCTGCCTTTCCTAATACGTCTATTTCACAATAAAACAGTCATTTTGACTATATCTAATTTCAGATACAAAGTGGTAAATGAAAGCCTTTAAACAAATAGAAATACAAATGCAATGAAATCAACATACGATGTAAATACATTTTTATATAGTCAAATACATTTTTTTTATATATCTAGAAAAATCAATCACAAGCTATTTCTCTATTATTGTTTTTATCGTATGCAAGTCATACCTCGACAAGTTTGAATAAAGATTCTTCATTTCTATCTCTTTTTGCAAGTACATAAGCGTATTGGTATCGAATAGAAATAAAGAGGCTTTGTAGAAAATAGATTAATAGTATATTTTAATAAAGAAAACTAGCTTTGGAGGAAAATAGTTTTGAAAAAACTCTTTTTAAAAAGAATCATACGAGTCAAAACTAGATCAAAATTTTCATAACAGGTGACGCGCTAATGCATCAAAAGAAACTCTACTAAAAAAAAAGCTAGTTTTCTATATTCGAATAATTTCTAGCTATCTCTTGCATAAAATAGTACAGTAGAACCTCCATAAGAGGACACTCATTCTAGAAAAGACCTCTCTATAAAGGACAGTTTTCATAGGTAAAATTAGCATTTTTACTATTTAGCAACTCTCTTCTAAGAGGACACCTCTCTCTAAAGGACACTTTGGCTCTGCAATTAGGTGTTATCCTTTACAGGGAGGTTCTTCTGTATATATTTTTGTGCAAAAAGGAAGATTTACCTTCTCAGCTATCATCTCTTCATCATCAAATCCAACCCATTGGTTATCCTTGTAAGCATATGGTCCGGTCTGGCTTGGATATGGTGCTTGAACTTCCCAACCTTTCTCCAAGACGCTCTGACAGATCTGAAGACATAAACAAAGATAGTTAGTCATTCTCTCGCTATATACCAATACATTCAAGAATTAAGGTGAAAACTTCAGGATTCCAGGAATATGGAATTAAAATCATTTATCCATCATAACCTGATTTTCTCATCTTAATTTTGATACAGGGGATTGATTTATTGGTAAGAACATTTAAAAAAAACTAAATTTGAGCATTGCACCTTTTCTACAATCAAAATTTAATACATAATTTCATCTTAAGTATTGAAATTTTAAAGTTTTTCTTAGCTTGATTGATTTTAAATAGCGAAATTTATTTTTATTTTGTAGGCAGTAAAGACAATAGAGAAAATCGTTTTTTTTTTAAATATAAAATAAAGAGATAAATGCCAGAGAGACCTGTGCCATTTGTTTACTTGAGTAAATTTACAATTTTTTTCGATAAATGGCAATTGAATTGATAAATATAATGAAATCTAACCTCATAGTAAGCTAGATAGCCTTTTTCTCTAGTGGCTGCTCCTTCTTCCCCAGGTCCCTCAACTAGGGAGTCCAGTTCGCTCTCATCTGGATCCTGCAAGGTGTAGGACCGGCCATACGTGGGGATACCAAGGATCAGCTTCTCCCTCGGCACGCCAAGACGTAGATAATACTGGATGGTCCAGTCGACGTTCAGAGCAGCATCTGTGCCAGTTTCATCCGGCAGGGCGTATAGCGGGGAATGGTGATGAGTCTCAGCTTCGAACGCAGTATGGTAGTCGTAGGTCAGGCAGTTCATGAAGTCGACGTTCCTAGCAAACACCACGTCAACACACTGGTTAGGTAAGTGTTATTCAATCAATATTTTTATTAAGACTTTTAGTCTTATTTTTACACACGCGCGCACACACACGAAACACATACAGACACGCCCACACATACACAACACACACACACAAATTTGCTGAATTCTACATTAACATTGCTAAATTCTACAAATAATGATAGCTGAATTTACTGATAGTGATGGGTAAATTCTACCTATAATACATTCACCTTTTTGAAAAAGAAGTACAGCGTGTTGCTAAATTGTAAAAATGGGAATTTTGCAAATAAAAACTGTCCTTTAGAGAGAGGTGTCCGCTAAAGGGAGGTTCTACTGTATAATATAAAATCAACATATTCGATCTATAACATATTATAATGTATAGGTAAATAGAATATAAAGTTAAACCTGTCTATTGCGCCCCCTCTTGGAACTCACCAAAATAGGGTGCTATAGAGAGGGGGTGCTATAGACAGGTCACTTTTAATGTAAATCGCATCATACTATGTATTTAAAATCGGGCGCTATAAAGAGGAAGGCGCTATTTAGAGAGTGCGCTATAGACAGGTTTAACTGTATGTATTTCTAAATTAAACTAATAATTATTGCTTATTCTCTAACAATAATGATTGCTTAATTCTAATGATTTTTATTGCTAAATTCAATTAATAACGATTTCTAATCGTAAAGAAAGACGCTGCCAGGCCGGAATTCATATTTCTTAAAATAAAAGATACTTCGGCCAGTAAATCTTTTTATTATCTCGACGTTTCGACAAAAATCTTTTGTCCTCGTCAGGAGCGAACAAAATTGGCAAAGCGTTGGAAATTATCTTTTATACTTACAGTTAAATAATTTTTAACGTCTTTCCAAATGTTTTAAATTTTATTCACTCCTGACGAGGACAAAAGATTTTTGTCGAAACGTCGAGACAATAAGAAGATTTACTGGCCGATGTATATTTAATTTTAAGAACAATTATTGCTAAATTCAACTAATATTGATTGCTGAATATACTCATAATGTTTACATAAATAAGGCATACCTGAATCTGTGAAAGAAACACGATTTTAAAAATATTTCGAGGGATTGTTTTCTGTGAGCTCAAGACTGACCTCAGACCAAAATATTGTTATTCTTTCATTATTTCATAAAGCTTCAAACAAACTTTAAACAACCTCCCAAGGAAATTTCGTTTCTGGATAAGGTTTGGAGTATATCCACAAGAATATTTGAAAATATAAAACTATTAATCTCAACGGGGTGTCGATGGAAGGATGGTCTGAACCGTTGGTTTTCGACCGCTACTACCTGGGTTCGATTCCCGCATTGGGCACTATATTTCGAACTGTCGAACTGCTCTTCACATGTGTAGACATGTGGTGCACTTACAGTAAAAGTAGTCGCCTATTTCTATCCACCATGATTATCATCATGGCCTGTACCACGTGTGCTAGGGATAAGGAAAAAATATGATGCACTAGCGCGCCATCTGTTATCAAAATACAAAACTATTTTAAACTCTGGCGAAACCGCTGAGAGGGTTCACTACTGATGAGCCAGGCCCTCTCATTAATTTTTTCATTGCAGTAAGGGCAGTAGAAATTGTTTAATATCAAAAAGAATCTTACGCCTTTAAAATAGTTTTGTATTTTGATAAGGAAAAAATCTCAAATATGACATTTGAAAAAATATATATCGTTATTCTATAGAATAATTCCCTGCATCAATATTGAATAAAATTAATCATTCCTCCAGGGAAAAGTATCTAAAAAAAGACACTTTTCCCTGGAGGCCTAATTAATTTTACTCAATATATCGTTATATATGCATAATACCATGTTATAATACAAGGATTTTCATGTGAAATTGATAAATAGACATACTTGGAAATGGTTGGTATATCGAAGCCTTTGTCAATGTATTCTTTGCCAGCAGGAACAGCAATGGTTAGAAGCAGTTTACTCTTGCCGGGGCCCGTGCGTTCGGAGTCGAAGGCTTCGCGAAGCTCCTGCAAAGACATAACATAAAGATTTATTAAAAACATTAGCTAAACTATAGTAAATAGAAAATGTTACACCCAGAAAGAATTGGTGTAATATCATGAAACATAGCTTCACATATATACAGCCTATTACATAGATCAAAGAATCAAAAGATGCCTGCATTTAGCCATTTTTAGATATTTTGCATCCATAATTTATTCATTTATTACATGCCACAAGGAGTTAATTTGATCAAAATTCCTTTTTTATTTCTAGCAGTAGTTTTTAATATATACTCAATCATATGACACATCATACAATCATGGACGAAACATAAGGAAATGCAAAGTCTTTGATATCGCCTTTTTTTGTTAAGGAGAAGAAGATAGAAGCAATTGTGTTTCATGATGAACCAACACCATAATGAACTGAATACATATTTGCCTTCTTCCACCTAAACATTGGGTTATTCCCTGAATAAAGAGAAATATTGTATCGAGATAAAAGAGAAGAGCATCCTTGAAAGATAGAAACAAAACTGAGTATAATCCTTGCTTAGCCACACAATAGCATAAACATTATACCTATCTAGAGACATACCCTAACAATATGTAGGTATGATGCACTAGCGCGCCATCTGTTATCAAAATTGGAAACTATTTTAAACGCGTAAGATTGTTTTGAAATTAAACAATTTCACCAATGATGAGCCAGGCCCTCCCTTTAATTTTTCCATTGCAGTAAGGGCAGTAGAAATTGTCTAATTTCAAAAAGAATCTTACGCGTTTAAAATAATTTCCAATGTGTAGATATATCTGCTTATCCCAACATTGATTTATCTCCTTACTAAATAGAAACATTGTACATATGTAGAGAAGCGACGTATCACTACAAGCTTAGTTCTGAAGATCCTTTGTTGGAAGTTGATTCAGAGAAAAAACACAGCCACATCAATCGTTTACTTCAGGTGACAGGGAGTCACTGGGATGTCGGGAGTTGAAGTAAACTACTGGTTGATGCGTGGCTATGTTTTTTTTTTCCCTGAATAACAAGCTTAGTATATCCAAACTTATTCATGATGTAAATGGACTTAGAGTCACGCAGACGTATACAAATAATTAAATTGTGTATATATTTATTTATTGGGTTTTGAATAGAGACTAGAGTAAACACATTCTGTCGAGAGATATGTAAATTTTGATTAATTTTTGGATTAAATTTGTTTTTTAAAATTGTTTTTATGTAAATATTTTTAAAGAAGGAAAATAAACTTCTTTTTTTTTTTATAAGTTCTGATATTTTTTATTTTGTTTAAAATAAATGTGTTTATATTATTTTTCTAATAAATTATTTAATAAGCAAAATAACAATTCATATCACTTAATAATTTGAGCATATCTCTTATCATCACAATATTTTATACGAATTGGTTTCTCTTCTAAATAAAACAAACATATTGTATATATATACCTAGATAAGAAACATATCCTAACAATCTGTGAGCGTATCCTTTTTCATCCCAACATTATATACGCATTGGTTTTACTCCCTTCAATAAAAACAAGCATGTTGTATGTATAGACCAAGATAAGAAACATACCCTGACAAGTTGAGCGTATCCCTGCTTATCACCGGGGTTACTTCCATCCCTGAAGGCTGGGTACTCCCAGTCGAGGTCCAAGCCATCGAAGCCGTGTTCCCGCAAGAACTTCACGGCGCTACGGACGAAGTGCATGCGGTTGCTACGGCTTTCGACCATCTTGGAGAACCTGAGGACATCAGGCGTCAGGACAACAGGTCGGTAAGTCATCTGGTACCTACCTCTTAGATCCTTCATTCCAACCACCAACAGCCAACAATGTCTTCAGCTTGGGATTGTAGCTCTTCAGACCCACAAACTTCTGGTAATTTCCTGTAACATCATCCAGTACTCTTCAGTTAGAAAGATAAAACACCATAGTAAACGACACAGTATATTTTTTTACTTTAAATTTATTACAATAAAACAAGCTATATCCTATGTGGATATTTGCGTGTAAATGTTTTATGTACATAGTTTTTAAATTAATCCGGTGCCCACTTGTTGCTGATTTGAGAGTACAATGTCAAATGAACAGTTCTAGTTTAAGCCAAATGGTTTCCAGTAAAGAAGAATATAGAAAATTTAACAAATTCTGTAGACTCTATCTCAAATGCCGTGGACTTGAATTACATTAAGAATTGAAATTTCTAGTTTTAATTAGTATATTTGTGCCACTGGTTTAGTGGTTGTAATTCTAAAGATATATTGGACTTTTGATAATATGTATGTAAATAATCTTTGTTTCTTGTATAATTTATTGCTCTAAAATGTAAATTTAAATAACTTTCACTCTCTTTCTCTCTAAACTATAAATAATTTGTATATACTGTATATATTTAAAAACTATGTACGTAAAATAGATTAAACATTTACATGCAAATATCCACATAGGATATAGCGTGAGTTTTGTAATAAATAAATAAATAAATAAATAAAATAAATAAATATATTTACAAATATCATATACATTATAATTGTTGATTAAAGTATAAGTCAGAGGTAGAACGTTTATACCTTATCTCAATACTGTTATGGAAGGTTTTGTATGGAAGTCTGTCGGGTTCTCCTTTTGGTTATGTGATTAAATCATTTACAGAATCACTTCTGTGATAGAGTCCAACTCAGTATATATGTATTAAATTACTATTCTTACTTTGGTGTATATATATATATATGTGCTAAGCGTATTTACGCAAGTTTGGTCTTAAATACCCATTTCTTGGTTTTTCGGGAAGCCATTGGGACCAAAAAACATTTTGGTCGCAGTGGTTCAGCCTTCTCCACGCTGACGAGCGCCAACAGCGCGAAACGCGTTCGTGGATGGCTTTTCTTGATTTATCAAGAAATTGGGTTGGCCAAATATCACGGAGCAAGCTAAATAAACGTTTAGTTTATTTTTGCTCCACTAGATGGCGCTCTACCATCTAAAAAGCACATGTGCTCGTGGTCAGGAGATGCCTTCTTTATTTTTAATATCAACACCTGACCCACTTATCTTTTATTTTTCTATTGTTTTTTCATACATATATATATATGTATATTATATATATATTAAATCAAAATTAGCATTCCCTCACCGCTTACATGAGCGCCATCTAGTGGAACAAAATTCAACTAAACGTTGATTTAGCCTGTTCCAAAGAGATTTGGTCAACCCAATTTCTTGATAAATCAAGAAGAAATTTACAATATGATGATCCAATTTTAGAAGATTTAAAGAGAGAAATTTAAAATTAGATTCTTTGGTGTTAAAGGTATCCTTAATCTTTTCCAAGTTCTTTCATCCAATTGTAAGAAGAAAAGGAAGATTAGCATCATAATCATAAAGGAAAACATAAAGAAAGGAACAATAGGTAATTTGAGTAGATGAAGGTGCCAATCAAGAGACTAAATAAAGAAGTTTCTAGAAGATTACCTTGATCCAGATCGCTGTAGCGGTCGAAGACCTTGACTTCGTACTTGCTGTTGATGCCCCCGAAGGCATAGATGAGATGAGTACAGAGGTATGGGTTGATGTTCTCTGGTGTGAACTTGGCCAGACCGGGCCGATATACTGCCCAGTTGGAGTAGTAACATACTATTTTAGGTTCCTCCACAGCCGCTGCACCTAGAGTACACACATGGGTTAGTTATGTACTTTTATAATGTGTCGTTATAACAATGTGATACAGATTAGAATGATCATTATCATGTTTTCTCATTGTAGATTGTGCGGCACTAACACAATCTACTTTTATAATCTGTCATTATCTTCTTCTTTCTTATCACCACTCAATCATATTAGGGTATCTGCCGGGGAAGAGTAGAGTCCATCAATGGATATCTATCATTATAACTATGTGAGAATAATTAGAATTAGGATAGTATATCAGGATATATTATGTTTTCTCATTGTAGATTGGGTTAGTGCCGCTGTACATTGGTGACATAGATGTTAGCTATGTACTTTTATAATCTATTGGGATTAGTGTTGTTAGAAATGTACTTTTATAATATATTGTTATAACTATGTGAGACAGTTTAGAATCAGGATAGTATATCAGGATATATTATGGGTTTTTCATTGTAGATTGGGTTAGTGCCGCTGTACATAGGTGACACGCATGTTAGCTATGTACTTTTATAATCTATTAGGATTAGTGTTGTTAGAAATGTACTTTAAAGTCTATCATTATAATTATGTGAGACCGATTATAATTAGGATGGTATATCAGGATATATATATTAGTTACTCTAAATACCAATTCAATAATTAAAAGTTAAAATGCAGACTGTATAAGCAAAACAGATTATTTAATAATTGTAGCGGTTTGAAGTAGATCAAATCGGCGAACCCGCTACAAGGGTTTATCACCGATAAGCAAAGCCCTCTCAATATATATTTTTTCATCCTTTCGTTAATGATTGTAGAAAGTCTTTCAAGATATAGCACTGAAATAGCGTTTATAACGGTTATAATCCCTATTTTAACATATAGAGGTCCTTAACTGCCATTTCACATACTATGTTACCAAATATGGAATTTTTATTAAATCCCGTCTTAATAAGATTATCTTTATCCCAAGTTGTTATCAAAGATTTCCATCAATTGGAGCAATCGCCCACCATAAAATCTTAAGATCTTGATTTAAGGAGAGGATTTCTTCAAATAAATCCCTATTTAAGATTGGAGATCTACTTTGTGGTTGATGACTCAAGACAGTGGATTACTTGCAGCATTAGGAAAATGTTCAACAAGATCTTTGCCAATATGTTTCTCATGAAATATCACTTAGAAAATACGAATATTTCTGGTCTCTCGTGGAAGTGTTCTCTCATTGGAGGATGGATTTATGGATTATTTATTTGTCAATATGTTTGTCATTAAATATCACCTAGAAAATACGAATATTTCTGGAATCTCGTTGAGGTGGTTTCTCATTTATGAATGGATTATTTGATTGTCTGTGAAGGTTTCATGTCATTTTTTACCATCAAAGAGTGATCTCTCAGAGAGTTAATCATTCATTAGATAGGTCGCTTATGGGAATTTCTACTTTTGAAACTATTATGTATCGACAACATTTTTGAAGATAAAGAACTAGAATTATTATTATTCTATTTTAAAATTATTATCCCTCTATTATATATAACACAACATACAACACACACACTTTAAAAAGCTTTAAACTTTAGAACCTGATGTCCCTGGTTCAAACACGCTTTCGTTATCTTTTTATTTTCTCTAATTATTTTTGTGATCTCTTCCTCATTTTGTGAATATTGACTGAGTTGTCAATAAATTTGTTTTAATTGTCTAATTGTCATACAACAACAACAATACAAACAACACACACAACAACAACAACAACAACACAAACACAAAACACAATCATCGAAAGGTTTGTTAAAGAAAGGAAGCTCTAAGAAGACAATAATCCTGCCAGCCATCAACCTATTGGTTGATAATAAATAGAAATGTATGATGCACTAGCGCGCCATCTGTTATCAAAATTCGAAACTATTTTAAAGGCGTAAGTTTCTTTTTGAAATTAAACAATATCTACTGCCCTTACTGCAATGGAAAAATTAAAGGGAGGGCCTGGCTCATCATTGGTGAACCCTCCCAGCGGTTTCGCCAGTTTAATCTACCATACCGCTGTTATATTGCATTTTTGGAACTTCCTTTTATAGTGATACTGATGCTAGACTCTTGGAATGAGTATTTTAAAAGAACTATAGACATAAGCTTTGAGGACAGTAGAATTTTATACATTTATAAATATATAATATGCTTCGAGCAATCGCTCTTCCGCAAATATAAAATTGTGTCTTAAATAGAAATGTATAGCGATCATTTTATAGTATTCTTATATAAAGGATCTCTATCCACACACATAAGTGGGTACAAATATACACAAGTATAGAATGATACTCCATCAAATTCCTTATCCACCAATTATTTTCCTTTTTATTCCTTAGCAACCATATATTATATTATCACCGAACTCTCATACCAATTATTAGATATAAACACTCAAATGAAAATCGAAAAAAATAAAGGTCAATTCTTCAGTCAAAATAGATGTTAAAACTAAGTTCCATCTATGGACAGTCTCTGCAAATTAGCGGATTCATGTCTGTAACAAAGCCACAACACCAGCTTTGGCAAACTGGGAAGCTTTCAACTGGAGACCATGGTTTCGGAATAATGGCCCTCGTCAGTTTCACCCTCATTCCATGAGAGATCCACAAGGGATCAAATGAAATCTTCACAATCTTTCAAAGAGGTGTTTAGCTGGAAGATGCGACCTATATTTTTATAGATCAATATCCTCCTGGCAAAGTTTCCCATCTATATATATTGTAATGTTTTTGTGTTAAAATGTCAAAATATATGTTTTTACATTGTTACATTAAACTGGCAAAACCGCTGGGAGGGTTCACCACTGATGAGCCAGGCCCTCCCTTTAATTTTTCCATTGCAGTAAGGACAGTAGAAATTGTTTTATTTTTAAAAGAATATTACGCCTCTTAAATAGTTTTGTAATTTGATAACAGATGGCGCGCTAGTGCATCGTAATTTAAGTTTGTTGTTGTTTTATAATAAGGAAGATTCAAATTACATTGTTTTTGTTGTTTATTATCGTTTGTTTAAAAAAAAAATACATTGCCTATAATGATGATCACAAATGACCTTTTAATATTTAATATACAAAAATCAACGAAAAAATAATTAATTATAAAATTCATAAACGTGATAATATACAGTTAAATCTGTTTATAGCGCCCCCTCTAAATAGCGCCTTCCTCTCTATAGCGCCCGATTTTAAACATTAAAATGTAAACATTTTACATTAAAAGTGACCTGTTTATAGCACCCTCTCTCTATAGCACCCTATTTTGGTGAGTCCCAATAGGGGGCGCTATAGACAGGTTTAACTTTTATAAAGTTTTTTTTTTAATGTGTAAAAGAAATATTCGTGCTTAAATATTTTATTTTCTATGTATAGATGGCGCGTTATTGAGATAAATGTATGTTATATAAAAATATTATTTTATTTTAAATTACAATTTCATAGATTCAAATACTCTGCTAAATCGACCGCCAGAGGTCACTCTTCCCCTATAAAAATTCGTTGTTGTTTTATTCCAGGTTGAGAAGATCTCAACCAGCCCAATATAGAAGAGATTTATCAAGACTCTGCGACAAGACTATTCTCGCTATTTCAAAAATCATCAAATCCAACTATACAAGAAATTGTACAAAATCAAGGTGACCTCAGCCACCGAATCCGACGACCTGGACCCAATGGCTAGCTGACAGCCAAACACCCAACAACTGCCCTCCTGTAAGGTTCGGGGGGCCACTCCAGCATTACAACTCGCCATGTGTAAATATTCTGGACAAGGTGACTCGCGAGCTGTGCTCGAATGTAACACCTGCAAATTGAGATGAAATAAATAAATAAATAATTCCAATGGCCGGCTCAACCTTTTGTACATTATGTAAATAAGTATTTCATTTTTTATTCTTACGCCTTAAGCCAGGCATTACTTTTATCAAACCATGTTTTTCATATATTCCTTTAGCGCAATTAAAGCTATTTTTGATAACTAATTTTATTATAATCTCTTCCACGACTGCATATCAAAAGCAAGCAAATGACCAATAATTCCTCCACAATAATTTAATCTCAAAACAGCAAAAAAATCTTTATTAAATATAACATGTATTAATATGAATGTGTGTTACCATATAATTAAGATGTATACCACACACACAAAGCTTTATTAAGAGACCAGCGGTCTTATATTAGGATTGATATCAACAATATAGTTATTAGGCTGTTGTAGAAATCTCACCAAAAAAGGCTCTCTTCCCTAGAAGACAATAACGTCTTAGTGACAACAAGAGACATTTGTGGTGGAAATAGCTGCTAAGAGAATGGACGAACCTTGACATCTGTGTCCTAGAAAGATGGCGACGACAACAAAAGAGAACTGCGTGCCTCGTGACTTTTCTTAACCTTTTAGAAGGTTCTTGAAATACAATTTTGATGAAATTCTTTTCTAGAAGTTTCGTTAGAGCATCGTCACAGAACTGAGGGGAATGTAAGAACATCCCTTACATCTCTGTCTGGAGAGGTAGAATCTCTTAAGATAGAGGATTCCTTAGGATGAATATGTAACTATGTAATATATGCAAATATAACGCTATAACGCGCCATCTATATGTATAAAATGAAAGCATTAAATTTTATATCCATAGTTTACTTGAATATCATTTCTGAGATTCCACCCTTCAGTGTAGGATACCGCAGTAAAATAAAGTTTTCAACTGTGTCCTTATGCGATGGCCCTCATCAGCGTGGGGCTGGCTGTACCTCAACGACTAACAGCCTGAAAGGTGTACACGATTGACTCCTCTTGATTTATCAAATGTTTTTGACCAATACACTAGAATAAATAAAAATCAACGATCAGTTGATATTTATTCCGATAGATGGCGTAACCATCAGCCACTCTCATTTGCACGAAGAACAGATATCCTCTTTTTTCTTAATTAACAACATGATTACGGTAAATTTCCATTAAAAAACCCTTATTTTTCACATAATTTTAAACCTAGAGTGTTTTGTTGAAGAAGCCGTGTTGAAAGTAATCTACATACAGAGTTTAAGGTATTACTAAGTCTAATTATGATTCTCCCCATGGAAAGCGCCATAGAATTGACCTTGCTAAGATTCCTTCAAGCATGGCATACCACAGGCTAATTAGTGCTTTTGTTGGTTTGGATGAGGGGGAACGATTAGACCTTGAGAACTGGACTTTGTCATTCTGGTGTTTCCAGATTGTCTTACAGATAACTATGCCGTCTGAAAGCCCGACCTTCATCAATGGAGCTCCTAGCTTCTGTTTTTATTTAAAGCCTTTGTTAGAAGATAACATTTTTTCATTGTTCTTACATTGTTGATTAATTGGAATCCTGATGGAGTTTTCTATGTAGAGAGGTCTCTCGTAGAGAGGTCTTTCTAGGAACTTTACAAAAATAGCAATTCTTAGGCGAGTGAATTCTTTACAACCGCAAATTAATACCTTGGCTATTGAATTTTTTTAAATTATAAGACAATCCTTTCACTAGTGAATGCTTCTTCCAACTCTACCATATGAATTCTCGATAACTGAATGTCTTGCAATTACATGTATATATATATTATGATATAAAAAATACGATTGATTTCTGTTGATTTTGGTTATCTTGAGGATTATACTATGTTAATGCATTCGTGGTTAAAAATCTTGAAAGAATAATAATAAAATAATTTTGATCAGATATTGCTTTGTTGTGCTAAAGGAAAATACCTCGATAATTAAATGAATATCAACATGAAGGAAATTCTTTAACTGGCCAATGTCTTAAATCATATGGAAATTCTTTGACCATTCAATATCTTCCAACCACAATGCAATTCTATGACCATTGAATGATTTTGAATCAAAAGACAAACTTTTTCAACCGGTGAATGTCTTAAATCATAGGGTAATTCTTTGACCACTGAATATATTCCAGCCACAAGGTAATTTATTGACCACTGAATGCCTTCCAATAACAAGACAATTTTTCTACCAAATACTTTCCGACCAAGCGGCAATTTCTCGACCATTTAATGAATGTAAATCAAAAGGCAATCCTTCGTCCGGCGAATGGCTTAAATCACATAGACATATTGACCATTGATTGTTTCCAACTACAATGCAATTTACCGATTATTGAATTTCTTTCAACCCTAAGGCTAAGTCCTCAACCAGCGAATTTCTTTCAACCACAAGGTAAGTCCTCAACCAGCAAATTCCTTTCAACCACAAGGTAAGTCCTCAACCAGAAAATTCCTTTCAACCACAAGGTAAGTCTTCAACCAGCAAATTCCTTTCAACCACAAGACAAGTCTTCAACCAACAAATTCCTTTCAACCACAAGACAAGTGCTCAACCAACAAATTCCTTTCAACCACAAGGCAAGTGCTCAACCAACAAATTCCTTTCAACCACAAGACAAGTGCTCAACCAACAAATTCCTTTCAACCACAAGGCAAATGCTCAACAAGAAAATTCCTTTCAACCACAAGGCAACTGCTCAACAAGAAAATTCCTTTCAACCACAAAGCAAGTCCTCAACAAGAAAATTCCTTTCAACCACAAAGCAAGTCCTCAACCAGCAAATTCCTTTCAACCACAAGCCAAGTCTTCAACCAAAAAATTATTTTCAGCCGCAAGGCAAGTTCTCAATCAGAAAATTTCTTTCAACCACAAGGCAAGTTTTCAACCAGCAAATTTCTTTCAACCCCAAGGCAAGTGCTCAACCAGCAAATTTCTTTCAGCCGCAAGGCAAGTGCTCAACCAGCAAATTTCTTTCAGCCGCAAATCAAATCCTCAACAGCAAATTCCTTCTAATCATAAGACAATGTTTCAATAATTAAATGCCTTTCAAACACGCAGAACAATCCATCGAGAATTCCTTTCGGGTTTAAATACGGTTTTAAAAAATTGATGGTCAAATTTGAGACAAAAATGAAGATGTTTATATATTAATGACATTATTATTGCGTTTTTAGGTAATTTCAATCAATGGCAAAAATAGAAACGTTTTGTGTTCATTTAATTTTCAAAAATATAAATAAATCATCACAAGAAATGAATATTCTGTCTAAAATTAGTAAAATATATAATCAGACATTTTTTTTTTCAAATTATTTTTATAGTCACTCTCTCTAACGGATATCTTAGGGCTAATGCGTTAAGGAAGAAATTTATTTTTTGAATTTTTTTCACAGAACACTAAAAAATAATTGCATGTAATTTTACACTCATTAACTTCCTTAATTTTCCATTTTCTTCTTTTTCGAGATAAAGGAAATGAGAATTTCTTGTAAACTTTATTTTTAGATTCTGAAAATAAATGTGAAATATCTATAATTTGAATTAGGGGTCAGTGCACGAGTGGTTTAAATTGTTGGTATTCGACCACTACGATCCGGGTTCGAATCCCGTATTGAGCTTCTTTTTTTTTTCAATTAAAAATGCTCCAATGGCCACCGATTCTTGTAAAAGTCCAACTTCACCAACGAGTGCAAGTAACTAAACGGGGCTCTGGTATACGTATAAGTTCAAAAATCTAACTGCTTTTCACATGTGTAGACATGTGGTGCACTTAAAGTAAAAGCAGTCACCAGCTTCTACCCACCATGTATATAATGGCCTGTACCACATGTATACTAGGGATAATACTTTAATAATAATAATAATAATTAGAATTTCTCAAAAATTATCATTCTTTTGTTGCCTCGACAGTGGATCTGGAGATATGTCACTAGTAAACAAGTACTGGTTGTGAAAATAGAACCCGTGATGTCTTTGATGTCACCGTTCGTCTTGTTTTTTGAAGAAGACAGAGGCAATTTTATTCACACTTGGTTATCTCGTGTGTCTTCAATAAAGGTCATTGTTTATAAAATATCTTTCAGAGTTATTGTCTGAATCCCGATATACATACTAAAAGGTGCAACTTCCTTAAGTTTTGTCCATGAATGTATGTATCTTAGGGAATAATACTGTGTTTATGGGCTTCTGTAATCAAATACAGGTTTGTACTAAACTTCACCTTCGAATAAGACAAAATTCCATCTTGTGACTTAGAGGATGGCAGAGTGTAATATGGGCCTCTATAATCAAATACAAATTTGTACTAAACTTGACTTTACCCTCGAGTAAGACAAGTTTCCATGATGTGTCTTAAGGGATGATACTTTGTATACAAGCCTCTATAATTATATACAGGTTTGTACTAAAACATGGTACTAAAAATAGAGCTACCGGTTCACCAAGTAGGTATCGTCCTCCCTCCTCCCTCGTGTTCCACTTCCCCATGGCGTTCCCAGAAATTTCCAAATAGCCTTCTAATCAAATGTTCGATTCGGTTGATTTCTTAATTCGGAGATACAACTTATCTATTAGGTAAATGGTGGTGACAAAATCTCTTCTTTTACACACACCGCGAGATACCATTCTGTCTTGGGACATCTTCCTTAATTCTATAAAAATAATCCCCTGCAACAATATTGAGCAAAATTAATCATTCCTCCAGGGAAAATTGTCTTTTCAAAAACATTTTTATTATTCTCTAGCTTTCGGGCACGGACGTCCTTCAACAGGAGAAATCATTATACCAGGTTTTCTCCTGTAGAAGGGCGTCCATGCCCGAAAAGCTAGAGATTAATAAAAATGATTTTGAGATGACAATTTTCCCTGGAGGAATGCTTAATTTTGCTCAACATCTACCTTAAACTTTTATATCTCTATCCCATTTTAGCAACTTACATCATATGGGTAACAGATGATCGCAATATGGTGGTTGCTCTACACCAAACATCATCCCGATCGGTACCTAGGTCGTCTGCGGACGATTTGATGCCCCTGAATTTCCAGGTTGAGTGTGAGACGCGCGACCGCAACAACGCTCCAGTTGCAGTCTAGCGCGACTCGGGAAAGTCTGATCGTGGACTCCACGAGGGAGCTCGCTATGGGTAACAGTTAAAAGGAAATATAGAGAGAGAGATCAAACACAATGTTTACAATCTCTTTCAAAATATATAACTGGATGAATACAATGATGTTTGATCAAGGTCTTCTCTTTGGTTTATATAAATTATACAAGACCGCAGTCACCGTTCAGAAGAGATTAATAGAATCGCTGAATGTCGTGGTCTATTTGGATGAAGAAAGCGAAGATTAAAACGCCGCTGATTCCACATTCGCTTTTTCAGTGATACTCTAAACTTGACGTATGCACGGTTGATTCTGTAGCCACTGGACATGTTACGGACCTAGAGGCTGTTGATAGGTTTTGCGCTACCTGGAATATAGAAGCTCCATCTATGTTTTCTTCCTGTGGTGAATCTATATAAGACCGGTGGTCTTAATAAAGCTGTATATGTGAAAAATGTTCCAATCTTTACAGTTGGGAAATTGAAGAGATATCTCGACAGGAAAGGACATGTTTTAGGGTAGCAGATAGCGAAAGCTAAAGAACTATCAATCATATTCAATCAACCAATAACTTTATTAAGACCTTTTGGCTTATATAAAGATAACATTGAGAGAGATACAGAAAAGGATTGAAAAAAGAGAGAGAAAGAAATTCTAATTTAAAGAGAGAACAGATATAATATTTAATAATAATAATCTTTTTTTTTTCATAAATTACAAAACGATTATTAAATAAAGTAAAGCACGAAGGAAGATGAGTTTCTTTTAATAAAAAAAAACGATTATTAACGGAAATTTGCATATATATTACATATTGATCTAACAATATGCAAATACGAAAAATAATGCGAGAGACTTAATTTTATATTTAACGATCACGCTTGTACAAACATGTATCCGTATATCTAGCAGAACGGCTTCTGAAGGTGAGTTTCTTACTTTATGGTATATTCATCTCAAGCTTTCTGGTATCACAAACTTTTCTGCATGAATATATGGGATCCTATACACCATATATATATATTAGAAAACGAAAGAAAAAAAAAAGATAAAAGATCAGGTGTTGAATGTTTTTTAATGTGCTAAGCGTATTTACGCAAGTTTGGCCTTAAATACCCATTTATTGATTTTTCAGGAAGCCACTGGGACCAAAACATATTTTTTGGTCGCAGTGGTTCAGCCTACTCCACGCTGACGAGCGCGAAACGCGTTCGTGGATGGCTTTTCTTGATTTATCAAGAAATTGGGTTGGCCAAATATCGGGGAACAGGCTAAATCAATGTTTAGTTTATTTCTGTTCCACCAGATGGCGCTCTGCCTTCTGTAAAGCACATGTGCTCCTGGTCAGGATATGCCATTTTTAATATATATATATATATATGTTATGAATATATTTGTTTTGTTGTTGAAAAAGATAGAGAATTGAAGGTGCAGTCGTGAAAAAGGAAATAAATTATTTACCTATCAATACATATTTTTATTTTGAATTACTTGAAGCAAAATACATATAAAATTATTTTTCACAGTAAATATAGAATTTATAAAATGAATTCTATATTCGTGAATTAAAAAAAAATAGGTAGGTTCAACTATACATATTTACAACAATAATCAAAGTGTTATGTTCTAAATCTATGGTTAACAAATGTAGAGCAGTCAATGAATGAAAATAAAATATAGGTTTTTAAAAAATAAAATAATTGCATTTTATATTATATAATATATATGTATGTAGGATGGTTGCTGATGTGCTGTGTTGGTGTGGCTTGTGGAAAGGCTGCTGATAAAATTATAATTAAAATTATAATTTTATTTAAAGCAAGAAATTATAAAGAGAAAAGAAGCAACGGTTGAAATAACGGCCGCCGCACTAGCCTTGTTGTTTACCGCTAAGCTGCCAGCGTCTCTGATGACGTCCCACGCGCATGCGTAGTTAAGTGTTGACGCCCGCGGATGCCGAGGCCGTCTTAGTTCGGCTCGCTGAAGCAAAGTGTAGTCGCCACATGTACATAGAGAGAAGTGCACCTCTCCCTTTAAATTTGCATCAGAACGATGCATTATGTCATCACTCTAGTAAACAACTTTACTAATAATGATAAAGAATAAGCCATAACACCAGTTTCGGAAAATTCAGAGCAAAGCCAACCTGTATACCATGATTTCGGGCTATAACCCTCATCAGTACAGAAATGGCTTCAATTTCATAACATTCTACGAGCGAGTGAAAGAAATTAGATTCAACGAAGTTTTTTTTTTTTTGCTTATCCCTAGTACACGTGGTACAGGCCATGATAATCATGGTGGGTAGTTAGCGACTGCTTTTACTGTAAGCGCACCACATGTCTACATATGGTACAGGCCATGATAATCATGGTGGGTAGTTAGCGACTGCTTTTACTGTAAGCGCACCACATGTCTACACATGTGAAAAGCAGTAGGTTATTTGTGAAATGTGTAAATATATATATCTATAATTATTTTGGTATTAATTAACTTTATTAACATCATGAAACGCGATATCCCAAACTCAGGGATATTTGCGCCAATACATTTCACTGCATTACAGCAATTCGGCTATATACAATCCTGTTCAATTCATTATTTTACATAAATTAACTAAAGAAAATTGTCCAAAGAGAAAAACAAAACAACAAAGCAAAACACACAGAGCAAGCATCGCAGTTCTTTTTTTTTTTTCTAAGATTCCTTCTCTTTTTTCCAATTCAAGAGAAAGTTGTATATGTATTTACAAAATTGATCAAAATTTTTATACTTTTCTTTTTTGTCTACAAATTCATCAAGCTGTCCAATACGACCAAATCTATTTTCCCTAAAATCCCGGAAAATTGGGCACTCCAGAAGTAGATGTCTCGCGTCTTGAATTTCACCTCCGCAGAAGCATCCTGGTTCCTTCACGGCGCCGATAGTTGCCAAAAATTTCCCAAAATTGCCATGATCTGTAATGAATTGGATATTATAAAAATTTGGACGGAAAAATCTTGGAATTCCTAATACGAAAAAGCTTCTGAAAATTTCATTAGTGTTCTCAAAAATTTCATTCATTTTTGCGTGTAAGAATGATTTGACTATACTTGGAGCATGGGGTTCGTAAGTAGTTAGATCTTCAATGGACATTTGAGCTAGATCAAATTTGATTATTCTGGATTCTATATAATCTGTTAGGAGTGGAATTTTTGCCAAGCTATGCACACAGTTTGATGAAGTGGTTTTGTATGCTCTAACTGCCCATAAAATGATCTGGTACTGCATGGAGTTCAGTTTTTGTTTACAACGATTGTTTAAATATTTGAACCAAATTTCAGAACCGTATGTAAGTACAGGCCTAATGATTGTTTTGAATAAAGTTAACCTCTTTTCAGTGTCTAAACCCCACATATTGCCACTTAGTGAACATAATAAATTTTTCATACGTCCTGCCTTACACAGAATATCATTAACATGCGGTGTAAAGTTAACTTTGTTTTTCCATTTGTGATTAGAAAATTTCATTCCCAGAATTTTTACTTGCTTGACCGGCATTATTATATTGTTATTAACCTTAATAGGTATTTTTTGTCTGTTATGTAGGTATAGCATATTAGTCTTCTCTGTACTGATCGTTAATTTATTTCTATTACACCATTGGATCACATAATTTAAGGTGTATTCACTTGCGGTTTTTAGTCCTTCAATAGTCTTATTCCAGCAAATTATTGTAACGTCGTCTGCATAACATATAATATCTGCATTCATTGAATCAAAATTTATCAACAAATCATTTAGCAAAATATTCCATAGAAGTGGAGATAAAGGTCCACCCTGTGGACATCCTTTAGTTAGTTTCTTATAAAAAGTTTCTGATTCGTATGTAAATTTCACCTCCCTTTCATTATTCAAATAAGATTTTATGATCCGTATTAAATCTGAAGGAACATCATCATTATCCATTCTTTTTATAATAGCAGGCCACCATGCATTGTCGAATGCACCCGCAATATCTATAGCTATCAAGGAAGTCAATTCTTTTTGTTTATGTTTCAATATAGTTTCTATAATTTTATCCATTCCAGTAATTGTTGATCTAGATTTCATAAAACCATGCTGCCTTGAGCTCATTAAATTATTCTCTAAATAATAGTTACTTAATTTATTTTTTATTATATTCTCAAATGTTTTAGATAGATTAGATGTCAATGATATAGGTCTATAACTTTTATTTATTTCATAATTCGTTTTGCCTGGTTTTGGAATTATTTTTAAGAATGATTTTTTCCATTCATCCGGATAATATCCCATTTCTATACATTTATTGAATAATTTATGCAGAATTGGGATTATTTTTATTTTAGCCTGTCTAATCATATTGTTACTAATGTAATCAGGGCCCGGTGCTTTTTTAATATTTGTTTTTAAAATTGTTTCCTCTATTTCCTTAGATTCGATATAAACACTACTTTTATTTTTATATTTAGGCGTATAATTTCTAATCAAAATATGATCATCTTTATCCAAACCTCCAATATCATCCTGAAATAGATCGTTCATTAAACTTTTTATTTTGTCGGTCTTTAAATGATCTGGTAAATTATCTATTAGTGGTAATCCTAAATTTCTATTTTTCGATCTCAATGACTTGAATATCCTATAAGCATTACCAAATGAGTTATTTGAATGACTTTCTTCTATAAAAATTCTCCAACTCGCTCTTTTTGCCTTTTTACTTTTATTTAAATATTTATTTCTCATTGATTTATAGGTCTTTTCAAGGACCTTTCCATGTCGGTAATACAAATTTCTAATATAGTGGAAATCGTTTTTCATTTTCTCCAGCTTCCCATCCCACCAGTATGTATTTGTTTTATGATTTCCGCTTCTTGTCTTGACATTTAGTGACAGATAAGCTGCCTCTTTAATTATTTGTGTGAGAGTCTTTACAATGTTGTCAATATCTTTGATGTTTGACGCGTGGTTTATCATGGTGATAATATTATCTACGTCTTGTATTGCTATTTTTTCGGTAAATGTTTTCCAATCAGCATCTTTTTCTATAAATTTCCATGTTGAGTTTTGAACTGTCCTTTGCCTGTTAAAATTGTGATAAATGTCAAAGGTTATTGCTACGTGATCTGAAATGTGCGTCAATATAGTCGTCTTCCAGTTTTGTACCAAACCTATTGATTTTTTGTTTGAAATCGTAAGATCTATAAAGCTAGAATTTCGGCAGGTGGGTATCTTAAGATTATGAATAAATAGGTTATGTTCATCTATGATGGAGTGGAATTTGAAACCATTGGAGTTTGTTGTCGGATCAAACCAGACTGGGTGTCTAGAATTAAAGTCACCACATAGTATAATAGGTTGTTGATTGTAGGTCTCCAGAAGCTCTTGGATAAATTTTCTATGAGTGTCATTAAATCTATGTGGATGTATATAAAAGTTTGCGATAATAGTATTTGATTTTGCTGAATTTAAAGAAGTGGTTGTACAAAAGGAGTTTGTGAATTTATTGATTTTATTAAATTTTAAACTCTTATTCATAAAGATCGTTGCAGTATAAATTTGTTCATCTGTCGTTGAATGCACTATTTGAGATTCCAAATCGAAAATTACATCTCTATCAATCAGATAAGGTTCCTGTATTAGGATGATATCTGGTGGGTTGTCTTTTATAGAAGCTTGAAGCTCATTCAGTGCCAAGATACTTTTTCTTACATTTTGTTGTAAACATTTAATTCCTTTTCCCTGCATGATATTCAAACTAAATAAACAAAAATCTTAGCTGCGAAATTTGCCTAATTGTCGGTTGGATCATATCTCGTTCGTTGGATAATTCTGTCTATCTGTATTTTGTATAGAGGACAGTCCGAGGAATTAGCTCAATGATTCGGCGAGTTTCTAAATTTAGGATGTTTTAGACAGTTATAACAATTGCAAATTTTTGAACAGTCATGAATTCCTTGCGCGCCGCATAATTTGCATATCTCGACGTTGGTACAATCGGCCAATTTATGGTTGGGATTAAATTGAAGGCATTTCTGACATTGTTTTACCAGAATCTTATCTTCCACAAAACAGCGTTCAAAGTCAGTATATAATTTATTATTCATATTTTTAAGGATTCGGTAAACCTTTGGAGAAACCCTAAGAACTATGTTGTGGTGGGGCTTATTCGATTTCATGCTAAACAAAACATGGATATCATTTTCCATTTCGTTCAATTCAGGGTTCATACTGCAGATTGTTTTAGTAAAATTAGCGGTTTCTGTAAGTTTATTAACATTTTTGACTATTACTGTAGGATCTCTTGGTTTGGGGATAAAAATTTTGCTGATATTTGCGAGTTCCTCTGCCCTGCCTAACTCATCATTTAGAGATTCCATGTCTGATTCTGTAGGGGTCTTTATTATTACAGATTTCCTAGCATTTATAATTTTGTTAATCTTTATTTTTTTTCCTTCGTCCCTAAGCTTTTTAACTTTGCCTGATATAGTTTGATACATTTTTGTATTATCTTCCACATTTATAGGAGTTGCCACTATTGTGAACTCCTTATGTAAATTTTTTTTTTTTTTTATGTAATCTTGTGATGTTTCTGTACGAGCTACTTGAGCATATGTTGGAGTTGTTTTGACTAATTCATCTTGGATCCCTTTCAGTTTTTGGTCCATAACATCTGTAATTGTTGTTTTCATTAGTTCCAATATATCTTGGTTATTTATTTCTTTTAAAGTTGAAATACCATCCTTGGTTTGCCTAACCATAGTTGACAAAAATGTAATATCATTTTTAGTTAGATTTTTTTGATTTTGTTGAACCTTTTTGTCAAAATAGTTATAAATTTCATCCAACTTATCATTTAATGTTTGAATAATTATTTCCATATTCTATTTTTGCATATTTGTGCGAAAACAACAATTGAAAAGGCTTTCAAAAATGACTAAACTCTTAAACAGCGATTGCCAATTAAAAAAAGGTTATAATATTTTTAATTAAACAATTTATAAAACTTTTATAAATTATACAATAAGTAAAATGAATATTTAAAACAATATTTACCGGAACTAGCGGAGCCTATTCTCACAATGAGTATCTTTTTTTTATTTAAAAAACGCTAGCTTTCAAGTGTTAATCGCTCTTCAACGGGCTTACTATAATATCGACTTGATCCCACCAGAAATATTTACAAAAAACAAACGCGCGCAGCGTGGAAATATATTTATAACTGAAAATTTTGAATTGGTTTGTAATTTAACTATTTTAACTATTTTATGGAATATGTCTATTTTAATTTTTAGATATTATTGTAAGCCCGTTGAAGAGCGATTAACGCGCTTGAAAGCTATCGTTTTTTAAATAAAAAAGATACTCATTGTGAGAATATAATTGTAATTTTAATACTTTTTCACAATTTTATCATGAATAGATATTTATATAATTTTATATACTTCGGTTATCTTGGAATTCATACTGCAATTCATTATAGTATGGAATAATATTGTAGAGTATAAAATTAGGAAATACAAACTTCAGAATAAAACAGCAATTAATTTAATATAAAACCTAATTAAAATTAATAGCAGATAGGCAATTAGAAAATTTTACAGTGTATCAAAATACAAATATCGGATTTAAAAAATCTTTTCACAGAATAATAAATAATTTGCTATAATATTTTTACTAAAACCTTTAGGTATGGTCTTTTGAGTGCTTGTAGAATTATAGATTTGCGTATATGAAAATCTTTATTGAGATCTTCTGTTTTATTTTTCTCACTTAGAGACTTTAAGGTAATTTATTTATAAAGTTTCCAATTTGCTTTTCTTGATTCTTCCCCTGAAGAATTTATTCTTCATTTAATTTCATCCAGATCTTGATAATTTTATCCATATGAAGGATACAAAAACAGATTTCCTCTATGCATCCTATAATTAAACTTTTATGATTCGACCGCTACGACCCGAGTTCGATTCTCGCATTAAGCACTTTTTTTCTGATTAATGCGCTTTTTTAAAATTTGTATGGTTCTCTGTGATTTGAATTGCATCTTAGTACAATGCATGTACTCTTGGAATGTATGGGAGCCTCAATACACGACCTATATTCCAACCCTACCAAGGATATGAATTTAATCTATGAATTTAGTCTCCATGACCTTGTAAAATTATATAATAGGATATTTGAAATTATTATAGACCCGTATGATTCTTTTGAAAATTAAACAATTTCTACTGCCCTTACTGCAATGGAAAAATTAATGGGAGGGCCTGGCTCATTAGTGGTGAACACTTCCAGCGGTTTCTCCAGTTTAATCTACCATTAAGGGTAGTAGACATTGTTTAATTTTCAAAAGAATCATACGCGTCTATAATATTTTCAAATATTCACAATAGATAGCGCTCTGATGTATCATAATATAATAAGATAATAAAAAATACATAGGTTATAGGTATCCTTCTGCACTTATTATTATAAATTCTGATTCCCGTGAGAGTTAGGAATTATGAATTAAATTAAGTAGAGAAAAGCGATTTGCTTAAATATTCGTAAATGTTTATAAATGGGAGTAAAAAGGAAGAAATGCTCTATACTTCATAAACGCGATTTACGTTTCTTCGTAGATCACGAAATACGTGGTGTCGCTGGAGACCCACTGGTGATTCTTCACCAAACTCTGCAGCGCTGGCAGAGGCGCCATGTTCTTTGTACATAGTGTTATGTATAGTACATATATAATTATATTTTTCAACAAAGCTAAGAAGTTTCAGAGTTGCTATCAAATAACTCCACAATACCTAACACGACGTGGTAAATCCATGTATAGCAACTTTCTTTGCCTCCAATTTGCCCAGATTAATCTATTAGCTTGATTGTCTTTATATAATTTTCCCTGTATATAAATTTTTTATGTTACCATTAAGTTCTATTACTGTTTTCCCTGCATGTATCCTATATTTCTGCTTGGAGAATCTGTATAAGACTAAAGGGTCTTAATAAAGCTTTTGTTGTTGTTGTTGTTGTAATTATCTTTTTCAAATAGTGCAGACATTTTCATGTGTTGAAAAGATGCAAATAAAACTATTTTTATATTCAATTGTCTGTACTTCATAAAAGCTTTTTTTTGCTTATCCCTAGTACACGTTGTACAGGCCATGCTAATCATGGTGGGTAGTTAGCGACTACTTTTACTGTAAGTGCATCACATGTCTACACATATGAAAAGCAGTTCGAATTTGCACTTACAAATGTGTCAGAGCCCCGTTTGGTTACTTGAACTCTCTGGTGAGATTGAACTTTTACAAGAATCGGAGACCAATGGAGATTTTTTAATCAGAAAAAAAGTGTCCAATGCAGGAATCGAACCCGAGTCGTAGCGGTCGAATCATAAAAGCTTAATAATAGGATGCATAGAGGAAATCTATCTGTTTATCTTTCATGTGGATAAAATTATTAAGAGAGATATCTGGTTGAAAATAAATGAAGAAGAGAATAAATTCTTTAGGAAGAATTCGTACAGATGGATAAAAAGCTTAACTCAAGTACTAAGTTGACCTGAATCCAACCAATCAGATTTATCCTCTTGAGTCAAAAGGGAAATGAGGCTAAGTCGAGGTTTCCAAAGTTTCCAGAATTAGTGAGATTGTAAAATAGGAAGCACACAGCAGTTTCCATTGAACATGTTAGAAATTAGGTGTGTTTAACCTTCCTAGAGGGTCGGCCAATCAAATGGCGTGAAATTAATCTTTAATTCAATCACACAAATAACAGACTCTTCCTTAATCTTAACCTAATTTAGTGTAAAATGTTTAATTAATTAACGTGATAATTAATTTGTGTTGTTATTTATATCTTTTAATATAATAACCTTTGCATTAATATTAAGCTGAATAAATCAGGCATTTATGGTTAAATTAAGAGAAATGCATTATCGTGCAATAAGGAGATTCCTTTTTCTTAATTTATTCACCTTTTCCCAGCCAAATTTCACATTTGTACTTTAAGATTGTCCTAAAAGTTCGTAAACATATTATGATTTATATTTTTTCAAGTGTTTACGAACTTTTTGGGACAACCTTGGTAATATTTCTATAAAAAATAGACACTTCGGCCAGTTAGAGTTTTTTACTTTTCTCAACGTTTCGACAAAAATATTTTTTTTTCGTCAGGAGAAGTAAATCTTTGTAATATAAGTAACCTTGGTAAAATTATAACAGAATTCTTATAGAAGAATGATTTAATCTCTGATGTTCTATATTTAAAATGGCCAATCAGCTGGTGGGCCAAGTTTCAGAATTACAAGGTTGTCCCAAAAGTTCGTTAACACTTGCAAAATATAAATCATAATGTTTACGAACCTTTGGGATAACCTTATATTTTTTCACATCTATGAATACGTTTCTTTTTTTAAATTTTTGATTCAAATCGCTATCTGTCATGTCTGTCCAAAAGCTAGAGAGATTCGAATTAACATTTTTAAAAAAATTATCCCTCGAAGCCTGATGTTTTCACCTTAATGTATATAATTATTAATCGAATAAAAACTATAACAAGACTTAGAACAAAACACTATAAAGGAATAAAAATACATCCAGATGGCACAAGAACCTATAGAACATGCAACAACTATCCTAGTGTGGAACTAACACCTACTCACATATTCTCATGCCCAGCAATGGCCGCAGCCTTACAGAAAATTGACATAGACCCAGAGTATCAGCTTTACACACCTAAGATAGTGGACATTGCAACTGCTGTGATAGAGATGTATGGAGACATCTGAGGCTCTTCATTGGACACGACAACATCAATAACATTAATCGAATGAGAGAACCAGGTTTTTTTTTTTGTGTGAATATTTAAAAGTATAAATTATTTGTAACCCGCGTGA
>CP092876.1:22354901-22437468 GCA_030710605.1 Cordylochernes scorpioides
CTTTTTAAAATAAAGCCATTAGAACAATATTTTATTTTAAAATTCGAAACGATCGGTTTAAATATATAGTTTATATTTTGAAATATAGATGGCGCGCAAATCGTATCTTAAGTGAATATTGTTTACGAAATATTATTAATTAACACAAATATTAATTATTATGATTATTATGTTATTATTAGTAGTAGTAGTAGAGAGAGAGATAAATAGTATTTTTCTTATTATTCCTAGTACACATGGTACAGGCCATGATAATCATGGTGGGTAGAAGTTGGCGACTGCTTTTACTGTGAGTACACCACATGTCTACACATAAGAAAAGCAGTTCGACTTTTGCACTTACAAATGTGTCAGAGCCCCATTTAATTACTTTCACACGCTGATGAGGTTGAACTTTTGAAGGAATCGGGGGGCATTGGAGCATTTTTTTTAATCAGAAAAATGGTACCCAATGCAGGATTCGATCCCGGGTCATAGCGGTCGAAAACCAACGGTTTAGACCATCCTTCCACCGACCCCCTGTAGCAATAGTGAAGATAGGAAGTTATTAATATATCATTAATATTATTATCAGTATTTCATAATTCCAAGATACTTAAATTAGTTTGGAATTTGATTCCTTTTTGACGTGACAACGTCTTAAATTAGGTTGCGGCTGGGAGTCACTTATGAAAAAGTGTAACGCCCGGTATACGATGAGTCATCGAACGAGAGTGCTGCGCGCGCAGCTGCGCGCGCAGCGCTAGAGAATTAGGCGCATTGAATCGGCGCATGCTTGTCTCTGTCTTTGTCTTTCTCGAACGTTCTTGGCGTTGGAAAAACAAGAAAGCGTCATAATACAAGTTCACACGTGTGGTTAAAGTATCGTCAGCTGTGTCTGTAGTGAAAATGTGGAGTGCTTAGATTCGTCATTTACAACAACTACAACAATAAAGGTAAATAATTATACACTGATATTTCATTATTGTAAACTATGATTGATTGATTAATTGTTAGATTGACACAAAAGTTGAGAAACTGAGTTTATAGGTTATGTCATACTATTGATAAATGTTGATAGTGTTAAGTAAATTATTAGTTTAAAATTAATTAATTAATTATTATTTTACAAATTTTAAATAGTTTCAAATTTATTTAGCAAAAATTTGAACCTTCGATCTGAATAAATGTTTTGATTTTCGAATTGATTCTTTAAAATTACAAATATTAAGAAAAAGTGGCATTAAACTGTGTTGAGCAAGAATTTTAACATCTAATTTAAGTAAATGTTTTAATTTTCAACTTCATCATTTACAATTACAAATTTTATTTAATTTCAAATTTATTTAGCAAAAATTTGAACCTTCGATCTGAATAAGTGTTTTGATTTTCAAATACCAACGCGGCTGGTGGAGTGGCGATCTATCGTAAATTATCATCGACATCTACGGCGGAAGTGTTCCAAGTTGCGATTACAGACGTAACTCGTGTCATTAAAACCAAGGGTGACATGTGCATGACTGAAGTTACTTGCTTCGCCGCTAATACTAGCTTCAAGTTTATACTCGGTGCTGTATATATTCATCCAGGAGCTAGTATGCAGGATATTGGAATGTTACTATGGCAAGGACTCGGTCCGTACATTCACAACAGCCAGTACGTGCCACCGTTCGTGCAAGTTGATTCTAGTATACCGATTCTTCTGTGTGGTGATTTTAACAAAAACGTAAAGCCTGACAACTCGTTTCTTAAATTCATGAAAAATACGTATAATCTTGATTGCGTATCAAACGTTTCTAAGTCAACTACGTTAAAAGGAACAACTATCGACTTGACTTTCGCAAGACACATTACAGCAGAAACACTTCCTTTCATTTCATATTTCTCCTATCATCGTCCTATCCTCAACAAAATCACTCAAATAGGAATTAGTTAAGTTTAAGTTTACATGTACAATGTTTTAGTAAACAAAATATATTTCTATAGTTAAAATTTGTGCAATTCTTATTTTCATTCAATTCCTTGTTCCTATTGTGCAATTTAATTCTATTCATATCAATAAATATTCTACCGTTGTCACGTAAAATCTTCGCCCGTAAAACCGACTTTACAGGCAACCATTGTTTGTATAAGCTTTCTATAGCGCCTATGTGTGTGTTAAAGCTATATATTTTCATCTATTTACTTATGCAATGGCTTATTGATTGAATCAGTAGTTTTAGCAAAGAAGGGTGACACACATCATTATAGTATTTAATTATACATATCTGATATCGACGGTCATCTGCTTTTTTAAGGAGACAAAGGCAATTTTGTTCATACTTGGTTATCTCGTGCGTCTTCAATAAAGATTACTGTGTATAAAATATTTTATAGAGTTATTGTCTGAATCCCGATATACATGCTGAAAGGTACAACTTCCTTATATATTGTCCATGAGTGTATTTAGGTAAAAGAGTCTGTGGCTTGAAAGCTAGTCTAGATTTGAGTTTAAAATGTGCATCTTGATTGTTGTGGAAGCTCATACCGGAGATCCTAGTAAGAAGAATTAAATTTTATTGCCATCTCTATCGTAAAAATTACACAAATAAATTTACTGGCAATGCGTTTCTTTTAAATATCATCAAATATTATCTCTACAGACCTTACTTATCTTCCGTACAAAACGTCACAGTGAACCAGTCTTACATATCCATGTTGTACTATGTAGTGAACTATACGTAGCACACTCTAGATATTGAGGATGCAGTGTTGAATAATTTCATTGTCTACCTACAGATGGCACTATATGTATTGTTTACTTATGCTACCTAAACACATATACTTTGCATTTGTTGTCTTGTCTTTTAAACGGAAGAGCTGTACTCGAAGTACACCCATACCTCGCTTTGCGTCGGGGTACGACGCAAATTGAAACGACGAAAAGTGAAAATAAAATTTTGATGGAATGGTGCAATCAAAAACAAAGGCCATATTTTAGGGAAAAAAAAATAAAAAAAAATTAAAGACTCGAATCCAAAACAACGCAAATTCGAAAATCTAACTACGCACAGTGAAAATCAGTAAAAATTAAGCAGCGATGCAACTTCGAAACAAACGCGAAACGACGCAAAGCGAGGTATTGGTGTACATTTTTTTTTAAATGTCTACAATTACAAAAGCATCTTTCTACAATTTCGTTAGACCTCATTTCCAAGAGTAAATCTTCAAAATAAATATTACACTAGTTTTTGAGATCTGGTGTATTAAATTGAAGAAATCTCTGAGAAGGTTCACCATGATGAGTCAAGCTTTTTCAATTCTTTTTTATCTTCAGTTCATTTATAGAGAGAGAGAGAGTAGAATTTCGTCATATTTATTCAAAAGAGAAAAAAAGGTTGAATAATTACATACTCAGCATACCAAAATATTGAAGCTTAGATTTTTTTCAAGTAATTTATCTTCGATAAGAAAAAAAAAGATGTTTTTCAAATTTAAACAAGCATGAGAGTCATTCTTAGAAATGGTATCTTCCTAAAGAAGATGAATCATCTAGAACTCTGTCCTTGAATGATACGTGAACGGATTAAGAACATAGTGTTTTTTCCCCGCTGTGAGCAAAATGTGAGCAAGGCATTTCAACTTTGTATAACCTGCTGTATTTAGATCTGGCTGGAGATGTGCCCCCTCTTTAGGTACATACCTATATATACCTATGCATACCCATACCTTGGTATACATATGGATGGCGCATTATTGTGGCTTCATGTTTATAACTTATTCCCATACTGTCCTTGTATGTATTGTTAGCAGAAGAACACATTGCTGGAAGTAAATATTTACATTTAATTCTACTCTACTCAAAGCTTATGTTCCCAAACTTTTTTTTTCTGCTTATCCCTAGTACACGTGGTACAGGCTATGAAAATCAGGGTGGGTAGAAGTAGACGACTGCTTTTACTGTAAGTACACATGTCTACACATTGGAAAAACAGTTCGACTTTTCACTTACAAATGTGCCCGAGCTCCGTTTGGTTATTTGCACTCGCTGGTGGGATTGGACTTTTGCAAGAATCGAGAGCCAATGGAGCATTTTTTCGTCAGAAAAAAAGTGTACATTGTGGGAATCGAACCCGGGTCGTAGCGGTCGAAAACTAACGGTTTAGACCATTCTTTCACCGAACCCAAACTTTCCTTAAATATAATAACCTAATATTCCCCCTACAGTGTCGAATATATAGGCAGAATTGTCCAAAATGAGCGGTATGGTAGCTTAAACTGGCGAAACTACCAGAAGGGTTCACCACTGATGAGCATAAGCCTTCCTAATATACTTTATATATACCTCTACATACCTATGAGTTCATGTCCATAGGTTTACTAAACACCCCTAAGATGCCTTTCATAGAATTGTAGGATATATAACAAAACCAATCTAATACACACACACACAAAAGCCTTTATTAAGACACACAGGTCTTACAGAGGATTCTCCTTGGGGTTACAAGAAAACCAATCTAATACAATAATAGAGCGGTTTGGAGATTAATTTATCGAAACCGCTGAGAGGGTTCACCACTGATGAACAAAGCCCTCTCATTCAATAACTTATATCATTGCAATAAGGTCTGTAGAGATGATATTTGATGGTATTATTAAAAAGAAACACATTGCTAGTAAATTTGATTGTTACAAATACTTTTATTCACAAAGCAATAGTGCGCCATCTATATATATAAAATAAAAGGATTTAAAAGCGCGAATGTTTCTTTTATACATAAAACGAACTTCTACTGTCCTTACTGCGATGAAAAAATATATTGGGAGGGTTAAGGACAGTAGAAGTTCGTTTTATGTATAAAAGAAACATTCGCGCTTTTAAATCCTTTTATTTTATAAATACTTTTATTGTTCGATGTTTTTTTATTCGAAAAAATAAATATTCCTACATAAATGGTTCATTTAAACGAAGATGCATCATCTAAAATTCTGTCCTTGAATGGTACGTGAACGTATTAAGAACATAGCAGAGTTTTCCCCGCTGTGTGCAAAATGTGACCAAGGCATTCCAAACCTTGTATAACCGGCTGTGTAGATAGACCTTGACCGAGATTTGCTGGTTGTGGCGATGTGGTATGTGTTAAAGAAATGGAGGAACTTGTGATGCTATAGGCGTGGCTCAATCGTCCAGTAGCCTAATCATACTTCATAGTTTCTGATAATATTTTTCCAGTACCGACTTTATCAAAGATACAAGTACGTATTTTCAATGTAATTTTTAAACTTGGACTACCTACAGATTGTCCACCCTTGATATAGAACATCAGATATTAAATCATTCTTCTATAAGATTTCTGTTATAATTTTACCAAAAGGTTACCAATATTACCATGGTTATCCCAAAAATTCGTAAAACTCGCAAAATAAATCATAATATGTTTAAGAACTTTTAAGACAACCATATAAAATGAATTGTTTAACTTACCCAATAAAGGAACGGCAAGAAATACACTGAGGACCCACCACGACCGCATCTGAAATACAAACAATTCTTGGTCAAATACTTTTAAATAGTCATTGATAACATTAGGAAAATATTGATGGTATTCTTCAAATATTTAACTAATATTTTTATTTATAATACAATATAATGCGCCTTATGATTGTAAAACGACATTAGAAAATATCCCGCATGAGTTTCTTTTGAATGAAAAATCGAAATTTATTTTTAAGGAGAAATAACGACTATTTCTAACCTTAGAGATGAGGTATAAGAGAATGAATTGTGAAGTGTAATGATAGACGGAAAAATAAAATTGTCCAGGGATGGGAATCGAACCCACAGTGTTCCGCTTACCGGGCAGATGCCATGTCCACTAGGCTACCCATCCCTGGACAATTTTATTTTTCCGTTTATCATTACTCTTCACAATTCATCCTTTCATACCTCATCTCTAAGGTTAGAAATAGTCGTTATTTCTCAAAAATAAATTTCGAATTTTCATTAAAAAGAAACTCATGCGGGATATTTTCAAATGTCATTTTTAATAACTTCATTATTCGATAAAATATTCCCTTGAATCAATACCAAAACAAGAACATCAAGCATCCAGGAAAAAGTTTCATTTAAAAATAATTTTCATTTAAAAATCTCTCAAGCTTTCGGGAAAGAAAGCCCTTCTACGGGAGTTCTTTCCTGAAAACTTGAGAGATTTTAAAATGAAAAATATTTCAAAAAGAAACTTTTCCCTGAAGGCTTAATGTTCTTATTTTAATATCTTTATTAATACTTTCAAATTTATATGCATATTCTCCTGAGAGATACAGGATATAAATGAGGGAAAAAAGAATGAAAAAGAAATACGAATTTACAAAGTTATATAGGAAATATATACATGCAAAGAAGTAAAATCCTCTTCAATATAAACACAGATTCCGAAGATAACAGATTCCAGAAAGATTCCACAGATAACAAAACACAGATTCCGAAGGTGATTTTTTTTTCCTTCAATTTATATTCTCAAGGTTTTTTTAAAGACTCTTCCACAGGGGTATATTCTTTATTTCGACTTAGAACGCTATGTCCCCCTAGGGACACTTTCACTTTAAACATAAACAAAATTTTTAAAGAAAAGAAAGAAAGATATTTTAAATATGTACAGAATTATTATGCAAGTGTTAGGAGCTAAGACTTTCTAATTCTATCATCGAGCAGAGTAAACACCAACACCTCTAAGAAATTAACACTTTTAATTTCCTTTCATAACTAACTAACTTACATCTTATAAAAAACAAATATATACATGCAAAGTATTACGGTCATCTGGTCAAAAATATAAATATATAAATCTATGAAAAACAACTTATAAAAATCCTAACAGCAAGTTAGTTAGATGAATATATATATGCGAAAAATAGTACAAATGTAATATTGTACTGGGATAAGGTGCATAAATTAATAAAAATGCATCTCCTTATCGTGCAACTGAAAGTTGCTGATGGCGCGAGCCATCAGCAACTTTCAGTTGCACGATAAGGAGATGCCTTTTTATTAATATATATATACATATATTAGCACAATTGATATATGTACAAAGGGTTGGTATGCAAATTTAGTTAAATGAAATCAAATTGTAAAGTATTGTGTGTATTCGAGAAAAGCAATATACAGGGTATATTGATAAGGGTAAAAGGGTTTGTGAAACCCGATACACAGTGATCTTTATTGAAGACACAGCAGATAACCAAGTGTGAACAAAATTGACTCTGTCTCCTTAAAAAAGAAAAAAAACAGACAGACAACCGGCAATATCAAATACGAAACTTCCTTAAGTTTTGTCCATGAGTGTACATACGCTCGAGTGAATGTTTGCACAATCTTATTATTCTAATAGTGGGTTGTAATTAATATTTCTCTTTTATATTACAATTACAATTATTTTATTTCCAAAACGCTATATCCCGCAAGGGATACTTACGCCAAACAAGGAGAAAAGTTTATTTACATAAGTTTTTTATACCTTATTCAACGCATGAAAACATTAGAGATGCAGATTTTGTAGAAATTTTAGAATGTATTTACAAAATGAATTGAACTTTAAATATGATTTTTTATCGGAAATCAAATCGTTAAGTTCACAAACAACTAGTTCATTCTATAATCTTGAAATGCTGGGCAATCGATCAGTAGATGTCTTGAGGTTTGTTCCTCAATACCACCATTATTGAAGATAAGAGTAAAATTAATTAATATATATACTATATAATCAGTTTCATTTTTACTCCTAATTATGAATAATGGTTTCTTTTTGTCTTTAAAAAAGTGCCTATTTCTATCTTTAAACTAAAAGATAAGTGGGTCAGGTGTTGATATTAAAAATAAAGAAGGCATATCCTGTCCACGAGCATATGTGCTTTTTAGATGGAAAAGCACCATCTAGTGGAGCAAAAATAAACTAAACGTTTATTTAACTTGCTCCGTGTTATTTGACCAACCCAATTTCTTGATAAATCAATATGATTTTTCTTGATTTATCAAGAAATTGGGTTAGCCAAATATCACGGAGCAAGTTAAATAAACGTTTAGTTTATTTTTGCTCCTCTAGATGGTGCTCTTCCATCTAAAAAGCACATGTGCTCGTGGTCAGGATATGCCTTCTTTCTTTTTAATATCTTTAAACTATAATGATGAATCCGTTTATGTCTATAGCTCTCTATAGAGAGTTTCACCAAGAGAAAACCAATATGGTGTAAACGTATATGTGGAAAAACAGACCAATATATCCGTATTTATTGCTTGTATTTATATGATGACTATTGGCAGGGGTATGTAACTTTGACCCGGTCTGTGTACGGAACTGAAGGACATGGTGTGGGCGCAGTTCATCAGCTTACAGGAATGGGGACAGTTCGTGTAGGCGGGTTGCCAAGACATCTTCCCATGGAGTTACTTTCCCCAGACAAACTTCTTTTGTGACACCATTCCATCGCACCATGTCCTTAAACGTTTAAGACAAGTTTGTAGGTCGTGTAAGGATTAAGTTTGGTGATTGGCCTAGACATCTTGTTTGAGATTTATCCAGTGAAATATCTTTTGTTTCATCATCCATTATTAGTTTTGAAGATCATTTATTGGTTGAAAGTTGATTCAGAAAAGATACAGCAACACACATCAAACAATGATTTATTTAACTTCGACGTTTCATTAACCTATGATGTCGCTCTCCACAGGGGAATAATAAGGGGAATAATCCTATATATATATATTATGAAAAAAAAAATAGATTTTCTGTTGATTTTTATTATCTTGAGGATTATGCTATGGTAATGCAATCGTGGTTAAAATCTTTAAAGTAAAATAATAAAAATAGTTTTGATCAGAGATTGCTTTAATTGAACTAAAAGAATATATAAAAAACATAATTTGATAAAAGTAATGCCTGGCTTAAGGCGTAAGAATCTAAAAAAATTAAAAACTTATTTACATAATGTACAAACGGTTTGAGCCGGCCATCGGGAAGAGAGAAAATATCTTTATTTTACGGGGCTGCTAACCAAAATGAATGATTTTTGAGCCCCGATGGACGCATAAAGCGGAATATATACAAAGCATAGTTGGGGGGCCTGGGGATGGGTGGCCAGGGATCATCGCAAGGGATCCTAGGATCTGGCAGTGGAGGTGTCATCGCAGAGGGGAGGAAGCTGGAGAGGTCAAGGAAACAGCGCCTTGATGGGTGAGAAGCCTGGATGGAGGCCAGTTGAGGAGGCAGGAGATCCTGGAAGCCTAGAACTTGAGGGCTCTAAGCTTCAAGATGGGGCAGCTTGAGGCTCTCGCCTCGTGCTTGTCTGGGAGGCCCTTGGCACAGCAGTTGGCGCACTTGGAAGTGTGCCAGTCGGCAACTGAGGGGCAGGCACGGCCATCGGGAAACAATAACAATAGGTTTTATATAGGGAAAGTCCCGACATCTGGTGGTTGACTTAACAGACTATTTGAATCTATGAAATATAATTCAAATAAAATAATATTTTTATATCTCTCTCTATATATAAATGAATGTTTGTATGTTTGTTTGTTTGTTTGTATGTCCGGTATACAAATTCGCAGTAGTTCACTAATTCAAACCAAAATTTCCATACATAGGTAAAAAAAATACGGGGAAGACGATAGGCTATTTTGAAAAATATATAAATCAATTATTAAAACTATATATTTAAATTATTCTACTTAGCTCACGAACAGCGCCCTCTATCAAAGATTAGATTAAATTATGCTGATGCAAACAAATAGATAATGCTAATAACAAACAATTATAAGAAAAAAATCTTATCTAAATATATATCACTCGGGTAGATATGCACACGGGTCAATCCCGGGGCGAAGCCCGGGTCACCCGTCTAGTAACATATATATAGAACCAGGATACAAAATAACCATTCCTCTAAGAAGAGTGACAAGCAAGTCACTTGAAACGTCGGGAGCTAAACCAACCATTGATTGATGTGACTGTATTTTTTCCTGAATCCATCATTAGAGAATTTAGAATCAACGTATTGGGGTTGTGCTATCTTTGGATAAATTTGAGGATTAACTTTAGTAATGTCTAAGATATTTCATGAAACAACTTCGTGCTTACCCCAACCTAAATCTTTATTGTAGAACGCCATTTGAAAATTAGCCCGCATGTGTTTCTTTTGAACGAAAAATCGAAATTAATTTTAAGGAGAAATAACGATTATTTCCTAACCTTAAGGATGAAGTATGATAGAATGAATTGTGAAGAGTAATGATAAAAGATAAAATAAAAGTGTCCAGGGATGGGAATCGAACCCACAGTGTTCTGCTTACCGGGCAGATGCCATGTCCACTAGGCTACCCTGGATATATTTTTCCGTTCGTAAATATTATACAAAGTAATTTATAATACAATATAATTCGGCTTATGATCATCATTATTAACATCATTCCATTGCTGGAGCATTTGTTACAACTTTGTATTGTTGTATTTATGGATTATTTTTTGAGAATTCATTTCAGTGGTGGCATTCTCGTGTAACAATTTTATTCTCTTTCCAAACCAAAATCCTTTATCATAAACTATATAAAACGTTTAATTGCAGGTCAAAATTTCTTTTAATCGCAAGAAAGGACCGTTGGATACTTGTTTTTCAATATAAAAGTTGAATTCGTTCTTAATAGTTTCATTTCGCATATATTAGATATATATTAGATAATAAAAGGCATATATTGGATTTAATAAAATATTTATTTTGCCAATATTTCGGCTGGCTGAACGCCAACCATTATCGAGGCATTAGAAAGGATTAATAGAAAAGATGTAATGCCTCGATAAAGGTTGGCGTTCAGCCAGCCGAAATATTGGCAAAATAAATATTTTATTAAATCCAATATATGCCTTTTTTATTATCTAATGAATTAAATATGGATTGCTCTATTTTCAATATATATATATATACTAGCCGAATGACCCGGGCAACGCCCGTGTTTTACCCGATTGGATGTTTTGATTCAAATACTATTTGTTACAATTATAAATTGGCGCCTTATATAAATGCATATGTTAGTTAATAACTATAGCCTATGTGCTTTATCTGTCTATGTACTGTTGGCTTCCGTAGGCGTCTCTTACTGGGAAAAAGAAAGAGAGGATTCCATATGGTTATTAACTAATATATGCATTTATTTAAGGAGCGACCCGCTCCAACACAATGGTCACAAAAACGAAAAAGCGAGTGGGGGGGGGGCAAAGGTGGCGTGATCGTAGCCGACCAATAGGAGGGCGCCATTCCAAAAAAAAAAGCAAACGGTGACAGAGATGACTGATGAAGAATGACGCTCGTAACTGTATATAGAATATATTTGTAATAATTAGTATAATTTAAGTGCGCTAGATTTAATTAATTCAACAATTTTAAAATGTTAAAATAGAAAGAAAATAGGGAAAATAAAATTATAAAGTATAAATAATTGAAAATTAAAAAAAAAAAATTAATAACAAAAAAAAAGGGGGGGTGGGGCTATATAACAAGGCTTGCGCAAAAGCTTCGGCAGTTACTCGTCATATATGCGGAAAAATAGAAGAAAATGGGAAGAGGTAAACATAGAGAAACAAAAGAGTTGAAGACATAACAATGATAATATTTATGCAAACAAATAACTGGTGTTTTGGCTTATTATTTATCACCAAACTTTTACACTAAGACAGAGGTCGGCAAACTGCGAGCCACATGCGGCACTTTGGATGTGAAGCTGCGGCTCTTTATATAGTTCCATATGTTAATATTATTTATGTGAGTACTGTGTAGAAAACATTTTGTGGCTCTTTGAACTTTGATATTTTGTAAATTGAAATTTTTGACTCTTCACACTCAAAAGATTGCAGACCATTGTAGTAGGGTGATTTGAACGTGAATTTCTATGTATTAGGTTTTCTATAATGAAAAGTACATGTTCTAATACAAGACCATTGGAAGATGCCGCTTCTTATCATAAAAAATATCGAGGAGCATGGACTGATGGAATTTGTGTAATATTTACACATGGGGATAAGAAACAACAACATGTGTTCTAATGTAGTAGAATATCATTCAAACTACAAATTTCTCTTTTCCATAAAGTAAAATTCTATCTTATACTAGTGAATCTCATTTAAGATTTACTATCAGAATTCTTACATTCTCCCCTACCCTTTTTGGTGTATCTATTTTTCCAAATAATCTCTATGTTTTAGGCGATCTCTAATGAAGTAAAATATCATTCAAATTACAAATTTCTCTTTTCCATAAAGTAAAATTATATCTTATACTAGCGAATCTCATTTAAGATTTACTATCAGAATTCTTACATTCTCCCCAACCCTTTTTGGTATCTATTTTTCCAATAATCTCTATGTTTTAGGCGATCTCTAATGTAGTAAAATATCATTTAAATTACAAATTTCTCTTTTCCATAAAGTAAAAGCCTATCTTATACTAGCGAATCTCATTTAAGATTTACTATCAGAATTCTTACATTCACCCCATCCCTTTTTGGTGTTTATTTTTCCAAATAATCTCTATGTTTTAGGCGATCTCTAATGTAGTAGAATATCATTCAAATTACAAATTTCTCTTCTCCATAAAGTAAAAGTCTATCTTATACTAGCGAATCTCATTTAAGATTTACTATCAGAATTCTTACATTCACCCCATCCCTTTTTGGTGTTTATTTTTCCAAATAATCTCTATGTTTTAGGCGATCTCTAATGTAGTAGAATATCATTCAAATTACAAATTTCTCTTCTCCATAAAGTAAAAGTCTATCTTATACTAGCGAATCTCATTTAAGATTTACTATCAGAATTCTTACATTCACCCCAACCCTGTAGTAGAATTTTTGTAAATTTTTGTAAATATATTTATGATTGTCTTCGGGCCTGAAAGGTTCAGGTTCCTAATATATATTATTTTTCTCTTTTTTTATTTTTAATTCCTTTTCTTGTATAATATGTTTATAACTGTTTCTGTTTAAAAAATATATATAAATCGACGCAATTATCCCTAGCCGGGATATCGCGTTTTGTGTGTTGAAATAAATAAAATGTAGTAGAATATCATTCAAACTAAAAATTTATCTTTTCCATAAAGTAAAAGCCTATCTTATACTAGCGAATCTCATTTTGGTAGTGACCTGGCATTTTAATGTACTTTCTCTCTTGGGGTTCTAACCGGAGGAATGAATTGGGGGCACTAGAACGTCGAGGTTTGACCTTTGACCCGCCCGAAATAAGTTGGAATATGAATGACAAAACCCGGGTAACCCTAGCTCCTGGTTTGGCGTAACTGTGACCTTGTCCCATTTTGGGGAGGATTCCTCTTTCCTAACTTCCAGTAGTTGCCACATAACATTTTAATCTTACCCAGGAAATCGCCAAATAATCGATCCCACCGCGGTGGGGTGAACTTGCCCAATCAAGTTTATTTGACCGGCCCTGTGTACATCGAGACTTGATTTGTGGAACCTTTCTTCATAAAACAATAAGATTGAAGTTCTTCTATGTTTCCTTCTTTTTGTGTTGGTATTAGATTAATTTGAGGTAATTTCATTGGATTGAAAGGAATTAACCTTGAAGAAGACTGTAACGAAATCCTAGAGAATGGGCCGCTTAGAAAAGATCCTTTCTTTGACTTTTTTTTTCTATTAGGACTCGTATTGTAATCCTATTACAGTAGAAATCTCCTATAAGATACAATAGCACACACACACAAAAGTATTTATTAGGGACTTGCCCCATACAGATTCTCCAAATTGGGTAAGGTAATAATCATCTTGTGTTATTTACATAGGTAGTAAAATAGAAATTGAACTGGCTTTACTCTTCGTCTCAAAGTCATTCAATTGTTGACGGGTCCTTACATAATGATGATCTAGAAAAATATATAGTAAGCTATTGCCTTAGATTTGTTTTCTGATATTTTCTATAAGATACAATAGCATGAAAAACATAACTATAACTGGTCTTTCCTGCCAGTCAGTATTTCTTCAAAGACTGTTTGGGGCTTGAAAATCATACATTTTGGTTATTAGCCCGTAAAACCATTTTCTCTCAAAGACTGTTTAAATTGAAATATTCTTCAGAATTTGACTTGGTGTGATATTTTTATATCTTGTGTCATTATACACAATGTCATGGAGACTATTTACATTTATTTAGAATATTGTAACAACGTATTTATTAAGAAAAAGGCATCTCCTTATCGTGCAACTGAAAGTTGCTGATGGCTTGCGCCATCTATCGGAATAAATATCAACTATTCTCGTTGATTTTTAATTATTCCAGAATTGGCCAAATATCCATTCTTGATTAATCAAGAAAAGCTAACTACGGATGCGTTTCGGGCTGTTGGCCCTCATCAGCGTGGTGCAAGCTGTACCTCAACGACCAAAATAAATTGGTCATTAAGACATCCTGAAAAATCATGAAACGGGTAGTTAAGGCCAGAATTGCGTGAGAACGCTACACAATGTGAATATTATTCACTGTTTCAATTATCATGAACTAGGTTGCTCTTGCTGAGCGGTACCTATTAATGTGAATTTGAACCAGGCAATGTGAAAAAAATATTTCAAAATCACAAAGTATATATTATTTTATTAACAAGAGTATCATTTTTTATGTTTATATTTTGACTTGCTACTCTGTAAATTTCCCTCGTGGCTTATCTTTCGTTTATCATTTATAGTTTGTTCTTGTCTTGAATAAATTGCTGTGTCATCCTTAAGTTTTTGTCTTCCCTAATTTTCCACATGGCAATATAATCCTTTGCTAGCAATTTTAGATAATAAACTCCAAGATACTCATCCTTAGATGTTTACCTTATTATATAAAAATCTATTTACATATATCTTGTTTAGGTTTAGTTGCGGTGCAAGTCGTGGACTCCAATACATGAGAGTAGAAGGTCTGAGGTTGTATCCTCCTTTTTTCAGATGGAGCATGTGCATGGACATGATAGAGTCTTCGATAAAATACTATCTCCAGAAAAGACCAGTTTTAACCATATTTTTAAGCTGTGGTGTCTCACAGGAGACTACTGTATATGCCAAATTGAAATTCTTTTTCATTGTTGTTACTCGTTTTTCCTTCATAGCTACTGAATAAATCTTCAAGAACGTTCACAAGTAGTTCGTCACAGTAGAATTTATCAAGAACTTTTACAAGTAGTTCGCTAAAGATTAACATATAGGACATTTTAGAAGTCAATACAAGTTATAGGATAATATACTAATTTACTGATAGTTTAGTTATATAATGATAAGAATATGATTTCGTATCACGACTATTTCTCCTATAACAACAAATATTATTATATGCACAACTAGACCATTGCTCGTATGTATGTGACATTTGAAATATACATAAAGATAAAAATGTGTTTATATTTTTATTCGATAGAATATATATATTTTTTTTCGTTATAGTCTTTATCTACATTCTTTTTTTCTATAATATTTATCTATATTCTTATTCTTTTTTACTCATTTTTAAATTAAAAAATAATATATTTATTAAAATATACATCATATATGATATACATATATTAATTTTTCTTTCTTTCTTACTTTCGAACGTTATTTATTTAAAAAGGTCATATAAGATGATGTATATTTTAATAAATATATTATTTTTCTATTTAAAAATGAGTAAAAAAGAATAAGAATATAGATAAATATTATAGAAAAAAAAGAATATAGATAAAGACCATAAAGAAAAAATATATTCTATATAATAAAAATACAAAGATATAAAGAAGAAGAATTTAAAAGTTCTAAAGAATAAAAATGTGTGAGTGTTGGCAACTCATATAATGTTTCGATATTGCATTAATTTATTTTATTTCTTTAAAACAAAAAACTGAGATTTTGGATAACATCAATGTGAGCTGTACTATTATAAGATATTAATAAAGAATTTAAAAAAATTGAATCAATAGGAGCATTTCTTTATTTATATAATATAAGAAGTACCTTATATATGTACAATCATGGACAAAACTTAAGAAAGTGGAAAGTTTTTTTTATATCACCAGTTGTTTATTTTTTTAAGGAGATAGAGATAATTTTTTTATTTTGAAAAAGAAAGAAAAAATAAAACCAAGGTAAAGAATTTTTTTTTTAATATTTTGATTTCGCAAGTTTTCGAGCAAAATTTCTGTTCTTTAATGGACAAATATTTCTATATACAATATAAGATGATCTTTATATTGTACATAGAAATATTTGTAAAACGACATTTGAAAATTATCCCTCGTGTGTTTCTTTTCAACGAAAAATCGAAATTTATTTTTAAGGAGAAATAACGATTATTTCTAACCTTAGGGATAAAGTATGAAAGGATGAATTGTGAAGAGTAATGTTAAACGGGAAAAAAAGTGTCCAGGGATGGGAAATATTTGCCCGTTGAAGAACAGAAATTTTGCTTGAAAACTTGCGAAAATCAAAATTAAAAGAAACCCTTTACCTTAATATTATTTATTATTTATTTTTCAAAAAAAAATCTAGGTAACTATTTCTCATATAAAAGAGATAATTCTGTTAACTCTTGGTTATCTTGTGTGTCTTCAATAAAGGTCATTGTGTATCAAATATCTTTCAGAGTTATTATCTGTATCCCGATATACATGCTAAAAGATATAACTTCCTTTTGTTCATGAGTTGTATATCTATATATGGGGGGGTCGGTGGAAGGCTGGTTAAACCGTTTGGTTTTCGACCACTAGGACCCGGGTTCGATTCCCGCATTGGACACTTTTTTCTGTTTAAAAAAAAAAAATGCTCCACTGGCCCCCTATTCTTGCAAAAGTCCAACCCCACCAGCGAGTGCAAGTAACCAAACGGGGCTCTGGCATTTTAAGTGCAAAGTCGAACTGCTTTTCACATGTGGTGCCCTTACAGTAAAAAAGCAGTCGCTAACTACCCACCATGATTATCATGGCCTGTACCACGTGTACTAGGGATAAGCAAAAAAAAATCTATATATAAACATTAAAGCCGTAGTATATTATAGTTGTGAGGATAAATTCATATGTCCCACATATGGAAGTTGTCAATCAGAGAGCATATGGGTCAGAGGTGCAGTAAATCTTTGGGATATCTATGTAGGCCACGTCCGAGGGGAGAGTCTTGTTAGTGTTGTTTTTGGCCCTAGGTGACGTGGCCTCTACCTTAGTACTAGAGAAATTGATATTGAAAATGGCTCGAAAGGTATAGAAAAGGCACGAAAATACATTTATAGTAATCAATTTAATTTATAAATGGCATATAATAGTAATATGTGAAATGGTATATATGTTATATATTAGAAATTTGCCTATTTCAACAACAACAAAGTCTTTATTAGGGACCATCCTCCCATCCAGGATTTTACTAGATGTGTAAACAGAAGCAATATGTATCTATAGAAAGTGAAGAATAACATCAATCTTTTCCCTCAAGTTGGGTCATTCTTCTGTGTTACGTCTTTTTGGCTGTGTTTGTTTTCCAGGATTTGTGAAAAGTCAATGCATTGGTTCTGCTTTTCACTACTTTTGTCAATAAAACCTATGGCGATTTGTTTTCATAAGAAAATTGACCGATTTCAATTCTGAATATATTATTAACTAGAGAGTTAAGAATGTACCGGTTTCTTACCAAGTGATTGCTTGTACAATGAATATAGCCTTAACAACTATTAATTATTATATCGGCTTATAGTCACTTCTTACTACATCAAAGATTGTCCACAGTTCGATCTGTCAAAGAATGAATCCATGGTTAGGTATAAGGTGTTACAATTTATCTATCCTTTGAAAAATAAAAGATAAACAATATTAAGCTAAAGGGTTTCTTTTAATTTTGATTTTCACAAGCTTTCAAGCAAAATTTCTGCTCTTCAGCGGACATATACTTCTATATACAATATCATGATGAACTTTGTACAGTAATAATTGTGTTATTGGCATGTGTGGGCGTGCATCAAACTGTTTACAGCTAAATATAAATTAGGTTATTGATTCCTTTAAACCTTATTATTGTGATATCATATTACTATCACTCTCCTATCATCATTAGTATAGTAGTGATGATTATATATCATCATTATAACCTGGTTTTCCGATTCAATGAAAAAAATTGTAAAAAGCAAACCCAATGCATTATCTTTTCACAAATTCTGGAAAACAGCACAGACAATAGACGTAACACAGATGATGGATCCAACTTGAAGAAAGGTCGATATTAATCTCCACACTCTATAGATTACTGCTATATTTACTTCTGTTTAAATATCTGGGAGAATTCTGTATGGGACGTGTGTCCTTAATAAAGGCTTTGCTGCTGTTGTTGTTTTCCCAAATCCCCAAATATATTCTAATTATTTTATTAGATTATCTAAAAAAATACTTTTTGTACATATCTACTTATATAATTGCCTTATTCTGTCTGTGTGAAGTTCACGGATAGATTTTGGTCAGAATGGATAAAATAAAAAAAGTGTCAAGGGATGGGAATCGAACCCACGACCTTCCGCTTACCGGGCAGATGCCATGACCACTAGGCTACCCTGGACATATTTTTCCGTTCATTATATTATATATTATATTATATATATATTATACCGTTTTGCACATATATATTACACACAGTTTGGAACGGGACGTTTCACAAGAGTGACATCCATGGCGCCAATTTATAATTGTAACGAATAGTATTTGAATTAAAACGTTTTTAAAATATATACGCACTCGGGTAAAACCCGGGCGTTGCCCGGGCCATTCGTCTAGTCTTATATATTCAGCTATATCTAAAGCTATTCACCTATGAAATTTCTTAATGATGTTTTCAGTAATTTTTGGTTTGAGAAGGTTCAAATGTCCATTTAGCGCTTTATTTATATTATCATTTATATAGCATTATTTTATTTGAACATATGGGATAATAAATTATCATTATCAAACGCATGTTTCTCTAAAATATATATTGATTAAAAAATTAATAAAGAAATATATATATAGTAGAACGACGTTTGACAATTTTACCGCAAATATTTATTTTGAACGAAAAATCGTAATTTATTTTAAGGAGAAATAACGACTATTCCTATCCTTAAAATAAATTATGAATTTTCGTTCAAAAGAAACATTTGCGGTAAAATTGTCAAACGTCGTTCTACAATCATAAGCCGCATTATATTGTATTATAAATATATGATGTACTAGAGCGCCATCTGTTATCAAATTATAAAACTATTTAAGAGGCGTGATATTCTTTTTAAAATAAAACAATTTCTACTGTCCTTACTGCGATGGAAAAATTACATTTCAATGAAACAATTTGATATTTGCGGAAGAGCGATTGCTCGAAGCATATTATATATTTATAATTATATTTAATTCTGCTGTCCTAAAAGCTTATGTCCATAGTTCTTCTAAAATACCCATTACAAGAGTCTTACAACAGTCACCTATTAAAGGAAGTTCCAAAATGCAATATAACAGCGGTATGGTAGATTAAACTGGCGAAACCGCTGGGAGGGTTCACCACTGATGAGCCAGGCCCTCCCTTTAATTTTTCCATCGCAGTAAGGACAGTAGAAATTGTTTTATTTTAAAAAGAATATTACGCCTCTTAAATAGTTTTATAATTATAAATATATATTGTGTTAAAAAATATTACGAACTTTTAGAAAATTGATATAACAACGAGAGAGAGTAAGATGACACAAAAGTTCTCAAAATGATTTTTTTCCATTTTCTATAAACTAAAGAAATTGTTCATAATAATTATAAATCAGAATTAATCACACACAGTGAGATAGTCAAAATAAAAAATATCTGATACAGGATTAACTTATTTAAAGAATTACAACAACAACAGCTTTATTAGGACATTTCCGTCCTGTAAGGACTCGCCATACATCATTTTGATGAAGAAAAGGAAAAAAAAACATAAACAAAGGAGAGAATGGAAAATGAAATCAAAGTATTCAACATAACTATACAAATTGACTATGGAAGGAAATTGTTCTGTAATTTTAGTTTTAAAGAATAAAAATAAAATAGTTTTTTTTTTATGTAGTATTATTGTTTTTAAATTTATTTTTCAACTCCATACAGATTAAGATAAGTGGGCACAACTCATATTTGGGTAAAAACCAAAGTTTCTTCCAATTTTTAAAGTATCTAGCATTATTAGTAATTCATGGAAAGTTTTCCCAAGTTATCTTAGAGGAAATCTTGGCGGAAATAGATTGATCATGGTGAAAGTCTCTTGGGTAAGCTTTCGCAGTGAAAGTGAAAAATGACAATTCAGAGGGGATCTTTCAATTTCCTTTCCCATGTCCCATTTCTTTTTAGTGAGAACAATTTTTTATTCTATTGGTTTACCAAATACAAGGTTATTTTTTATGTGACTATCCCCTCAAAGAGCTTCTTTTTTATTACACATTCAAAGCCTTTATTAATACCCCATTGGTCTTACACGGATTCTCCAGAGTGTAGACAATAATGATCAGGATGATTGGAGTTTTATATTACATGAAATGCAGTAAAAAGCATGGTCTAACAAAAGAAGGAAAAAAGTTTTGAATATTAATTATCATTATTGTAATGTAAAGACTAATTTATCAGATCCTTCATAAATCTTCTGAAGAAATTATATTCTTATCTTTTTATTGCTAAATTAAAAAGAATTAAATGAGCATTTAAGTTAGAGAGTTTTATAAAGGATAACCAGCTATTCATTGAACTATAGAGATTTATTATAAATATATAACTCTAAAACCTATAAAACGATATAATTGTTATATTAATTGTATATATCTTTAATTTTAATAGTTTAAATATCAATAATATTTTGAAAATAAAGCAATCCATAAATAAATCTTTAATTAAAAAGGTATATATTGGATCAAATGATATTCAAACAAATGATATTTTGATCTAATATATGCCTTTTTAATTAAAGCAATATTATTGTGTTTTGAGAGTTATTTTTTACTCTTTGCGTAATGTTAATTTTGACTTTAAATTATATATGTACATCACATTTATTATAAGCAAAATATTTTTAAAACTTAATTCTATTGACGTTATGTGGCGCTGAGTTTGTTGTTGACATACATTAATATGTTATAATACCTTGATAAAGGTTGGCGTTTAGTCAACTGAAATATTGGTAAAATAAATGATATTTTGATCCAATATATACCTTTTTAATTATATATGTACATCTAGATGAGATTTGTGTAGTACTTTGGTGGAGCAAAAATTTCTTGAATCTTCTAATTGTCTTTGGATAATATGAATAAATCACCATAAAGTCATTTTAAGTGTATTAATAGAGGGTTGGTAAGTGCACCTATATGAAGCCAATATTACCACAGGGTAATTCTGTTGAAACTGATTTTCCTGTGAGAAAAAGAGATATTTTAAGGTGAGCGCATTCCGAAGATAAAAGTATATATATTTTTAATAGTAAACCTATCAAAAAAGCCACCTTTTTATACCAGAAAATATTTTGATTTTTTTATCCAAAGGTTATCCTAAATGTTCGTAATAATTTGCAAAAAAATTGATATACCTGTTTTGTGCTTGTTATTAAAGTTTAAAACACATTTAACCTTTATAAATTGTATTCAATGAAGATCAAAATTACATAACAATCACAATTAATTATATATCATAACTATATAACATTAAGCCATCTATTTTTTCGTTTTGTTTTCGTCACTGGTCCAATATTTTTTATTTTCACAGACTAAATTATGAGATCAATTTATAAATGAAAAATATGCAAAACAAATAAATAACTATATACATCAATACCAATATTATTCGCCGTTATATATAATGTCTTTGTATTCTGTATAAAGTAATTGTATTATGTATTATTATGTATATTCGCCGTAATAATATTATTCGAAAAGTAATTAAAAAAAACGTTTTAAGAAGAACACGAACTTTTGGGACAACCTTATAGTTTATTTTCAACAAGATGCTTCTGAATGGAAAACTATAGGTACATGCAAAAATATATATGTTATATAAAAAAAGAGATTTCTGTTGTATTTTAGAATTGTTGAGATTAAGCTATGGTAATGCAGTCGTGGTTAAAATCTTGAAAGAATAATAATAAATATGGTTTTGATCAGAGGTTGCTTTAATTGAGCTAAGGAATATACATTAAAAAAAAAAACATAATTTGATTAAAGTACTGCCTGGCTTAAGGCGAATAGAACAAGGAAAAACAAAAGATTATTTACATAATGTACAAAAGTTTTGAGCCGGCCATCGGGAAAAAACAACAACGAGTTTTTATATGCAAAGCGTGACCTATGGCGGTCGATTTAACAGAATATTTGAATCTATGATATATTTGAAAAACATTTTAATATAACATATATACAACGTCAATGAACCTCTCTTCAAAATTCTTTTAAAAGAATAAGACAGAAAAAAATGTAAGAAGAATGGTCCGCTGAGAAGGGTTTCTGGAAAAGGAGGACAGCCCTCATTGGGCATTAGAAGTTTGAAGAGAGGCCGAGGAGCCATTGACCTCAGCTACATGATATCATCTCAGTATTACGACGTGAGATCATCATGGTAATTCTCTCTTCAGTTTTATATTTAGCCATCCATGGAGGTTATTAATATCTTCCCCATCAAATCTGTCACCGACTTTGTGTGAAAATGGTTATTTTCCCCTTTAAACCAATTTCCAATCATATTTCTGTACCGCTTCCTCTTCCTTCACCATTTTTAGATGATGTGTATAAAAATGGTTGTTCATTTTTTTTAACTTCTTGATTAGTTTCGTGTATTCGAACAATGTTTTACCTATGGAAATCTTAATAAAGATTATTTCTGTGTTGTTTTTGTATTTTTGAATTTCTTACGTAGCTAAGAATGTTATTTATAAACTATAGGGTGTGTGCTGTATTTTAATATATTTTAATGCAGTCGATATAAGAATAAGTCAATTTTTAAATTGTAGATTTAATGTCTACTTTTTTGTGTGTCTAACGGAAGGCATGAGAGCGAAGAAAAAAATATTTTTTATTACCATAATGTTAAAAACAGGGGCTTTTAAATCTCTCGATTTTTCTAATGGTGGAACCTTGAAGAATTATTCTTGCATACTAAATGTCAAAAGAGTTTCATTCTTCGTTCCATTTTTGTCCAAGTTTCGCATTCGAAAAATAAAACTGACCAAATAAGTCATTTAAGGATTCTTTAATTCCTCTGAAATAATGTCCATCAAAACCTACAACCATTTTATAGCTGTGATGCGAAAGCTCATAAACATAACTCATTTAAATCAGAAGGAACATGGACAGAGTTAATACCCTCTAACCTACTGTTTTTGTAAACATACTGTGGTTTGATTTTTAAAGTGTGCTGTTCTTAAAGACGACATTGTAACACGACACAAGCATCCACCTACTTAAAGAGGTTCAAACACACACAACTTGAGGTGTCTGTATATAAACAAAAGTTGTCATCTCGTGACAATTTCAAGCAAAAGTACTTGAGAGGGTTTCAAAGACATACAACTTGAGGTGTCTGGAGATAAACAAAAGTTGTCATCGCTTAGCAACAGTACTTGAGAGGGGTTCAAAGACACACAACTTGAGGTGTCTGGATATAAACAAAAGTTACCATCGCGTAGCAACAGTACTTGAGAGTGGTTCAAAGACACACAACGTGAGGTGTCTGGAGATAAACAAAAGTTGCCATCCCGTCGTAGCAACAGTACTTGAGAGGGGTTCAAAGACACACAACGTGAGGTGTCTGGAGATAAACAAAAGTTGCCATCCCGCCGTAGCAACAGTACTTGAGAGAGTGGTTCAAAGACACACAACTTGAGGTGTCTGGATATAAACAGAGAGTGGTTCAAACACACAACTTGAGGTGTCTGGATATAAACAAAGTTGTCATCCCGCCGTAGCAACAGTACTTGAGAGAGGGGTTCAAAGACACAACTTGAGGAGTCTGGAGATAAACAAAAGTTGTCATCCCGCCGTAGCAACAATACTTGAGAGAGGGGTTCAAAGACACACAACTTGAGGTGTCTGGATATAAACAAAAGTTGCCATCCCGCCGTAGCAACAGTACTTGAGAGGGGTTCAAGACACACAACTTGAGGTGTCTGGCGATAAACAAAAGTTGTCATCCCGCCGTAGTAACAATACTTGAGAGAGGGGTTCAAGACACACAACTTGAGGTGTCTGGATATAAACAAAAGTTGCCATCCCGCCGTAGCAACAATACTTGAGAGAGTGGTTCAAACACACACAACTTGAGGTGTCTGGCGATAAACAAAAGTTGTCATCCCGCCGTAGTAACAGTACTTGAGAGAGTGGTTCAAACACACAACTTGAGGTGTCTGGATATAAACAAAAGTTGCCATCCCGCCGTAGCAACAATACTTGAGAGAGTGGTTCAAAGACACACAACTTGAGGTGTCTGGCGATAAACAAAAGTTGTCATCCCGCCGTAGTAACAGTACTTGAGAGAGTGGTTCAAACACACAACTTGAGGTGTCTGGATATAAACAAAAGTTGCCATCCCGCCGTAGCAACAGTACTTGAGAGGGGTTCAAAGACACACAACTTGAGGTGTCTGGCGATAAACAAAAGTTGTCATCCCGCCGTAGTAACAGTACTTGAGAGAGTGGTTCAAACACACAACTTGAGGTGTCTGGATATAAACAAAAGTTGCCATCCCGCCGTAGCAACAGTACTTGAGAGGGGTTCAAGACACACAACTTGAGGTGTCTGGAGATAAACAAAAGTTGCCATCCCGTCGTAGCAACAGAACTTGAGAGTGGTTCAAAGACACACAACTTGAGGTGTCTGGATATAAACAAAGTTGTCATCCCGCCGTAGCAACAGTACTTGAGAGTGGTTCAAAGACACACAACGTGAGGTGTCTGGATATAAACAAAAGTTGCCATCCCGCCGTAGCAACAGTACTTGAGAGAGAGAGGTTCAAAGACACACAACTTGAGGTGTCTGGATATAAACAAAAGTAACCATCGCGTAGCAACAGTACTTGAGAGAGGGGTTCAAACACACACAACTTGAGGTGTCTGGATATAAACAAAAGTAACCATCGCGTAGCAACAGTACTTGAGAGAGGGGTTCAAACACACACAACTTGAGGTGTCTGGATATAAACAAAAGTTACCATCGCGTAGCAACAGTACTTGAGAGAGGGGTTCAAACACACACAACTTGAGGTGTCTGGATATAAACAAAAGTTACCATCGCGTAGCAACAGTACTTGAGAGTGGTTCAAACACACAACTTGAGGTGTCTGGAGATAAACAAAAGTTGTCATCCCGCCGTAGCAACAATACTTGAGAGAGGGGTTCAAAGACACACAACTTGAGGTGTCTGGATATAAACAAAAGTTTCCATCCCGCCGTAGCAACAGTACTTGAGAGAGGGGTTCAAAGACACACAACTTGAGGTGTCTGGATATAAACAAAAGTTGCCATCGCGTAGCAACAGTACTTGAGAGAGGGGTTCAAAGACACACAACTTGAGGTGTCTGGATATAAACAAAAGTTACCATCCCGCCGTAGCAACAGTACTTGAGAGTGGTTCAAAGACACACAACTTGAGGTGTCTGGATATAAACAAAAGTTGCCATCCCGCCGTAGCAACAGTACTTGAGAGTGGTTCAAAGACACACAACTTGAGGTGTCTGGATATAAACAAAAGTTACCATCGCGTAGCAACAGTACTTGAGAGAGGTTCAAAGACACACAACTTGAGGTGTCTGGAGATAAACAAAAGTTACCACCCCGCCGTAGCAACAGTACTTGAGAGTGGTTCAAACACACACAACTTGAGGTGTCTGGATATAAACAAAAGTTACCATCGCGTAGCAACAGTACTTGAGAGAGGGGTTCAAAGGCACACAACTTGAGGTATCTGGAGATAAACAAAAGTTGCCATCGTCTATCAACAGTACTTGAGAGAGTGGTTCAAAGACACAACTTGAGGTGTCTGGATATAAACAAAAGTTGTCATTCCGCCGTAGAAACAGTACTTTAGAGAGTGGTTCAAACACACAACTTGAGGTGTCTGGATATAAACAAAAGTTGCCATCGCGTGGCAACAGTACTTGAAAGGGGTTCAAAGACACACAACTTGAGGTGTCTGGATATAAACAAAAGTTTCCATCCCGTCGTAGCAACAGTACTTGAGAGAGGTGTTCAATGACACAGACAATAGACAATCCCCTCCAATTAGCGGGTGCGAATGGGAACAGATTGCCTTCCGGGTCTCAATCCTAATGGGGGCGGAGACAATTTTTTATTCAACGTTTTTTGTCGCGCCGGGTTTTCCCAAAGTAGAATGAGCATGGCCTCCTTTTCCTGGACATTCTTGAATAACGACCTCTTTGCCTGGAACAACTTCTCTCTACCTCTCTGGAATACATAACACTCCATAGCCGTAACCACAGCTCTGTATTATTGAATGTAAGAGAAATCTTATTCACTGGTTGGAGAAAGTATAGCTATATCCTCCATTATAAATATAGATATAATTTTTGCTGGGTGGAAATTAATTTATGAAATGAAAGAATATCTCTCGGATAAAATAGACTCAAAAAAGTTTTAAAATATTTTTGACCATGGATTTGGGTCATTCACGTTGCCAGCTAAATATGTTGTTGTTTCTTATCCCCATGGGTAAAGATTACACAAATTCCATGAGCCCATGCTCCTCTAGCTGTTTGATGATAAGCAGCGGCCTCATCCAAAGGTCCTGTTTAGTGCATTTAATGCAAGCAAAAATGTGTTCTGGAGCTGCAGGTTATTATTTTCTATCATCAATTGCTTGAGATGGCCTGTTCTAAATCTTGTTAGTGTTGTTTAGTGCTGTCTATTTCTGAGGTCCAGAGCTCCTCCTGGGCCTATTCCACTGTACCGGCTTATGGACTTAAAGGTCTGGGAGGCCATCTGCTTCTAGGATGTACCAGCTGTGTTAAGGTAGGATCCGCTAGTTCTTGTTTATTTTTGTTTTAGCTACTGTCTCATTTCTTTAAAAGTAAGTTTATTATTCCATGGCAAAGATTCTTTTGTGCTAAATATATAAATATGTCATTAAGTTCTCTCATTATTTAATCATTCAGTATGAACATTAGAAAATTGATATATTTTAATAAGAATTATACACGTCAAATATAATTTAAATTTATTATAAAAGAAACTCTTCCCTCAGAAAATTTATTTATAATTTTACCGTGAAAGAATTATAATATGAACAATTTAGAAATAGATTCTAGTTATTCACCGTGAGGGGAGAGGTTATAGGGTCAAAACTGAAGAGAAAGGAATTATTTATTATACAACAAGCGTAGTGCATTTCAAGATAACTTTTACTTCTAGAACTTTCCTTAACGTTCGAATGCTAAATAGGTAATTGGTATTCTTTGTATGGACACTATTAAATATGGCTGCCAGATGACATTTTTATGTTTTCGCGACACTCAATGAGTTCACTCGTTATTTTAGAAAGTTTTTATATATACTATTTTAGCCATATTTTTCAATATTTCAGTGTATGTATGCAACTTTGGTCTTTAATTACTCTCAGACCAGACTTTTTGATCTTGGGAGTACATCCTGGATCACGCTGATGAGGGCCAACAGCCCGAAACGCGTTTGACCTGGTTGGCTTATTCTTATTTTATTAAGAAAATGGGTTGTTCACAACCTAAAGGAATAAACTTAAATCAACCTTTAGTTGATATTTATTCCGATAGATGGCGCTCTCCTATCTAAAAAATGATCATTTAAGCGGATAGAATATACCTGGGTGCTCTTTCACTATTCATTTTATAATCGACTGAAATATCTCGCTAACATTTCAACTGATGAGAGACCCCTTTCTTGAGCGGTCCAAAGAATGTTTAAACTCAATGTTGTTTTCCCTATCTTCTAATATTAATGAAAAATGAACAATTTTGATGTAAATATTTGATGACATTTCTCTTTTTCTCCTTGTTAATATCTTATGACGATTCTTTACGGTCTAAAATTATTGTAAATATATATAGACAAATGTAGAGGTATACATGTATGACAGCGCAAGTGTCCCTAGGGTGAACATTACGCTTTGAATTGAAATAAATAAATATAAAAACCAATGAGACCCTAAATTTATAGCTGCACAAACGAACCTTTACAACAGAAATCCCTCGTAAGCGGCCACCATTATAAATAAAAACTGACATAACCAGACCTAACCTTCAATGAACGACCACATCCAGGAGAGTCTAGGCAAAGAATGACATCCATGCTAAGAAGAAATGAAAGATAACGGTGACAAGTTTCTTTATTGAAATGATTAAGCGTGACAAGCTTTAGGACAATAACTTCCTTCAACAGGGTGTGTAATACGTATTATATGTAGAACGAAATTTGACAATTATCCCGCAAATGTTTCTTTTAAATGAAAAATCGAAATTTATTTTAAGGAGAAATAACGATTATATCTATCCTTAGGGATGAAATATGATAGGATGAATTGTGAAGAGTAATGATAAATGGAAAAATAAAGTGTCCGGGGATATCATTAAATATAAATTAGCTTTTACTTTTTCAGTCTTTTCCTTTTTAGCGACTCTGTGGTAAATCGATGTATAAGACGATTATGTCTTAATAACGTTTTTTTTTTGTATATATAAAATGTATTTGATTAGATAGAAAGGTGTTTTTTTTCTGCATATTGTTGCACCAGGCTGCTGTTTGGAAGATTCTTCAGTCTTGATTCTCTCCTCAGACGCGTCTTGCATCTTTCCAGAACGTGTCTCAACCATCCTACAAGGTTAAACCAGTCAATAATAAGACAATTATATATTTAGGTAACACCTAGAATATCTCTTTATTTATCACATCAAAGTTTAAAGCAGGTGGGGTATTCAGTGTATTAAAATACAAATGTTTTATAGTACATAATATTTTATAGTAATAATCTGTTTTATAAAAATAAATAAATATATAATTTAAATTTTAAATATATTAAAAATAATATTATAAATAATTTTGAAAATACGCGCATTAATAATGATGCAACAATAAGAATATCATTCTTTGTTAAATTTGTAAAAAGAGTTCAATAGTACGACAACCATATACATAAATTGATGTAAAGCCAAACCATCGAATTAAGCATACTGTATGCACATTGTGGGGCGTGCATGTCACAAAGAACAATGACCCATTGTCTCCACCCTTGACTCGTGTCAATGAGGCGACACATTTTTTCTTATCTCTTCTTCCACATGGGGCTGGCAACCATTTATTTACATCCTGTAAATGATGGTGGATTGTCCGAAGAAACTAGGTTTGAAGTAAGGTGGAAGTTTCGCAATGGATATATTGTCTGCGACGTTTGGTTGACACAAAAAGATCGTAAACAGGTAATAGTAATGCATAGACAATACAACCTCACACATAAGAATTTACCTACAAACATGGATAACCCAACAAAAGAATTAGGACAACTATAGATTAAGAGGAAATATAATATGTAATAGAATCGCCGAATGACGTGGTTCATTTGGATGAGGAAAGCGAAGACTAGAACGCGGCTGATTCCACACTCGTCTTTTCAGTGATATGCACGGTGTGGCCACTGAACATGCGTCGGACCTGGAGGCTGTTGGGTTCTGTGCTGCCTGGAGTATAGGAGTTCCATCTATACTTCCTTCCTTTGTGAATCTGTATAAGACCGGTGGTCTTAATAAAGCTGTGTGTGTATATGAACAATATAATCTATGCACTGTGGATTCTGTGGCCACTGGACATTCGTCGGACCTGGATGCTGTTGTTGGGTTCTGTGTTGCCTGGAGTATAGGATCTCTATCTATACTTCCTTCCTTTGTGAATCTGTATAAGACCGGTGGTCTTAATAAAGCTGTGTGTGTATATGAACAATATAATCTATGCACTGTGGATTCTGTGGCCACTGGACATTCGTCGGACCTGGAGGCTGTTGTTGGGTTCTGTGCTGCCTGGAGTATAGGAGCTCCATCTATACTTCCTTCCTGTGGTGAATCTGTATAAGACCGGTGGTCTTAATAAAGTTTTATGTGTGTATATGAACAATATAATCTATGCACTGTGGATTCTGTGGCCACTGGACATTCGTCAGACCTGGAGGCTGTTATTGGGTTCTGTGCTGCCTGGAGTATAGGAGCTCCATCTATGTTTCCTTCCTGTGGTGAATCTGTATAAGACCGGTGGTCTTAATAAAGCTGTGTGTGTGGAAATATAAATAAAGTTCAATTCGTTTAAGGAAGAGTTTCATATCACGACAATACAAGCTTTCGGACATAACAGCTCTTCGACAGGTACAATTATTCATACGCCTACTCAGCCATCAATATTTATTTGGTGTATTTGGTGTCAATATGATTTTTATCCTTCTTATTATCACACATAGTCTTAATAGTTCATTAGCATTAACTAATAATTCATAAACAATGTGAAAAAAATAGTATAAATGTGAAATTGTACTAACATAAGGTGGATAAATTAAGAGAAAGGTATCTCCTTACCATGCAACTGAAATTTGCTGAAAGTTCCGCCATCTGTAGGAATAAATATCAACTATTAACTATAACCAAATAACCATTCTAGTCAATTCTGGAATAATTAAAAATCAACAGAATAGTTTATAATACTTATAAATGACTGCGGCGTATAATTATAAAGCTATACAACCAGTTTAACCGCATAAGTTTCTTTTTATTTATGAAAAATCATTTATTAATTTCAAAGAGAAATAATTCGTCACGTCATCCAAAAAGTTAGAAATATTAAATTATTTCTCTTTGAAATTAATAAATGATTTTTCATAAATAAAAAGAAACTTATGCGGTTAAACTGGTTGTATAGCTTTAGAATAGTTTATATTTATTCCGTAGGAGATTGCGTAAGACATCAGTAACTTTCAGTTGCGCGATAAGGAGATGCCGGTTCACCGCCGGTTCAAAATCACTTTATTAGGTACCACTCAACAAGAACAACCTAGTTTATGATAATTATAACAATGAATAATATATGAAGGTTATTCACATATTAAACAAAATGTTAACGCGGGATTCAATCCCAGTTCATGACTGTCAGGAATCGAGGGTGTTACTCACTCGTCCACCGACGTGTATTAAGGAGATACCTTTTTCTTAATAATCCATAGTTTTTTTTTATGATATAACTGTATTATGTAAATACCTGTTTTCTTTCCTCTCTTCGCTCTCCACTTCTCCCATCCATATTTCCATTTTTTTTCCTTTTTTCCAGAAGATTATTCAAATAACAATGTGTATATATTTACCATATGTATATAATCTTTCTCCATTTTTACCCTTTTGTATATTTCCCACTTTCATAGGTTTCTCCGTCTTGTAACCTCAAGGAGAATCCTCTGTAAGACCTGTGTGTCTTAATAAAGGCTTTTGTGTGTGTGTGTGTGTGTGATTTAACTGTATTATGTGTTAATTAGTATTTGTATATCTATCATATTTCCTACTTATTAGTGTATATATTTGGATTTGTTTATTTCCTAAAAGTATTAGTATCGTAGCTATACCTGTCAAAGGGCTGTTATGTCCATTATATCGCCGTTATATAAAAAAGAAACTATTCCCTCAGAGAATTGTCTTTTCTTCATAATTTTACCGAAGGGATTATAAAGGGTTGTGCTAGATTCGGTCATATCATTTTTTTTTTTTATTTCATAGAGAAAGTTGCTCTCAGGAAGCTGGTCGCTCAGGGAGATCAAATGATATTCAAAAGTCAAATTGAAATTTCCTCAAATATTCTCGCAAGTTCACGGTATCTCCCAAACACCACCATAAAATACGCCAATTTGAAGAGATATAAATGTTATATAATACAAAATAATATAATGCGGCTTGTGATTTTAAAACGACCTTTGAAATACTATCCCGCATGTGTTACTTTTCAACGAAAATCCAAAACCCATTTCAAGAAGAAATATCGATTATTTCTAACCTTTTGGATGAGGTATGAAAGGGTAAATGGTGAAGAGTAATGATAAACGGAAAAATATCCCATCCCTGGACACTTTTATTTTTCCGTTTATCATTACTCTTCACAATTCACCTTTTCATACCTCATCCAAAAGGTTAGAAATAATCGATATTTCTCCTTGAAATGGGTTTTGAATTTTCGTTGAAAAGAAACACATGCGGGATAGTATTTCAAAGGTCGTTTTATAAATGTTATATAGAAAGAAATAGCGTGTCAATTGTATACAATAAAAAAAGACTATTTAGCACTTTTTTTTTTCATATAAAAGAACTTTATGCTTCTCTTACTGGTATTGAAAATATTGGAAGAGCATAGTGTATCAGTGGTAAACCCTCCCAGCGATTACCATTTAGGTTTTCTGCTTATTTATCCAGAATTTTGGAGTAATTCTTGGTGATGGTAATTAAATAAACTATGGGCATAGGCTTTGTAAATATTGGAACTATATGCAAATACATACATCAAGCACTATTCTTTCTCAAACACGTTGTTGTTGTCGTGTCCAATGAAGAGCCTCAGATGTCTCCATACATCTCTATCACAGAAGCAGCAATGTCCACTATCTTGAGTGTGTAAAGCTGCTGTTCTAGTCTCAAATACGTCATAAATGTTTATGAAAGCCATTAACCTGATACCATGGTCTTCAGGTAAGTGGCCAGTATTTTCCAAAGCTGGTTTGGTGATTTTATCACTGACCCCATCGAGTCTGCTAGATTTCAGAGGAGGCTAGATGAACGGCGCATATAATTTGCGTTTGTATTAAAAAGAGAGGTAAAATTTCTTTTTTTAGAGTTAAATCACAATAAAACTTCCAATTATTGACCTTCCTAGTCCCCAATTATCAGCAATCTATCTGAACAACCACTTTTGTACAATAAAAAATGACTTGATCATATATAATATAAACTCCAATAGAAGAAGAAACACGAGCTCTTTTTTCCGACTTGTGTTTCTTCTTTAAGGAATTGGGAGGATTTTGTTGTCTTAATAAACTCCAATAAGAAACCACCTTCAGAAAAAAACAATAAAATATTATTTTCAAAAGTTTTCTGATAAGAATTTCTAACCATAGCTGAATTCTATATACAGTTACGAGCGTCATTATTCATCTCTTAATCAGTCATCTCTGTCACCGTTTGCTTTTTTTGGAATGGCGCCCTCCTATTGGTTGGCTACGACCACGCCACCTTTGCCCCCCCCCCCCCCCCCCCCCCCTCGCTTTTTCGTTTTTGTAACCATTGTGTTGGAGCGGGTCGCTCCTTAAATAAATGCATATATTAGTTAATAACCAAATGGAATCCTCTCTTTCTTTTTCCCAGTAAGAGACGCCTACGGAAGCCAACAGTACATAGACAGATAAAGCACATAGGCTATCGTTATTAACTAACATATGCATTTATTTAAGGCGCCAATTTATAATTGTAACAAATAGTATTTGAATCAAAACATTCAATCGGGTAAAACACGGGCGTTGCCCGGGTCATTCGGCTAGTGAAAATATAAGCATAAAACAATCTTTGTAAACTTAAAAAACAAACAACAAACATTTTGTTTTTACATGCAGATAACATGAGGAAGGAAGATGCGTGTGTATGCGTCATTGTAATTGTTTCCCCATAAAGAGAAAAGAAGATGGGCGTCCAACCCACTCTGTCGCCTACAATAAGTCAACATGGCCAAAAATAATCCTCACGACCTACTTCTCAGAACTTCACGCCTTATCCTGGATAGTCGTTGGCGGTCGTTCTTCCTCTACTGATGTGATGAAATTGTTGAAAGGATTCCATTCTGGGAAAATAAAGAACAGAATAAGGAAAGCTTTTGTGTGTGTCTTCTTCTTTCTTATCTCCACTCAATCATATTAGGATATCAAGCTTGTAAAGCTTGACAACCATCATGACTGGGTGAAGTAGAATGCGTCTGCCTTTGTCGTTAAGACTGGGAGCACACTACTCAGTGAACGAGCTACCTTCCATAAATATCATCTTTGTGAATTTAGCATTGAGTTAATCACACACACAAAAAGCTCACTAAAAAAACTTGGGCTCAGCTGGCCCGGCTGATAGTACCCTGTAAGGGCTCCTGATCAAGGGATACAGGATTAGCAGCGTTTGTACTCCATGTTAGGAACAGCTGCACATGGTGTCTGTTCCTCATGTCAGAGGCGGCTATTTCTTTTGGAGCTAAGTCAGCCTGCCACTAAGTAGTGCTCCCAGTCTTAATGACAAAGGCATACGCATTCTACTTCACCCAAGTATGATGGTTGTCAAACTTTACAAGCTTGATACCCTAATATGATTGAGTGGAGATAAAAAAATAAGAAGACGCACACAAAAGCTTTCTTTATACATGGATTTACCACGGAGTCTCTGCAAATAGAAAGTATAGAGCGAGTAAATCTTATATAGTCCGACTCTCTCTCAATTAGAAACCCCTTATGTTTTTTTTTTACATTTATTGGTTTAAGTTCGCTCTAGTTTAATTCGTTTTTTTTTTTTTTTTAGCTTAACTCAAGAATACCTCTCGTTTTGAGCTTGTCTTGATTTTTGACTATAAGGAAATGTTCTTTCTCTGAAAACTCGATAAGTTTTGATTAAAAAAAAACATTATGAGATATTTGTATAGTATCTGTTGATTTGATATATACTATATATCGTCTCCAAACTTCACTATTGAAAAATCGAAGCAAACACATACAGGAAAAGCTAAGAGTACACCCTTAAGTTTCACGATGGGTTACTATGTATAAAATAACGTGTTAATACCTTATAAACATAAATTATTAATCCGAATAATTGCAATTAGTTTATTATTAGTATAAAATGTCAATATTTCTCATGTGTCAGCTTATTATCAGGTTCACCATGGGCCTGAAGATAACCTGACGCTTTAAAAAGAGAGAAATATTGCCATCCTAAACTAATAAGTAAACGTATTGCAATTCTTCTGATTAATAAACTGTGTTTATGCTTTTGCAATTATTCTTAGAATCTTAATACCTGATGTTTAATTTCACCTAACTACCATTTTATGAAGGATTTGTAGAATAAGAATGCGATTTATGTGCAAATATGTACATGTTACAAAGAAAGACCATATTCAAACCGAACCTGAAGTATACATGTTCTAAAAAGGTCTCTAATGGGATGTTCCCACTAAACCCAACTCACTTCGGACCATATATACAGTTACCCGACCATCCTTGCAGCCCTCTATATGGCAGACATCAATCCAGAAGAGGACATCCATACGGAAAAGACACCTTTGTTGGCCGGTATTGTGATCAGGGTGCATTGACCGATCTGATCTGCTCCATGGACAAGACACCACCAACCACCACCATGGAAAGTTCCACTGTGCATTATGGGATTACAAATATTTCCTTCTTGAGAAGTCATTTATAAACTATAAATATACATAAAAGAGAATATTGTGAGAGATTATATATAGATATACAGAAAAGATCATAAACAGCACAAACCATTCATTAAATTATTTACATAAGGAACCACAAATTATCATGACGTTTAAGAAAAATAAAAAGACTATGATCAATGAAGTAACAAGAGGTAAAACAATGCACTCATTAAGTTGAACAAGGAAGACAAACGGCGGAGCTGTAAAAACAGCAGCAGCAATACAGGAAGGCAGGCTGTACCTAGTTAGGTCGCCGTTCCAGGAAACATTCGACCTCTGACCCTCATTTACATATTCCAATTCCCAACTTCCAATTAGCTACTGCGACTTCCCGACACTTTCTAAGAACCTACTAAGGAAACAACACAACCAGGATTCTTACTCAAATCGTGATTCAATAATAAAAATCTTAATTTATGTCTTTTTTTTTTGTGTTTCTCTTTTGAATTTGATGCGTCAAATGAAGAATTCTTTTAGAATTTCTGACATCAAAGCTATTTATTATAATGATGCTATGTGGTAATAAGTTATCTTTAGATGGAAATTTTCCCGAGAGGAAATTGATCTACAAGTTAAAGATCTACTTGTATAAGCATTGGGCGCCTCTCCTGTCAAAATAAACGTCAAAAGCTAAACACCTTATTGACAGATTGTGAATATTCCATTAGATCTCGTGTGGATCTCATAGAATATAGTTCGCCTAGGCTAACGAGGGCCATTTGCCCGAAACCATGGTCTCTAAGTGGACGCTTCTCAGTTTGTCAATGCTGGTGTTATGGCTTTGTCACCGACCCTGAGGCCGCTAGTTTGCGGCGACGGTCAATAGATGGGGTCTAGCTTTGACATCAATTTTGAAGGAAGAAGTGCCCTATGCTTTATAGGTAATCTTTAGTAAAAACTGAAGGCGCAATGGCGAGTAATGAATCTTTCGTTACATCTGAATGGTACAGATGGTACAAATCTGTCGATAGCAAAAGTAAATTGATGAGAATACTCTAATTCTCTATATTACTATCACATATTTAAAAAAAAAAGCTACTTCTTACGTCAAAATAGACACAAAAACGAAGAGTTATCTATTAACCATCTCTGCAAACTGACATACTCGTGTCGATCACACGATACCAGTAATTAAAAATTCAGAAAGTCTATCCAGAGACTATGGTTTCAAACCATGACCAACGTCAGTCCAAGGTGGACTTTAAGGTCGTCATTTCTTTAAGATCAAACAAGCTTCCAGAAAAATGTTTCCATTTTCTGATATACACACAAAAGCCTTTATTAAGACATATGGTTTTATACATGGATTTACCACGGGAACTGCAAATATTGAATATTGAAAGGTTAGAAAGTTTGTGACACGATTTTATAATTAAAGAAACTTTTCGCTTTTGCATTTTCCTTCGTGTTTATATTCTATATTGGTTGTAAGTGGAAGAGTGATTTATTTCAGAACTATGAATTCCATACAGTTCTGGCATGAGAAGCCAGTAACTGGAGAATAGCCAACTTCCTGTAATCGTGATTATAATTTCGGGTACAAGGTTACATCATGTGTTTATCAAAACTCTTTGGAACTTTCTTGAAATGGTTTCACATGGTTCTTATGAAGTTTTCCACGTATAAATTCTAATTGTGTATCTGGATTTATAGGAAATAGAACTGTTAAACACACACACACACTTACGAATGTTTTATTAATTAAAAGACTTTCCGATGTGTTCTCACTGAGATATAAAAAAAAATATTTGAAAGGCTTGGCTTGTCAGTGGCGAACTTTCTCTCGCAACGGTTTCGCCCATTTATTGAGATTGAAACTGATTTATTATAACGTCCATATAAGATTATATATGGTTAAATACATAAAATGAATAAATAAGATTAATAATGATTGATATATGAATAAATAGATATAAATAGATACTGTCACACACACACACACACACACACAAAAGCCTTTATTAAGACACACAGGTCTTACAGAGGATTCTCCTTGGGGTTACAAAACGGAGAAACCTATGAAAGTGGGAAATAAAAAATGGAGAAAGATTATATACATTTGGTAAATATATACATATTATAAGAAAGAATAAAAAATAAGAAGAATAAAAAAAATCAAAAAAAGAGAAAAAAAAAAAAAATTTGGAAATATGGATGGGAGAAGTGGAGAGCGAAAAGAGGAAAGAAAACAGGTATTTACATATGGAACAAGACCATTTAAGCTCTCACACAGCACAGGTGGGCCATGTATGATATAAATAGATACAATAATTGATTAATATACATATATATATACAAGGTCTTCATTGGTGGCGCCCACCGCGAGAAAGACTCCGCCACCGATGGACTGCGAGAGTTCTTTCCCACAGAGTGGGCAGGTCGATGTGTTGGCTGGCATTTCGCCCATTTAACTACCTGAAAGATTTGTAAGAGCTCTAATACTGTATTGAACGAATCTTCTTATATATCCAACATTGAAGGATGGAATCCTAGTTATGGAATCCTAGTATTTGAGAAAACTATGGACATACGCTTTTTTTTAGGATAGTAAAATCACATATGATTATACATATGGCTTTTATATTTGAAAAAGAAACATTCTTGCTTATATATATATGGAGGGTTATATTACCTTATAATTGATATATTTTTATGGTTTTCTATATCGGGGTATGTGTATATTATGTAAAAATGAGATTTCTGTTTGATTTTTGATCATCTTGTAGATTATTCTATTGTAATAATTTGCTTGTTCTTTTTAGTACTAAATGGTAATTGGTAATGCAGTCGTTGTTAAAATCTTGAAAGTATAATAAAAATATTGAAGATTAGAAATAGCTTCAATTGAGCTAAAAGAATATAGAAAACATAATTTGATAAAAGTACTGCCTGGCTTAAGGCGTAAATGTAAAAAAAAAATGAAAAACTTATTTACATAATGTACAAAAGATTTGAACCGGCCATCGGGAAACAACAACAATGAGTTTTTATTGGGGAAGCGTGACCTCTGGTGGTCGATTTAGTAGAGTATTTGAATCTATGAAATATAATTTTAAATAGAATAATATTTTTATATAACATATATATATATATATATATCAGTGAAAAGTGCGTGATCCGTTCTGCAGAATTTTATGGACCAATTAAACTCTAAGGGCACGTTGACCTTGTTCTAAAAGATTACGCCTTGCTCTAGTGAATAGATTGTGCCCTTCGCTACTGCTCTTCAGGAATCTTAATCACTCGAAGCCGGTTTCATCTCTTTCAACTCAAGGATTCAGTTTCAATTGTATTCTCCTTATCTCTCTCTCTCTCTCTCTATTTGAAGAATGTCTTATTCAAACTTTAAACAACAAATATATTATCTTAAATATAGAGGCTGCCTGGTCGGCATTCATAATTCTTAAAATTAAAGATACTTCAACCAGTAAATCTTTTTATTATCTCAACGTTTCGACTAAAATCTGTTGTTCTCATCAAGAGCAAACAAAAATTAAAAGATTCAGCAAAGCGTTCAAAATTATTCTAAGACTGCATTAAATATTTGTTTTTGACTCGTGCTTTAGATGTTGTACAAAATTTGAAATATCGCGTGAGAACGCCCTTGCAGCTTTAGAATAATTTTTAACGTTTTGCCAAATGTTCTCCTGACGAAGACAAAAGATTTTTGTAGAACGTCGAGATAATAAAAATATTTACTGGCCGAAGTATCTTTGGAAATTAAAGGGAGAGATGTCTCTCTTAGTACAAAAATTATGTATATTTATATGTAATTCTACTGGCTTAAAGGCTTATGTCCATAGTATCTTTAATTTTAAGAAGTATAACATCCACTTTTATGTGATAATGTTTACTATAAATATACTTTTGAAGCAATCGGGTGAGAAGTGCTTGTAGCCGTCGATTTTTCTACCATCATGACAAAGGATTGAATCCCAAATTTCATCACAGTAAGGACAGTTGTTGTTGTTGTCGTGTCCAAAGTAGAGTCTCAGATGTATCCGTGCATCTTCATCACATCAGCAGCAATATCCACTATCTTGGGTGTGTAAAGCTGCTGCTCTGGGTCTAAGTCAATTTTCTGCAAGGCTGCGGCCATTGCTGGGCATGAGAATATGTGGGTAGGTGTTAGTTCCACACCAGGACAGTTGTTACATGTCCTATAGGTTCTTGTGCCATCTGGATGTATTGTCATTCCTTTATAGTGTTTTGTTCTAAGTCTTGTTATAGTTTTTGTCAGTAAGGACAGTAGAAGTTTGGTTCAAGTTTAAAAGAAACAATCGTGCTTAAATGCTTTAAATTCTTATATATAGATAGCAAGTTATTGCTTTATGATTAATTTGTACCTAACTGGCCTTGTTCATATTTTTATATTAAAGGGCATACCTGTATCTATAAAGAAAAAAAATTAACAAAATATTTCGAGAGATTGTTCCCTCTTTATCAATTTATTGTATTTGTTTATAAGAAAAGAAAAATATATATAGCAGTAGAACTCTATAATTTCTACAGATCAATTGTAAATAGATTCATACACAAAAGAGGTGGTGAGGAAAGTTTTAGAACAGTTATGTAAATAAATCCCTTTTCAAACAAAGGCTCACGTGCATATGGGGAAAGGGAGAAAAAAAATTGCTGTGTTATTTTGTTGTTGTATGGCAAATCCATACAGGGCAATGGGCTTTAATAAAAGCCTTTTTGTTGTTGTTGTTGTTGTATTTATTTATAAAGAGGGAGCAATCTCTCGAAATATTTTGAGAAAAAAAATGTTTTATTTTACTTTACAGATCCAGGTATGCTCTTTTATATAAACTTAATTGATGGATCGCCTTTTGATTCAAACGTGTTCTTATTGTTTGTGGAAGAGCATTGCTCGATGTAAATATGTATATATTTCAAGGGTCGCCTCTCTCGTCAAAATAGACGTCTAAAACCAGACGCCATCTATTGACCGTCGCCGCAAACTAGCGGCCTCGGGTCGGTGACAAAGCCACAACACCAGCTGTCCCATGGTCTCTAGGTGGACGCTTTTCAGTTTGCCAAAGTTGTCTCTTTAGATCAATTTCCTCCCGGCAAAATTTCCATTTATATGTATATATGTAATTCTACTATCCTACTGTCAATTCTACTGTCCACAACCTGAGACCGAAGGGTTTTTGTAAATACTCTGCAAGTTATCTGAATAAAAATACCACTCCGTATATTGCTCTTCTCTCTAAAATCTGTATTTTTTTCAACGCGGTGCAGTTTTGTACGAAAATAAAGATTACATTAAAAAGGGCGAGGGTTTACATACTTTAAAAAAGTAGTTAGTAACTTGGCGTGGTCTCAAAAAAAGAGGTTTGGCTGTATTTAGGAACATTTGTGTGAGGCAGTATTAGGCGGTGTAGCCAGACAGGGTCGTCGGTGAAAGTGGAACGAAGCCCCTGAAGGCATGCGTCCTCGTTCCCTACTTCGACATTGAGTCTGGTTTCTCCGCTCAAACCTGGTGTTGGCTATTTTTACATCTCTTGTGTATCTACCTGCTTCAATATCCTCATTTTCTTTTATTGGAAGATTATTTATTATTATTATCCTTAGTATACGTGGTACAGGCCATGTGATAATCAGGGTGGGTAGTTAGCGACTGCTTTTACTGTAAGTGCACAACATGTGAAAGCAGTTCGACTTATATTGATTTATATTTGTTGGCGGATGTAAATTTTTGATGATTTGCATTTGTTTAGAAATATTCTGTTTTTTTAGTTTTCTTTTCTAATCTGTGTAGATAGTTCAGTTGGGAAATAAAAGTCATTGAGTTTAGTCGCTGTGTGGTTATTGCTAAGTTTTGATATAGGCTTCTTTCTTGGGCAACACGTGAACCCAACCCCTGGGAAGTTGAGTGAGTATTGCATTGGAGCTACGTGGTCGCAAAAAATAAATTTATAATGATTTTGATATACAATTATATACATAGTCGCCTCATAATTTTATATTTAGTTTCCTATACTGTATTCCTTGGACTAATTGAACTTGACTTTTCTATTTTCTATATCTAAAAAAAAAAAATCAGCTTCCTATATATTATGGGATAGAGAGGGTAGAAAAACACTGGCAACAACAACAACAACAACGAAGATACAACAACTATAGAGCCTATTATATTACATTGTTTACATTTCTATAAAGAAAGAGATTAAGAAAAAGAGTTCAAATTCACGAAAAGTTCTTTTCTACAAATTGTAGCTTCAAGTAAACGATAAACAAAGTTGATCAAATACAAACAGCTTGGCAGAAAGAAAGGAGAAACAATTCGACAAGGAAAACATCATCTTCTATTCAATCTATAGAAGTCATATTTGAACAAATGTTTTGGTTTTATCGTTTTAGCGCACGTATTTTTTACATCTAATTTCAATTTTTTTTATGAAAACATGTATGTCCAGGGTAGCCTAGTGGACATGGCATCTGCCCGGTAAGCGGAACACTGTGGGTTCGATTCCCATCCCTGGACACTTTTATTTTTCCGTTTATCATTACTCTTCACAATTTATCTTTTTATACTTCATCCTTAAGGTTGGAAATGGTCGTTATTTCTCCTTGGGATAAATTTTGATTTTTCGTTCAAAAGAAACACATGCGGGATAATTTTAAAATGCCATTTTACAATTACAAGCCGCATTATATTGTAGCATATCGTTTTACATTCCATAATCACCTATACTTCTGTACGCTCCAGGAACCTGGGTTACTTAAATAAATAAAATAATAATCACCTATCTTCCACACATTTCACATTTTAATCACAATTTAATAAAATAAATAATGTTTCCAGGGCTAAGATTCTTGTATAACCTTTTATTTTCAATCTTTTTCGGACTTCTCAACTCTTCATTATGTATATACATTCAAATTTATCAATCAATATCTTTATTAAGACCTTTAATCTCTTATATATAGATTCTCCTGGGAGATATAGCAAATGTAAATGGAGAAAAAAATAAGAAAGAAATTACAAAGTTCTATGGGAAATATATAAATATATACCTATAATTATTTTGATATTATTATAAATCCATATAGGAATTGGTTCAAAATCACATGAATAGGTACCGCTCAGCAAGAGCAACCTAGTTCATGATAATTGAAACAGTGAATATTATATGTGAAGGTTATTCACATATTAAACAAATTTTAACGCGGAATTCAATACCAGTTCATGACTGTCGGGAATCGAGCGTGTTACCCTCTCATCCACCGACATTTTTTCCATATAGGTATTCTCCTGCTCGCCTTTTTAGATACAATTTTTTTTGTATATAGATCACCCATGGGTTTCAATTCTGACTGTAGAGGTTCTTTTATTTATATAAGTAAAGGAGAATAAGATGTCAAAAGGAGCAAATCAAAAGGAAAGCAAGCAGAACGAGCGCTCGGTCAACCACCTGCTCTATTAGAACCGGACAATTCCGGTGGTTGAGTTCAGACATTTGCGTCAGAGCGTGTGGAAAGGTATTTTAGATACCACCATTTCTTCATCCCATTTATTCTAAATACTGGTCGAACCTTGATGTTCTCTTGCAACATATCTTAAGTACGAGATATTAATTGCGAATAGAGTTTTTTTTTTGTCTACTTTACTTTATAAATGTACCATATATATCTAATAACTTTTACGGCCTACCTAAAATCCATAAACCCAACATTCCGTTACGACCAATAGTGAGCTATGCTGGTTCTCCTCTTTACCCTCTCACGAAATTTCTATCTTCAATCATCTCTCCATTCCAAAAGCAACTACCTCACACAGTCCCCAAATATATCTATTCTGAATATAGAGCAATCCATAATATATATATATTAAAAAAATTGACTAACCAGATGTATAAACTCAGTTAAGAACCTCTTAGATGATTATGTTATTTACATGTTTTTTATATTTCATTTTTAAATCAGATGTTTATTACTATTATTTATATATTTATTTCACAGTTATTTCAATTTTTATGGTATTTTTATTTGTTTAATTAATTCGAAATCTCTTAATTATCAATATTTATTTATATATATATTACACTGTTTTTCTTTTGATTATATTTACTTTGTTTAAAATGTAATTATTAGATGGTTTATCGCCCAATAAGTTTGCAAGACGTCCGTAGCTCACCTGAAGCACGCGACCTGCTGTGTGCTTCATAACAAAAACCCTCGTAAAAGATGGACGATTGGTCCATCGAAATATGGGATTAATAAATAATCTTATTACAATCCAAAATAAGCCTTATTTTTAAAAATATACATCTATATAAAAAGAAATAATGAAGAGTAAGATAATAAAAATAAGTAAAATTAAGTTTATATTCATACATTTTGAGGTGAATATTTCTAAAGTATCAATATATATATTTAAAATGCTAAACGGCAAGGTTTAGTAACGAAATCATGCTTATAAATCGGCTTTTACACGTCATACACTTGTCCAAAATATACACACACACAAACCTTTATTAAGACATTCTGTCTTATACAGAACGATTCTCCTGTTAGAAATGAATCTAAAAAGAAATGAGAAGCAGGGGAAGAAATTGAATCTTCGCTCAATTGTGTGTTTGTATTTATAATTGTGTCACAACATCGTGACATAAGATGTATGCAAGATTCAAAAAGAGACCATTAAAGATTTTAAATTAAAAAAAAGTGCCCAAAGCGGGATTCGATCCTAACTTATTTTTGCCATACAACACCAGCATGGTTCACCAGTCCGTATTTTACATTATTTTCTTTATCATCGTTATATTTCTTAATGGCACAGATCTATCATCTTAATCATTTTTTGAAGTTCTTCCTGTCACATTAAACATGTCTTATAGGAATTTGGACGCCTGTGGTCTTGTCCTTCAACGTGATCTGGGTTTCCGTAAGAGAATATAAACGATACTCGACTTACCCGGGTTTCTGTAGGCGAATAAAGACAGTTATAGACTCAATCCGGGTTCTTCTTAAATAATGTAGATCCCGATATGGAAGTAACCTGGATTCCTCTGGAAGAGAAGGGAAAATCTTCTCGTTTTAATCCTAGTTCCTGTTAGAGAGTGATGACTTTTCGTGATCTAATTTTGGTTTCTGTCATAGAATCAAAGATCTTATAGATATATCCCGGGCATCTGTGAAAATATAACCATTGATTTCTATGTTACCTGGGATTTTGTGGGATAATAATGACTGTTTTCGGTTTAACCCGGTTTTTTGTAAGAGAATAATGACTGTTTTCTGTTCGTAACCCGTGTTTTTGAATGAAAATAATGACGATTTTCAGCGTAACTAAGGTTGTTGTGAGAGAATAGTCACTGTTTTAAGTTTAAACCAGGTTTTTGTAAAAGAATAGATTTTTTTTAGCGTAACCAGGGTTTTTATAAGAATAGTGACTCTTTTCGACTTGACCTGAGTTTATGTAAGAGAATATTGACTGTTTTCGGCGTAACCCGGGTTTTTGTAAGATAATAATGACTATTTTCGTCGTAATCTGGATTTATGTAAGAGAATCGCGACTGTCTTTGACGTAAACTAAGCTAACCCGGGTTCCTATAAGAGGATAAATGCTAAACTAGACGTAACCCGGGTTCCTATAAGAGAATAAATGCTGAACTAGAGGTAACCCGGGTTCCTATAAGAGAATAAATGCTGAACTAGAGGTAACCCGGGTTCCTATAAGAGAATAAATGCTGAACTAGAGGTAACCCGGGTTCCTATAAGAGGATAAATGCTGAACTAGAGGTAACCCGGGTTCCTATAAGAGAATAAATGCTGAACTAGAGGTAACCCGGGTTCCTATAAGTGAATAAATGCTGAACTAGACGTAACCCGGGTTCCTATAAGAGGATAAATGCTGAACTAGAGGTAACCCGGGTTCTATAAGAGAATAAATGCTGAACTAGACGTAACCCGGGTTCCATTAAGAGAATAAATGCTGAACTAGAGGTAACCCGGGTTCCATTAAGAGAATAAATGCTGAACTAGAGGTAACCCGGGTTCCTATAAGAGGATAAATGCTGAACTAGAGGTAACCCGGGTTCCTATAAGAGGATAAATGCTGAACTAGAGGTAACCCGGGTCCTATAAGAGGATAAATGCTGAACTAGAGGTAACCCGGGTCCTATAAGAGGATAAATGCTGAACTAGAGGTAACCCGGGTTCCTATAAGAGAATAAATGCTGAACTAGACGTAACCCGGGTTCCTATAAGAGGATAAATGCTGAACTAGACGTAACCCGGGTCCTATAAGAGGATAAATGCTGAACTAGAGGCAACCCGGGTCCTATAAGAGAATAAATGCTGAACTAGAGGTAACCCGGGTCCTATAAGAGGATAAATGCTGAACTAGACGTAACCCGGGTTCCTATAAGAGGATAAATGCTGAACTAGAGGTAACCCGGGTCCTATAAGAGGATAAATGCTGAACTAGAGGCAACCCGGGTTCCATTAAGATAATAAATGCTGAACTAGAGGTAACCCGGGTCCTATAAGAGGATAAATGCTGAACTAGACGTAACCCGGGTTCCTATAAGAGGATAAATGCTGAACTAGAGGTAACCCGGGTCCTATAAGAGAATAAATGCTGAACTAGAGGTAACCCGGGTCCTATAAGAGAATAAATGCTGAACTAGAGGTAACCCGGGTTCCTATAAGAGGATAAATGCTGAACTAGAGGTAACCCGGGTCCTATAAGAGAATAAATGCTGAACTAGAGGTAACCCGGGTCCTATAAGAGAATAAATGCTGAACTAGAGATAACCCGGGTACCATTAAGAGAATACATGACGACTGTTATCGACAAAACTCTGTAAGAGAACTGAGCACCCCGAGTTCTGTATATAAGGCAGTAGTAAACATGCAAGAGTGGCGACACAAGGAACTATCATTTATCATTTCCCATTGACGCCTAAGGGACAGGCGAGGTCCAGGGAAGAAGTAAACAGTTTCCTGCACAGAACTTCCTCCTCACAGACTTGCCTGCCTCAGGCACTTTTCTATATTTGCTTCAGCATGATTTCCTCCTTCGTCACAGAACACTTTCGCACGATCCCGAATGAACAAAACACGTTTTTATAAACCAATAACACATCATCTATATGAAATTTTAAAGACAATATCGTGTTAGAATTCATTAAGAATTTCTGTTTGGAAAAAATTATATATTCATAGAAAAGAAAGAAGTCTTGGCTGGCTGGTATTGTGATCAGGGTGCACGGACCGATCTGATCTGTTCCATGGACAAGACATCACCAGAGAAAGAAGGCTGATAATTATGAAGATATTTTATTACCTAAATTTATTTATAATCAACAAAGAAGGACAAGAAATCAAATTATATGTACATCTGCAGCTCACGCCTATCAGCGGCCTGTCCTATCCAATAACCGCTAGCCAACAAACCAACAATCCAACAAAGCTGCGATATATAGACAAAGATACAAATTAGTATAAACAATACTACAACAATATACAAATTACAACAGAGTATTACATCGCTGAAATATTCTAGAATTGTCACTTAACAATTTTCCCCAATATTGGCGCAGTTTAATAAGAAATACTTACACCAAAAGCAGCATACTCCCGTACATACATCAGTAAAACAAAAGCAGTTTTATGTAGAGATTGTAGGCTTAAGTATGTATAGGAGAAACTGGTAGGAAGTGAGGGGGTGAAAACAAGTAAACACAATAGATACATCAGTAACCAAGACAATAGATCTCTTATATATCAGAAAAGAAAAATTGCTAGACACTTTTCCCTGGATGAAATTTTTCTCTCAAATGATATTCTTGTTTAGCCATTCTTTTGTTGACATTTCCTTCTTTTAAACTTACTTATTCCAAGTACACATGGTACAGACCATGATAATCATGGTGGATAAGGCTTTACAATTGCTTTTAATATATGTACAGAACATGTCTGAATATGTTTAAAGCCAGTTTGAAATTGCAGGTACACAAAGTGCCAACGCCTTAAAAATATAAATTTACATTTAATGGTAGGGTTGGATTTGTGCATTTCGGAGACCATTGGAATGTCCAATTAAAAAAAAGGGGGGGGGGTAAATGTGAGATTTTATCCCGGATCGACAGTGTTCTCTACCATACCACAATTGAGATACAAGGTTATCCCAAAAGTTCGTAAACTGATTATGATTTGTGAAAAAAACAATAGAAAAAAAAATAATAAAAAGGTCAGGTGTTGATAACAAAAATAAATAAGGCATATCCTGACCAGGAGCATATGTGCTTTTCAGAAGGCAGAGCGCCATATTTTATATTATGCTTTATTATTTTGCAAGTGCTAAAGATCTTTGGGACAACCTTGGTAATATTGGCAAACTTCGTAAAATTATAACAGAACTCTTATAGAAGAATGATTTAATCTCTGATGTTCTATATCAAGGGTAGTCAATCAACAGGTGGGTCAAGTCTCAGAATTATAAGGCTGTCCCAAAAGTTTATAAACACTTGCAAAATATAAATCATAATATGTTTACGAATTTTTGGGACAACCTTGGTAGTATTCGTAACCTTGGTAAAATTATAACAGAATTCTTATAGAAGAATGATTTAATCTCTGATGTTCTATATCAAGGGTAGTCAATCAACAGGTGGGTCAAGTCTCAGAATTATAAGGCTGTCCCAAAAGTTTATAAACACTTGCAAAATATAAATCATAATATGTTTACGAATTTTTGGGACAACCTTGGTAGTATTCGTAACCTTGGTAAAATTATAACAGAATTCTTATAGAAGAATGATTTAATCTCTGATGTTCTATATCAAGGGTAGTCAATCAACAGGTGGGTCAAGTCTCAGAATTATAAGGCTGTCCCAAAAGTTTATAAACACTTGCAAAATATAAATCATAATATGTTTACGAATTTTTGGGACAACCTTGGTAGTATTCGTAACCTTGGTAAAATTATAACAGAATTCTTATAGAAGAATGATTTAATCTCTGATGTTCTATATCAAGGGTAGTCAATCAACAGGTGGGTCAAGTCTCAGAATTATAAGGCTGTCCCAAAAGTTTATAAACACTTGCAAAATATAAATCATAATATGTTTACGAATTTTTGGGACAACCTTGGTAGTATTCGTAACCTTGGTAAAATTATAACAGAATTCTTATAGAAGAATGATTTAATCTCTGATGTTCTATATCAAGGGTAGTCAATCAACAGGTGGGTCAAGTCTCAGAATTATAAGGCTGTCCCAAAAGTTTATAAACACTTGCAAAATATAAATCATAATATGTTTACGAATTTTTGGGACAACCTTGGTAGTATTCGTAACCTTGGTAAAATTATAACAGAATTCTTATAGAAGAATGATTTAATCTCTGATGTTCTATATCAAGGGTAGTCAATCAACAGGTGGGTCAAGTCTCAGAATTATAAGGCTGTCCCAAAAGTTTATAAACACTTGCAAAATATAAATCATAATATGTTTACGAATTTTTGGGACAACCTTGGTAGTATTCGTAACCTTGGTAAAATTATAACAGAATTCTTATAGAAGAATGATTTAATCTCTGATGTTCTATATCAAGGGTAGTCAATCAACAGGTGGGTCAAGTCTCAGAATTATAAGGCTGTCCCAAAAGTTTATAAACACTTGCAAAATATAAATCATAATATGTTTACGAATTTTTGGGACAACCTTGGTAGTATTCGTAACCTTGGTAAAATTATAACAGAATTCTTATAGAAGAATGATTTAATCTCTGATGTTCTATATCAAGGGTAGTCAATCAACAGGTGGGTCAAGTCTCAGAATTATAAGGCTGTCCCAAAAGTTTATAAACACTTGCAAAATATAAATCATAATATGTTTACGAATTTTTGGGACAACCTTGGTAGTATTCGTAACCTTGGTAAAATTATAACAGAATTCTTATAGAAGAATGATTTAATCTCTGATGTTCTATGCCAAGGGTGGCCAATCAGCAGGTGGGCCAAGTTACAAAATTACAAGTTGAGGTACAGCTTGCACCACGCTGATGAGGGTCAACAGCCCGAAACGCGTCTGTAGTCAGCTTTTCTTGATTAATCAAGAATGGGTATTTGGTCAATTCTGGAATAATTAAAAATCAACGAGAATAGTTGATATTTATATTCTGATATATGGCGCATGCCATCAGAAACTTTCAGTTGCATGATAAGGAGATGCCTTTTTCATAATAATTACAAGGTTATCCCAAAAGTTCGTAAACACTTGCAAAATATAAATCATAGTCATACTATAATAAATATTCTTTCCTGATTTTACATTTTTGACACAATTAATAAGGAATCAAAGGTTTCTTTTCTCATTTCTTTTATTTCTCGAGATTTCGTTGTACTTCAGAATCTCCGTTTTCAAGGGCATGTTAGCCCTAAAACTCAAGAAATAAAAGAAATGATAAAAGAAACTAAACCCTTGATTCCTTATTGATTGTGTAAAAAAAAATCATAATAAGTTTACAAACTTTTGGGAAAACCTTATAGGAATTCAAAGCAAGTACAAGTTGGAGTCATTGACCTTCATATAAAAAACAGCAGGTAAAACGGCCAACTCTTTTCCAAAATTTAACAGTTTTTAGATGCTTGTTAACAAGCTTGTTTAGTTGCTGAAGGAAGTTTGGTTTTCTGGAAGAGCAAAAATCCTGGGGACATCGCAGAATAGGTTTCCCTGATGGGCTAGGCCTAGTTGGCATTAAGGGGAAAACTTGAGAATTTTCCTGTTCTCTCGCCAAAGGGAAACAAACAAGGAAAACAATGGCGGTGAACGTTTTGGAGTCAATTCCAAACAATTTGATGTCTTTATTGAATGTCCAAACAGCTCGGGTTGAGCTATCTTTAGCCCTTTCTCTCTCCTTCTCTATAATCCGTCTCAAGAATTCGTTTCGTTGAAGTTATCAACTCTTTTGTGTGACCCCTACCAAATTAATAATACAAAATTCCATCTCGTTATCTGAATAGATTGTAAATCTCCATATACGTGTATATATATTATATATTCTTTAAATATAAAAATTACTGTAGATCTCTTCAAGTACATATTTGGTTGAATGATATGCCGAGACTTCAAATTAAATTTAATAAATTTGTGAACTATTGTGCTATATATAGAAGACTGCCTACATCTATGGGATAGTAAGCATAATAATTATTATTTTTTAAAGCTAATCATATTTAATGGTAATAATGAAATTTATCTACAGTAAAACTTAATTAAGACTTTTAGGTAAATTGGAGGAAGAGAAATTTCTTATACATGGATTTACCACGAAGTCTCTGCAAATAAAAAAAAAAAAGTAAAAGTAAATCACACTCAAAAATTAATATTGAAATGTATATACGAGAAAACTTAGTTAAGACAATTTAGCTCATAAACAGATTTGTATGGGTAAAAATCCGAGAAAAAAAAAGATACCAAATAAATAAAATAATAATAATAATAATAAAAACACTGTATTTACTTATGATACATGCATACATAAACCATTACTTATATTTTTCGTCTTAATAAATAAATAAGGGGGGGATCGGTGGAAGGCTAGTATAAACCGTTGGTTTACGACCACTACGACCCGGGTTCGATTCCCGCATTGGGCACTTTTTTCTGATAAAAAAAAATGTTCCAATGTCCCCCTATTCTTGGAAAAGTTCAACCCCACCAGCGAGTGCAAGTAACTAAATGGGACTCTGGCATATTTATTTGTAAGTACAAAGTCGAACTGCTTTTCACGTGTGTAGACATGTGGTATACTTACAGTAAAAGCAGTCGCCTTCTACCCACAATGATTATCATGGCCTGTACCACGTGTACTAGGGATAAGCAAAAAAAAACAATTTTTTAAAATAAATTAATTAATTTAAAAATCCTCAGCTGATGAATGAAGGCTAAAAAAGTTGAGGCTTAACTTTTTTTTTTGTATGATATTAATCCTTCCATCTAAATATGATAATAATAAAATTCTTATTCTCCAATTTACCCAGACTAATCCATTTATTAGCTTGATTGTCTTTATATAATTTTTCCTGTATATAAATATCATATTACCATTAAGGTATTATTACTGGTATTCCTGTATGTACCCTACATTTCTGCTTGGAGAATTTGTATAAGACTAAAAGGTCTTAATAAAGCTTTTTGTTGTTGTTGTTGTATATTACTGGTACTATTACTGTTATTCCTGTATGTACCCTACATTTCTGCTTGGAGAATCTGTATAAGACTAAAAGATCTTAATAAAGCTTTTTGTTGTTGTTGTATATTACTGGTACTATTACTGTTATTCCTGTATGTATCCTACATTTCTGCTTGGAGAATCTGTATAAGACTAAACGGTCTTAATAAAGCTTGTTGTTATTGTATATTACTGGTACTATTACTGTTATTCCTGTATGTATCCTACATTTCTGCTTGGAGAATCTGTATAAGACTAAAAGGTCTTAATAAAGCTTTTTGTTGTTATATATTACTGGTACTATTACTGTTTTTACTGTATGTATATCCTACATTTCTGCTTGGAGAATCTGTATAAGACTAAAAAGTCTTAATAAAGCTTTCTCTTGTTGTATATTACTGGTACTATTACTGTTATTCCTGTATGTATCCTACATTTCTGCTTGGAGAATCTGTATGAGACTAAAAGGTCTTAATAAAGCTTTTTGTTGTTATATATTACTGGTACTATTACTGTTATTCCTGTATATACCCTACATTTCTACTCGGAGAATCTGTATAAGACTAAAAGGTCTTAATAAAGCTTTCTCTTGTTGTATATTACTGGTACTATTACTGTTATTCCTGTATGTATCCTACATTTCTGCTTGGAGAATCTGTATGAGACTAAAAGGTCTTAATAAAGCTTTTTGTTGTTATATATTACTGGTACTATTACTGTTATTCCTGTATATACCCTACATTTCTACTTGGAGAAACTGTAAAAGACTGTAAAAGGTCTTAATAAAGCTTTTTGTTGTATATTACTGGTACTATTACTGTTATTTCTGTATATACCCTAAATTTCTGCTTGGAGATTCTGTATATGACTAAAAAGTCTTAATAAAACTTTTTATTGTTTATTAATCTAAATATGATAACAAAAAGAGTAGTAAAATTAACTAAAAAACTGAATAATAGCAAAAAAAAAAAGAAGAAGACTTACGTTGATGCTGACTTGTGGCATTACTTCAGGAAGAATGGTTCAAAACCAGTTATCTTTGGAGAATGCTATAAAAGCATTTCGTATCATTACAACTGATTTTTGAGATAAAAATGGTATTTCTCTAATGGTCCTTTAAGAACTGTTAGGGCAAATCCCATACAACAAAGAGCTTATCTTCTTGATACGTAGGTCATTCGATAAGAAGAATTCATTGTAGCAGCAATCAAATGGAAGGTCAGATGAATGCAGAAGATATCTTGTAAAGTTCAGTGAACTAATTAGATGAGATATTTTGTCTGATTCCCACTGTTGCATAGATTCGTTCCCTTCCAATTGAGGTTACGGCAATGTGCAAAAAAGTTTTTTTTTTCCCATTCACAGCTTCCCTCTAAAAAGAATGCCATTTTCCGCTTTAATTTCCTGTCTGAGAATCCGTTGAATTCCTTTTTGTTTCCTTTTTTCTTTATCTTTTACTATTTTGATGTAACCAATACAAGGATGTCCTTTGTCACGGATGAATACTGTAGATTCTTTTTTTTATTGGTTGATTTTAAAAAGTACTTGTTAACTTTATGTTGAATACCTTGACCTTTTATCAATGGTTTAACAAAATCTTTCAGAGTCAACGTGGAAGTATTTTAGCAATAGATTTAGCACTGAAATTATTAGCGAGTTTTAGGACCAGTCACTTGGTCCTTGCTCATGTTGCTGGTCTCTTTTAGATGCCATTCAACCTGCCTCGTCCTTTGTGTTTAACCTTACACCCTAAAACCACTGGGCCCCATGACTGCTGTTGATTGTGGTACGACTTATATATATATATGTTATATGAAAATATTATTTGAAAATCGAAATTTATTTTAAAAAATTACTCTGTTAAATCGACCGCCAGAGGTCGCGCTCTCCCTTTATATAACCCATTGTTGTTGTTTCCCGTTGGCTGGCTCAGCTCAAATCTTTTTGTAATTATGTAAATATTATTTTGTTTTCTTTATTATCAAGCCTTAAATCAGGCAATACTTTTCTCAATTTATGTTTTAAATATTTCATAAGCTAAATTAAAGCAATAATGATCAAAACTGTTTTTATTTATATTATAAAGATTTACAACGACTGCAAAACAATGTCACATACTCATGGATTCCAAGATCAATCAAATATGCTCAACAATTACAATACTTTAAAAACCTTAGAAAATTCAGTTCTCTATTTCAAATTTATTATTATAATATATATATATATATTCTACCTTGGTAATATAACAGTTATATATCATCCTGAATATAGAGGTTACCTGGCCAGCATTCATATTTCTATGAAAAATAGACACTTCGGCCAGTTAGAGTTTTTTTTTAATTTTTCTCAACGTTTCGACAAAAATATTTTGTCTTCGTCAGGAGAAGTAAATAAAATAAAACATTTAGAAAGACGTTAAAAATTGTTCTGAGGTTGCAAGGGCGTTCTCACTTGATTTTTAGAATTTAGTACAATTTAGCTGTTGTACTAAATTCGAAAAATCACGTGAAAAGGCCCTTGCAACCTCAGAACAATTTTTAGCGTCTTTCTAAATATTTTATTTTATTTACTTCTCCTGACGAAGACAAAATATTTTTGTCGAAACGTTGAGAAAAATAAAAAACTCTAACTAGCCGAAGTGTCTATTTTTCATACTTATTTATCAGACAACACAAAGAATATTTTTGAGAGAATTGCATAACCTATTATCCAATCTATTTTAGTCTGTAAAATTAACATTTCCGCTGTCTTTCAGCATTACAAGAATCTGTTTTACATCTATTTATTTATAAATATGATATCTGGTTGTGATTATTTGAATTCTTTATGAAATCCAAGTACAAATTACGCAATATGTAAATAGAAGTTTTTACTTCCCTATTTTTAAATGGAAATTTCTACATCGCAGTTTGCCATCCTCTTAAAAAATGATGAAATCATAAAAAAAAAAAAGAGTTAAGATTCCATTTCCTTTATCTATTATCTTCTTTCTCGTAACGTGAAGCCTCAAGGCTTCAAGGATGAAAAAATATTTCAAAACTAAGCATTAAAATCACAATATTTCTTTTACGTTTCTAAATTATTTTTTTTTGTATTATTTTGAAATCATCTTTTAGGATAAGAATTTTTGGAATTTGGTAAGTATCTTTCGTAATTCTCTATATTTTATATATTCGATAAAATCTTTGATGGCTAGGTATTTTAGTTTTTGCATATTTGAACATCTGCCCGGTGAGCTGAACACTGTGGGTTCGATTCCCATCCCTGGACACTTTCATTTTTCCAGTTATCATTACTTTTCACAATTCATCCTTTCATACTTCATCCCTAAGGTTAGAAATAATCGTTATTTCTCCTTAAAATTAATTTAGATTTTTCGTTCAAAAGAAATACATGCGGTATAATTTTCAAATGTCGTTTTACTACCACTATTATTTTTACTGAGAAAGACACATTAGTAAACGATCGAAGACCTAATTATACATTCAATGAAACTACCCTAGAGGTATATGACGTCACGGGGAACTACACCATGACAGACTGGATGTAACAATCCCCGCCTTTTCCTGGTTGAACGAATCCACCAATGGGAGCTACCGAACCATAAACCTGATATACGATGGACTCCATATTTGGTCGTTGAGGTACAGCCTGCACCCCGCTGACAAAGGCCTACAGCCCTAAACGCGTACGTGGTTGTTTTTTCTTGATTTAATATAATAAGTTGGCCAATAGTATGGATTAAGTCTAAATGAACGTTTAGTTTTTATATTTATTATGCAAGATGGAGCTTTGCCATATAAAATTCTCATTTAAGCTATCAAGATATGCCTATTTTTTTACATGAACACATATAAAGTTGCGGGTGGATGAAATTTATGTGTCAAAAGAGGCCCCTCTCCCTATAATATAGGATGTTATAAAATCGAAGTCTCACTTGTACTAATAAAGGCAAAAGACCAAAATGATAGTATTACAGGTTAGCTTTTTGTCTGAATTTGCTAAAACTGGATTTATGGCGCATTCTTTATCATAACTAAAGTATTTTACTAGGGTGATGAACAGTGAATCGTTCTGATGTATAATTGAAGGGAGAGGTTCCTCTCTCTTCTGGTATACAGGTTACGCAGGTTGTGGTAGGCAGATTACGCAGTCATGGGGCCAAGTGGTTTCAGGCGTCAATGGGTAACACAAAAAGACGAGGCAGTTTGGATGTCACCTAGTTGGATGCTAGCGCCGAAGAGGCGAAGATAAAGTTACATGATGGCTAAACTGGCGAGTTAAATTGTATCTACCTTTTGGGGCTGTTACACTATAATTATGTTACATATTGAAATCTAGTGTATAGTTACATATATTACTATATGTGAAAAAAAAAATACAAATGTGATATTGTACTCGGATAAGGTGCATAAAAAAAAGCATCTCCTTATCGTTAAACTGAAAGTTGCTGATAGCTTGCGCCATCTATCGGAATAAGTTTCACTACTGAGGTGCAGCTTGGACCACGCTGATGAGGGCCAACAGCCCGAAACGCGTACGTGGTTAGCTTTTCTTGATAAATCAAGAATGGGTATTTGGCCAATTCTGGAATAATTAAAAATCAACGAGAATAGTTGATATTTATTCCGATAGATGGCGCAAGCTTTCAGTTGCACGATAAGGAGATGCTTTTTTTCAAAATATATTACTGCGTATATATATATATATATTAATTCATTATTTTATTTATATATTTATAGAGGGGGATGAAACGCCAGCTGTTGGTTTTTTTAGAGTGTCTGGACTCGGCCAAAGGTACAAAATAAATCTTAATTTGTAAATGTGATTTGTCAACATTCCCCAACACCATTAGATTGTCTAAATTGTCGCTAGAAAGTTGTATTGCGGGATATAATGGAAACTTGGGCAACCCAAGTAATCTCATCCAGTAAATCGAATAAGGTTTTTAATGATGTGTCTCTCTTAGAGATTTAATAGCTTCTTGCTCAAGACAACATAATGGGTTTTCACCATGTAATGTTAACATAGTATCTCTGGTATGGATGGAATTGTACATCAAATAACTCTTAAACAACAAATTTATATGTAATTATATATTAAAAACAAATTTGCATATCCTGACAACTAACATGAACCTCTTTTAAATGGCAGAACACCATCTAGTGGAACAGAAATCAATTAAACATTGATTTAACCTGTTCCCTGATATTTGTTCAACGCATTTTCTTGATTTATCAATAAAAGCCAAATACGAACACGTTTCGAGCTGTTGGATCTTGTCAGCGTGGTGCAGGCTGTACTTTTACGACCAAAAATCTTTTGGTCCCAGAGGCTTTTTGAGTAATCAAGAAATGGGTATTTAAGGCCACAAACCTGCGTAAATACGTTAAACATGTTAAAATATGCTCTGCCATCTAAAAAACGCTTATGTTATTGTTCAGGATATGCCTAATTTATTTTTAATATCAATACTTGACCTTTTTATATATTTTAAATATAGGTATTATATTTAATCAAGATTAAATTAACATCATTTAGTATCATAAAGTTAGAAGCTGCCTGGCCGGCATTCATATACTAAATTCGAAAAATCACGTGAGAACGCCCTTGCAAACCTCAGAACAATTTTTAACGCCTTGCCAAATGCTTTATTTTTATTTACTTCTTCTGACGATGACAAAAGATTTTTGTAACTCCAACTGTGGCCGAAGTGTCTATTTTTTATATAAATAATCATTTAGTATATCACGTCCACCCCATTGCTCAGTTTCAGCTGTAACTTTGCCTGTTGAAGAGCGAGAATTCGAAAGCTCGCGGTTTTTGTAAAAAAGAAACACATTGTGCAAGTTTTTATATATTTTTATTAAAGTATATCGCAATTCTGAATATATAGGTACCAAAAGTGGCATCTCTTCTATTATGTTAAAATATGTATAGCTCTATATTTTCATATTTCCCATAACTATTTTTACATTCGAATTTCTCTCCCCTTCTTTTTTCTACTAATTTTCTATATATCTCTCTCTAAGAAGAATCTTTATATATGACTGTCCAATTCTTTTCTGTATCTCTTTGGAGAATCTGTATATAAGCCTTTATATATAGGTCTTAGAAGTATTTATTGATTGATAAAAAAAATACTAAGAATTTACATGTAGAGCGCTCCCATAGGTGAAATCATTGATAAAGATTATTAGGAAAGACGAAGAATATAGAAAGGGGATTACCATAGGATTAAGAACAATAACAAGAATAATGTGGTCAGAATGGATATCATACTCGCGGTCTATTACGAAGAAGAAACGGAGCACCTCCTCGGGCTACTCACGCCTGAAGACAAGATTCTTCTCGACATATTCTTCGACATTATCATCAAACATGTTCCGAACATGAACTCCCCAAATGGCAGGAATCTGTCTAGATTCAAGGCGGCTTTAAGCTCCTGATTCGGACGGGTCCTCGGAGAGGGCTACGTCGATTGTATATATCTCTCTTCATTCCTACCATTATTATTACCTTATAACTCCCTTTGAGTGTAAGGATTGACGAGATGTCAATAAAGTTGTTTAATTGTCAATTGTCATAGGATTAAGGAACCATTTGTATGAGATTTAAGTGAGTATAGTTGCTCTTTCTTAAGCCATTTCATCATGATGGGGGGGGGGGGGGGGGGGGGGGGTTATTGCGATATACCGCGGAAAAAGAGAATCTTGTGTGGCAACCATTTCTTCCTTTGATTCCTTCTATGTTAAACCTCTTGACCCTTTTCTCCGATTTCTCGGAATCCTAATTGATCATTGATTGATTGATTGGTTATCAAGACTGACGAATGAGATAATGGCAGAGATCAACAAGATGAATCTATGACCATCCGTCAATCTGTACAGTATAATACAGTAGATGAATAAAGTGACGTGTGCATTCTTTCTACTATCCAAGATTGCAATGGAAAGGGTAATAACTACTCTTTACTGATTTTGATATATATTCCTATATATTTGCTGCTACCCCGAAACTACTCCTCCAAATGCTTCGAAACATCAAGCATGGATCTACCTCCACAACAATCTTAACCGGCCATGGTTACATTCAGGCAGACCTTGCAACGGTATCGAAAGAAGACCCAATTTGCCCCCACTGCCAAGATGAAGACCAAACCGTAGACCACCTCCTCTTCACTTGCCCAACCTTCCAATACCAAAGATTCCAGACAGCCACTCTCCTAGGTATCACCAACATATGTCCAGCATCCCTAGAAAATCTCCCAAGAAAGAAATCTGCCTGGCGACACCTCATTAATTGGACTTCCACTGGCATTGTATATAAATCCAAGAAGACTTAGGTCAGAAGGACATCCCGGGTAGTTGGCGACTTCTGTACGCTCCAGGAACCTGGGTTACTTAAATAAATAATAATATTCCTATATAAAATTAGAAATATATATTTTTCAAAAAGGCATGTGCCATCTAAAAACTAATGTGCTCGTGGTCAGGATATGCCTTTTTATTATTATTGTTATTGGGGGTCGGTGGAAGGATGGTCTAAACCGTTGTTTTTCGGCCACTACGACCCGGGTTTGATTCCTGTATTGGGCACTTTTTTTCTGATAAAAAAAAAATTCTCCAATGGCCCCCGATTCTTGCAAAAGTCCAACCTCACAAGCGAGTGCAAGTAACCAAACGGAGCTCTGGCACATTTGTAAGTGCAAAGTCAAACTGCTTTTCATATGTGTAGACATGTGGTGCACTTACAGTAAAAGCAGTCGCCTACTTCTACCCACCATAATTATCATGGCCTGTACCACGTGTACTAGAGATAAGCAACAAATATATATATATTATTATTATTATATATGAAGACATATCCTGACCGATCACATGCTTATTTTGGATGGCAAAGCGTCATCTAGTGAAACAAAAATAAACTAAACGTTGATTTAGGTTTGTTCCATGATATTTAGCTACCCAAATATTTTGATAAATCAAGAAAAGCCAACCACATACACGTTTCGAGCTATTGGCCCTCGCCAGCACGGTACAAGCTGTACCTCTCTAAATATTTGGTCCTAGAGGTTTCATGAGAAATCAAGAAATGGAAAGATACAGCCAAATTTGTGTAAATACGCTGAAAATGGGAAAAAAAGTAAGAAAAAAATAGAAAAAAGTCAGTTTTATATTAAAAATAAAAAAAGAAATATATTCTGACCGCTTACATGAGTATTTTATTACTTTTCACACACATATATACATATTTATTTGAAAAGATATATATTGGGTCAAAAAATCATTTATTTTATCAATATTTCAGTTGGCTTAACGCCAACCTTTATCAAGGTATTATAACATACAAGGTATGTCCCATAAGTTCCCGGACTGGGTCCATAAAAAAAAAAGGTAAGATTTTTTTAAAATTTTTTTATTAAAACTTTTCAAAGTAATCCTCCCTTGCTTCAACGCACCAGCGCCATCGTTTCTCCCAATTGTCGAAACAGTTTTTATAAGCCTCTTTTGGAATGCTCTTCAATGCTAACGGCGATTTTTCTATTATGTCATCCCTGGTGTCAAAATGTCTTCCTTTTAGAACTGCTTTAAGTTTGGGGAACAGGAAAAAGTCATTTGGTGCGATGTCTGGGAAATGGGTGGTTGAAGTAGGATTTGTGTCCCGTTTTTCGCCAAAAAGCTAGTCATCAAGTGCGCTGTGTGAGGGCGAGCATTGTCATGGTGTAGGATCCAGCCACCATTAGTCCATTTTTCTGGCCATTTTTTTCGAATCGCTTCCCTTAGACGGCGAAGAATGCCCAAATACATTTCCTTAATAACTGTTTGGCCTGCAGGAAGATACTCGTGATGAACAATGCCCTTGTTATCAGAAAAAGCGACCAGCAACACCTTGTTTCTGGATTTTTTGGGTCTAGGCTCACCCTAACCTCTCCACTCGGCAGATTGAGGTTTGGTTTCAGGGTCATAGCCATAGACCCATGTCTCGTCGCCTGTGATTATCTTGTCGTTCCATTCTGGATCCGTTCTTGTCATTTCCATCATGCCCTCACAGGTTGCAAGCCGACACAGTTTTTGCTCATTGGTGAGGAATCTTGGGATGAATTTTGCAGGAGTCTTTTTGAGCTTCAAATCTTCGGTTACGATCCTTCCAATCGTTGTTTTAGAGATGCCTGTGTCTTGCTCTAGCTCCAGCAAAGTGGTTCGAGGATTTTCTTTTATCAAATCGGTGATTTTTTGAACACTTTCATCAGTCCTTTGAAATTTTGGGCGTCCTTGACGAGGATCATCTTCAATGGAAATTCTGCCAGCTTTAAATCTAGAATGCCATTCAAAAACAGTTGTTCTCTTTGGGGCGTCATTGGGGAATGCTTTATTAAGCATTTCAAAAGTTTCGGTTGCTGATATTTGAAGTTTCACACAAAATTCTATGCAAATCCTCTGCTTCAATTTTTGTTCCATCGTAAAATCGCCGCAGCGCTAGGTGTGACCTTTAAATAAATTAGAATAACCTTGGCGCGCGCGCAAGTACCGCCTCGATATTGGTACCACCGTGTAGCCAGATATTTTTTCTATAATAAACAGTCAAATTCATTTACATTTTTCATTTATTTATTTTTTTATGGACCCAGTCCGGGAACTTATGGGACATACCTTGTATTTAATGTGTGTCAACAACAAATTCAGCACCACATAACGTCAACAGCATTAAGTTTTTAAAATATTTTTGCTTATATTCAATGGGGAGAAAAAAAATTGATATATATATTTATATTATGGACAAAATAAATTTTGTAAAATGAGGGTGTGAGAATTTTGAATATTTATTATATATACAAAATTTATTTTGTCCATAATTTAAATGTATATATCAAATTTTTTCTCCCCATTGAATATAAGCAAAAATATTTGAAAACTTAATTCTATTGACGTTATGTGGCACTGAGTTTGTTGTTGACACACATTAAATATGTTATAATACCTTGATAAAGGTTGGCGTTCAGCCAACTGAAATATTGGTAAAATAAATTATATTTTGATCCAATAAATGCCTTTTTAATTGAAGATTTATTTATGGATTGCTCTATTTTCAAAAATATATATACATATATGATATTAAATATATTAAATTGTACTACCTTATTTCATAATTTTTACAACAACAAAAAACTTGATTAAGACCTTGATGAATAAATTGCAGAAGAATGTTCGACATATATACTTTATCAGACGACTCTGTAGTTTCCACAGAATTTTACAAGGTTGAGTGAGTGAGCAATCAATTTCTCTATAGTCTATTAACTATACATTCACCCTATTAACTTCTTTTTTTAGATTTATAAATAAATGTATATTTTTTAAATTATTCAAATATCACATAAAATCAATGACGTCCTGGACTAAAAGTTCAATAACTCACAACTATGGCCTTTAGGTGGAAGTTTTGAATTTACTAAAACTGGTCTTATGGTTTTGTCTTCGACCTATGTTTTCTAGATTGTAACGATGGTCATTAGATATCGCTTAGTTTTGTGTCTTTTTTGCCAGGAAAACTTTTAAAAATTAATAATAATATCTGTATATAAATCTATCTCTGTGATTTTCTATATTAATAGTATCAACTTTTTGTTTTGTTTGAATTTCACAAAAAAATAATATTGTGCAAGATTTGAATGTTTTAATAAAGGTTTTGTAGGTATATTTATCAAGATACATTTGGTAAAAGAAAGAGAGAGAGAGATTTTGATTAGTACACTTGTTTATTTTAAAAATTTGCCACAATCTACACCCATAGACAAAACTTAAGGAAGTTGTACCTTTTAGTATGTATATCGAGATTCAGACAATAACTATGAAAGATACACTCATGGAAAAAACTTAAGGAAGTTGTACCTTTTAATATGTATATCGTGATTTAGACAATAACTATGAAAGATACACTCATGGACAAAACTTAAGAAAGTTGTACTTTCAGCATGTATATCGGGATTCAGCCAATAACTCTGAAAGATATTACACTCATGGACAAAACTTAAGGAAATTGTACCTTTTAGTATGTATATCGGGATTTAGACAATGGCTATGAAAGATACACTCATGGACAAAACTTAAAGAAGTTGTACCTTTTAGTATGTATATCGGGATTTAGACAATGGCTATGAAAGATACACTCATGGACAAAACTTAAGGAAGTTGTACCTTTTAGCATGTATATCGGGATTCAGACAATAACTCTGAAAGATACACTCATGGACAAAACTTAAGGGAGATGTGCCTTTTAGCATGTATATCGGGATTTAGACAATAACTCTGAAAGATACACTCATGGACAAAACTAAAGGAAGTTGTACCTTTTAGCATGTATTTCCGGATTCAGACAATAACACTGGAAGATATTTGATATGGGAGGTTGAGCTGTTACATTTCTAATCCAATTTGGTAGAGATCTTAAGAGTTTTTGCCTTGGTAGGCGTTAAGGCTCATTTAATACGATAGAGGATTTAGACCGTGGCAAGTCCCATGTTCCAGAAGCCCATATATCCCAGGCTTCAACCTCAGCTCTTCGGATTCAGCCACTTTCCCATTGTCTCTTCATTCTTTTCTTTTTCAAGAAGACCTTGTCTGGAGAAGAACTCTCTCAAGATGAGGAAATCTTCCTTACTGAAGAAATTTGTACATATATACAACTATATATATTTCTCTACGTTTTATCTATCCTTTATTTACTCCTTATTATATATAACAAAAGCTTTATTAGGACATTTCCGTCCTGTAAGGACTCGCCATACATCATTTTCATGGAGAAAAGGAAAAAAGAAACATACACACACACACACAAAAACCTTTATTAAGACACACAGGTCTTACAGAGGATTCTCCTTGGGGTTACAAGAAGGAGAAACCCATGAAAGTGGGAAATATACAGGAAAAAAAGAAACATAAACAAAGGAGAGAAGGGAAAATGAAAAGGAAATCAAAGTATTCAACATAACTATACAAATTAACTATGGAAAACAATTGTTCTGTAATTTTAGTTCTTAGAGATTACCTTGTTCTCTAACGCTTTATGAAAGTTAAACAATTCTATCGCTATATATTTTTTCTCGGACTTTATTCTCATTAGTTCTTTATTATATATTATCCTCAATTTTTCTTAGAAGAATCAATGTAAAATCACAGACTAAAGCCTTTTTTTTTAAATAATCGAAGAAATAAAGAAGAAAGAAATTAAAATTAGGTATAGTAATAATTATTAATGATAAAAATTCCTAAAAAAAAATCAAATTGTCATTAACTCTACTATATATATGTTATATAAAAATATTATTTTATTTTTAAAATTATATATCATAGATTCAAATATTCTGTTAAATCGACCGCCAGAAGTCAGGCTTCCCTTATAAAACCTCATTGTTGTTGTTTCCCGATGGCCGGCTCAAAACTTTTGTACATTATATAAATAATCTTTTTTTCCCCTTGTTCTACTCGCCTATGCCAGGCAGTACTTTTACCAAATTATGTTTCTCATATATATTCCTTAGCTTAAATAAATAAATCTCTGATCAAAACTATTTTATTATTCCCATGACTACAAAACATAATGATACTCATGTATCCAAAAATTAATTAGAAAATAATATTCCAAAATCAACAGACATCTCATTTTTCTTTATATAACACTAGACGGGTGACCCGTGTGCATATCTACCCGAGTGATATATATTTAGATAAGATTTTTTTAAATAATTGTTTGTTATTAGCATTATCTATTTGTTTGCATCAGCATAATTTAATCTAATCTTTGATAGAGGGCGCTGTTCGTGAGCTAAGTAGAATAATTTGAATATATAGTTTTAATAATTAATTTATATATTTTTTTAAAATAGCCTATCGTCTTCCCCGTATTTTTTACCTATGTATGGAAATTTTGGTTTGAATTAGTGAACTACTGCGAATTTGTATACCGGACATACAAACAAACAAACATACAAACTTTGATTTATATATATATAAATATAAAGGTATTATTTAAAATGTTATATTAAGTTATTGTTTTATTTAAAAATATATTTCATAGATAAAAATATTCTGTTAAATCGACCGCCAGAGGTCACGCTTGCATATAAAAACTCGTTGTTGTTCTATCCCCGTTGGTCGACCCAAAACATTTGTACATTATGTAAATACGCTTTTCTTTTTTATTCTTACGCCTTAAGCCAGGCATTACTTTATTCAAATTATGTTTTTTATATTACCTTAGCTCAAATAAAACAATCTCTGATCAAAATCATTTTTATTATTATTCTTTCAATATTTTAGCCACGACTGCACCACCATAGCATAATCATCAATATGATCTAAAAACAACAGAAATCTTATCTATCTTTTTATTAAAATATAATATATATATAGATACTTAATAAAGACATTAGCCAAACAATTGACAATTGACCACAAGTTATGAACAAAGGGTCAAAATGACTACAAGAAAATTGGATAAACTACTTCTAGTACCTATTACCTTAAAGCCAATTAGAGAAAAAAAAATCGAAAAACTTAAGGTTTTTTTACAGTCAACCAATTTTGAAGTAAACAATATAATTTGTACTTAGAGTTCTATCAACTAAATGAAAACTGTAATATGTGTGTTTTGTGGTATTGTTATATATATTAGATTCGAAACTATTTTAAAGGCGTAAGATTCTTTTTGAAATTAAACAATTTATACTGCCCTTACTGCAATGGAAAAAATTAATGGGAGGGCCTGGCTCATCAGTGTTGAACCCTCCCAGCGGTTTCGCCAGTTTAATCTACCATGCCGCTGTCATATTGCCTTTTTGGATCTTCCTTTTATAGTGATACTCTTGATAGACTCTTGGAATGGGTATTTTAGAAGAACTATGGACATAAGCTTTGAGGACAGTAGAATTACATACATTTATAAATTAATTTTTCCATTGCAGTAAGGACAGTAGAAATTGTTTAATTTCAAAAAGAATCTTACGCCTTTAAAATAGTTTCGAATTTTGATAACAGATGGCGCGCTAGTGCATCATATATATATGATAATAAAATTTTGACGCTATATTTAATAACATAAGGATATCCTGTCTTTTGCTGAAAGAAAAGCCATTTGTGAGTTGATAGCTAACCCAATCTTTAATGAGAGGCAAACTTTAGAAAAGCTACAAAGAGAAGAGAGCCTATATTATATGAATTCATGGTAGTTTATCATATTTTTAATATATAGCTAATTTATATAATAAAATGAAAACATATAATACCATATAATGCGGCTTAAGATTGTTAAACGACGTTTGAAAATTATCCAGTATGTGTTTCTTTTTAACGAAAAATCGAAATTTATTTTAAAGAGAAATAACGATTATTTCTAACCTTATTTCATATTTCATCCCTAAGGTTAAAAATAATCGTTATTTATCCTTAAAATAAATTTCGAATTTTCGTTCAAAAGAAACTTGAACGGGATAATTTTCAAATGTCGTTAAAAAAAACTTATATTGGATTGAATAAAATATTTATTTGTCAATATTCCATTTGGCTGAATGCCAATCTTTATCAAGGCATTACATTTTTGTATAAACAAACTCAGCGCCGCATATTGTTATAAATCATATTAAATAACTTTAATATTATATTACAATAATTATCTAGCTCTATATATGCATATTTCCCATATAAATTTGTTAATTTCTATTTCTTTCTTCTTTTCCCCCTCCATTTGTGTATCTCTCAGGAGAATCTGTGAATAAGGTTAGTAAAGGTCTTAATAATGGAATTGATCGGTTGATATTAAATATGGTAAAAATATTGCTTAATCAATAAAACCTTATTTCCTCTTTTCATGAGAACAATAAAGAAATCGTTTTTGAAAATAGAGATTATATAATACACTGCGGCTTGGGATTATAAAACAACACTTGAAATTACACCGCATGAGTTTCTTTTCAACGAAAAATATAAATTTTATTTCAAGGTGAAATATTGACTATTTCTAACCTTTTTGGATGAGGTATGAAAGGGTGAATTATGAAGAGTAATGATGAACTGAAAAATAAAAGTGTCCAGGGATAGGAATCGAACCCACAATGTTCCGCTTACCGGGCAGATGCCATGTCCACTAAGCTACCCTGGACGTATTTTTCCGTTCATAAATAATAACCATAGCTTTGATAAACTTTTGTATGTGTTATGATAGGTTTAAGTTATAGTAGATGACATTATTGAACTTTGAAGTGTGTGTGTGTGTTATATAAGATATTCATTATTTTTTTAGTATATAATATCAAAATAGTTGACCCCCCTCCTTTTGATTCTATTGCCTACATTATTCTTTGAAATTTTCGAAGTTATAAAATGAAGTGAGCTTTTATATCAAAATAAGTATATCTCTATATATACATATTTCCCATATAACTTTGTAGATTCGAACTTCTTTTAATCTTTTTTCCACTTCTTTTCTATATATCTTCAGGAGTATATTATGCTAAAGTTTTCTTATAAAATGAAAGGATTTAAAAGAATGAATGTTTATTTTATACATAATATAAACTTCTACTGCCCTTACTGCGATGAAAAATATATTGGGAGGGCTTGGCTCCTCAGTGGTGAACCCTCCCAGCGGTTTCGCAAATTTAATCCACCAGACCGCTTCTCAGAGCTCTAATAATGTGTTGGAAGATTATGTTCATATACGCAGCACTGAAGGATGGAATCTCAGAAATGGTTTTCAAGAAAACTATGGACATAAGCTTATAGGACAGTAGAATTACATTCAAATATTTGCATCGAGCAATTCTCTTCATCAAACAATATGCCAGTTAGGCATAAATTAACACAAGGCAATAACGCGCCATCTATACATATAAAATGAAAGGATTTAAAAGCACGAATGTTTCTTTTATACACAATACAAACTTCTACTGTCCTTACTGCGATGGAAAAATATATTGGTTTAATATATAGTTTTCACTTTATATAAAGTGTCTTTATAATAATATATGATATATATAAAGGTTAATATAGGTGGAATTTTTGACGGAAGTAAATTGATTTATAAAAGCAAAAAGGTCTCTGAGTATACGCTTCTCAATTTACCAAAGCTGGTATTGTGGCTTTGTCACCGACCTGAGGCCGCTAAGTTTACGGCAACGGTCAATAGATGGTATCTAGTTTTGACGTCTATTTTGACGGGACAAGTGACCTTTGCTTTGGTTGATTTATATTATATTTTTAGGAGTGAATGTATGTCAGATGTTACAAAATGTATTCTCATTTTGAAATGGTAATTTTCCAGGCAACCCATTCAGTATTGCCTACCGATGAGCTAGATTGATATGTCCCTTGAAGAAATATCTAAATATGGATCTATAACCCCGGATGTGTCCACGACTAACATTCCGTGTAGGTTTAGAATCTCTTTTGTACATCCTATTGAAACTACGCTTAGTCACCTGTGTATTAACATTATACAAGAAAAAGTAATCGAAATAAAAAGAGAAACAATAATATATATTAGGAACCTAAACCTTTTAGGTTAGAAAGATAATCATAAATATATTTACAAAAATAGTTAAAGCTATGATAATTCTCTCTGCTATTTACAAATTGATATAGATCTACAACATTTATTTATTGTCTGTTGTCTAGCGGTGAAGAAGAGTTAATTGGGAACATATATTTTAGAGTGAAAATGGAAATGTTATAGCTAGGAAGGAACTGGTTATATATTATGAAACTTTTATAAGAATTTACAGACTATTACATAGACCACAAATCATTCAAAAATAAAAATAAATCAAACAATTATTATATAGACGTTTCTAATCCAAAATTCAATCATTCATTACACGCCAAAAGAAGTTAATTTATACCATATTCTCCTGAAGATAGAGGCTGTCTGGCCAGCATTCATATTTATATAAAAAATAGACATTTCGGCCAGTTAGAGTTTTTTATTGTTCTCAACGTTTTGACAAAATTCTTTTATCTTCGTTAGGAGAAATGAATCATTTGGCAAGGCGTTAAAAATTGAGAACAAATTCTAACGTCTTGCCAAATGCTTTATTTTTATTTACTTCTCTTGACGAAGACAAAAGATTTTTGTCGAAACGTTGAGAAAAATAAAAAAACTCTAACTGGCCGAAGTGTCTATTTTTTTATAGAAATTATACCATATTGTATGCTTTTTCTTAAATTCTTTCCGGATATAACATTTTAAAATTATATTAGTGCATATAATCTTTGATTTTTGTCATACATATCAAGTTTCAAACTTATATAAATATTATTTGTAATATATAATGCGCAGAGTGTTTATATTTTCACATAAATGTAAAATTAAAATATCGAATATATTAAACTTAACTATAAAGAATGATAAGTTACATCTCAGCAAAGAAGATTTTGGAAGTGAATCTTTAAAATTAAAAATTATTTACATTACGGGCTTTGCCCGCGTGACTTTTGATCCCATCCTCATCACCAAAATGGTTATGTCTTTATATTTAAATTAATAAAATTTGTTCACACACAATAACAAAAATCAATTTATTCTCGAAACATCTTTTGATTAGAACGTGAATTATGATAAAAACAGAGTATATAAAATCAATAATAAACAATACACAACAATTACTAGAGCATTAGCCTTTCGCTTATGAGTACGTTGAATAAATTCGATTATATATTTCAACCAAAATTCTAAACTATATTTATATATCTTTAATGTAAAAAGAGATAAAATATATTAGTGAAAATTAACATAGACATCGCAAAATTGATAACTGTGATGTTATTTTATGACCTTTTCCTACAAAAGAATAATTTCTAACGCTTCGCCTAATCTTTTAATTTTTGTTTGTTCCTGACGAGAACAAAAGATTTTTGTCGAAACGTCGAGATAAAAAAAATATTTACTGGCCGAAGTATCTTTAATTTGAAGAACTCTGAATGCCGGCCAGGCAGCCTCTATCTTTACCATAATAGAATAACAGATAAAACGCAAAAATTTGGTGATTTATAATTAGCTTAATGTTTTTTCCCCTAGATTGTCCTAAAATAGTCTTGTTTTATAACTTGGGTACACATTCAAGAAGATGTTGTTGACTGGGGACAAGCAGACGTGTAAAAGATAAGAATATGATTGGTTAATAAATCAGCAACTTCTTGACCATATGGACAAAGAGAGAATTCCAAAAAGCAAAGTACAATACTTTCAGAATCAATACCTAGAAAGGTAAAATACAGGAATGTGATTGGTTGGATGAATAAACAGATTTAATTTTATGACCTTTTCCTACAAAAGAATAATTTCTAACGCTTCGCCAAATGTTTTGATTTTTGTTCGCTCCTGACGAGGACAAAATATTTTTGTCGAAACGTCGAGACAATAAAAAATATTTACTGGCTGAAGTATCTTTTATTTGAAGAACTCTGAATGCCGGCCAGGCAGCCTCTATCTTTACCATAATAGAATAACAGATAAAACGCAAAAATTTGGTGATTTATTATTAGCTTAATGTTATTTTCCCCTAGATTGTCCTAAAAGAGTCTTGTTTTATAACTTGGGTACACATTCAAGAAGATGTTGTTGACTGGGGACAAGCAGACATGTAAAAGATAAGAATATGATTGGTTAATAAATCAGCAACTTCTTGACCATATGGACAAAGAGAGAATTCCAAAAAGCAAAGTACAATGCTTCCAGAATCAATACCTAGAAAGGTAAAATACAGAAATGTGATTAGGGAATGAATAAACATATTTAATTTTGTGATGCCTACCTACAAGAAGGTAAAAAAAAAAACAGTATAGGTTGAATAAAGCTTCAAAAACGATTGCCAATACGCACAGATAATTCTGCAATACTCAATTTCAGGAAGGTATAATTCAGACAGTAAAATACAAGGCTTCCAAAAATGATTATCTAGGAATATAAAGACAATTCTGTAATTGACTAATCGATAAACAGCCTCAATTCTACATGAAATAACTATAGAAACTCGAAACAACGCAGTGACTACAAGAATGTTGAATAAGGAACGAATAAACATATTTTTTTCTTTATACTTTTTACCACAAGTACACTGCGAATTGGGTACAAGAATATTAGTGAGAATTAACATAGACATCGCAAAATTGATAACTGTGAAGTTCTTTTATAAATAAACAGCTACAATCCTGTACTACCCAATTCCAAGAACACAGTGGGCAAAGTACAAATGTGTTGAGTGAAGAATGAATAAATTGAAGTACGTGCACTACTCCAATCCAAGAACACAACGAGGTGGGTATAAGAATATTGATTAAGGAATGAATAAACTGAATCAACCATGCATTGTCTATATACAAGAACACAGCAGGGGAGGTTGAAGAATGATGACTGAAGAGAAAATAACCAACTACAATTGTGCACTAACCAACTTAAAGAACACAGCGAAGTGGATATAAGAATGATGATTGAATAATATCTAACTAACTACAATTCTTCTGAACTATCCAATTTTAAGATTGATGACTGAATAATAAATTCCCAACTTCACGTCTTCTTCACTATCCAAATTTAAGATCACAGCGAAGTTGATATAAGAATGATGATAGAATAATAAATACCCAATTACAATCCTGCACTATACAACTTTAAGAACACAGAGAGAAGTGAATATAAGAATTATGAATAAATAATAAATAACCAAATACATTTCTGCAATAATCAACTTTGAGAATGATGACTGTAAAATAAAAAAAAAAAACAACTAAACTTCTTATGTACTACCCAATTTTAAAGACACTTCAATATGGATATAAGAAAATGGCGTATAAAGAATAAATAACCAAATACAATTCTGCAATAATCAACTTTGAGAATGATGACTGTAAAATAAAAAACCAACTACACTTCTTATGCACTACCCAATTTTAAAGAACACTTCAATATGGATATAAGAATGATGAACTGAATAATAAATAACCAACTACAATTCGGCACTAACCAACTTCAAGAACACAGTGGATATAAGAATGATGATTGAATAATAAATAACCAACTACAATTCTACACTATAGAACTACGCCAAGAACACAGCGGATCTAAGAATAATGATTGAAGAACTACGCCAAGAGAACACAGTGGATATAAGAATAATGATTGAAGAACTACGCCATTCCAAGAACCCCGGGAAACAACAGCGGGGTGTGAGAGCGGCTGTACTCACCTCTATATCCTTCAGTCGCCGTCCAGTCGACTGACTGTCCAAGTAGCCAGCCGCTGGTGGTGACCTAGATCCTGGCCGTTGGAGAAAGTCACCTTCCCTGACGCCCCCCAACCATATCATGCCATTACAAAGCTGCATTCACAGCTAATTCTAAGCATATCAGATTCACGCAACATTTCTTAATTATAAGCCGACAATATGTGTCATCTATATATAAGAATGATAACCATTAAAGCATGAATTTTCTTTCTTTTTAATATAAAACAAACTTTTCTACTGTCCTTACTGCGATGAAAAAATATTGGAAGACTTGTCTCATCAATGATGAACTCTCCCAGTACACGCTTGTTCGGCGGTACATATAATAAAATTGGACCAATACAGAGAAGATTAGCATGGCCCCTGTTATACCATTTCGGCGGTACAACTACTACAATAGGAACGATACAGAGAAGATCAGCATAGCCCCTGTGATACCAGTTCGGCGGTACAACTACTACAATAGGAACGATGCAGAGAAGATTAGCATGGCCCCTGTGATACCAGTTCGGCGGTATAACTACTACAATAGGAACGATACAGAGAAGATTAGCATGACTCTGTGATACCAGTTCTGCGGTACAACTACTACAATAGGAACGATACAGAGAATATTAGCATGGCCCCTGTGATACCATTTCGGCGGTACAACTACTACAATAGGAACGATACAGAGAATATTAGCATGGCCCTTGTGATACCATTTCGGCGGTACAACTACTACGATAGGAACGATACAGAGAAGATTAGCATGGCCCCTGTGATACAAGTTCGGCGGTACATATACTAAAATTGGAACAATAGAGAGAAGATTAGCATGGCCCCTGTGATACCAGTTCGGCGGTACAACTACTACAATAGGAACGATACAGAGAAGATTAGCATGGCCCATGTGATACCAGTTCGGCGGTACAACTACTAAAATAGGAACGATACAGAGAAGATTAGCATGGCCCTTGTGATACCAGTTCGGCGGTACAACTACTACAATAGGAACGATACAGAGAATATCAGCATGGCCCCTGTGACACCAGTTCGGCGGTACAACTACTACAATAGGAACGATACAGAGAAGATTAGCATGGCCCCTGTGATACCAGTTCGGCAGTACATATACTAAAATTGGAACAATAGAGAGAAGATTAGCATGGCCCCTGTGATACCAGTTCGGCGGTACAACTACTACAATAGGAACGCTACAGAGAAGATTAGCATGGCCCCTGTGATACCAGTTCGGCGGTATAACTACTACAATAGGAACGATACAGAGAAGATTAGCATGGCCCCTGTGATACCAGTTCGGCAGTACATATACTAAAATTGGAACGATACAGAGAGGATTAGCATGGCCTCTGCGAAAGGATAAAACGCAAAATCTTCCAGTGGTTTCGCCAATCTACCAGACAGCTTCTTAGAGTTATAATACTGTATTGGATGATTCTGCTTATATATTGCTGCAATGAAGGGTGGAATCTTAGAAATGTTTTTAAAGCAAACTATGGACATAAGCTTTTAGGACAGTAGAATTATATTTAAATTACATTTCTTTTTATAGTTTAAAAGAAAAAAATGATGAAAAGGTTCCAAATCATCTATAATGAATTTAATTTTCATTTTATAACTACGTAGTTACTTTATAATAAACAAAGGAGGTTAATGGAGAAATTACCACCTCTGTGTTTATAAATACATAAACATCCTCGATAAAGAAATGCGAGTTGCCTCTCGAAATATTGAACAAATAAATATTTATAATCTAATTAATGCATTTTAATGTTTATAATTATGAATATGGATTTCTATATCTTCAGATTAAATATGTGTGTTGAGCTATTCCATTACCCATTCCTACAGGAAAAGAGACTGGAAATTCGCGAAATTTCGGGGCTAACTCACTATAATGAACAACATGTATATAAATTTTTACTACTCTCTTGCTGGATAAAATATTTGTTTATAAATATTTAAAAATTTTCAAGGCGATTGATAAAATGAGGGAAGAAGTGCTCAACTCCACAGACAACGGCTGATTGCTCCCCCTCCCCTCTAAATTTATTTTCCTCCTCACTCATGTACATATATAACCTTTTAGGGGAATCCCCTTGTAAGACAATAGTGTCTTAATAAAGGTTTTTGTTGTAGTTGTAAATATGTGTGTTGAGATACAAGTTTTTTTCTACCCTGTTCCATAACTTACGGAAATATGTACATATAAAAGAGAACATGAGAAAACCTATAACCTGTGCACACTCATGGACAAAACTTAGGGAAGTTGAACGTATTTATGTCGCTGGTTGTCTTTTTTTTTTTAAGGAGACAGAGGCAATTTTGTTCACACTTGGTTATCTCGTGTGTCTTTAATAAAGGTTACTGTAATATCTCTCAGATTTATTGTCTGAATACCAATATACATGGTAAAAGGTACAACTTCCTTAAGTTTTGTCCATGAGTGAATCTTTCAGAGTTATTGTCTGAATACCAATATACATGGTAAAAGGTACAACTTCCTTAAGTTTTGTCCATCAATGTGAATAATACAAGCGGATACAAGATATTATATAGCTCTATATGTACATATTTTCTATATAATTTTGTAAATTATAATTTATTCCTCCCTCTTTTCCCTCTAATCCTATTCTGTATCTCTTCGGATAATCTGTATATAAGGCTAAAGGTCTTACTAAAGATATTAATTGATAATACATTTTGAAAAGATGAAGAAAACTCTATGGTGTTCAAATATCCAATCTCACAATTAACTTATTTTACTTTTATAACTACTTAGTTACACTCATGGACAAAACTCATGGAAAGTCTTTGAGGTGGCCGGTCGTCTATTTTTTTTTTTTTTTTTAGGAGACAGAGGCAACTTTGCTCACACTTGGTTATCTCGAGTGTCTTCAATAAATATCACTGTAATATCTTTCAGAGTTATTGTCTGAATCCCGATATACATGCTGAAAGGTACAACTTAAGTTTTGTCCATGAGTGTATATTTCAGAGTTATTGCCTAAATCCCGATATACATGCTAAAAGGTACAACTTCCTTAAGTTTTGTCCATGAATGTATATTATATTAAACAGAGAAGGTTGGTGGGGGGTATTCGATAACTCCGGGATAGAATCCAGCGTGGAGCATTTCTTTCTTCTTCAATAGAGCTCCTGATTCTTGTACTAGTTCAAACCCACTAGTACGTTCAAGTAACCAAATGGGCTCTGGTAACTTGTTAAGTGCAAAAGGCGAACCGCTCTCCACATGTATAAACATGGGATATACTTATAGTAGAAAGCAGTTACTAACTACACAACATGATTATCATGGCCTGTACCAAGTGAAGTTGTAATAAGTCAATATAAGCCTTGCCAAATTCTTTATTTTTATTCATTTCTCCTAACGAAGACAAAATATTTTTGTTGAAACATTGAGAAAATAAAACTTTAACTGGCTGAATTGTCTATTTTTAAAGAAATATGAATGCCGGCTAGACAGCCTCTATCTATAGAATATATTGAGACGTTACAAAGAAAGAAATAAAGAAACAAAATTTCCAAACATGCATGATTACTTTTAAAATGTTGAATTAAATGTATTTTGTGTTTGATTTCTTCATTTTAGTTTATAAAATTCATTGAAAGTCAGTCATTTACATACCAATTTAGTAAAAACTCAATAAAATTAATATTAGAAACTATTTTAGACGCCTAAGATTCTTTTTGAAATTAAACAATTTCTACTGCCCTTACTGCAATGGAAAATTTAAAAGGAGGGCCTGGCTCATCAGTGGTGAACCCTCCCAGCGGTTTCGCCAATTTAATCTACCATACCGCTGTTATATTGCATTTATCGATCTTCCTTTTATAGTGATACTGTTGCTAGAATCTTTGAACCGCTGGGAGAGTTCACGACTGATTAACCAGGCCCTCCCATTAAATTTTCAATTTCAGTAAGGGCAGTAGAAATTGTTTTAATTTCAAAAAGAATCTTAGGCGTCTAAAATAGTTTCTAATATTCATAACAGATGGCGCGCTAATGCATCGTAATATAAAAATTAATATGCGAAAAAAAGCAACAAAAACGGCTTATAAAGGAAAGCAGTAATGAATGAGATTATATACAAAATATATCTATTTTGTTAACAAACACTATATGCTTAATGTTGAAGCAGAAATATTGAAATATAAACTTCAAGTGTAAATTTTCTGTGCAAACACACCATTAATTTTTATATTATTATATATTATAAATTACTTTATATATTATTTACGAACGGAAAAATATGTTCAGGGTAGCCTAGTGAACATGGCATCTGCCCGGTAAACGGAACACTGTGGGTTCGATTCCCATCCCTGGACACTTTTATTTTTCCGTTTATCATTACTCTTCACGGTTCACCCTTTCATGCCTCATCCCAAAGGTTGGAAATAATAGTTATTTCTCGTTGAACTAAATTTTGATTTTTCGTTGAAAAGAAACACATGCGGGATAATTTTCATATGTCGTTTTACAATTACAAGCCGCATTATATTATATTGTATTACATCATTAATATGTTTATATATTTTCAATTTTGGTACTCGGTTCGTTTTAACGATGTTTACCTTTATTTTCAATGAAGTTTTCAAGACAAATTGACACTTTTTATTATAAATACTATCCTAAAAGCTTATGTCCATAGTTTGCTTAAATACAATTACTAAAATTCCACCCTTCAATGAAGCATATAAAAGCAGAATGATCCAATACAATATTAGAGCTCTAAAGAAGCGGTATGGTAGATTAAAAAAATTGGCGAAACCGCTGAGAGGGTTCACCACTGATGAGCCAAGCCCTCTCAATTTATATTTTCCATTGCAGTAAGGACAGTAGAAGTTTGAGTTATTGGTGAAAAGAAACATTCGCGTCTTAATATCTTCATTTGTTATATATAGATGGCGCGTTATTGCTCTATATATCTCTTTGTATTATTTTATAATATATATATATATATATGTATATTTAAAATAAAGAAGATATTTCCTGACCACACGTACATGTGCTTTTTAGATGGCAGAGCGCCATCTAGTGGAGAAAAAAATAAACTAAACGTTATTTAACTTGATCCGTGATATTTGGCCAACCCAATTTCTTGATAAATCAAGAAAAGCCATCCACGAACGCGTTTCGCGCTGTTGGCGCTCGTCAGCGTGGAGTAGGCTGTACCACTGCGGCCCACTCATCTTTTATTTTTTTTTCTATTGTTTTGTCATATATACATATATTCAATATAAAAAGCTGCGGGAGGATGGTATTCACGTACAAAAAGAGGCATCTATCCCGTTAAAAATGCATTAAAACAATGTATTTTGGTTGATCACGCCAGTACAGAACCCTATTGTGGTGATTTAGGATGAAATTGAAGCCTACCCTGTACTGATGAAGCCCATAGATCGAATTTCTGATCTGAATTTGCCAAAACTGGTGTAGAGGCACATTCTTCGTCACCAACATAAGTTTATATTATGTATAAAAGAAACATTCGCGCTTTTAAATCCTTTCATTTTATATGTATAGATGGCGCGTTATTGCTTTGTGTTAATTTATTCCTAACTGACCTTGTCTTTATAGTTTGCTGAAGAGCATTGCTCGATGCAAATATTTAAATGTAATTCTACTGTCCTATAAGCTTATGTCCATAGTTTTCTTGAAAACCATTTCTGAGATTCCATCCTTCAGTGCTGTGTATATAAGCAGAATCGTCCAATACAGTATTAGAGCCCTGAGAAGCGGTCTGGTGGAATGAATTTACGAAACCGCTGGGAGGGTTCACCACTGATGAGCCAAGCCCTCCCAATATATTTTTTCATCGCAGTAAGGGCAGTAGAAGTTTGTATTAGGAATAAAAGAAACATTTGTGCTTTTAAATCCTTTCATTTTATAACGTTATTTACTGAGATGATGAGCGAAAATGCATTGTTTAAATGTATTTGTAACGAGAGATGCGCCTATCTTGATACACACACACACATAGAAACGCACGCACACACACGCATATATGGAAATTTGGCCGGGAGGAAATTATTCTATAAAAGCAAACGTAGCTTCTTCCTTCAAAATAGACTTCAAAACTAGACACCATATATTGACCGTCGCCGCAAACTAACGGCCTCGGGTAGGTGACAAAGCCACAACACCAGCTTTGGAAAATTGAGAAGCGTCCACCTGGATTCCATGGTTTCGGGCTAATGGCCTTTGTCAGTCTAGGCCGGGATATTTTCCATGATGCCCACAAGGGATCAAATGAAAACTTCACAATCTGCCAAAGAAGTGTTTAGCTGGTAGAGTGGCTATGCCAAATCTATTGTTAAAATACTGATTTGATTTTGACGCTAGGAAATTGATCTAAAAAAAAGCAAAGTTCGCCACTCCCGTCAAAATGGACGTCAAAACTAGACGCTATTTATAGCAGATTGTGAGGATTTCATTAAATCCCTTTTGGATCGAAATGAAGTCCACCCTAGACTGACGAGGTCCATTAGCCCGAAACCGTGATCTCCAGATGGACACTTGTCAGTTTTCCAAAGCTGGTGTTGTGGCTTTTCCGTCTATCTGAAGCCACTAGTTTGAAGCGTTGGTCTATAGATGGTGTCTACGGGAGAAGCGACCTCTTCCCATTATCTTATCATTGCAGTAAAAGAAATATATAATTGTTTTATTTCAAAAAGAAGCATACGTGTAAAAAATAGTTCAAAATTTTATAGGTTTGTTTAATATCTGAATTTTACAACGCAACAGACTATATATATAAGCATAGGACGCCTCTCTTTCCCGTCAAAATAAACGACAAAACTAGACGCCATCTATTGACCGTCGCCACAAACAAGCGGCCTCGAATCGGTGAACTTTGCTAAACGGCTTTGGTAAACTGAGAAGCGTCCACCTAGAGACATTGGCTTCGGGATAATGGTCCTTGTCAGTCTAGGGCGGACTTTATTCCATGAGATCCACAAGATATCAAATGAAATCTTCACAATCCACCAAAAGGGTGTTTAGCTGACAAAGAAGAAGTGATGATTTCGGTAACTTTCCTAATCTTTCTTCCTAATTGCCCAAATCGTAATCAACGTCTTCAGTTTAAAGGTATTTTCCGAAAGCCATTAGGTCTGTGGAATTTGATCTAAATCTCAATTAGAAGATTTCGGGAAGTGAATTGCATCTTCCCGTGCAATAGGTAACGCCCTATCTTGAGGAAGGTCAATTCCTATGAAGTAGATTTCCAATGAGAGACCACCCAAAAACATGATATTTAACAGAAAATTAATTTTTATCTTTTGAAAATAGACCTTTGTTCTTCCCGTTCAAAAATACTACACAAATGGTATGTTTGTACGTTAATGGTTTAGAAAGAATACTATTGCTATTTGACTTATTCCTACATATAGAAAAGTATTTAAAAGCGCGAATGTTTCTTTTATACATAAAACGAACTTCTACTGTCCTTACTGCGATGAAAAAATATATTGGGGGGGCTTGGCTCATCAGTGGTGAACCCTCCCAGCGGTTTCGCCAATTTAATCCACTAGACCGCTTCTCAGAGCTCTAATACTGTATTGGATCATTCTGCTTTTATATGCTACACTGAAGGATGGAATCTTAGAAATGGTTGTCAAGTAAACTATGGACATAATCTTATAGGACAGTAGAATTACATTCAAATATTTGCTTTGAGCAATGCTCTTCAGCAAACTATAAAGACAAGGCCATTAGGAATAAATTAACACAAAGCAATAACGCGCCATCTATACATACATCTAAGATTCCATCCTTCAGTGTAGCATATAAAAGCAGAAGGATCCAATACAGTATTAGAGCTCTGAGAAGCGGTCTGGTGGATTAAATTGGCGAAACCGCTGGGAGGGTTCGCCACTGATGAGCCAAGCCCTCCCAATATATTTTTTCATCGCAGTAAGGACAGTAGAAGTTCGTTTTATGTATAAAAGAAACATTCGCGCTTTTAAATCCTTTTATTTTATATGTATAGATGGCGCGTTATTGCTTTGTGTTAATATAGAAAAGTACAGTATTTTCGGACTCACAGAAGCATGAAAGGATCATTATCTGTAAAATGAACTAACAAGATTTCTATAAAGCGCGAAATCATAAGGTGAAAGGTTTCTTTTATAGTTTTTATTGTTTTCCAAGCTTTTAAACATTACTGCCCTTCTACAGAAGAAAAACTTTCTCTATGGAAGGGCAGAAATTCTCGAAAGCTTATTAAAATAATAATAAAAACTTTGAAAGAAACCTTTCGCCTTATGATTTCGCGTTTTAGAAATTTGCTTCAGGCAATTATATAAGCCAAACTAACAGGATTTCATTTGTATGAAAGGCTTGCTCATAGGAAACCACAAGAAAATATATAAAAGCTTCTTCTATAGTACACAAACATTTCTTAATAAAAGCTTCTACCGAGAAACCTAACATAGCTATCTCGTTTTACACGCGACCTTTAAGAAAGAATTAATTGTTGTTGTCGTGCTATCTCGTTTTACACGCGACCTTTAAGAAAGAATTAATTGTTGTTGTCGTGTGCAATGAAGAGCCTTAGATGTCTCCATACATCTCTATCACAGCAGTCGCAATGTCCACTATCTTGGGTGTGTAAAGCTGCTGCTCTGAGTCTATGTCAATTTTCTGCAAGGCTGCGGCCATTGCTGGGCATGAGAATATGTGAGTAGGTGTTAGTTCCACACCAGGACAGTTGTTGTATGTTCTATAGGTTATTGTGCCATCTGGATGTATTGCCATTCCTTTATAGTGTTTTGTTCTAAGTCTTGTTATAGTTTTGTCAGTTTTCTCTCAGAGTTTATTTCACAAATAATTAATTGATACCAATATATCATCGTTTTTTACAATACTTATTAATTTGAAGAAAATAAGGTTATTTTAATAATAATATAAGTGCTGAATGGTTTATAGATTATTTATTGAATAATTAATTCTATATATACATAGCTTTTATCTCTTTTTTTTTCTAATACTGATCGTTTGTAGTCTTTATGAGCTCTTGTGTGCTTGGAAATAATCATTGTTATTATTACTGAGAAGAGACCAAAGTTAAAATTGACAAGTTTCTTTATTGAAGAGGTGCGAGCTTTCGGACAATAATATTCTTCAACAGGCTGTAAAAGCGAATACAAGAAACTAGAGGAGAAATAAATTATATAAGTAGAATTAAATATAATTTATAAGAAAGATAGTTGGTATTAGAGAATGAGTATATAATGATAATTAAAAACAAATTAGAAAAATATTACTTTTAAGGTATCAAAAAGGTTTTGTATTTTAAATAACAACATAGGGTTATAACAAGTTCACGCGGTAGCATCGGCAGTTACGCGTCATATGAGCAGAACATAGGGGAAAAATATTTGAAGGTATTAAGATAAGAAAAAGAGCAAAGACAGAACCATGTTAACTTTTTATCAAACTTTTAAAGGTAAAAAGAAAGAAAATGTAGTTTTTCAAAGTATTTTTCAAAATATATTATTATAATATTAAATATATATATATGTAGTAATTTACATAGGTAAAAATATTTTATATTTATGATCGATTATTATTTTAATTTTAGTTGGAAAATTAAAAAATATATATTTTTTTCATACAGATTATAGTTGTGAAAGGAAAAGAAGGATGAATAATAGGAATCTTTAGAGAAAGGCAGAAATTATATGAGAGATTTCAAATACAGAAGGAATGAAGGAAGTTTTGGGAAATGAGAGGTGAAATATCTATGGGTAGGGGATCAGATTGGGTGCTGTTCTGATTAAAGATGTGGTGCAGGTACTGTGAAGGGAGTTCAATTTTGCGGTTGAGTTGGATTGAGGTGAAGGTTTCTAAGAAGAGATGCTGTTAGTTGGTTTTTGTGGCTTGGTGTAAGTTGAATGTGTGACCTTTACTGTGGATATGCTGATATATTTGGGATCTGGTGTCTTTAATGTTGATATATCTTTGATGTTCTGTTAGACGGATGGAGCGGCCAGTTTTGGCAACATTTGAGAAGTTATAGTTATTGCATTTAACTGGCTCCATAAACTCAGTTAACTGGAATAACTGTAACACCTTTGAAATCTTTAAACAAAAGATGTGAACAATTTAAATTTTTTTAAAATTACAAATATTTTCTCACAATGAGTTTCTTTTTATTAAAAAACGCTAGCTTTCAAGTGATAATCGCTCTTCAACGGGCTTAATAAAAATAAATAAATTTTATTAAGCCCGTTGAAGAACGATTATCACTTGAAAGCTAGCGTTTTTTAATAAAAAGAAACTCATTGTGAGAAAATATTTTGTAATTTTAAAACATTTTTTTCACAATTTTATCATGAATAGAATTTCAAAATTTGTTTATTTTTATTTAGTTCTATCTCTCTTCTTTACACTTCGTCTCGGTAATATTTTCACAAGGTAACCACACAGATGGTTGAAAGATTTCCTTGAATTCTTTCTACTTACCAATTACATAGGAATTCTATTCTAGCTATTTACCTGGCCTTCTCTTTAATTTCACGCCGGAATTCATCCATGGTGAGAGTTTAGCAATGATGATAGCACTTAAACCAAAATATCGATT